>CM069442.1:17640161-18135994 GCA_035610835.1 Ophiura sarsii
CAAATGGTGCTATTTGAATACATTTGTTTCTGTAATTTGACATTGTAATCAAAGTGAACACAAAACTCAAACTGTTTTCAAATTTTCAAAGCGACCTTTCTTTCATGTTAATGGCTATTAAGAATTTGGAGAACAAAAATGCACATACTAATTTCAGTTGTTTTCTTTATTTTATAAGCCACATGGTTAAAGGGGGCACAGCACTAAATAAACCGCCCATCGGATTACATGTAAAATAGGGCAAATAGAGTCACAATTTTTTTTAAAACCTAATGCGGAATGCGTTTAAAAAAAATATATATATAAATTTATATAAAATATTGAAATCCTTGTAAAAGTGACCTTTTGTATTTAAAATGATGCAATCAAATCATGCATTTGGTTCAAGATTCTTCTGTTAACTTTTAAGGTTGTTCCTATGGCTAATTTTTTATTTAATATTTTAATAGAGCTTGCTGAGCCATTTCAGATGTATTTTCAGCAACATTTTAAAGAAAAAGTGTCTCAAGAAATTTCTGTGACAGAATTGTGACATGAAAGATATAGGAAACAAAAATTACACATCCATTTTTGCAAAAAATACTTGGTCAAAATCTGAAATGGGTTGTTGAATTTAGCAGTCATGATACATAGAAAATGGGCAAAATACCCCCAATTTAAAAGAGTTGTTGGTTTGGGTCTCATTGTGATTTTGAGATCCATTCACGGGCCGCAGTGATTTTATAACATTCCAAAACACCTCTGGAGGGAAGGGTTAGTGGGAGAGGATGTCCATTGCTCATTGAATACCTGCTTCTCTTCGTGTAATTTCCTCTTTACTTGCTTTGCTGTTGCTGCTGCAAGCGCCATTTTAACCAGGAATGTGAACACGCAATCACGCCTCGAGCTTTGCGGGGCCGTAGATAAGAAGCCGCAGGTTGCACACGCTTGGTTTATATGAATGGTTAGACATGCAGGGTTGGGCTAGGAACCCTCAAAGTGCATTAAAAAAACCTAAAAACATCCCTGCCCCTGAGCCGCGAGAATTTTGTAACCAAATTGCGAAATATTGAGCCCAAATAGCGAAATATTTTTGCTCTTCTAATTTTGGTGTATGTTGGTTATACTACTCTCCTTATTTCCTGTGCTGCGAGAGTCTGCAGAAGTTTTCAATAAAAAATTAGAGCAAAAACAAAACACTAAATTTTAATAGAAAATAATTGATTTAGTTGTTTCAGCGTACAGCCAAACAATTCCAATACTTTCACCCTTAAGATTAGCACTCGATCATAATATTAGTGCTCTTTCCTCTTTGATGACTGTTCTGAAAAAGACACATTTATTGCTTGCCTCATCATCTTCATAGTAGATACTTTTTTCTATGCTCTGACTCAGTCTGAGATCTCTGTGCTTCAGACCAAATTCCAATTATTATTTGAAAGTAAAGAAAGTTCCACTCAACTCTTTCATCTTTACTCCTCCAATGACACATGATTTAATACATAAAATCTGTATTTGAAATTAAATTCTCTTACAATGTTTTCATTTTCATCAACATTTCTTTCAAACTCTCACTATATTTCAATCAGCTACACCCGTTCCGCCGTTCCCGGACACCCAGTAACTACTAACTAGACCTCAAATTACAAATCTTTGAGGGCACTCATTTCAAGGTCAGTGCACAAGGGCACCAGAGGCCACCAGGCTTCTCGTTACATTGCGTTTTCGCGTCTGGGGGCGAGATATTTTTTCTAAAAATGCAGTACATTTTAAACTGGACTATTTATTGCGTCCATGTGGACGCAATCATTTCTAATCGTGAGTCAAGATAATTTTGCACGTGTAAAGCAAAGTTGTAAAGCTTACAAATATTTGAAAGTCATTTATTTACTTATCTTTCTTTTTACAAACAATAAAATAAATAGAGAAGACCATTTTTGGACATTTCAGCGCTGTAGTCCCCCATTTAACCACTCCGTATCCCCCGTTTGATTGAGATTCCTATGATTGACTAAGCGTGTAACAAAAATAAAAACGGAAACCAGTGAACCGCGTGGAATAAATAAAAGCCGGAAACGATGACGATGCGGTATTTCGGTTACAATTCAGGCTATTTCTTCAAGATTTTGGATTATATTATGTGTTGACTTCAATTCTAGTTGGAAATGGGCAATTCCAAGCAAATGTCAACCCAAATAGCCAAAATTTCAAATTTGCATCCAAAGTTTAATTCTAAACTGCTCACAAAAAGTATCGAAACACTTAGAAATGATCCAATATATAACGGCTCAAAAGGGTATGCATTAATCGAAGCAAATAACCAAGTGCATAATTTTGTTCTGCATATTTTGACACCTCGATCGATGAGATACGATGTTGCGGAGCGGAGTTATTGTCATTTCAATGGTCGTGGGTCCAGTTTCAAAAGTGACAATCATCCTATAGAAAGAGGTTTGCAACTGTTTAGAAAGATCAGATTCATGCTTTTCAATAGGGATGAGTGTCACTTTTGAAACTGGACCCACGATCATTGAAATGACAATAACTCCGCTCCGCAACATCGTATCTCAACGATCGAGGTGTCAAAATACGCAGAACAAAATTATGCACTTGGTTATTTGCTTCGATTAATGCATACCTTTTCGAGCCGTTATATATTGGATCTTTTCTAAGTGTTTCGATACTTTTTGTGAGCAGTTTATGCCTATAATGTAGGCAAGTGTCCAAAGTTCAGGAATTTTTAGTTTGTTTAGCGATACTATGTTTTTTGATGTATAAACTAATTAGCATAAATTTGCATATTTGCAGCTTACAAAATCAGTGAAAAGGCTTGTTTTTATTTATTCCATATCTTTTAGACACATAGGTATGATGTTTAAATAAATGTCAGGCACAATAGTAGTACTGATAGTGATAGGAAAAGTTTTGATATATATTTCATTTTGATCAACGGCCGATTAGTCTCGTTAATCCAGGTAATTAGTATGCATAATCTCATGTCATTCCGTAACGCAAAAGTACAATTTTTTAGGATAGCAAGAAAAAAATGTACCCTATTTTCATTTAACTATTTTTTCTCTGCACACAATTGACATGCTTCACAATGATCCAAAAAAAATTCTGTTAATAAATAGCGCTAACGAGCGTTGCGGAATGACGGTGCGGAATGACAAAGGTATTATTCCCTATATTTAGGTAATTTATTGAGCAAATTGTGATATTTTTGTGTACTTGGTATAAGATCATCCTTATTTATGATAATTCATTCAAATATGGACTCTAAACTTCTAAAAAAGTTTCAAAATTGATGAAAACTCATAATTTGCTGAATTAGGCAACTTTGATGTGCAAGCTGTTGAATTCGGCAACTTTATCACAAAATCATGGCTACTTTACCTGTAAATGATGATTTCAATGTGAAAATAGTTGGGTTACTTGTATTCACGAATTTGTAACATATGAAATGCCACTGATTAAGTACTCTTTCTTTTATTTTTTATGCATATTAAAGCATAAAACATGTTTTTTCTTTATGGAGTTTTGCACACAAATTCACACTGTCATTCCGCAACGTCATTCCGCAACACCTACTTCTATTTTTTGATGACCTACTAGAAATCCTAGCTGATGATTAAGTTTTATGAAAATGTTTTTGTCAGTTAGTTAACACTTCAAACCTTCTAAAAAGTAACTTCAATAATGATACACTCTAAAAAGTTCACAGAGTTTTCACTTTGTGTAAACATGTAAAAAAAACACCAATGGTCTGCGTCATTCCGCAACGCAAATTTGCATATAATGCAAATTAGGATACTTGGAAGCACAGTCTAATTTTTTCCCTAGGTTTATTGTTTGAGTATCAATCGCTATTATCAAATAAAGTTGTAAAATGGGGAGTAACTACAAATCTCTGGGTTTTACACCCAAAAGAAAGTGGATTTTTGTGTGTAAATGTCATTTTCCCAAATTGGCTGAAGCGCTACGATTGTCCCTGGTATTAATTAGGCCTACCAAGAAAGGTCTCTTCTCACCTACACAGCTGCAAAAACTCGAGGTCAGTCAAAGCAAAGATGTCTAGAAAATTACCCTGAATTCCCGCCTAAATGAAAGCCCCATGAAATGTCATTCTATATTTATTTTTCAAAGTTTGTGTTGAGTTCCGCCGTGAAGGTGGAAACGTGACGTTTTATAATAATACTGCTAAACAAAACAAATTATCATAAATAGGCCTACTGGAGAGAAAATGTAAAACAGCTTGAAGTGTGATTCACGTGAACGAACGTAATTTATAAACACCAATTACCAATAGCGTGATTCACGTGAACGTGATAAACACCAATTACGTGATTTATAAACACCAATAGCGTGACGTGACGTGAGTATTCGGTACAAGCCGTTCAGCACACACAATTGTTATGGCAAGTTATAGATAATTGACCCCAAGATTGATTTGCTTTGTAAAGTTTATTAAATATTTATTCTGTCATTTACCAATGTTCAAGCAAATCAGCGTGGATGTTTTCACTTTTGTGTTCTATTTTCAAAATGTGCATGTATTCAAATAATTATTATATTCCTTCAAATGTTCTTTTGCTATCTATAACACCTGGTACTTCATTCTTAAAAAAAGGTTATCAATGTCTTCCTTGGTCCATCCACAAAGTTGTAGTAATTCATTGAAATTCTCATGTTCATGGCCCATCACATTCAAAAAGCACTGCACAGTGCACACACAAGTCCTTGAGTGGTCAAATCAGGCTGATAGTGAAATGAGGGTGCACTTTTAAAATGGAAATTACCACTGGAAAACAACATCCAATAAACTTCAACCTGCACCCTTTTTTATTCTGAATTAAATAACAGGTTTAAAATATTAAACATGCCCAAATCTAAACACTTCCGGAGATATACTGGTTCAAACCACAGATAGTGTTCAAACACAGACGAACATAAAGTTTCACCTAAAATATAAAGCTAGCAACAGTTCTAATAATGGTATTTCAATTTTTAAGATGATCCCTTGTAAAAGAATGGCCATGAGAACATCTGTGTACTAGTATATGAATGAGATCAGTACATGATAATACCATTGGTCACAGGGACTTTCATAAAAGCTCATACTGTGAAACAGTTTAATTTCACTGCAACTTAATCATTTAGCGAATTAGCATTTAGTCAACTTTTTGCTGCAATTTAATTTCACTAATTTGTATCATCTTCCTATATATATGGCGGTAATTTAATTTGGCGAATTAGATCTCCTAGCGAAATTAGCGAAATTAAATTGCTAGCGAAATTCAGTTGTTTTACAGTATTTAGGGGGAATTAGCCATGCAGCCTGCCAATTGTATTAATTTTAGCTCCAAGGACGACTAGTCTGTGCTGGTCAATATAAGGATTGCACAGGCAGTGGTCTATGCAGTAATTGTAAAAGCTGTCTAGTGGACAGTGTGCAAGAATTGGTCATCTAATAGTGGAGAGATAAGATTTTATGAAGAATAATTTAGTAGAAAAGAGTAACATTTTTATAAACATGCATTTCTGATGAAGACAAAGTTTGATTCTGTGGCAAATCACGCCTCTGAAAAATTCTGGAAAAAATTAAAGATGCGCTGTGGAATCCAAAATGCGCATTAGTGCAAAATCCTGACGCCTTGTCAAACAAATTGTTTAAACTGAAAATGTCTTTCGAATTGACGAAAGTATTTCTAAATTATTTCAACACACCAAGATAATATTATATTTGGGCATGATATGAGTCACTCCAGGGGTCAGGTACATCCATGATCAGATACTGTTAAACACTATAATTTTGCGGGTACTTTAATGCTGTTTAGGTGACCAATTATAGCTCTGAAAATTTAAAAATTAGAATTTAAAAAATAAAATTAAGTGTGTATTTATAACCATATAGTAGGATTGGGTTGTTCGATACTAAACTTTCAACTACATTCTAGCTGCAACCACCATCCAATAAACATCTTTTGTATCTCGCCTGATGCTTAAATATAACTGCTTCAAAATTCCCCCTGTAATGTTAATGCCAAAACGTCTTTTCCAAGTCCGTGTAATGTAACTCACCATACTATGCAGCAGTTAAAAGAGCCACAAATTTACAGCAGTTAAAGCAGCCACAAATTTACTAAAGTAATTGTGCAATTGTGCTACTGATTCTTATTTTGTCTTTTTTTCCTGTGTTTCGCAAATGACCTGCAAGTTTGATAATGTTGTCCTTTTTTAATAATACTAATAGAATAGATTAAGTCAATCTTACCGTCATTGTGTGATGATTTATTTATCATGAAATCAGAAACTGATAAATTGTATTTTTTTATAATGGGGTAAACAGCAGTTCTGCAGTGTTGTCTACTGCTTGATTTACACTAGTTCTCTACTACATATCTACCAAAAAGGTGTCATCAATAAACTAGTTTTTCATCCATAGCCAGGTTTTCTTTAGTTTTGTCTACAGGTTTGAACAAATTAGTGAACATTCTTGGCCCACTGGATTTAAAGCCGTTACATGCTAGTCCACTCACTGTGTGTACTAGCTCAACAAGGTCATTTTATTGACCACCCAGTTAATGCCTGGCACTGTGTAAACATGGAACAGTAACAGTGTTGCCAGAAAAGTGTGTGAATTATTTAGAAAAGTGCATTTAGGGGAAAATGTGGCTTGTTTTATTTAGGCTAAAACAGTGTTAAGGCTAATGAAAGTGAATTGTTAGTTTCCCATCACATTTTTTTGGGTCAGGGACAGGCGACTTTCAATTATTCATTATTTTTGAAACATTCATTAAAAAAAAAAAAATATGTGCCCAAATACGTGTAGCATAAGAACCAATAGTGTATAATTGTGAATAGGGGTATTATATGTCCTTATACTAAATAAATGAATTTCAGACCATTTGGCATGCAAAGTCTTGTTTATTTTAAAACTGTCTTTATCTTAATGCTTTTCAGAAGATTTGTCATAACACTCAAAAAAATCTTTCAAGATACACAATAACAAAGTGTTCATTAAAGCTTAACAACTCAGAAGTTCAAATCATAATGATTCGATAACAAGAAATAAGGCCAACAAAATTAGGTTGTCCTCATGTGACTGATCATATTTTACTTAAACGATACGGTATATTTATGCACATTCTAAATGTATGGTGCATGGTGGTTACTGGTTAGTGGCTCAGTTGCGATCACGATTCGGTAGAAATGGATTGATGGAAATCAGCAATCGCAGAGGCAATAATTAAATTTCTTTTTGGTGTATATATAGGCCTGCTGTACAAGTTGTACGGCTTCGAAAAGTGCCTCGAAATCGCAAAAAATGAAAGAAAAAAATTGTCATATGGACGGGTTGGTATGTCGAGTATTCGATTTACATCATATTTGTACTTATTCAGGCCTGTACTTATTAATGATAAAATACGATATATTTGAAGTCAAACTTGGCTTATTTTTTCTAAATAAACAATTAAAGTATGAGTTGATGCGTACTAACACCAATTTTGAAGGAAAAACTGAAAAAAGTGCGAAATTCTGACTGCTTTGCCCAAAAAACACAAAAAGTCAGGGGTTTTTTTTGTGTGGAAAAAACAGTATTTTGATCATAACTCAATCATTTTTGGTCCAATCAATTTCATTTTGGTGGCAATACCCCTGTTTGTGGGGACAAGGAATACTATTATGCAACTTTTTTTCTCCTGAAAAAAGGTCGCTGTTCCAAAGTACCTTTCGCATCGAAGTATATCAAAAAGTTGAAACATGACATAAGTTACATTTTAGGCATTTCCTGAAAATCTGAGAATGTCTAACAATTCACTTTCATTAGTCTTATAAATATCATTCAACAAATTAATTTTCTGTCGAGGAAGGACCACAAGAATAACTTGAGAATTTTTATGAAAATCAGCCCAGTGAGCGAAATGGTACAATTTTTTGAAACTTTTGGAGACAATTTTCATGTTGAAGGGTTCAAAGCTATATTTTTATTTAAAATAGTACCAATATAGGAAACCTCAGAATTGGAAAACCTTATTTTTCTTGGCAACATTAGGGCTTATGAGGGGATAATTCAGTGCTGTCAGCACTTGTTTGTCAAATTATCATGACTACAATACAAGCCATAACTTGGGAAACTGAAAAGTATTTTTGAAATATTCAAAAAGCATTTTCATGTGTAACTTAAGTTCTGTCAATAGGCATTTCAGTTGTCCATTAAATGGTGCTGATCAAGGTCGCCCATTGACTACACACATAAGCAGTGGTACTGGTCAAACAAGCAGTGTTGCCAGTATTGCATGATGCCCCAGTGAGGTGCATAAAATAATAGGGCAAAAGTTGCGGGTGAAGATTATGTTTGTTGGTATTGTGTGATTGATATTCTGTTGAAGTTGATGCTTGTCTATATTACTGTACCAAGTTGCTTGAAAATCGGTCAAATGGATGCAAAGTTATAATTTTTTGAAAAATGTGCACTGCATTTAGATGATGATGGTTATGGTGTACATTCAAGCAAGTAGGTTATGTTTGACATGCATATTTAAGGATATAAAATCCAAAAAATAAAGGAAATCCATCAATGTTAACACCCGCAACTTTTTAGAAATGTAGTTTTCACCACTTATAATTGGGCTTGCAATTACAAAATTGGCAAGCAGTGTTGCCAGTTTTCAAAACGTTGAAGCTTGTTTGCAAGTAAACAATGCCATTTCTGGATGTTTTTTTGTTTGTTTTTTAATTTATTTGTGTTTTGCCATTAAATGCATTCATAAACTGTTATTATTTATGTGAAGATTTGTAATAATATCATGTTTTCATTAAATGTTGCATCTCAAATTTAACGCCCAAATTATATTGATCAACAAAATAAACAATTATGTAAATTAATTAATTAAAGCACAAAAATGAATCGATTTTGTTTTGAGAATTTTTAGTTAAATTATTACTCAATAAGAAATGTAACAGTCTTACTAATTGATCTAGTTTCAAAGGAAAATAATAAAACATGCAGTAATTATTTAAATTGGCAATTCCTTATAGCGCGGTGCCAATTCTGATGACATCAAAATAAAGACTAACATAAGAATTGCCATTCAACGTTTTCAACAAATTTGATCTACAAAATTGTTCATAGCTCGATAACGGTTAGGTGTATTTCAAAAATTTAAAGTGCATTTAAAAGATGAGGCAATACTCTTTATCACTTAATCAATTATTTAACCAGTTCATGATTATTTAATTTTGGTCTGAAGTGCCTACTGTCAACAAATTTCCCTTATTTAACCATTTAGTACTGTTTTAAATAGTTAATGCAGTAAATTGCCACATATTTCCCTTCCATGAAAACTTCAGGTCCTGTATTCTTCGGCTAAGGCATATAATAATATGCATCCCTGAGATCCAGTGAGGCCATAACAATCCTTTGTAACTAGCTAAAAACTGTCCATTTAAAAATGGTGATATGCAATGTATTCATTAAGTTCAGATAAGTCTAGAATCTTTCTTATGTCTAGTAAATATGTTTGAATGAAAATCAACATAATATAATATATTCAAGTGATGTTGGTTCAATGAGTGTGAGCTGGCCTTAAAAAGATGCATGGTTTTGACGAGGTTGGTGCATAGTTCTGAAACCTTGCTGACGTCCTTTGAAACTCTTTGTCTCATACGTTCTGAATGACCCAAGTTTTGTTCATTATGTATGGGTGAAAGCGTTGAAAGGTTGGCCACCTTCTGCTCTTCTGGAATATCTTTCATGCTTTCATTTGCTGTGGAAGATTATCCCCAAATAGGACATCGGAATCCTTCACTGACAGTTTGCATAGGTGCCAGTACTTATGATCGAGGTTGGGCTTTATCAACTCTCTTCTCTTCGCATCTCATTTTCAATTAAAAAATTGCATTTCCAAGCAATGCAAAATGTATCTTGATCACTGGTAGACACTCACAGGTTGTCCATATCACTAGCAAGGGCAGTGAGACCTTGGATAAGTGACTTTTGCACCTTATGGATTTTCAAATCCACAGACCGTGTTCTGGGTTTCAGGCTCTCCCATATTTGTGGATTAACTTTAGGTGTGCACTATTATGACGTTATAGTTAGATGGCTTCACATACCTCTCTAGTGTTTCAGTCAGACAAAGTGGCTGATTTTGGTATACATGTACATCCCTGCTTTTATTGCGCTATGGCAAAACTCTCTCTCATCTACACTTTCTCAGAAAATTTCACAGAATCCTCTAGTTTCTTGGATTGTGTTTTAAATTAAAATATAGAGTCTTTACAATGATTTTATACTTGAACCTGAAGGTAGACTTAAACCTCACAAATACTTTTTTACAGGCCTTTAAAATAAAAAGTAGCTTCATTTTGTCTTGTCTGTCACGCTAGTTATGGCCACTTCCCAAATTTCTCATAGCACAAACTGATATGTGTCATTCCACAGTAAACCGCAGGCCTCGAAATAAGAATAAAAATCAAAGGGTCCTCTGGACCCTTGCCTCTGAAATTTCAAGGGTCCAAAACATTTGAAATTCGACATGAGTGGGGCTACTTTTGGATTCAAGATGTCTGGATAACATATCATAACGTGGATTCCCCATATTTTAAACTTTGCTGTTAATGTTAAAGTACAACATCATAGGATATGTCATCAGCAACATCTTTTGTTTAAAAAAATGCACACAATTTTCTGTATAATTTTATTTTTGTTGGGTCCTGAGGACCCCTATGATAGAAGAGTCAAGGGTCCTCACTATTTTTTAAGGGCTTTTGACCCGAGGGCCCTCCTTATTTCGAGGCCTGCAACACCGCGGGTATCTTGGTAAATTCATGATTGTTTTGTGGAAACTATTGGTATCACTTGCTTGTAACTTTAACATGCAGTAGATAAGGAAGGGCAAGGAGAGATAGTTCTGAAACGTTCTTTAGCATGTTCCGTTTTTAGTTTATAACCATTCATGTGCCAAAAAATACTAAATTTGGGTCTCGTTATCCTGACACGACAACAAAAAAGGTGACATTTACCCAACTATCTCTCTATCTATTACAAGTGAAAAGAAATGCTCAAATGTTAAAATATGAAATCAAAGAATATTTTGCTCAAGTTGTGCTTGAATATTTTGACAATTTTTGGGATTTGCTGTTGGTTAACTGTGGAATTGCCCATATGCAAATAAAATGGTTGAATAACCCCGCGTTTCAATATTAACATGTTTATTTATCAGTTTTTAAAGAACAGTTAAATCTTGACTACAATTTGATTCATTTTTTCATGAAAATCGATCACTGATTAGGCCCTTCACAATTGATTTTGAGTTTCCTGTTGCAGGCTTTAAAAAATTAATGAGGTGGCTTTTAATTATTAATTATCTTTTATTTTCTTTATTTATAAACTAATTATTTTGTGGTCGCAACCAATTTCAACCCCTTTATATCGAGGACTCTGCATTTAATTATTTTCCAAGTATGATTAATTTGATACCCAAGTAATACTGCAATCATGTTCTATGTTTATACATCATCATAGCTGATATGATTAAAGTCAGAAAGTAGCAAATAAAGTTGATTGAAAGTCATTTTAAGGGAAGTGTCAACCCTAAATATATGCAATTTATCAAGAACTGTAACTTTTAAACTAATAATGTAATGTACATAAAAGTATACAATTTTTCAAATGAAATAAGTCGGAGAATCCATTTTTGGTATTAAATTTTCCAAAAAATAGTGATTTCTACATTTTTGCCCAAAAATCACTTTTTTGGCGCCAACAATTTACGGACAACCTAACAAAATCAGTTTTTGATTCAAAATTTCAAAATTTCACCAAAATCATCTAAAGTCAATTATCTAGGAAGCACTTTTTTTTTTGGCTTGAAAATTTTTAGTTTTGAAAATATTGACCTAAAAGTGCCAAAAATGTGATTTTTGAGTTAAAAAACATTTTTTTTGCACTTTTTGGTCAATATTTTCAAAACTAAAAATTTTCAAGCCCCCCCAAAAAAGTTCTTCCTAGATAATTGACGTAAGATGATTTTGGTGAAATTTTGAAATTTTTAATCAAAAACTGATTTTGTTAGGTTGTCCGTAAATTTTTGGCGCCAAAAAAGTGATTTTTGGGCAAAAATGTAGAAATCACTATTTTTGGGGAAATTTAATACCAAAAATGGATTCTCCGACTCATTTCATTTGAAAAATTGTATACTTTTATGTACATTACATTATTAGTTTAAAAGTTACAGTGCTTGATAAATTTCATATATTTTGGGTTGACACTTCCCTTTAAGGCGAAAATCATAATTAAATATTTTGTAATTTTCAATTTCGGACGCGGACGGCAACAGGAAACTCAACATTAATTGTGAGGAGCCTTAAAGGTATATAAAGATATCAAAAAAAGTAACTCGGCTGTTGTAAAAGCACCTATAATTTTAAAATTGTTACTCATATTCTAAAATTGAAAATACCATGAAGACGGACAATTTAATTACGGTGATTTTGACACTTGTTTGTTAAAATCGATAAAGTATTGTTGTCGCGGTATGTCCTTACAGATGAAAAGTGCCCATTTCCATTGTTGCAGTAACTCCTATTCATCTACGATTCAGCGTGAAGATAATAGCGGGAATTTTGATAGTTTGTCCATGGCGATGACCTGTCCTGTCTGTCTTCTCGGACCTTCTGAGCATTTGGAGTTTTAAATTCATCCTTTTTAATTGTAACGAAGTATAATGCCTGTCATCCCCATTAAATTGTCCCGGATTATGCTAATCAAGTTTACAGCACAACAAGAACAGCTAATCAAAATTCCCGCTATTTTCTTCACGCTGATTCAGAGAGATCAATAGGAGTACTGCAACAATGGAAATGGGCACTTTTCATCTGTAAGGACATACCGTGACAACAATACTTTATCAATTTTAACAAACAAGGTGTCAAAATCACCGTAATTAATTTTCCGTCTCCTGGTATTTTCATTTTTAGAATATGAGTAATAATTTTAAAATTATAGGTGCTTTTACAACAGCCGAGTTACTTTTTTTGATGTCTTTATATATATTATTAGGGATCAGAAAGGTATCATTTGGAAATCAAATTATAAGCTAAAATGTGGTGAATTACTGCCAAAGGTGGTTAACCACCAACCAGTATGTGTACTACTCAATGGGCACATGTCTTTTGACTTTGCCCTTCTCTTCTAAAAATAGAACCATTGGAGTTATGCAACTCAAACTTTGGAATGCAACAATTTCAAGGATGACCTTTCATGTAAAATAGAAAACATCAAGTTTAAAATCGGGTCAAGAATCGAAACATCTACCTTGAACACTCGTTTGAAATCTTTCATAATAATAATAAATAATGAACATTTGTAATGCGCGCAAATCTGCCAAAGCACTCATGGCGCATTGAGCAATTAAACAAAAGAAACACTGTAACCAGAGCAGAGAACATTATACATACAAATAATGCATACAAAAAGCAACAAATTTACAATGCAATAAATCACATATGTCTCATGTTCAGCAATTAAAAATCAGTATGAACCTTGTTGACAGCAATCTGAATGGTTGGTGCACATATCAGAATATTCAAAGTTTTTACAGAGTACAATTATATAATTCAGACCATATTTTTGCACAGCATTCAATGATGCAAAAACCATATGCAGTGGTTGAGTTTGTCAAGCGTGGAGACATAGCCTTGGTGTGCCAATCATGGCTTAGAGGAGATTTGAAAGACCATTGCTACTGGCCACCTTACAAAAATACAGCAAAGCTAGTGAAGGCAGTGATCGAGAAAGTGGAAGCAGGTTCAACATGGGAGTTGTTTAAAGTCAAACGGCTTTGTTCAGCGTGTAAGTAAAGTTGTTCATGGGTCATTCCGTGTCAAAACAACCAAAATCGCCCCTTTAGTACATTTTACCATAGACCAACATTTTTTCAGGGGGCTATTTTGTGAAAACTGGGGGCTAATTGCCCTTCGCCCCCGTGTATTTTGAGCCCTGAGTCCATGTCTAGTTTTTTTTGTTGTTGTTGTATGTGTTCATTTGAAACACATTCCATCATTCTAATGAAATGTCATCAAAATCTGAGAGGGTCACCTGGGGACCACTGGTTGATTTGACACCGAATGGCCCTCATACATGTACACTGTATATTCATGTTACATCACTTATTCATCAATATAATTAGTAGAGTCATTTTCTTGGGTTTCGTGACCAATTTCTTGATACCAAAGTTTCTTAGTGAATTTGTCAACTAGAACCATTTTAAGAGAAAATGAGCTCCCATGCACCTCTCAAAAGTGACGGGAAAGTTCTTTTATAGCGCAAATTCCAAAATGGCTGCCATACAGGGGCCCAAAAATTTAAATGACTTTAATTAAGCTGAAAAGCACACCAAATTGTTCGGCTGAGCACAAGGATTCCGAAAAAGTATAGTTTGCCCTACTTCCGATGTTTGGTTAACGAGTTATCGGGTAAAACGTAAAAAGGTCGTTGACCTTTGCATATGGGGTCAAAATTTAAACTTTCTCCGATTTTGAAAAACAATATCTCAAATTGTTCATCTGATTGCAAGGATTCCAGAAATGATAGCTTTTACCACCTAGAGTGTCTGTTGAACCTTATAAAGGGGTCAAAAGGTTAGATTCTATATAGGGCAATGTACCTTGACCTTTTGACCTACACAAAATATTCCCGGTGGTAAAAAAACCCCTATTTCTGGAATCCTTGTGATCATACGAACAATATGAGATATTGTTTTTCAAAATCGGAGCAAGTTTAAATTTTGACCCCATATGCAAAGGTCAACGACCTTTTTACGTTTTACCCGATAACTCGTTAACCAAACATCGGAAGTAGGGCAAACTATACTTTTTCGGAATCCTTGTGATCAGCCGAACAATTTGGTGTGCTTTTCAGCTTAATTAAAGTCATTTGAGTTTTTGGGCCCCTGTATGGCGGCCATTTTGGAATTTGCGCTATAAAAGAACTTTCCCGTCACTTTTGAGAGGTGCATGGGAGCTCATTTTCTCTTAAAATGGTTCTAGTTGACAAATTCACTAAGAAACTTTGGTATCAAGAAATTGGTCACGAAACCCAAGAAAATGACTCTACTAATATAAAATGCTCAAAAAAAGTTAAGAATTTTCTTTAAATATCAAAATCCTCAAATATCGCAGGATATGTACATTCAGTATTACATGTGTTAATCTTAATGATGCCCAATTTGACACAATCCCTTCCAGTGGACACGCCCAACCCGAAACCCACACACTTGCTTGAGAATGAGAACACTGGGAGGTTCAAATCTGAACGTGCCAAAATCTTCACTATTTTTTGCTAACAGTCAATAGAGCATCACTTCTATTTTGTACTGAGAACTGGTCAATGTAACAACATTTCATTAAACAGGCAATAAATTGTTGTTTATTGAAACATTTTAACATTGGACTATACAAAATACATTAGACGCAAACTAAAAAGGAATTTTGTGTACAGCTAACGTTAGTGAGGCCTAAAAGAAAAAAGGTTTGTTTGCCCAAACACGACCGACCCATAAAATCTCAAAACCCCATGCCTTTTTATTTTTTATTTTTTAGATTTAATTTTTTTTTAAATAATGTTTTATGTTGAAAAATATATGTATTAAATGATATTTTCATCTTAATTTGCCAAACTAATCAACTACACTGCCCTGTTATTTACTTATTTCCACACACACCCTTTAAAACACTAAGGAGATGCAAATCCAAGATCCTACCACTATCTGAAGGTGGCCCTATTAAAAACAAAATACATGTAGCCCTAACCAGCCAGGCTATGTTCGTACGGTGTGGAAACTGGGGGAAGGGGACAAAGTATGATTTTAAACCAAATAATCGCTGTGAAACCCCTTGGAATTGACCCCCAGAACCTCTGATCACCGCGCCGCATCCCTAATCACTCGGCTAACCTGGTAACGCTCACCTGGGCAGTGATTTTGTACACACATATCAGCTTGGTTGATGACGTCATCGAATCATATGCTATAGAATGCGCATGGACATTGTTTTTTGCTTTAGTGAATCGGAGTGTAGGAAGGTTAGGGTTTTAAAGAACATTCAAGTGTATTAAAGGCATAGTATGTGATCTTTTCCAGAGAGCGCCCTCTATTCATGATTATTTTTAGAAAGTAGATTTTCTTGCAGATTTACATTTCTGATCATAAATCGGACATACATTCCAAGTTACAGAGCGATACGATTCCTAATTACCTCAAAATCATGGTTTTAGAGTGAATTTAGACTAAAGTAAAATAAGTTGTCGGACAAAAATCGACAATCCTACAGTTTATTTTCACTCTAAAACCATGATTTTGAAGTAATTAAGAATCGTATCGCCCTGTAACTTGGAACGTATGCATGATTTATGATCAGAAATGTAAATCTGCAAGAAAATCTGCTTTCCATTTTTTTTTTTTCGATGTTGAGGGCGTTTCCTGGAAAGATCACATAATATACCTTTAACATCAACTTGTATAGTCTTTTTCTTCTCTAAAAGTGTCCATAGCCAAAAAAAAAGAAGGTAATCGACCTACCGACCCACTTTTTTCAACTCTTGTTTGGGCAAACAAACCTTCTTTTTTTTTTAGGCCTGACGTTAATTGTGGATGGCAACGCCAAGTCTGTGAAAATACATTGATTTTTCCGTAGTCAATGGATCGATGACAAATTATAGCAATGTACTATATTCAGCGAATTTATTTAAAAAAATAACCTGCTTAGAATGATCTTTTCTTGGAAAATATGACACTACAACAAATCTCACACCCCTAGCGATTCCTGATAATATTTATAAAATTCATTGAACTTGTTTTGGTTACGTTTACATCGTGAGCAAGAGGGGGTGCCACGCTTTATAAGTACAGTGTCTATGGGAGCCGCCGCTCGACTATAGGAAGAGGGTAGGTGGATTAAATGCCTGTGTTGATTTTAACAAAAATAAATGCATTTCTTTGACAGCTACCTATGGCAGTGGGATGAAGAAGCTCAAAGTGGCTGAGGACCAATCAGACAATTTCGGCTCAACCGAAGACGAGTCTGTGACTCCGCCGCCCCGCACTAGACAGTGAGTGTTATTTTTATAATATAAATGGGAGTTCTAAGCTTTCAAAATGACATTCGCAAAGCATTATCATGATTAATATCATAATATTTTAAGAAGTTTAACATTTGGTACAAAATCTGTCCATCAGATGTTATATTCTCAAATTTTTCAATATTATTATTGCACTTTGCAGTTACGAAACACCGCAATATGGACATGACTGTCTCAGTCATTTAGACATTCATAAAACTCGTGTGAAACTTAGAAAGGTTCTATTTCAGGAATGAGAAATTTCAGTTTTAATTGGAATTAAGGTGTGTTTTTTTTACGACAAAATGTATGTGTTTCTTTTTCACAATTTTCATTTTTTCCCCCCTCGCAAACTTCAATTCTTATGGCCTACCCTGTGTAGCCCACTCCTATTGATAACAATTCATTTGTATACATAGAACAAGGTTTTATTATGGGAAATATTCTGTCATCGCAGGAGTTGCAGTTATATAATGAAAGTGGTTTGACCTTAATTTGAATGTTTGTTTCAGCCCCCCACCACGCTACAGGGCAGACACAGATGAGGACGTGGAAGAACCTGGACCTGAACCAAAGAAGAAGAGGCTACGGGCGAGTGTGACCATCCCGAAGATCTGTGATCCACCATTACCCACAATGGTGTTCATGACTGGGGAGACAACCCCACTGGGGCTCTCTGAAATGAATTCAGCAAGTACCTCATCTGGGCCAGTGCCAGTGTCTTTACATATGGCCAGCAAGGGTAAGATTTTTTTTTGATAATAGAAATGGATCTAGGCCAATATTATTAATAATATACTGTTTTAGAAAATAAAAGTATTGGAAATCAAAGTAGACAAATGGAAATAGCAACAAAAAAATAGGAACTTGCTGCCACTTTCCTTTCCTTCAAACTACCCACTAGATTCAAATTTTAATATTTGTATATAAAAATTATAAATACCATCTGATAAGTATATTAGAACAATGTACAAGTCGAGCACAGAAAGGCGAGCACAGAAAACACTTGGGAAAACACTTAATTGTACATAGTTCATGTGGAACAACTACCCACTAGATTCAAATTTTCATAATTTGTATATAAAAATTATAAATACCATCTGATAAGTATATTAGACCAATGTACAAGTCGAGCACAGAAAGGCGAGCACAGAAAACACTTGGGAAAACACTTAATTGTACATAGTTCATGTGGAACCAAGAGAGAGCATTCTGCATTTTTAGATAGATCTTGTATCTCATATAACTTGTATCTCATGGTGCACTAAACCCTCTGCATATATAGCCTGGAAAGCCCTCCCCTGTGGTGTGGTGTTTATATGCCTCGCCTGCCATGCTGGCAGCCCAAGTTCAATCTTTGTGGGGTCGGCGGCAGATACAATTCATGTAGGCTTCCCCAAAGTGTTTGGGATAACGGCCCTGCATGAATAGCTGCACAACTAATCCCCAGGCAGCAGACTATTTAAGGAACACCATTCACATGGTCCAGATTTTAGCTGCACCTAATGGCAGGGATCACAACTTTACCCCTCCCCTTCTACACCACACGGCAACACATTCTTTTTCCGACCCCCAAAATTCACCAGAAATGTCCCCCACTCCCCTCGGGATTTAACCCCCGACCTCCTGCACCAAAGCCCAGCTGCCAATCCACTACACCTCGGCTCAGTATATTTGGTTAGGGTTAAATTTTGATCCCAGGAAATAAACATTTTTCCGGTCCTGGTTATTTAGGTTGACCTGGAAAAACATTTAAGAGTCAAGTCTTTGTCAATTAAAGGTAGATGTTCCGATTTTCAACTTGAAGTTTTTTTTTCTACATGAAAGGTCATCCTTAAAAAAGTCGTGTTCCAAAGTTTGAGTTGCATAGCTCTAATGGTTCTTATTTTAGATGCACAAGATGCTGTGAACTGTACCCATTGAGTAGTACACAAACTATATCGGTGGTTACCACCATTTGCGGTAATTCAACGTTATTTCATCTATTTCTCAGTAATTATACCGATTTAGGCGTCAAATTTCAGTATGATGATGAGAAAAATACGAGCTTTCATATGATATGAAAATCTCCGTATGTTTGAAATAATTCTGTGTTACGAAAATGTGATCGGGTCATCTACCTTTAAGATGTTTTAAAAATCTTGTCTATTCACCTAATAAGTGTTATATTTGCCTTTTTATATTAATTCTTCTATTTTTTCTCCTCAAATTAACAGTTAACTCTTCCCCACTAAGTACCGCTGAAACATCCTCATCTACTCCAGCCGCTACTTATTCACTGCCTATTGGACTTGGTGTTGAAAGTGGTAAGTTCTCTTGTATAACAGCTGAAATAGACAATTAGGCAATCATATACCTTCTGACCATATAGCAGACCAGATGGCAGATGCAACATCCGTCAACTTTTGTACCACTAATTATATATGACCCATCACATCAAAATGGACATGGTGGCATGAGTCAGTTTGGAGTTATATTGTCATGACTTAAAAGAACACAGAGCTTGAAAATGATACCATGTTGAAGGTGATCGGACTTTTTAATCACAAGATACGAGTTGAAGAAGCATATTTTTTCTGTTTTTTTTTAATAATACACCAATGCAGGGGTGTGAGAGTTCCTCTTTTTAGCTCATTTCCTCTTTTTTAATTTTTTTCTTCTTCTTAATATGCCAAAATGTCAGCCTTTTCTTTTCTTTTCAGCCCATATTTGTTATTCCCCCCACTTTTACGCTGTTTTTCCTCTTTTTTTTTATTTGTGGCCTCCCGCACCCCTGCCAATTGTATTGGCCTCTTTCACTAAACTGTTTGCCGACAACATGTCCTTATGGAAGCGACTGGTCACATTGATTTGAGATGTTTGAAAGCAGCTTCATATTTCACATTATTTTATTAAATACATATTCTTGTTATTTTTTTATTTATTATTTGTTTCTTTCAAATTGTGTAACCAAGAATTCTCACATCCTTGTCCCGCTCAAGCAGTTAGATAGATATTTTTGAAACTGCTTAAAAGTGACTTAGGTTGACCTGGTACAACATTTTACCACTACTTGTTTGAAAATCTCTTTCTTTCAGTACCCTAACCTCCTACCCACATTTGCCAAGGATTTTTGTTTCAACAACGAAAAGAGTGGCCATGCCCTCTGGGCTTGAATGGCTTGAACCCAGGACCTCAGTTGAGAGACGAACGCCCTACCAGTGCGCCACAGGACAACTGTGTAGCATTTGGCAATTAAGCCACAGCTTACACAGACAGACTGCACCGTGGCACTGGGGTTGGTTAGGGATAAATCATATTTTGCCTTTTTTAATTAATTCTTTCTGTTTTTCTCTCAAATTATCAGTAAACTCGTCAACCAATTCTTGCTCAACAACAACCGCAAGATCAACATCTACTCCAGCCGCTGCTGGTTCACTAGGGTCACACCCTACTGGACTTGGTGTTAGTGGTAAGTTCTCTTTTAAAGATTCTTAAATAGAAATTCATTACCCGTTGATAAAAATAAACCTGACACAATCAAGTTGTGTATCCCAAAATTAATAGTATCCCTGATGTAATCCTATGGTTTGATAATTTTGACTTCCTTTAAAAAAAAACCTTTCTCAATTGTTTGTCAATGGATTCACTCAAGTAAAACTAATCCCAATATTGTCACAAGTCTTTAATTTCTCACACATATTGACACCTGATCTCTTCATTCATCTTCATAATAAGATATTTGGGAGGGAAATTTAGTTTCATTTTGACACCTTTACTTTCATATTTTAAATGGAAACCAACCAAATTCTCTGTACTTGTTCATAGGACCCACATAACCAAGGCCCACTACACATGGCTATCATTTCATCATGACTTAAGAAGAAGTTTTGTCAAGCTATTTGACTCAAATTAACTAAATATAGATTATCAATGCAAAAAACCTTGATCACTGAAATTTTGTTACAGATGTTTTCCTTTTAAATAATGTCTTAAGTAGGAATATCATCCCAAATGTATTGTAACAAACTTTTTAAGAACTTTCCATTAATTTTATAACCCTAGAATACCAAAAAGCTAACACAGTAGTTCAATAGATTCCCAGTGTTTTCTCTCAATTTGCAACTTGTAAAGTGTCCTAATACTTTTGGTTGCTAGTGTATCTTTCATTCCAATTATGTTAAGAATTCTCACATCCTTAACCGCCCTAACTGTGTAAAAAGTTATTTAGGTTTACAGAGTAAAACATTTTAACCGCTTCTAAAAATCCTTGTCTACATTTCACCTAAATAAGTTAATATTTGTTTCCATGTTCAGTTACCTCTGCCATAGCATCGCTAGCAACGCCCAATAATGCCGCCAGTCTCCGCAGTGGTAAGTTCTCTTTAATTACAGTTTAAATCAAGATTTAGGTAATAAAATACCTGTTGACAACAGCAGAATGATACAACACAAGTTATCCCTAACCTAGAAGTGTTGCAGTGGTGATAGACGGAAGGGTTTTAACCGTAAGTAGTGTGATGGGTTGACATGCTAGTGACACAGGCACACAACTGCCCTGGCTTAACTTTTGTAGACCAGGAGTTATTGCAGCATGTGATATGAAATGTGTGCCGGTATTCTTTGTCAGGTTAAATGTAGTCTGCTTCATATACCGTGTATTTCACCGTCACACAATTGAGCTACACCCTTGGTTGCTAGTGTATCTTACATTCCAATTATGTTAAGAATTCTCACATCCTTAACCGCCCTAACTGTGTAAAAAGTTATTTAGGTTTACAGAGTAAACATTTTAACCGCTTCTAAAAATCCTTGTCTACATTTCACCTAAATAAGTTAATATTTGTTTCCATGTTCAGTTAACTCTGCCAGAGCATCGCTAGCAACTCCCAATAATGCCGCCAGTCTCCGCAGTGGTAAGTTCTCTTTAATTACAGTTTAAATCAAGATTTAGGTAATAAAATACCTGTTGACAACAGCAGAATCGATACAACACAAGTTATCCCTAACCTAGAAGTGTTGCAGTGGTGATAGACGGAAGGGTTTTAACCGTAAGTAGTGTGCCGCCTGAAGGAATTGAACATGGGTTGACATGCTAGTGACACAGGCACACAACTGCCCCGGCTTAACTTTTGTAGACCAGGAGTTATTGCAGCATGTGATATGAAATGTGTGCCGGTATTCTTTGTCAGGTTAAATGTAGTCTGCTTCATATACCGTGTATTTCACCGTCACACAATCGAGCAACACCCTCTGATACTTCGCCTTGCGAAAACCAATCCCATCCGAGAACCGACCAATATACGGTCTACTTTCATTGGATTTGACCTTTCGACCTCCGCATACTGTTACACTGTGCTCCATCCAAAATTTGGATGCATATCGTAATGAGCTGTTTGTTGGCGAGGGGTTCAAAATTGAACAATGGCAGACACAATAAATACGAAATATATAAATATTTATCTTCTCAGAGAGAAGAATCTTGCTCACTTTGATAAATTCAAAATGTCGATTTTCTCGCACTGTATAGCCGCCGTTTTGGTTTAAAATCACACTTTAGGAGTAATCTTTGACATTGATCCTCGCCCAAAATATTCTCCTCCGAGATAATAGCTACATTTCCACATTATGTAACTATTTCCATGCTATTTTCTATCTTTCAATATTGTGTAATAAAAAAACTTTATGCGTCCGAACAGAGACAAATAATTTGAACATTTTTTACGATAACTAGAAACTCTTACACAGCCACAGAAATATTGCCTTAACATGTTTCTAGATGTAGAGGCAGCATTTTATGAAGGGGTGTGATACTCGCGACGCATAAAAAGCATCATCCCTAGTAATCCCTAGTGGGCTTAAAGCGCAGTTCTTTGGTAAATCCAATGTCGGTAGACCTTGTTTTTGGTTGGTTCTAGGATGGGAAGTATCAGAGGGTGTTGTTCGATTGTGTGACATTGAAACTATACATGGTATACTATACATGGTATTGATGGTATACAAAGTCAACCAGGTTAAATGGGGATACATGAAGGAAGGCAAACCTGATTTGTGAAGTTTTGTGAAATTTTCATTCAATACAATTGAGAGCGATTAGTAAATGGTGCGATAAATCCCACTCTGCAACGGACTGTGGCCGGTCGTGAGCTAGTCCTCTGAAGTTAGACCCTTTTATGAAATGATAGAGGGCTCACTCACTGTCACTCAGACTGCTCTATCTCCATCCTCTGAAGGGTCTACATGCATTTGATTTCACCTTTCGACCTCCATATACTGGTACACAGCACTACATCCAAAAACTGGTATGACTGCGTAATGAGCAAATTGTTTGTGTGGGGTTATGCGGGATTAAAATTGACCAATGGCAGACATGATAAGTACGAAGTAAATGAATATTTATATTAGTCTTTCTCGATTTTTGAGAAATTCCAAATGGCTTTTTGCTAGCACTGAATAGCCACAGTTCAGTCTAAAATTTCCTCCGAGATATAGCTACATTTCTGAATATGTGACTATTTCCATGCCATTTCCTATCTTTCAATATAGTGTAGTAAAAAAACCCATTTTACATGTGATCATTGTTTACAATAAACTATAAACTACCGAAATATCGCCTTCATGTGTTTTTAAATGTGCTGGCGGCATATTCAATATTAGCGCATGTTGAAGGGGTGTGATATTATTGTGATGCGAAATATGCATCAAAAGCATCATCCCTAGTAGTCTGTAGACCGTGTATGGGGCTGTTCTCAGATGGGAGCAGTTATTAGCAAGGCCAAGTATCAGGGGGTGTTGTTCTATTGTTTGACAGTGAAATTACACACGGTCTACGAAGTCAACTAAAGTCTTATTTGGCCATCAAGAGACAGTGACCTAACTTCATGTTCTACTAATTGCAGCACATAACGCGTGCGCCTACTCAAGCGCTGGTGTATACACACAAGTGTTGAAAGACAGAAGATACACACGCGTAAAGCTGCGCCTGCTAATTTGGCCTACTCAAGCGCTGGTATATACACATAAGTTGAAAGACGGAAGATGCATACACGCGCGTAAAGCTGCGCCTGTTAATTGACGTCACTGTCCAGAGGTAGGCAAATAGAGTAATGAAATCACCTTGAGACCAGTCAGTCAGTGCTCAAAAGCCTGGGTATTGTATTGTCATACCTTGTCATTCATTACTCGATTAGTGGATTTAGCGTGGTTAGGTAATTGAGCAACTTCTGGCCAAATAAGTAAAATAATGAATACACTTTATTTCAGCTTTCGACCGTAGGATCCTTCACCTTTTGTTGGAAATAAAAAAGGCTGTGGAGGAGAATAGGCAATTAATATTGGCCGGTCTGCAAGACAAAAAAGATGAAGAGGAGATAACAGAAGGAGAAATGCTCCCAGTTAAGACACAGTTGGAGCTGCAGAGTTTGGAGGATAGGCTGGAGGGCGACAATAAATTTAAAAAGAGGCTGGTATGTAACAATGAATCTAAATCAGTATATCAATGTTTATACATCAGCAACCAAATGTATGAGGACACTTTACAAGCTGCATATTGAACAAAATACCTCATTTGCAGAGCTTGCCAACCCTTCTTAAAGGCATATTATGTGATCTTTTCAAGATAGCGCCCTCTATTCATCATTTTTTTTAGAAAGTAGATTTTCTTGCAGATTTACATTTTTGATCATAAATCATACATACATTCCAAGTTACAGAGCGATACGATTCCTAATTACCTCAAAATCATGGTTTTAGAGTGAATTTAGAGTAAAAATATAAACTGTCGGAGTTATCCGACAGTTTATTTTCACTCTAAAATCATGATTTTGAAGTAATTAAGAATCGTATCGCCCTGTAACTCGGAATGTATGTACGATTTATGATCAGAAATGTAAATCTGCAAGAAAATCTTCTTTCAATTTTTTTTTCTATGTTGAGGGCGTTCCCTGGAAAGATCACACAATATGCCTTTAATTTCCTGATAAAACATATATTGGCCAAATGGTCACATTTAATAATCTTCCTGATTTCTGTAATTGGTTGCCCATTGGGTTTTTGTCATTTTTTATATCTTCTTGATATTTGTCTCAAATATGATGTTATTAGCTCTGCATCTGTAGGAATCAGTGCTTGTCTTATTTAACTGGTTTTTCATTATACATTGTAAGTCAGTTACTTCAGTGTCAAAATTTTGAGAATCCATTCTCGCAACGATTCCCGAAGCTGGTAAATTTGCAAGAATCAACTGAGAATCCAAGTTGATTCTCGTAGAGGGGTCATTCCGTGTCAAATCAGCCAAATTTAAGAAAAATTGGTATCCGTCACCTCAGATTTGACCAAAATTCATTTCTAGTATACATCTACATACATGTACAATGAACGCATGCAAAATATGAAATTCCAATCCAAGTCGTTTTCGGAATGATAGCCCTTCGAAGTTTGGATTGTACCGCCCCCTAAAATTGTGCACATTTTGCGTTGATAAATATTTATTTATTTGTATTTATAAATATTTTACGTTTTAAATGCCTATTAGAGGACCTTTGAATTTTTATATTTTGCATGTGTCAATTATACCCACAGATACAGATGTACAGCCTGTCCCCAAAAATGGGTTCAAAAGTTTGTGAACTTAAAACTAATAAAGTAGGATACATGAATAGTATATATTTAAAGGTAGATGTTCCGATTGGTTGCCCGATATTCAACTTGATGTTGTCTATTTTACGTGAAAATTGTCGCATTCAAAAGTTTGAGTTGCAAAACTCCCATGGTTCTATTTTTAGAAGCAAAAGGTCATAAAACATAATGCCCATTGGGTAGTACACAAGCTGGTTGGTGGTTTAAAACCACCTTTGGCAGTAATTCACCACATTTTAGCCTATCATTTCTAAATAGAATATTTCTAGCCCCTAATATTTTACAGACATAATGAGAAAAATATGGATATTCTTTTGATATCATATCAAAATATCTTGATGTGAAAAAAAATGATCGGAACATACACCTAAGGGTATCAAAAAATAATACCTGACCGTAATTGGTTAAACTGTGTGACCAATCCAATATAAACTTTTTGAAATACAAAGATTTGAATAGAGCGTTGTCAAAACCCATTTGTTCCACTTTTCAAGGAACACCACATGTGTTGCAATTGCGCATTGTTGTGACTTCAATACAGTTTGCATTGATTCTTCACAAAGACTTAGGCAGTAAAACAAATTATCTGGAAATAAAACAAGTTCAATATTTGCATAACATTAAAACAAAATGTTCTTTGTTTTAGTCCGAGTTATTGTCAAGTTCTTTCAGAGAATAAACCCCATGCTGTGAATACTGCACGTAGCGCACAAGTTTCATGCAACGCATGGAATCCCATGGATGGTTATTTCCTTAAACATGTTAAATTGGGAAAAATGGGTTCTGACCATGCTCAATTTCAAATCTTTGTATTTCAAAAAGTTAACTTTGGATTGGTCTCCGAATTTAGCCAATTAAGGTTAGGTATATTTTGTTTGTAATCCTTAAATATGAACTAAGCCATGTTTCCTATTTAAAATTTGTTATAAGCTCGCAAAAGTCTTGAACCCAGTTTTTTAAGACATGCTGTATATTAGAAATGAATTTCAACCATTTGGTTGATTTGTCACAGAATGACCTAGAGATATCCTGTTTACACATAATTTAAATGGAGGACTTGCAAAATCCTTTGCAAGAATCTAAATGGATTCTCGCAACCTTTGAAGAAATTCTGACCCTCGGCCTGATAGTTTCAACTTTTCTGAAGATGAATGTGATAACGCTTGGTATATAATAATAGAAAATATTGCTCACGTATCATACATAGTTCTTTCTGACACCTGTAACGCGATTGATTACCTTCCACCTATAATAATAATATAAATTTGTTCCTTTTACAACAGATCAAATCCCTATCAATGATAGGTGGCGGAAATGTTGGCGGCGCCGTCCGCAGAATATTAAATGAGGTGATGACGACAGATGTTGCCATGAAGTATAATTGGTGTGGGAGAGGGAAAGATAAAAAGTTGGCATTCAACAAGTTGGTGCTAAAGGATGTCATCAACAGTAAGTATAGTGGTTACTAAACCCTGTTCGGTATGCCACAAACACAATGCATATTTAGGTAATTAACCCTGGTTATAGGGAGTTATATGCAATATCATGATTTTGGCACAGAAATTACCCCCAAACCTCCGGTTCCCCATCCGGGATTTGGTCAGGGGACCTCCGGCACCACAGTCTTACACAGTACACCTGCATATATGCAAGTCACCGGTCTCTGTATATTGACTCAGTGCACACATGTGTTCGGAAATAGGTAGTATCTATAATGGGGGTTAGATCGAGTTAATGGAATAAGAACACTGGCGATATATGCTGCTTTTGCAGTCTTTTATTTTATTTATGCTTTCTTTATTGAGGGTAATATGCTTCAGTGACTTGCACTGCTTTCCAAGCAGGCCCTCATCTCGATACATCATAAGTATACATAACAAATGTTACAGTATTCAAATATAATACAAATTATAATACAAATTATGATACAGTGGCAATATAGGATTTGAATTGACCGAGTGACAAATTTTCTAAATCAATACGAATAGATGGTGATAAATTGTTCCACGAATAGATGGTGATAAATTGTTCCACAGATTCCACAGTCCTTGGACCTGTTGTTTGATTTACCTAGGGAAGTTTGACCGGGTGATAAAATATCATGGAAAACGTGAGTGAAGTTTGATTTGAGAAGATTTAGCGATAAAAAAGTCCCCCTCAATGAACTGGGGCGGATGGGCAATAAAGCCTCGCCCATGTTTTTAATGACTTATTATCATTTGGTAAAAACCCAACATAAATTACCATGGAACTTGACTGCAAAGCGAGTAGAGTGCGTTCATGTCACTATTGAAGTGTTTCTTGTCTCTTGTGTCCAATCAGCTTTCAATATGCAACTGTTATATGATCTCTGATATCTGTCTAGCGCTATTTCCCCATCATAAGTCAGCAATAAAGAAGAAAAATGTTTTATTCATCAAGAGCCTATAATCCAGTGAGATGTTATATTTAAAGCAAGGGAGGGTGCATCAAAAAAATGAATAGCTGCCATGTGCAGAGACACGCTTATTTAGTTAGCATAGTGCTGCCATTAACAAATAATACCTGTATTTAAATTGGGTAGCTGCTATCATGATCATCTAAAAGTGCGCCTAGCCGGCTGCCAGATAGATGATGTAAATGGGAGCGATAATAATTAGCCAATGTAAAGCGCTTTGAGACGGTGTTCCACACTGTAAAGCGCTATATAAAAACCGACTATTATTATTATTAAGTATATTTCAAAGCACATTTATGCTTAAAACTTACACACAGTTCATATGGGATGAAAGGTCACCCTTTCTCTTAGCACTCCTTTTATGTTTACGTTTACGCAGATTTGGCCTATTCATCCTGTCCAGTTCAACAACATTTAAAACATTTTTATAATGGCTCTCACATTTTGCAGTGCTGATGAAATCCGAGGCCAATATCAACCTGACGCTCGGCTGAATCATTGACGACATTGATGGCACTAGTCGATCATGTAGCTTTTAGAAGTCTGATAAATAGCATACCAGTTCTCAACTCTCTCTTCAAGAAATTGATGATCGATCTGCAGTATCCTCATCATGAACCATGAATTGGGTCCAACCAAGTCTGCAAGTGAAGTTGACTGTGTGATGTTGTCTGGGAAAGGTTGGTTTACCTAACCCCGGGCCAAACCAGTTACTTGGAGTAATAACCTCTACCGCTGGTTTTACCGCTAAAAGTTTAACCGCGATTGCTTGCTTAGTGTTTGGCACAATTCCACTGAAGAGGGCGAGTGGAATCATCTCATCAGTTAGGTACCACAGATGCTGTTTTAGTGCCTTGATTGCACTCTGTGATACTGAAGAATTCACAGAATCCTCTCGCCCTTTTCAGTGGAACTGTGCCAAACACAGAGAATCAAGCAATCACTGTTAAATTTATAGCGGTAAAACCAGCAGAAGAGGTTATTACTTCAAGTAACCAGTTTGGCGCGGGGTTTGGAAACCAACCTTCCCAGACAACATCACACAGTCAACTTTCACTCGCAGACTTAGTATGTATGACCCATCACCCAACCCATGGTTCATGAGGATACTGCAGATCGATCATCAATTTTTTCTTGGAGAGAGTTGAGAAGTGGGACAATACCCCATTATCAGTGCCATCAGTGTTGTCAACGATTCAGCCGAGTGTGCAGTGATAGTGGCTTGGGATTTCCTCTACGCTGCAAAATCTGAGAGCCATTATAAAAATGTTCTTAAGGTTGTTGAACAGGACAGGAAGAATATGCCAAATCTGCATAAACGTAAATTTATGAAGACAAACATTTAAAAGGAGTACTAAGAGAAATGTGACTTTCATCCCACATGAACTGTGGGTTAGTTTTAACCATAAAAGTGTGCTTTGCAATATAGTTAAATACAACTATTATTTGTAAATGGCAGCACAATGCTAAATAAATGTGTCACAGCACATGGCAGCTATTCATTTTGGTGATGTATATGCCATATTCATTTGAATTTTAACTTCAGGTTTGATTGAAAACAAACCCAAATTACATACCATCCTAATCATTTATTTTAAGTACATGGCAGCCATTGTATTAACCATTATACATTGGAAAATATATAGCTGCCATATGGCTATTTCGCAATGTGCCTATGGGATATTCATTCATATTTAGGGCCACGGAGGACCCAGAAGACGAACTCGGAATGAATTTAAATTTTACCCAGAAGACGAACTCGAATTGAATTTAAATTTTGGGAATCTTATTAATTCTACAATTGGAACACTTTAAGACTAGCTAACATTAAATTTGGTTGACAAAAGGGGCATGATGCACCCTAATGATCAGGTTAATCCCACGTTTTTAATTGTGACATTTATGATTTCAATTTAAAGTTAATTGGTAATATGTATCTCAATTGCAGAGGCTATCTCCAAGAATACGCGCCTCACTGCAACATCGGCAGAAGTCGAGGAAGTTGTTAAGACGTGGCTGAAACATGCAAAAGATCGCGATGGAGGCAGAAAGAAGAGAGAAGAGAGAGAAGGCAACATGACATCTGACAGTGAAACTGGCGAGGATTGACTTTAAGACACAGTTAAAAGGTGCTCTACATATGTGGGGGGGGGGGGGGGGGGTCACAACATTGCTGTTTACATTCTTTAAGACAGTTAAAAAAGGTGCTATATATATGTCACGAGGCCGAAAGAAGCGAGAACGAGACGACAACAGCGAGAACACAACAGACAGTGAACTATGAGACTTAAAGACAGTTAAAAAGGTGCTATATATATGGGGAGGGGGTCAAAACATTGCTGTTTACATTCTTTAAGACACAGTAAAAAAGGTGCTATATATATGTTGGAGGCCAAAAAGCGAGAATGAGACGACAACAGCGATAACAACACACAGTGAACTATGAGACTTAAAGACAGTTAAAAGGTGCTATATATATATATATATATGTTGGGGGGGGGGGGGGGGGGGCACAACATTGCTGTTTACTTTCTTGTAAGTCACTGTACACAATTACTATATCTATCAATTTTGGCAATGTTATGTCTATGAAAAGTTATCTTCAACTTGATTTCAGGGATGTAGCTTTAATATTTGGGACTTTGTTGCCAATACAAAAAGTGTTCATGTGAAACAGATCTTTAATTTGAGATTTGTCTCCCGGGGGTGACGCTCCGTTTTTATACACTCGTCAAAAGAAGTTCCTTGCCACTCATTGAAGTTCAAATATTTCACATAAATATTTAATATAAATTAAACAATTAAACAATTGCATGTCAAAATAAGCAGATTGTCTATCATGTCTGTGTGAAATTAAGATGTACGCATTCATGCATGGCTGAGCACATTCATTAAGCAATGGTAAGGTGCGTAAAAGGAAATTGCAAGAAATAGCAATTGCAGTCATTTGAATGGAGGGATTATCCAATTTTGGGCAATCTTCTTGCCATTGTCAAGTGAATGGGATCTGCCATGCATGAGTGATCATGTCTAATTTAGTGGCAAGGAACTTCTTTTGACGAGTGTAGATTAATGCTAAAATTAAAGTTTTAACTCACTCAATATCATGTTTTTAAAGATACCAATTTGAAGAGCAAGGTATCATTTTGAAGGTTGATATATTACCATTATATTGGAAAAAGAAAATTCACTTATTTGCAGAGCAGAGGCTACGCTGCAGAATTATGCGAATAATATTCACAATTAATAAATTTAAGTAAAAACTGCTATTTGCCACAGACCCATCTGAATTTTGATCTAAAAATTGAACTCTACATCCCAAAAAAAACATTAAAAGGGAAATGTAATCACCTCAAATCTCTTAACTTTTACCATTATAAGGCTGAATGATTTAATGATGCAAATTGGGCTAATTAAATATGCAAAAAAAAGGTGCATTTGCAGAATAATATGCAATTTTTTTACCTTAAAAATGGATTCTACACCTAAAAAATCTCATTATGGATCAGGGAAATGGCTCTATTCCATGATTTTGCATGAAATATGGCCTTCGCATATTTAATGAGCTTGACTTTTGGACGAATGTTGGTATACCGGAGGCATTTTCGAACATATTTTTAGGTTTTTGACATTTTTACCTTTCATGTAAGCAGAAATGTTGAATATGTAAGTTGTACTCCCAATAGATGTTATTTTTAGACTTGTAAGGTACCAAGACTTGATTTTATGACATTTAAAAAATCTGCAAATCTGTAAAAATTGGGTCATTTTTGGAACCACGTTTTTGGTCACAACGCAAGAAATAATGCTGCGATTTTGACGATTTAAACAGTATTTTTCATATCTGCACCCAAGTTCTATCTAAAAAAACCAAGAATGAAGCCCCAAAAAGCATTTTGAAATTTACCTTTGATATGTGCAGTAATGGAAATACCTCCGTGACAGTCTTTTGATGATCATGAGTGTGTAATGTTGCGTGTACTGAGTGATCGTAGTATACTCTGTTTGGCCATCTCGAGACAGTGACGTAACTGCATATTCTACTAATTGCATCACATAACGCGCGCGCATACTCGCGGCGCTGGCGTACAAACACGAGCGTTGAAAGGCGGAAGATACACACGCGTGCGTAAAAGCTGCGCCTGTTCAGTTACGTCACCGTCTCGAGATGGCCAAACAGAGTATAGTAGGTGCTAGTCTAGTGGTTGAGTTATGTGCCTTACAATGCAGGGGTCCATTTTGCACTCCTTGATATTAACAAATTGGGACTTAGTTTGATCGAGGGTTTAGTGCAACAAAGAGCTATCTGCATTTCAGATATTTTGAGAAAAAGTGACTTAAAGATCATTTTGGCCAAAAATGCAGATAGCCCTTTTTTGCACTACCCTCGATATAAAGTGTTGGTAAAAAACATATCTATATTTTTCCAGGGGTCCTATTCCTTCAATATCATGTTTTTGAAGAAAAGTGTATAATTTTGAACCTCGGTTTTCAATAGTATACAACCACTGTATCGAAAACAAGAAATGCATCTGTCACGTCAAAGTGGGCATGTTGGTGGCATGAGTCAATTATGAGTTAATGTCATGATTTGAAAGAACAAAGCTTGAAAATGATACCATGTTGAAGGTGATCAGACTATTTAATCACAAGATATGAGTTAAAGAAGAATATTTCTTTCTATTATTTGCGTTATATTTCACCAAATATATTGGCCTCTATCTCAAAACTGTGTTTGCCGACAGCATGTCTGTCCTTTTTGACGCGACTGGTCACTAGGCCTAATAATAAAAACTATTATTTTTGTTAATAAGGCTCATAAAATATGCATCAGAAAGGGTGTTTACCAACGAATTAGCAATATGTGACCCAACAAAATGAGTAAATGAGACACATTTTGGTACCAAAGTCAATGTCCATATCATATTCCAAACTAATGTTACAGATTATTGAAAATCACTTTGTCTCAAAAATTCAAATGACAAATTGTCAAGTTATTGGCAGCCCTCAACTTATGGCTGTTTTTACTCCATACAGTACATTAATTTTGCCTTTTGCCCCTTTCAAATTGCCTGAAATTGCATTGCCCTCTCCATTTCTTAATTTGAGGGCTGGTTATTGGTAATTATAATTTTGGTTTGGTCAACAAATCAATGAAGTGAATGAAAACACAATGCCTCTTGTAGTTTAAATCATTATTTTCATGAATTTGAGTCTTTGGTTAGATACAAGAAGTATCAATGATCAGAAATAAGACTTGTCCTGAATTTGACTTATGTTGACCTTGTCCCACATTTATGCTCTTAAATCAAATTAGAGACGACTACTGCCGCATTCCGCCTCATTTACTCATGTTGGGTCACATTATGTTGACCTAAAATTGAATTCTAATGCCCCAAATCCTTATATATGGATCATGGTAAAGACAAAATTCACTGATTTTGTATGACTTATGGTCTTCGCATATTCAACAAGCTGGACTTGAAATGCTCTCATGCATAGACTAATGTAATTTTAACATTTCATGTAGCAATCATTTAAAATATCTTATTTTTGGACTTGTTAGGGTCTAAAGATTTGATTTCTTACATTTTTAAAACACAGTAAATATCCCATGTTTTGTACGAAAATTGATTATTTAATGAAAACATGTTTATAGCCAAATCTTAAAAGAACATTTTGATATGGTGCTATCTTTGATCATGTTGTAAATAATTGTCTTTGTTTTGATATTATTTAAAGACTAGTCATTCTGGGACTCGACTTGATCAAAAACGGGTATATATGTTGTAGTAATATATTTTGATACTATATAAATTCTATTTTTTATATCATACAACAAGCGTATGCAACCTGTGGCCCGCGAAGTAATCCCAAAATTCCCATTGATGCGGCCTGTTTTAACCGGAACTCTCTAGGCGACACAAATGGCAGATTGACTTAGTGGTGTGCTCCCTTACAATTAGTAGGGTAATGCGCTGCATTTAGTTAATATAACTGGAGGCCTGATTACATGTTAAAGTCCCTGGTAAAAAAGGCGCTTGCAACAGCGAGTAAAAAAGGAAATTACCCCTTCAGAAGTGTTTTGGAATGTTTGGAAATCACTCCCCATGAAGCTCATGGATCTCAAAATCACAGTGAGGCCCAGGTGGTACAAAAGGTTGCACATGCTTGTCATACAGGGTCTCAACTTGCATAAAATTAAAACAGGTATGGTGATGAATGTGTAGTACGTAACGTATTATGTTTTGATAGTATTTAAAACCCGTTTATATATCAAACAGGAGCTCAACTTAATCGAAACGGGTATGTTGTAGTAATTAGTACTAGTATTTTGATATTGTTTAAACGCTATGCTTATATCAAACAGGGGGCCAGGGCTCAACATTATTGAACGGGTATGTTGTAGTCAATGACCATGTTTTGACATATTTAAGACCGGTTTTTACATCAACAGGAAAAGGGTGCAGTTGCCGCTTACAGAATATTCAAACAAAAATTAGCATTTTGAATGATTTAAAAATGGCATATTTTTGATTTCATGGTGATTTTTTATTAGCCTTTAATTTTTCATGCCCTATTTTATTTCATGAATTGCTTACAATGGTTTTTTTACCCAACGGCGACAACTGAACCCTTGCTGTTAGTGTTACCAGTACATTACACATATTGTATCAATATGGGTATGTTTTCTTTATTTTAATAGGTTAAGCCTAACTCTCTAGTATAGTCTTTACATTTTAATATTTTAGCTTAAACTCTGTTCTTTTTGCAAGACAATCATTAGTGGACAACAACTGAACCCTCTTGCTGTTAGTGTTACCAGTACATTGCACATATTGTATCAATATGGGTACTTTTTCTTTGTTTTAATAGTTTAAGCCTAACTCTCTAGTATAGTCTTCATTTTAATATTTTAGCATAAACTCTTTGTTCTTTTTGCAAGACAATCATTAGTGACTTGTTATAGACAAATCATTGTTAACTAACACTAGGTCATTCACAATGAATTGGGACCCCTATTGACACATTCTACAATAATGATTTTAATGTCATTTCATATTGAAATTATCAGTTGTAATTGAAATTAAAGGTGTATGTTCATATCACCTTTTATTTGGGGGGTGGGCAGGGGTTATGATTTGTTTTCACATGAAGATATTTTGATATCAGAGGAACCCCATATTTTTCTCATTACGTCTGTAAAATCTTGGGGGCCAGAAACGTTCAATTTAAAAATGATATGACAAAATGTGGTGAATTACTGCCAAAGGTAGTTAACCACCCGCCTTATTGTGTACTCACTCAATGGGCACATTTTTTGCTACCTTGTGCTTCTAGAATTAATAAGAACCATTAAAGTATTCAACTCAAACGTTGGAATGCAACTTTCATGTAAAATACAAAAACAAGTTGAAAATCGGGCCAGAGATCAGAACATCTACCTATAATTTAATAGTATATTTCATATTTGCTAATTAGGGTGATGTTCAAATGAATGATATCTGTCAAGCTAGAGTCAATGTGAATTGATAAAATCTACCCTTGGCAATTTAAGAATTGGGATTAGGTAATATAATGACCTTCTCTTCCTTAGGTAAGAGATTGATGCAACTAACTTGTTGCATCCTGTGTAAGCTGACAAGTTATTTAGTGTGTTTTTAAGCATTTTGATAGCGATCTCAGGGTAATACTATTAACGTTCAGTGTATTTTGTTATCTGTTCTGTCCAAAATTATTTAAACATAGGAACCAATTGTTTTTCTTTTAATATTACGAACTTACAAACATTGCTTCAATGTTGCATCATCATTGTAATTATTTATTCTAAACTATATACATATTCTACAAACTATGTGTAATGACAGAATGATATTTGAAATAGAAAATGGTTTCAGGGATACTTGTATGTTTTAGTCAGCATGTGTCACGGGGTCTCAACTCATGGCACATGACCCCTTTGTAAATATTTATGTTAAGTATCAGTGTTGATTTGTAACTACAGTATGACCCTATTTACCCTAACCCCGGTTTAATGAGCATGTGTGATTTTTGTGGTACACATAAATCTTATGTATCCTAAACCCAAAATGCAACTAAGAAAAATTGTATTAACCCTTTAAACCCTCTGTCCCCGCCTGTTCACGCTTGCCTTCCCACGGTTTACACACACGAGCTTATAAAAGCCCTCATTGTTGAGAAAAAAACAGGGGTTGGAACAAACCCTTTTGGACAACTACACAGCGACGGAAGACAGGCTCGTGCTCATCTGGTTAACACTTTCCACTCGGCAAGCGTCTACAGACGACTTTCTAAAATTGCACAATGCTCATCTGGTTAACACTTTCCACGCGGCAAGCGTCTACAGACAGACGACTTTCTAAAATTGCAAAAAATGTCGATTACGTTATTGAATTTCAAGTATTTTGTCAGTAACCCTTGAGAATAGACCATGCAAGTTAGGAAAGGTTTCAGAAAACACATCTGTTTTGTATAGTGGTAAAACCAATAGCCGCGTGGAAAAAAATCTGTTTTGTATAGTGGAGAAACCACTAGCTGCGTGGAAAGAAAAAAAATCTGTTTTGTATGGTGGTGAAACCAATACCCGCGTGGAAAAAAATCTGTTTCGTATAGTGGTGAAACCAATAGCCGCGTGGAAAGTTTTAAAGTCGCCTTATATTGTTTTATGTGATTTTTGTTACCTCTATGATTTTACTTTGTATAGTTTGTTTAACTTCCGCTTACGTTAACATTTATTATAATAAAAGAAAAAGAAACTCACTTTTTTATGTCTCGATCATGATTATTAACATTTTCATAATTTATAGATCATACGAATGTCGGCGATAGGACGCATACACGATAAAGGCACGTGGTCGGCCGAATGACTTGCTAACTTCCATATAACGTCGGCCGTACGTTACCAATTGCTAAAGATAAGTCGGTCGGCAGTACGTCGCACACATGTCCTATGTCAACGCCTATGTAATTGGTATGTGGTCGGCTGAACGTTCTACGGACGGCCGTTAATAAACTTCCATATAATGACGTCGGCTGAACGTCAACGTTTGGTCGCAAAAGCACCAAAGATAAATCGGTCGGTAGTACGTCGCACACATGACCTATGTAATTGGCACGTGGTCGGCCGTACGTTCTTCCAACGGCAGTTAAACTACTATATAATGACGTCGGCCGTACGATAAACGTTTGGTCGCGAAAGGTCGGTCGGCTGTACGTCGCACACATGTCCTTTGTGGTCGGGTGAACGGCCGTTAATAAACTTTCAAATGACGTCGGCAGCACGTGAATATTTGGTCGCAAATAATAGGTCGTTTAGACGTTCGCCCAACGTTAAATACACGTCGGCAACAAGTCGGCAATAAGTCATTTACGGTTACTTTTGGTTGGTTTCTTGGTCGGCACTACGTTTAGCCGACGTCCGGCCGACTGATTTATAAATGGTCGGCGCGACGAGGGCACTATGAGCAGCCGACCTTTGAGCCGACGTCTCTGGGACGTTTGGTTCGACCAAAACCCGACGTCGGCCCGACGTATCTGTGTTAACAGGGATAGTGCAGTAGATTGTATAAAGTTTGTGCAAACAGTTTGCTTAGCCATTACTCCTCCTTGTAAAACTATATCTGATGACTAGGGGTGTAATCTTGGGATTATATCAAGGGATGACCTTAAATTATCTGGGGTCAGAAGTTGGATAAAACTGAAAACTGCATGTAGTAGTACTATTAGTAGCATAGAAGATTTTAAAGACACCACCACAATGACTTGAGTTTTTGCATAATGCCCTAATTCTGGTCTCCAATTTGTCTCGGTTCCCAGGCATAGACCGTATGCACACAATCATGTCTTCATAGCGAGTTCATCGCTGGACTCTTTTGAATTGGGTTCTAGTTTACATGGAAATGCATAAATCAGTGTTCCTTTTTCTTATTTTTAAAACTTAAGAGCTCGACAAATGCATCCTGTGAAAAAAAGCTTTAGTTGGCTGACGTTTGTGCAATGCTTGTAGGAAGACCTCAAAATCTTCTTTGGAACACTATTACATATATTATTACACCTTAACACGAGTGCTTAGTATTGAATCGAAACGTAAAATTAGTAAGTACGGTTTATTGGATTCATCAAAAGAGCCATTTTTCCACTGTTCCACCATATATACCTATTTTTTTCTTGGAATTCCGGGGGAAAATGTAATGTTGTTCCTCGGAATTCCAAACTTTTTTTAATTTTTTCAATAGTCAAACGGATGGAATTTCTGACAACTCATTATCACTATTCCTCTACACCCTAAACTAACTTGAACTAGCAAGTTTTTGAAACATGAACATGTCTCACAGGTTTATCATCAGCTGATGAAAACTCAGAGGTGTATTTTATATTCCATATTTGTACATCAGTAACCTGGAAATGCAAGTTTCACAAAAAAATGTCCATGTTTTTAATTTAATTTTAATTTTTATTAAAGGAAAGAAATGTCTTTCCTGATCGTAATATACATTAATTAGAGCCAGAACTGAGTATATAGAACCCAGCACTACAGTCAATCAGTGGGGTGGGGGTGGGGGATTATACCTATTTTGTACGCTTTATGCTATCCAATTTCACGGCGCGCATATATCAAGGAATATAATGTTATATAAGCCCATTTAAAACCAAAATAAACAACCTTGTGACGTAGCTAAAATATCTTAATTAAAAGAAAATCCCCTCAAATAGGTTTCGGAATTGATACATTTTGAAATTTTGGAATGTTGTCTGCAGACGCCTGCTGCATGGTAAGTGTTAAAAGTAAATGAGGTGGTACATGAATAATCAAGGACACCATGGGTACACAAAGTAACTAATTTATTAAAGGAGGGGTCCCGCAAGCATAACATTATGCATTATATGTTAGACAAATAATTATGGAGCACAAATTGCAGAACAAAACATCATACTTATGACATTGACAAAACCGAATAATACCTGCCATCTCTCAACATGTAATTTTTAAAATTCGCTGCAATAAAAAGTCCTGGTGTCGATAACGTCATGTTTATACAATGCACCTTGGTATGGTAAATATGAGCCCACCAATAAACATGACGTCAGCGCCCCCCCCCCCCCCCCCCCCCCCCTCCCTCCCTCCCCCCCCCCCCTCCCTCCCTCCCCCCGTCTCCTCGTTAGCTACACAACTGTATTTTACTTTTCTATAAAAGAACAACTAATTCATACATTGCTCAGTTTGGAGCATTCAAGATTTGTGATAAATAGTATTTGAGCTGACATTTCAGCCAAGAGCAACATAAGAAATTCATCATTACACAGCTCTTTGCATCACTGCACAAAACATTGGCATGGTGTGCATGCACTTTCCTGATGCACTGTACTGGATTTATGAATGCACCCTTGAAAAACAAACAAAGAATGCATGATCATCTCACAGACCCTACCTGAGATATTCTTTTTCCTTACAAAATGGTTTTTTTTGTGTCGCCTTATGCCTATTGGGTGGTGTGTGTGGTTTTGTTGGTTTTTTTTTTTTTTTTGGGGGGGGGGGGGATAATTTTGCCCCTATATTTCCCCTACTCTCAGCTGAAATACTTATTTATTTTGACAGGGCAGAATAGCTGAAAGTCATCTCTAAAACCTTTTAACAGAGCAATCCAGTTTAAATTAATATGTCAACATAAATACTGGCGGGATGAGCAATTTGAGCTGCCTCTTCCTATTAAAATAATATAAATTCAATATAGGCCTATAATACTATGAATCTAAATGTTAGGTTATTTCAGGACTACATGGGTTAATTGACCAAGGAGTTATTATAGTTAATATAATATCTCATTGCATTGACAGACCACTTATTGGTGTCCGATGAACCTAATATCTTAGGTCCTGAGCGTTCTGTAGAATTCTTGTTTTAATTTTCTGACAATTAGTTCCATAATGTGTCAAGTTTGGCTTGGTCCATATAATAACAAATCATGTTTTTGGTTATAACATTTTCTTCTAAAGTGCTATTTCATTTTAATCAAAAACTGATTTCAGTATGCTGTAGAAAAGTTGAAAGCTGGGGATTAAATATAAACTTCTTTTTTTAACCTTTACCGTATGAAGCACAATTACATATTGATCTCATTTTGTATTGGTAACAGAATAGTAATAATAATATACTTATTAGGAAGATCCAGAGGAGATGGTAACAAACAACCTACCAAAGGTGAATTACCCTATGTGTATAAATGGTCATATGATCAGAAGCAATAAGCACATACCGTATTATCCCTATTAAGCGCCCATGCCCTTATAAGCGCCCACTCCTGTTTTTCTCAATGACTACCAACAAACAATCCCTTATAAGCGCCCACCTTTTCAATTACACTGTACAACAATATTTTTGCCACGGCATCCTTCAGTAAAGCAGAACCAGTAAGCCTGGTTCGATCGCCGCCCCCTCTCCCCGATCCCACTAGGCACTTACTGCCACGCGTTTCAGTAGCGCTGATACCATTGACTGTACAGTGACTGGCAAATTTATTCTTGGTGGTTTTGAACATGCATAGTGCAGAATGCATACAAATTATGCGTAGTTTAAGGGTTTTTTTGTATTTTAGCAGAACTAAATGTCTTCGCAACCTTGCCGAATTCGATAGTCTCCACGATAAATGAGTTTAAAAAAAGGGAACATAATAATCGCCCACCCAAAGACTTTGCTAACCGCCCTGGGCGCTTAATAGGGATAATATGGTACACTGTAAGCATGGTAAGTGCTTTCTGAAATACACTAAGTCAAGGAAGTCACAATGGGATTAAAATTCACATTGCCACAATTCCTTCTTTGCTATTTGATGTTTTGGTTCACTATTGTCCATTTGGCATCAGTGATGCCGTTTGATGCCATGTGATGCCATTTTGACACCAATAAGCCAAGCACATAGCTTAGAACTTCTATTGAAGGCATACATACTTATTGATTGTGTAATTTCTCCTTTGATTATGTGTGGGTTTGGTATGCTGACTTTGTTTAAAATAACATCGGGATATAATGCTGATGAGCTTCTTAATCATACATGTTTTGATGATATCTTTAACCTTAAAGGCTGTAGTATACTAAACAAACCCAGCTTTTAGGGTATGGATGAAGCACTTTAGATTTCTTTGGCATAAATGTTCATATTTTTTCAAGCCATTGCATAGACCTATTTAGTGATATTGCAAATCTGTTTGGTACATGTAAAACTCTAAACATATCTAATCCATGCCATCATCTAGCAATTTAGCCATATCATATTGTTGTTTTCATTGCCGGTTTAGATTATATTCTTGTCTATTGTCTTTATTGATCACTTGGCAATGAGTGGCAGCTCAAGAGCATTTACTATTTTATTAATTGGGACACTTACGTATTTGAAATAGGGAAATGGAACAAGAGAAATATAGGGAACAAAAATTTACCTTTAAAAATGTAAAAATGATCCAAATCAAAATTTGGTCTGAAACTAGGCAAATAATATCAAATTTTAAGATAAACAACTAGTGGAAAACCCGCGTTTCGTGTGAGCCACGCTAGTATGACCCCTTTCAGCGGTTATGCAAAATAAAAACATGTTTAGCATCCTGACCTTTTCCAAAAAAAGGAAGGAGGAGGCCCTTTAATTTTTTTTCCCACTTTAAGTACAAAATTGCCCTAATTAGCGATAAACATTGCGAACCTATATTTTGATATTTTTGTTTTATCATTGTAAAGCGCTGTGTTCTCTGTAGAGCGCTTAATATGTGTGTCCTCTAAATTTCTTACTGTTAGCTATATCAACCATGTTTCCAAAAATATCCTGTATGAGGTCAATTTGTGAATGAAGGCTACTTGTTGCCATTTTATGATGTCCAATCAAATGTAACGTGAGTAACAAAAGCTGTTTCCTTCTCACTCGCAAATCATGTCATGTATTGCAATTCTAATTGCATATAAAGTTAGTGCTGGGTCTTGTGTAACTACTGCAGAAAAAGGAATTCTGTCAAGCTTGTTGAAAAAAATCGAGTACCGTAGCGAAAAAGCGTAACGTGAGCAACATGGAATTGCCCATATCTAGCAATTTAGCCATATCATATTGTTGTTTTCATTGCCTGTTTAGATTATATTCTTGTATATTGTCTTTTTTGATCACTTGACAATTAGTGGCAGCTCAAGAGCATTTGTTATTTTAGTAATTGGGACACTTACTTTGTAAATAGGGAAAGGGAACAAGAGAAATATAGGGAACAAAAGTTTACCATTAAAAATGTAAAAATGATCCAAATTAAAATTTGGTCTGTAACTAGCTAGGCAAATAAGATCAACTTTCAAAGATCAACTTTTAACCATGCTAGTATGACCCCTTTCAGTGGTTTATAAGGGGGCAGTAATTTTGTTTGGCCCCTCTACCCAGACCTAATTAGTTATGATTATTCGTAATGTTGGTGAAACAGTTGATGCTGAAAGGGAAAATAAGGGTGTACAAATGTAGAAAAAATAAAATGAAGATTTCTGTTTTTTGCCTCCCTCCCCTGAACCCATAGAGGGTGGACTGGAAGCATTGTTGTGTCATATAAAAGAATGAACCTTTTTGCCAAAAGTGAGAAAAATCAGCAAATATATATATCGAAGGAAGATATGCAACTCTCCATGTATCTGCAAGTACATATGTTGTTAAAATTGGGATGCAGACTGCGGAGTGCAGAACAAGTAAGATGCTGACAGAGATAGCCAAATTGATGGCACACTTGAAGGATGGACTGGATGCAATATTTGTGTCACTAACAGTGAACCGTTTTGCCTATGTGAGAAACACTAGCACTCCATTAACCCTAGAACATTAAAGTATAGGGCGATTATAGTTTTTAAAAGAGTTAAAGTGGATTAGAAATAAGTGGTAGTTTAATATTAACTAAATTCTAACCGACGGGAAGAAAAATCTGTCTACGGCAAAAAGGAGACAAAAATAATTTAAATCCCAAAAATGGGCCAAATGTGTTCATGTGGGCGTGGTTTTGTCACTACCAAATGACCACACCTGTTCGCGTATATACGAAAAAGTCTCATTAACAGGGCGACCTCAGTTTTCACCTTACTCTTTTGGTTCGCCATATTTGGAAGTGATATCGCCATATTTGGAAGTGATATCCAAATTGATCGATATCAGCGTAACGAAACACCAGTTGGGCGCGCTTCTAAAATGGCGACGGCTGTGCACTGATTTTGTTTCTGGCGCGGCGCACGGTTGTTTGATCGCTGTTTTATAGATAAAAGGGATGCACCAGTTAGGACGGGGGACTTTTAATAACATTTTATCACTGCTAGATCCCTTTTCTTATTTGATTTGATTTTGATTTATTTCGGTATCTCCACATCAGCTAATACAAAACCACACTAAATTGGGGAAGATACAAGCAGGGCCCGAAGGCTTATTCCCGAAAGGGGTCCTACGGAAAACGATAAATACTTCAAATAACATTAAAAGACACAACAATTACTTCAACAGACACTGTATACATATTCAAAATTGATACAAAATATTAAAATATTTTTAGCTATTAAGAAAATGTATGACATGAAAAAAGGATAATTTTGAGGGACACTTCTTTTTGCATAGAATTGGCGGTACCATTTCAAATTGAGAGAAATTTTAGTCATCAAATATGTTTCCGTTTCACCGATTCGTCATATTAATGTGATACGTAACTCAAAATCTGATATCGCATCCAAATAAAAATAATGTGAGCACAATTCTGGATTTGGCTTAGGCCGGACCTGGAATATATCGGTTATCCCTACCATTTCAATGCGAGAGAAATTATAGTCGTCAAATATGTTTCAGTTTCACTGATTCGTCATAATAATGTGATACGTAACTCAAAATCTGATATCGCATCCAAATAAAAATAATGTGAGCACAATTCTGGATTTGGCCTAGGCCGGAGCTGGATCCGTTATCCCTCCCATTTAAATCAACGCGAGAGAAATTTTAGTCGTCAAATATGTTTCCGTTTCACCGGTTCGTCATAATAATGTTATACGTACGTAAATGAACAAAGAACACAGGCTAATTCCTTCTAAGGCAATTTTTTTTAGAAATCTGTAAAAACGCATCATCTTAAACAAATCAATTGTTAAAGTGTAATCTTGATTAGGCCTAATGCTTCTTTAGTAGGCTACTATTTCAATTTTCTCGTGTTAAAAAATGATATAAATTAAAAAAATCTTTTTTTCTTCTTGTAGAATTAATTCATTTGCTTTTACACAGAATTCAATACGAACACACGTTTAGACTTCATCAACCTTACGTCTGTCGACGCTAGTCTTTTGCCATGGCGTATGTATTGTGTGCACAAATCTTCGCAATACGCAAAGTTGTTGTAAAAGACTAGCATCGACAGTACGTTCAGCGATGAAGTGTGAATTGATCTGCGTGGTTATAAAAGTGAGCTACGTAGCTCGAGCAGGACAGAATCATTCTTACTTGGGCGGAATCAATATTGGTTATTTCGATACATCACTTCCAAATATGGCGAACAAAAGAGTAAGGTGAAAACTGAGGTCGTCCTGTTAATAATAATACGCGAACAGGTGTGTGACGTCATGGGTGTGTTCGGGTTAATTGAACCTAAAATGGAGCAGCTGGAATCGAGATTAAGCCAATTATGATTATTCAAAGATGAACTGGGCACGTCATTCATATAAATGTAAAACATCTTTGTGATTGACAGCGGCTATAATGACGGTAATGGTAAAAATGGCAGCCTCCATGAATGCGCTGCACTAATTAATCAACTGGTTTACAAGGATACACAAATGTTATTTGATTGTAACATAATTGGTACACTTCCGCTTTCCAACATCAAATGCGATGAGCTGGAACCATGTTTGTTTATACTATCAACCGCTTTCCTTCCAGGCGTGTAGCGAGCATTGTCATTCCGGGGGAGGGGGGGGGGGGGCAACATCAATATTGGCCCCCCCCCCCCCCCTCCCGCTGGCTACGCTACTGTTTCCTTCGTTTTGATGGATAGATGGTGGAATCTTAACTGGTATGGGCTGGTAAATGCTGGTGGAGGTGTGTTTTTATTGGGGGAATTTTAATATGATAACCAGCATATACATTTTTACTAAAGTAAAAAACATGCCAACTACCAATTTGGCATCACTGATAGAGATTTGGCATAATTGACGCCGATTTGGCATCACTGACGCCGATTTGGCATCACTGATGCCGATTTGGCATCACTGATGCCAATTTTGGCATCACTGGCGCCGATTTGGCATCACTGACGCCGATTTGGCATCACTGATGCCCTTTGACGCCTTCTGATGCCAATTTGGCATCACTGATGCCCTTTGACGCCTTCTGATGCCAATTTGGCATCACTGATGCCAATTTTGGCATCACTGATGCCCTTTGACGCCTTCTGATGCCAATTTGGCATCACTGATGCCATTTGACGCCTTCTGATGCCAATTTGGCATCACTGATGCCATTTGATGCCATTTGACGCCATTTGACGCCATTTGACGCCATTTGATGCCAAAAGTAGGAAAGAGACGCCGTTCTGCTTCTCCTAGTGTAAGCCTTTGTTGTACTTTTACAAGACTGAATTGTAGACACAATTATTGACACTATATTGGACCAGTTACCACCCAAATCCAATTTTACAGCTCACCGAACACATTCAACAGTGTTAAAGATTTACAGTTTTGCACCAATTGGGATACATGTCTATAATTCTATTTATTTTTTAGTCAAACATTTAAAGTAGCTGAAGCTTGTCTAAAAAAACCGTCTACAATTGAGTGTACAAACAAAAGCTAATTCCCCATTCACATCAAACTTGTAGATAAAACAAAACAACTTTAAACATACACTGAGTTGTTAAGATATTGTCCATTATTTATTTTGTTATTCATCATACAATAAGCATTTGTTCTAACATTAATTTCGGGTACATTGTTCTGAAATCGTGGGAAGTTATGACAACATGATTCGTTGGAATAAATAGAAACTACATAATATACTTGGAAAATGATTTGGAATGATTATTGGCAGTTTTTATCACACACTGATCAAATAAATTCACAATTGAATCAACTAAAAAGAGACTTCTATCGAATGTACATATCGAGTGCTTGGAGCGCAGATGTCTTAAGTGCATTTTGTTCATTTTGAGATAAACATGTTTGAAAACTAGAAACTCTGTGTCGGGCAATGGGGAATTTGAAGTTGCCATCCAATAATTTTCACCATCAAAAGATACATTTGCAGGCTAGCTTATGTGTGCACTAACTCGAGAATGTCAAAGTGTTTTCATATTATGCAAAATCTCAAATTCATCAAAAGTGCACTTAAGACATCTGCGCTCCAAGCACTCGACATCAAGCCACAGATAATAATACACCTATCAGTTTTAAGACGCACTATACGACCCCCGGGAGTGGTGCGTCAACTTCTCATGTACCATGACGCACCCTGTGTCAAAAAAACGACGGACCATTGCCATCCAAATACGCACCCTCAGTCAACTATCAGCCCATTCGCACCCATGTAAAGTGACGGACCTTTAGACCTTTACGCACCCTCCGTCATTTTTTTGACGGACCAAAGGCTGCCACTGACGTACCCTCCGTCAAGAATTATTGGTAAACGACGCACCCACGACGCACCTCTCCCGGGGGTCGTATAGTGCGTCTTACAACTGATAGGTGTATAATAGACATACTGAAACAACAGAGATATTTTCAAAATATCATCTTCCTGCCTAAATTTAGAAATTTGATCGATTTGAACGATTAAAATGAGTGTTATAAGTACAGTAATATTATATGATTGTGAAGTTTGTGTGGAATTGATAAGCACTCAAAATATGGTTTTGTATTTATGTTTTTTGTTGTTTTTGTTTAATTATTCCTAATGATAATCTGAAAGAATGGTTTATCGAGGTTAAATGCATACATTCATTATATTTAAAAAAACATATGCAAACTAATTGTTTTAGGCTATATTAAAAAAAAAAATTATCTCAAAGCTCCCGCGTGCGTTAGTTAATTGATGCGCGTTATAATTTTTTTTTTTTTTTTTTAAATTTTTTATAAATTTAAAAAAAAAAAAAATCCCAAAATGTCACTGATTTTTCAGATTTTCATTGATCACATCATTTGACAAAAAGGTCACTTTTACAAGGATATTTCAATATTTTATATTTTAAAAAAAGAAAAAGAAAAAAAGCATTCCGCATTAGGTTTTGAAAACTGAAGAGATTTTTATAATATAGCCTTATGGGAACACTAATAACAATAATAAAATAATAAATAATAATATAAAATGTAATCATCAACATGAAAATCATTTAAAAAAGCATGCACCAGAGAAACTAAGGCATGCAGAATTAGTTATCAAATGATTAATTATGTCAATTTCGTATAAATTGATTAGGCACAAGAAATCAGGTATTATTACAAAATAGATTAATTTACTTTAAGGCGCCCAACAAAAACACCTGTCCCACAGGCCTGGCCTTAACATTTTAATTCTTAATTTTTTGTAGAAAAAAAATTATGCTAATTTCAAAATTCAAACATTTTTGGAAAACAAAAAACGACCGACCCTACCTGAGGGGTCCGATTTTATCGCCTAAAGCAAAATATAATAACAAACATTTTTGCAACTGGCAAGGATATACAATTTTTACTATTTTACATCTAAGTAATGTAATAAGTAGTTGTTGATTATTTAATGTGAAAAAGTGTGTTCTTCTACAATCATGGAAATTTGATGCCATAAAGTTGTTGTACTTTAGAGTGTACAAAACAACACACATAAAGGCACTCTTTCATGATTAGAAATTTAGTATTACAATTGGACACGGTTTCTATTGCTAAAACATAATAATTAGAAAAGGTCATATAAAGTACACCATCATTTCTTAAAAATTGTACATGCCTATGAAAACTTGGCTTTTTTGGATGGGTGATAGGGCCAACAATTTGTTTGTTTGTTTGTTTGTCCACGTCCGACCGACCGTGTACTATGGGGCCAAACGTATTATTTTTTATTTTCGATCGTTTTTTTAAAACAACTTTTTTAGCAATTTGAATGGCCAAACAGACCGTTTTATCCCTGATTTCGTATGACATCTTAAATCTGGTGTTATCCCCCAATGCGCAATCCTGTGTAACATGATGTTTATTGCATGAACTTGGCACCCGCGGGACTTTTAAAAGGACTAAATGAAAATTGATCGCACGTGTAAGTGATGTTATTTTTATACTAAAAACGCAGTGTGAGAAAATATGAAAAAATCTAGTTAATATTTGTTCCCAAAATGTTGCTCAACGGCATGAATATTAATTTCAACATAGTAGTATAAAATAAATTTTGGGGTAGTTAGTACGGGAAAAAATAGGTTTAGTACTTTCACGTATATATTTCTAACAAAACTTTAACACAACGTTCTTTCGCTTTCTATAACAATGGCGGCTCCCTACACGGTATCTGCGCGTTGCTAAAAAATCAGCAGTGTGAAGGTGGCCGAGAGTGAAGCAGAAATGTCGCAAACTCATGAAAGAGTTTTATACTGTCAAAGTGATGTGTTTTGTTTTTGGACTTTTAAAGGTAGATGACCCGATCACATTTTTGTAACACAGAATTATTTCAAACATACGGAGATTTTCATATCATATGAAAGCTCGTATTTTTCTCATCATCATACTGAAATTTGACGGCCTAAATCGGTATAATTACGGAGAAATCGATGAAATAACGTCGAATTACCGCGAATGGTGGTATACCACCGATATAGTTTGTGTACTACTCAATGGGTACAGTTCACAGCATCTTGTGCGTGTAAAATAAGAACCATTAGAGCTATGCAACTCAAACTTTGGAACACGACTTTTTTAAGGATGACCTTTCATGTAGAATAGAAAACTTCAAGTTGAAAATCGGAATGTGATCGGGTCATCTACCTTTAATTCACAGTATTCATGTCGAATTTATATTCCCAAATACAATATCCGTATACGTAAAAAAAGAAATAATATAAAATCTGACCTGACCGACCCTACCTTTTGAGGACCCTCAATGGACAAACAAACAATTTTTCTTTTGTTGGCCTTACTGCAGGTAAAATCCATTCATTTCAAATGCATCCAAAATCATTCAGCATTCACATACAGATTTTACCGCTTTTCATGCACCAATCACAACGGTTATTATACGCAGCGATGGAAATACCCACATGACTTTCCACTCGAGGTTGACTAGGATTTGTGGACTTAGAATATTTCTAACCATAGACGGTTACCGTCTATAATGCTCTAACCCAACATTTATAAAAAGAAATGAATCAGTTAAAAAAGTGGTCATAGTGGGAATCGAACCATGGACCTCTGCATTGTAAAGCGTGTAAGTCAACCACTAGACTAGCGAGGGGTGAACTGGCCAAGACATGATTTTAATTGCTCTTATTATTACGGAATAAAGCTATACTACTGTTATGATCAGTACATACAATAGTATTAATATAGCTGCGACACACATGCTCGTCAACCCCGGGGTTGACAGTCATATGGGTATTTCCATTACTGCGTTATTATACATAGTAGATTCATAAATATTGGCTAATTGGTTTCAATGTGAACCTATTCCATTTAACATCATAGAGGAACCACAATTGACTACCATGTCAACTGATTGGTAAATATGAGAAATATGACATGAGTAATTGTAATCACATTTGCTCGCTATCAGATGGTATAATTTTACTTGATAAATAGACAAACTGGCAAATAATAATAAAATACACGTTTTCTTTTCATCTACCAAAAATACAGAAGCGTACAAAATAAATTTTGTTGTTTCAAAAGATATTCGGTTCATGATCAACAGATCAAATTAAGTAGCGCAACTATGTGGACAAATAAGTAAATTGGGTTGTGCAGCAAAAAGGTTCGCCAAAGACAAACGAAAATTGCGATTGACTTCCATTTATTACATAAAGTTAGGAACGAATATATCATTCTTGCAACGTTTAAAAGGTTTTAAACTTCAACTTGGTTTTGAAAACAAGATGGCTTCCTTCCACTATTGCACTATATTTACACACAAAAAGTCATTTATGCCCCCCCCCCTGATCACAGGCCTGTCCCCGCCACAAGTTGAAAACCCTAAATATAGCAGCGATGGAAATACTCACATGACTTTCCACCCGGTGGTTGGCTAGGAATTACACACTTTGTGGACTAAGAATATTTCTAACCATAGACGGTTACCGTCTATGTTCTAACCCAACTTTTACAAAAAGAAACAATCAGTTGAAAAAGTGGTCCTAGTGGGAATCGAACCATGGACCTTTGCATTGTAAAGCATGTAACTCAACCACTAGACTAGCGAGGGGTGAACTGGCCAAGACATGATTTTAATCGCTCTTATTACTACGGAATAAAGCTATACTACTATTGTGATATACATACAATATTATTAATAGAGCTGCGACACACATGATCGTCAACCCCGGGTGGAAAGTCATGTGGGTATTTCCACTACTGCATATATATATAGTTACTGTATTTCACCGTCCGGCACTAGGTACTAAAATATATTAGAGTTCTTAGCTATTCATTAACATTTTCTTGTCTTTTGCTTCTATAATATGCATATGGTTTTTGTTATTAATAAGTCAATCAATCAAAAAAAGAAGAGAAATACCTTCTCAACCTTCAATATTTAGTGAATCACCAGTTCACTTTTTTGCACATTTTAGAGATCAATAAATGAGACCAAAAATAATTACAGACAAATAAAGGTAGATGACCCGATCACATTTTCATAACTCAGATTTTTCTCAAACATATGGAGATTTTCATATCATATTTTTCTGATTAACATACTGAAATTTGACGTCCAAATCAGTATGATTACAAAGAAATCGGTAAAATAACATTGAATTACCGCGAAAGGTGGTTAACCACCAATATAGTTTGTGTACAACTCAATGGGCACATTTCACGGCATCTTGTGCGTCTAAAATAAGAACCGTTAGAGTCATGCAACTCAAACTTTGGAATACAACTCTTTTAAGGATGACCTTTCATGTAGAATAGAAAACTTCAAGTTGAAAATCGGAACATCTACCTTTAACTAATTCCTTGAAATGAGAATATCATCATCAAAATATCAGAACTGTTTCAAAAGAGTTATCACTAGCAGTAAGTAATATTTGTATAGACCATTTCAAATTGATCGGAAATCTTCAGACAAATAGGTCACGTGGAGTAGGTGCGTTGCACGTTCTTCGCAACAGTTGATCGCATTCACAGCATTGTCCTAGTTTGTTGTCTGCCTAGTGATTTACTATGTTTACATACACACATGCACACATGAGAAGTAAAACGTGGAACGAGACTATTTTGTTTTTTATCAACAAAGACTTTGACGGGCAATTCCAAATATATCGAGCAGACGGTAAAAAAGTGAAAATATTACCCCATATCTCTTTCATCTTAACCGTTTTTGTTACTGAAATGCTGCAACATCAACTTTGCGAGGGATACAATATATCACCAACACCAGCGCAATCTACCACACGGGCAGACGGGTGAAAAACATGTTTGTTTTTCTCCGGCACATGGACATGACCTGTGCGCTGACAGGTCATGTAACCGAGCGTCAAATCACTCAGCTAATTGGAAGCATTCGGAACCGATCGTATATTTTCGGATTTGAAATGGTCTATAGCGGCAGCAAAAGGATGCAGTTGTCGCTCAAAGAAAATGTTGAGATTTTAATACCAACAAAGGAAGCTTTTCAAATACTTCAAAATCACACCTTTGTGGTTAAGATTGGATACTGCTTTCTGAATTTATGAAGATAAGGTACTGTAAGATTGTCTCTTATTTTCTTGGTTTTTCATGCTTTATTCCATCAATATCTCAAAATGCATTTTCCCGACAACTTCACCCTTTTGCTGCGAAAGTACACATATATAAGTTATGAACTATTTTCTCTATTCACCAGTCATTTTTTACATATATGTGTTAATGTGTTTGTTTTTTTAAAGATAAGAAATGAAATTGCGTGCATGAAAATGTCTACTGTAATAAAAAAAAAATGCCTGTCTTATACTGGCAGAAACCTGTAACTTGTTTAGTATGGTGTTTATTAGGGCTATATTCAACATTTCCAACATGATTGAAATTAAAGCTAGAACTAGAAGCTCTCTGATGAAATAAAATAATCAGAGAAAATGTTTTAATCCATTTAATTTTCTGACATAACATAATTACGAGGGTCATTCAATAAGTTCTACCTCCTCACTCCTAACATCGCTACTATGAATGTCAGCCTCATGATATTTGTCATGATTATAGCTCTGAATCATAGCTACACATTTATAGTAAATAATATAATTGATACCGGTTTCACTTTTGATATGATGCCATAAAGCTATGCCTTCCTATAATACTTTGTTATTGCATTGTTGAACCTTTGATATTTGTTTTTAAAAAAAATGCATGTTTTGCACTGTAATCCGGCCAAATATTTTCACCATCTTCAATTTTACAATTACCAGGTTATAGGTCCTATTTCGTGATGGATGTTTCGACATCACCAACCCACAGCACCCTCTTCCTCATCCTGTGGCATTATCCGCTGGTGGTGTTTCTAGATGTTTCTTCTCCAGAGCATACTGCATGGCCCATATAGCCAGTGGTCTCATGTAGCCCGAGGAGCGGTAGACGTTTCTGGACATGTAACCTTCCGGTGTCTGGAATCCTAACCCTGCTCTCTCGTAGCAGGTCTTGTACACGCCTTTGGCCGTTTGGAAACCTTCCTCTATGAGACCCTGTAAGATGCGTAAAGAATACGATGCAAATGATACGTTCATTTGAATGCTCTCTAGAACTTATTAAACAGGCATAAGAATGAATTCAATTTTTTTTTTTAAACAATAAACTTAGCCCCCCCCCCCCCCCCCCCCCCAAGGAATGTTGTCCTCGACCACCCGCTCGTCAGATATAGGGCCGCTCCAAATTTTTTTCTCCCAGATTTTTTCCAGATTTTTCTTCTTCTTTTCAGATTTTAAACAGTTTAAATGTCATTGAATATTAAATTAAGTGTTTATAACATACAATATGTGCGACTCTTAGAGTGATTACAACTTCTTGTTGGCTGAACTTTGAACTTCAGCCGGTATAAGAAAATTAAAACAAAAATTTTAAAAAAATCCACCCACCCCTCCTCTCTGAAAGCTGTGGAGGACAACATTACTTCTTCTTTTTTTGCCTTAAGGAAAAGCAGGAAAATAAGCGTAAAATTGGGCTAAAAAGAATTAATACAGTCTGATCATTTGGGTGACAGAAAAGCAGAAATTCCTGTATTATCAAAGAAAATGTTCATGCCCGATTATAGGCACACTCAGTAATTTGATATACTGTAAAAGCTGAAATATTCACGGTGGTTTTATTTTCGCGCATTTAAAAATACCGCGAAAATAACAACCAGCGAAAAAAATACACAATAGGGTGAATGTTAAGGTGACATAATTTTGATCCGCGAAAATAACAACTCGCGAAAATGTCAATGATGTTTAAATGCGCGAAAATAACTGTACGCGAAAATATTGGCTTTTCAGTAATGAAGCGCCCTCTTTTACAGGTGTCGCGTTCCAATGGTATAAGGTATCTTAAAAAGCTGCTGTTCAGCACTGTTCTAAATTAAGTCAAAATGCTTCAACTCATTATTCCAGGTATGTCAAATTTTAAGCCAAGATTAATCATTAAATATACTTGCTAATTGAATAAAATCTTCAGCTTTATATTAAAGGTATATGACCCGATCACTTTTTTGGGGCTATGAATTTTTTTTCACATCAAGATATTTTGGTATCAGAAGAATCCCCATATTTTTCTCATTATGTCTGTAAAATATTAGGGGCCAGAAATGTTTCATTTGGAAATTATAGGCTAAAATGTGGTGAATTACTGCCAAAGGTGGTTAACCACCAACCAGTCTGTGTACAACTCAATGGGCACATGTCTTTTGACCTTGCGCTTCTAAAAATAGAACCATTGGAGTTATGCAACTCAAACTTTGGAATGCAACAATTTAAAGGATGACCTTTCATGTAAAATAGAAAACATCAAGTTGAAAATCGGGTCATCTACCTTTAATGTTAACAATTTAACATGCCACAATCTTATTGCATAAAAGTTAATGATTCATAAAGAAGTCATGATTCTGTCTGCATGATATAGGACTCGCGTCAAACTTTAGAAAGCTCTACAAAGCTCAACTTAGGAAGAATGTTTTAATACTTTTTCTCAACAAAGCTTAACCCTCAGCACAGCCTCTGTACAACTGCTGTAACTCCTTTATTATTCATTTGATCTATATAAAGGAAAACTTTTTTTTGTTGCAGAAAAGGGTTCAATGAATCTAACCATGATCATGAAATTGATCATTTTGGAGAAAATTATAAAAAACATGTTTTTTGACCCATTTTAGGTTCTGCAAAGATAACTCAAAATATATTTTGTCAAATTTTGTTATACTAGTTTTATTATATTCCTAATACAATTTAACTTTTTTTAAATCTTTATTTATTTTTTAATTATCGACCAAAAGGTGCCAACAAATTTGACAAAATATATTTTGAGTTATCTTTGCAGAACCTAAAATGGGTCAAAAAACAGGTTTTTTTATAATTTTCTACAAAATGGCCATTTTCATGATCATGGTTGGATTCATTGAACCCTCTTCTGCAAAAAAAAATGTATACTTTTATATAGTTTAAGTTAAATGAATAAAGAGGAAATTACAGCAGCTTTACGGAGGCTATACCTGAAGGTTAACAGCCCCCTTAACCCTAACCCAACTGAATCTCACTAAATCTCACTGCCAGAAACTACCTCCACGCACGCACTGCTGCATTGCCTCGATGACGTCACCTACCACAGGCATATGTGGGCAGGAAGTTTTAGCCCGCATATGCGCTGGCAGCTTAGCTCAGTTGGTAGAGGGACAGACTGGGGTGCGGATGGTCCCGCGATCGAATCCTGGGGGGTGCTGGGTGATTTTTCGGGTAAAAAAAATAGTACTTTTTCCCCCGCCCCCCCGATACGCACAAAAAACATAGCTTTACTGGTTAGGGTTAAGAAGAGTTCAGAAATCACTCTTCTTAAGTCACTTAAGAAGAAAATTAACTTCTATACAATAGGGCATGGTTGCATATAATTTTTCTTTCTTTACCTCTTGTATCATATTGGCTGCAAGTCCATAGGTCACACCAGTCCACACCTCCTCTCCCTGCAGACTTGTCATGTCAATCTTCCCACTCGGCCGTACCCCGTTCAGAGCTCCGAAGTTGCCATTCTTGAAGGGCATCACATTCATTTTAAAGATGGTTTTGAGAGCGGTCTTCACATGGTCTGGCGGGAAGACCTCTTGGCCCTCCGGGACTAGGTTTGAGGCGCGTAGAAACCAATGCCCAGCGCATTGGTCTGCCATTATACTGTTGCTGTATGATTTACCACTGCTATCGTAATTGTAGTATGTACCTGGAATGGATATGAATAATGAAGATCAATATACTGTCAAAGCCAATATTTTCGCGCATTTTGATATCATAGACATTTCGCGAATTGTTTTTTTCACGGACGACCTTCTGGATGCACTGCATGAATGTTGAAAACAACATTTTCGTGATAATTTTTGCGCATAATTATTTTGCGCGAAAATAAAACCACCGCGAAAATTTCAGCTTTTACAGTAGTCTGTTATATGGAGACAAGTTTCTGGAGGCTTACTGAACTGAAAAGAGGCAGAGGGACAGTGCATATAATCCAAGATAAATCCTTTAGGGGGAGGGCAGAGGTGTTTGAAGAGTAATAAAGAGACTTGAATCAATGTGTGCTACCTACCATGACATACGGTGCCGAAACTTGGTCAACAACCAAAGAAATTGAGCAGAAACTTCTAGTAGCGCAGCGAGCCATGGAAAGGAGGATGTTAAATATAACAATACGAGACAAACGAAAGAACACTACCATTCGTAACAAAACCAAGGTAAAAGACAACATCAGCAAAATCAAGGAAATGAAAATTGATGGGCAGGACATATCTCAAAACAAAATGATAATCGGTGGACAATAAGAACAACCGAGTGGCAACCCCGTACAGGCAAAAGGAGAAGAGGCAGGCAGAAACAAAGATGGAGAGACGAGCTAGCCGAATATAGAGGATCGACATGGACAAGAGAAGCACAAGACAGACGCAGATGGAAGATGCTGAAAGAGGGCTTCATCCTACAGAGGTTGACGAAGCCTAGGTAAAGGTAACGGTAAAGATAAAGAAACTTGGAAACATAGTTGAAAAACAGAATTGGGACTTGGGACTGTCATTTTGGGAAATCATATTCCTGGGACTCATTTCAATTTTTTGGGGATGCTAAGAATTCCTGAAAAGAAAAGAATCGTATAGGCCTGCAAGGTATACCCATCGATGCCCACAGTTCATTAATTAGTTTAATTATGAAAATCAACGAGATTTTTATCATCTTTGACATTCTGTACCCTTTCATTCAAATTTTAAATCATGACTATAGGACTAATTTAACTGAGGTTATACACTCCATTGTGTAAGACATGGTGATTTCACCTTTTTGACAAAGTGCAGAAGAAATGTGAATGTGTTAAAACTTGTTTGAAAGAAACAAAAACAATCTCTCAAACTCTTGTCTGCTATTGTTCCTTTCTATTTTAAACTGTTGTTTGTTATGGTTGTTCATATTATTAATAATTCTTCATTTTGATGAGTAAAAATGGATCGTCACACATGAGTGATCCCAAGCTGTGTTTATATAAACTAGTTTTGAAGCAAAATTTCAGGGATATTTGAATAGGTAAAGAAGTGGTCATGTGTAATTATCAGTGGCACAGACTTATTTTTCAAATTGGGGGTAGAGTTTCTTACAAAATTGGTAAAACCGAAACAGTCTTTTTAACCTCACCAACTCCATCCTCCAATGTGAAAATGAAATCTTACCCACTCCTAATTCCCCAATACCACTTCATTAGCTATTCAAAAGTCCCTACATTTGTCAAATAAAACAAGCATGGGTCACTCAAGTGTGACGAACTTCTTTTACCCTTCAAATTGAATTAAAATGAAGAATTTATTATGATATGAACAACCATAACTAACAACAGTTAAAATGGAAAGGAACAAAAGATTATATTGGCGGACAAGAGATTAAGAGAATATATTTGTTTCTTTCCGTTTCAAACAACCTGTTTAACACACACTTTTTTTTGCACTTAATCACCATGTCTTATACAATCGAGTGTATCGTGAGTTTAATAAATCCGATATTCATGATCTAAAATTTTAATGAAAGGGTACAGTGTGTCCAAGACGATGGGAAAACAAAAGACCGAATCACAATGATTTTGATGATGACAAAAAAAATAATGAACCTTGGGCATCGATGGGTACTAACCATTTTGGGACCGCCTGTATGTGCAGCTCTAATGGGTCGGTAAATTCTAATGAAAGGGTACAGTGTGTCTAAGATGATGGGAAAACAAAGGACCGAATCACATTGATTTTGATGATGAAAAAAATTAATGAACCTTGGGCATCGATGGGTACTAATCATTTTGGGACCGCCTGTATGTGCAGCTCTAATGGGTTGGTTTTTTGCAAACATTCCCCTTAAACATGGGGCACGATTTGTGCTGGAAAACCCTAAACATGGGTCCCATATTGTGGCAAAATCCAAACATGGGTCTCAAATTGCGAAAAAACTAAACAGACATGGGTGCTAATCGCGAAAAACAGTAAAACCAGCCGTTTTTGGATGTAAATACACCCTAAGACTGGGTCAGGTTGACAAACCTCCGGCAGCACACTCTCGTCATAATTTGAGTACCCCCTGCCCCCACCCCAGGGATCTAGGGTTAGCTGTATTTTCGATGTTTGCATCAAGTTTCCATGATATACCTCATGCACGCTTTTTATTGACCTTACCATTCCATAATTTCTTCTCATACGATGCTTTTCCCTTCTCAAGGATCTCCTTGTAGTCTCCCACGTCATCTTCTTGCCCCAATATCTGTGCCATTTGTATCAGACAACGAACAGATGCCAGCCACAGACCACCACAGTAAGCACTAGAAAAAAAACATGTAGACAAATATTCATTTTAGGCTAACAACACACTAACAACTCGATAAATAAATGTGGGTCCCTTTTTTCTGTATTAATAACTCTTTTTGGTTTTGTGATAATAAAATGGAATCGTACAAATAAAAATAATTATATTTTATTATCGTAGAGTAACGTAAGTCCAGTAGTATGCCTTTAAACTAAATCAGCTGTTTCATAGGGTTTCCATGGTTGCAGTATTTCAGATACCGGGAATGCTTCTTTGCGACAGGTCAATAAAATTTGTTATAATGATTCGCGTAATATATGAACCAATAGGCTACGGTTTATGTGATAGCTAGACTCACGGGCTGTGAGAATTGGCCAATCATAGCACAGATAAGATAAGATAGGGCATGATTTACGACCAAATGCGATTTATGTATGTAAGATTCAAAACAGTTGATGTTAAACTCTGTGAGAGCTATAGTTCATCATCATCGGTCGTCCTTTGACGGAACTGCTTCCATCATTCTTTCTTGGCTATTTGTTTTACTCCATTGGTGCGCCACGCCTAGTGGAGGTTTGTATAGGAATATGTGTGTACAGATACAGACCTGGGATGATCCTCTACTCTTTACGAAAGGAGTCTGTGACCTTTTAACGTGCTCGTGGATAGCTCTTCCGATGCACGGGACCGCCATTTCTATGTGACTTCCGAACCACGAGGCAATTGAGACTAAGTACCGTGCCCAAGAATACAAACATGTTGGCGGTAGCGGGGCTAGAACTCACAACCTTTGTATTATGAATCCTGTGTGCTATCCACTAGACCACACATGCTCTTAGAGCCTTCTATTGCAATGTAATGCCAATGGGAACCAGAAAACACAGAAGACAGAGTACCAGTCAGCACTTTTATGGCAAAAGAATGTATCTTAAATGTACTTTTCTAACAGTATACTTCCTTTTAACATGATCAAAGTTAGCTTTTTTCTCCATAAATCATGTAGTGGTAAAAGGCAGTATATTACTTTTATTGCCTTTACAAGTTGCAACCTTTACCTAAGTGAGGATTAGTGAACCAAGTTAACACAATCCATGTTAAAAGGAAGTTTATCATTAGGAAAGTACATATAAGATACATCCTTTGCCATAAAAGGGCGGCACTGGTTATGTGATGGAAATGAAATCTTCTTGGACCATGTCATGTCACTATATAGAGCAGATTTAGCAAATTGTAACTATGTAGCTCTACCCATTGTGCCATTGATAAATACACCCAACAAAATATGTAAGTTCCCCCCTACATGTAGCATACTAGAATATTCCCAAAAATATTTGATGGATTTAAATAATTTTCAGCTAGAAAGATGCACCCAATTGTTAAGACACATTTTGATACCAAATTTTGTTGGCCTTGAGACAATGCAACGATAAGACATTGTGCCATTTATCAATTTTTATACAGAAAAAAAAGTGGCACTAAATCTCACTGGCTATGGCTGGTTTTGTCCATAAAATTAACAAACATTTTAGACAATAAATGCTACCGTGTCTTGGTGCACAAGATTATGATCTGCTTATTGATTTTCTTGAAATGATGCCACGCATAATTGTTTGGTAGGTTCCCATGTCTGTGCACGAAAATCCACCAAGAAAATGTCTGTTAATTTATGGACAAAACTAGCCATAGCCAGTGAGATTTAGTGCCACTTTTTTGTCTGTATAAAAATTGGTAAATGACACAATTTCTTATCATTGCATTGTCTCAAGGCCAACAAATTTGGTATCAAAATGTGCCTAACAATTGGGTGCATCTTTCTAGCTGAAGATTATTTAAATCCATCAAATATTTTTGGAAATATTCTAGTATATGCTAGGGGGGAACTTACATATTTTGTTGGGTGTACAAGTAACAGGTGCAACACTCTGTCCATGCAGATGATAAACTGACTCACCTCGCTCCAGTAACCGTCCATGCATCGTATGTCTGGTCAGGGAAACCTGAGTTATCAATGATGCCATCACCGTCAGTGTCTAGCTTCTTGGATATCTCCATAGCAATCTAAGAAAGAGAATTGTGGGAAATGTCATCAATGATAAAGTATATGGCGCTACTTCACAATCTGTGTCTAGCTTCTTGGATATCTCCACAGAAACATATATAAAGACAATTATTAAGTCAAACTTGATAAAGGTGTATGGTGCTACTTTGCTCTTTGCTAGGTAGATTCATAGAAATAAGAATAAGAGAACCCATACCCTTGGCTAAAAGAGTCATGTGCCACACACTTCACTTCCTCACACCCCTGGAATTCGAACACACATTTTGGTGTGCTTTACACAGAATGTCAAAAAGCATGCACAAATTAAATGACTTACTGCTCGATTTTCGTTAGTCCCAGGTTGCTGGCTTGTGATTTCATTATCTGACATTCTATGACTTTGCTGACTTGAGAAAAGTCACCCATCTGACGTTATTTTGATCTATTTCAGTGGGTGTGTACTGATAATAATTATATATCGATGTATTCATTTTCTGACCTCATCAAGATTATTCCATTGTAGAAAAGGAGGAGTCAATTCCAGACAGGAGCATTTTAAATGGGAAAAAACACAAACAATTTAAATAGCACAATTCTTATGATATCGTTAGACTCAGCAATTAGTTCGGACTTGTAATTCACCCAATGAAACAAGTTCATCCTTTACACACAACAGCTAGCCATTTATTTTTAATCTTATTTAATTTAATTTCATAACCAACACGCAGCCCATTATACTGCTACCCGTTCGGAAGTTTGTGAGTCCACATGCTAATTCGTGCCGTGCATGACTTGTGCACTCATCCCTCTGTACCATGTGTATCAGTGTCTACCGATCAGCTCAAGTTCTGAATACGCCGTTTACCGATCATTTCCTCTTTGATCGGCCGATCAGATCACCGATCATTGATTTAGTGCGCAAGTGCACATAGTGTAAATATTATTAAGTAGTAGCATCATAACGCAGATTATAACAAGTGAAACAAGTTCAAAAGTTTTAAATAGAAAATACAATTATTTACTCTTTTTATCTATCATGTTTAACTGGTCCTAGTCTCTAAAGGACATTGTCAATCAAGTCATTGTTTACAAACTTTGCGAGTGGCTTGTCCAGTATGACCATGTGCGTTTTGAAGCTTTGCACACGGCATGCTGGGTTTTCCCACAATTGCATTGAGAAATAAATTAAACTTAATAGACTCGCATCAAGTCTGCGATTACAATTATTTGCTATTTGCATATCGTACAGTGGAATTTACGATATTACTTTCTAGAAACGTTATCGTAATTACTTTTAAGAAGTAAGAGGGTGTGTTTGAGAGGAATTTTAACAGAGAAATGACGACTTGATAAGCTTTATATTAGGTTTTCATACTAGTGATTGATCGGTTCATTAGATCGGTAGATGAAGGAATTTTTACAGATCCCGATAAGCTTGAAATCGGGCCGATTTGAAAACTCCCGGTCTGATCTGTTAGACACCAATGCGTATTATTGAACCAACGCCACGGTTTGCAGCGGAGAGAGGATAGTAGTAGCGATCACAATAATAATAAAAAATAAAATCGCCCGCTACCGATGTGCCGATGAATAGCACGGCATAATACCCTTACAACACAGACACAGAAATTAACTGTTTTTTGAATTTCATTTGGTTATCAAACAAACCCTTGCGGAGAAAACTTCGGTTATACATCTATCTTTCATATATCATCGTAAACTTCAGACATTTCTGCAAAAAACCACCTAAAACACATAATTAGGACAAGGGCGCCACTTGTACACAAAATTGCATATCCGCTCGTTGCACATGTTCTGTACATTCAAGTTATCCCCCTGTTTCATGCTGATAAGATAGCCTTCCGTTTACGTTAGGCCAAATAAAGAAGGTCTGTCTCAGAAACATTTGGCAAAGAAGCTAAGTGCTGTGCGATTTTTAATTTGTTTTAGAAAATAGGCTATGAGGTATGATTTTTTTTATTTTGCTAATCCAAGTTTACAGAGACCTTTTAAAAAAAAAAAAATTGTAAACAATCCAAAAAACAAAACAAAAAAAAAATCCAAAAAAAATCCAAAAAACGTAAACCTACACACCCCAACTCATTTCACATATACCAATGCGGGCGGGCTTCTGAGACAGACAATCTTCTTTGTTTGGCCTTAGGCAATAAAAGTCACTCACCAAACATTTCTGGTACATTTCCTTGAGGAACTCTATATCCTTTGTGATGTGGTAGTCTCTGTACACCATCAGAACAAACTTGATGTTGAGATCCTTCCACAGGGACGTGTCATAGAAACAATATCCATTGAGCCGTACCCATGGTTCGTCCTCTGTAACGAGAAGGAACACAAAGGCAATTAGTTTATGTTTAACCCTAATCTACAAGCATCGTGCCATATGGCTCGATTTGGCCTAAAAATGACTAAAATATGAATTTAGGTATATCTTACATAAAAAATAACTAATATTGTGATAGTTTTAGATGAATTGTGTCACTTGTATCCCATTCCAACAAGAATTATTGACTATCATCATATTATTTTCTTGTAAAAGTACTAAATGTAACAAAAATGTGTAATTTTGTTGCTAAAATAGACCAAATCTGACATGAAATTTAACCTTAAAATACCTGTAATATCATCCAAAATATTATAATATTATTCAGATTACTTTTGCATCAAGTAAGAAACTAATTAGTGTACGCTAATTTGAGTAAAAGTCACATAATTAATGTTCTTGATGATGTGAAATATTGCAATATTCATTGAAAATTGAATATTTTTTGTTAATTTGTAATCAAACCTCATTAATTATTCATGAGCTAATTAACATATTATTTGCATAATTAATTGTTTGTTATATTTTTCTGGAAGCTTGACGTCTAATCTATCAATTGATATGCTACTTGCGTGGTTTTATCCATACCGCGCTGAATTGATACTGTGATCAAGAGAGGGCGTCTATTAGCTTCTGAAAACCCCCATTTTGTGATTGTAGATTAGGGTTAAATCAAATGTAAACTTGTGAACGGCTGGTGACCCGATCAAATTCACTTTTCACCATCAAAATTGGGATTTTATTAGGCTATATTAAAAAGAAGCTCTTCAGTTTTTCAAAACCTAATGCGGAATGCGTTGTTTTTTTTAAAATTATAAATATAAAATATTGAAATCTTTGTTAAGTGACCGTTTGTATTTAGAATGAAAATGAAAATGAAAATGAAAATCTGAAAAATCGGTGACACTTTGGGATTTTTTTTTTGGAAAAATAAATAAATAAAATTCTTCTAACGCGCACCAATTAACTAACGCGCACAGGAGCTTTGAAACAAATGATTTTTTTAATATAGCCTTATCAGAAACCAATATTTTCCCCATTACCCCTGCAAAAACATTGTGCCTGAGAGACATTTCCTTTGAATGCATAAATGAAAATAAGAGTTGCCTCCAAAAATTAGTACACCACCCTAGAAGTTTGTGTACTGTTCAATGGGCAAATTTGAAGGGTTATGTTTGCTTCGATTATAAAAACCGCTGGACAGTATTTATGATGCATCTGCTTTTCATGCGGCAGGCGGCTGCAGACGACATTCCAAAATTTCACAAAATGTTTAAAAAATGTCAACATTATTGAATTCCAATACCATATTTGGAATCACTATGTGAAATGCATTGAAAAAAGTACAAACATGCCTAGTATTGGTTCAGTAATTCATGAGATAGACCTTGACATTTGAGAAAGGTTTCCGAAAAATCTGTTTTGTATATGGTAAAACTAACAGCCGCGTGGAAACATTGTAAGATAAGAATGGACCAACATCGGGTCATCCACCTTTCCCTATCTGTTCATAAAGGGTAAAAAAAAGTAAGCCCCCCTTAAAATGTGATCGCGTTTGTTTGCATAACTCCACACACAAATGTACCTTTTGAAAAATAGAAACATTTATCAAAAGAGAAAATACTTGGCTACTCATTGCAAGTTTCTTTTTCAATAGCATGTTTACTTCTTCTAAAACATCCACATTTCCCCAAAATGATGTTTTCAGAAAAAGTGGCACTTTTCAAAATCTTATGTAAGAAAGTTACACAAATGTCTCCAGTGCTGTTTAAAATTTAATTAGAATTGTCTTTATTTTCAGTTAAAAGAAAGTATTTTCTTTCTTAAGCTGGTCCTAATTTGAAATTTAAAAAAATAAGATTTTATTTCATTCATGACTAGCCAATTCACGTCAATAACTACCCTGTATCGTTGAAAAGTGCCACTTTTTGGAAAACATCATTTTGGGGAAATGTGACTGTTTTGGGAAAAGTAAACATGGTATTGAAAAGGGAAACTTTGTGTGGGTAGCCAAGGGTTTTTCTATTTCATAAATGTTTCAATCTTTCAAAACGCCTAATTGTGTGTGGATTTATGCACATAAACTCGTATAGAATCTTGAAAATTGCCACTTTTTTTTAAAACATCATTTTTGTAAAATGTGACTATTTGGGGAAAAGTAATAATGATATTGAAATAGAGAAACTTTCTATGGGTAGCCAAGGCTTTTCATAAGTGTTTCAATCTCTCAAAACGCCTATTAATGTGTAGAGTTATGCAAACAAACGTGATCAAATTTTAGGGGGGGGGGACTTACTTTTTTTGACCCCTTTTAATATGTTCATCATATACATTTTCCATGCACATTTGTTAGGTGTTGGCCAGTAAAAAATCAGCCAGTCACATAAAAAACATGTTGTCAACAAACGCAGTCATTCATAGAGAGAAAGTCTCAGTGATAAAGGTTTATTTTGTTGGTGAAATATTTTGAAATAATTGAGAATCCCAAGTGTTTTGATACAAAAACACCACACAACACACAGCTTGACCAAAAGAAATTGGTTACTTGTTAATGAACATTTGGTATGTTGATTGATAATGCATTGATCGAGAGCATGTGTGGTCTAGTGGATAGCATGCCATGGTGGTCCCATGCATCGGAAGAGCAAAACCCGAGCACGTAAAAAGTCACAGACTCTTTCGTAAAGAGTAGGGGATCATCCTGGGTCTGTTACCTCTTCATACAACAAGGCAGCCAGTTGCAGCACTCGTTGTAGTCCCTTTTACGCCCCTCATGGTGGTGGTTCAATGGCGCCGTGATCTATATGAAATGGCGCCCTATAAATACCTTGTATGTATGTATGTATCTATCTATCTATCAGGGATTTGTTTCTTTCTCACCAATTTATCAAGTTTCTATCAAAAAAGCTGGTTTCTCGACTGAAAAAAAAGACGTTCTTGGCCAAAACTTTTTAAAACACAGAAACCAGGGTCTTTTTTTAAATTATATTCTTATGTTTGTAACTTTATCAAAACAATTAGTTTCTCTATCAAAAAAACTGGTTTCTTACAAAGAATTCAAGTTTCTTGCCTTTATACCAAATTATTGTGCACAAAGTTGCCATAGCGATGCACCTACCTGGATCACCTACGTCATGTGGTACATATCCTGCGACTTTACGGTGAGCAACCTTGCCAAAGCCTAGCTCCCTGTAGACCTCAGGGTCATCGTGGGTCACAGTAGCACCTATGAGGAATACATAATATCAATATGTGTGTGAGAACTAACCCTTTATAAGTCCTCATAATTAGCATAAAATTAGCAAAATAATTTTACATTTCATTTCAAAATTAGAAAGGATGCTTTTTTCAGTCTTTAACCCCTAACCCATTCGGGTAGGTAATGTGGCATAACCATCCAACTCGTCGTTCGATCTTACGAGTTGCTGTGAGCAATTTTCATTCCATAGTCCACTCGAGCGACTCGCACAAGGCTCAAGATAAGCGGGCGCTGGGCGATCTTTACCCCTCGGTCCTCCTGCCATAGCGCCCGATAATGCTGAAAAATAAATAACCGAGCGCTGATATTTTGTCCAAACCAGCGCCTGTTGATGATCGGTAAGCTTGCCTAAGACATCAAATTTGATTTGACAATACGATTTAATAAAAAGTTAACTCCCGGTAGACTGAAAGTAGCTCCCGGTTCACAATAAATCCCATGATCCGGGCGCAACTTTTGAAAAAAGTAGTTCCCGGTATAAAAACTGTTATCTTGAGCCTTGGACTCGCAATCACTAATATCTGTGATTGGCTAGTATGTAATCAGTTTTAGGGTTCATCACATAATTTTTTTAATTTTCAATATTTTATTTATTTTTATTCTCCTTCATACAAATATACATAATGTTAATGATTCATGTTATCTTTAAATAGCATCACAAAAATGTTACATAACAGAAATTGCAATATATGTTATATTATACAAATATATCTTCATACTAACATTTTTATTTTATGACAGTTAATCATGGAAGTTAAATAACTTTACGCGTTCTTAATTCTAAATCGACGAGAAATAGCAAATTTGGGTGGTTACCATATCTGAATTTACTTATACAGAGTTTAGCAACAGCACCCACATAGTTGATGAGATTGTTGTCAGAATTATTGAAGTTTTGTACCCCCAAAATAGCACTTTCAACATTAAATTTAAAAACGAAGCTTAATTTGGCAGTTGAAAATGAAATTTGGAAAACGTCTTATCCAGAGGTTTTCACAAATTGATGGAGAGGCAATGGATTTAAGAATATCCTTTCTGAACGTCTTTACCGAACAAATAGCAATCGGTATGCCATTAAAAGAAATCTCAGTGTTAACATTGGTATTTGGATTATGCATCGATTTCGAAACTGCCAGGAGAGCATTTTTTACGAATGCCATAATAATCTAAAAAAATTACTGTTAATTACCCTGATTATCAAATAGCTGGTGTAGTCTAATAATGCCAGCTTTGATCCACTTCTTTATGAAAAGTGTATTATTAATAAACTGAATTGGGCGCAAATTACACCAACATCTGCAATGGAGTATTAATGGAGTGTTCCAATTTGGACGGGCAACTTTTAGATCCAGGCAGGGAGTTTAATAGTAATGGGAGAGGCTATTCGAATCGCAAATATGAAGCCTGGGCATATGGGCGTGATTTCGCAAAATGTACCTTGCAAAATGGGGGCGCTATCTTGACAACGCCATGATTGACAGCACAAAAGTCCTTATAAGGGACATTGAGACGTTCTATGCAGCGCGATGTCTGCGCGATGTACCTTCTGCGTCAACTCATTAGCATAAATGTACCTTGTAAATCGAGGGCGAAAAACATTAGAGGCTTCAATGTCGGCAATGGGAATCTGTGTACAGTGGCACCGACCTGATCCAGGCTGAGACCTTGAGTATGTGCTTCAATTTATGACTTGAAACATAGTGAATTCAAATTTGTGACTCACCTATATCATACTCGAGGCTAAGTTCTAGTTTAGGCCACAGCATCAGTAAGGCATAGGAGGCATAGAAGTGTACATCATAGGTGTTGAACATCCTGTATTCATGACCTAAAAAGAGATGAACAAAATAATTCGAAAATTAACAGTGAGAATTTGGGATACCATAGCATCCCTTCTTTCAGTCTTTTGATCATAATACTGGGTGTCTCAAAAAAATAACAACCGCAACTTTAGGTGAACATAACTTCATAAATAAGTGTCGGAATAGAACAATACAAACTACAAAATAAATTCAAATTAGTTGGCTATGCATTTGATTCTGTTCAGTAATTACAGAGAAATGAGCGAGTATGAAACAGAGGTCAAAGAACAATTCCATCATAATTTGTGTATTATACAGATTTTCAGTTGCGCGGAATGTTACATACTCATTCTCTTTTCAATTAGCCAACAGTTTGAATAATTATGATAAATGCATTTCTTCATGTTCGTAACACTCATAACGACCAGAAAACCGAAAAAACAACAAAAAAACAACAACAATACAACTCATTATAAGGAGAGAGATTTTCCAATTACTCCTTAACCCTAACCCAGCTGAATGTCACCAAACCTCACTGCCAGAAACTATCTACACGCACACGTGTGCTGCTGCATTGCATCGATGACATCACCTACCGCAGGCATGTGTGGGCAGGAAGTTCCTGCCCACATATGCGCTGGCAGTTTAGCTCAGTTGGTAGAGGGTGAGACTGGGGTGTGACTGCCAGAAACTATCTACACGCACACGTGTGCTGCTGCATTGCATCGATGACGTCACCTACCGCAGGCATGTGTGGGCAGGAAGTTGCTGCCCACATATGCGCTGGCAGTTTAGCTCAGTTGGTAGAGGGTGAGACTGGGGTGTGGATGGTCCCGCGATCGAATCTCGAGGGGTGCTGGGTGATTTTTTGGGTCAAAAAAATAGTACTTTTCCCCCCTCCCCCCGATACGCACAAAAACATCGCTTTACTGGTTAGGGTTAATAAATGTCAATTTTTCATATTGATTAACCCTAACCCAGCTGAATCTCACTAACGCTCACTGCCAGAAACTATCTCCACGCACGTGCTGCTGCATTGCCTCGATGACGTCACCTACCGCAGGCATATGTGGGCAGGAAGTTGCTGCCTGCATATGCACTGGCAGTTTAGCTCAGTTGGTAGAGGGACAGACTGGGGGTGCGGATGGTCCCGCGATCGAATCTTGGGGGTGCTGGGTGATTTTTTGGGTCAATAAAATAGTGCTTTTTCCCCCTCCCCCCGATACGCACAAAAACATCGCTTTACTGGTTAGGGTTAATCTAAATTAACCTTACCTTTGTTTCAAAATCAATTGCGTTAATAATGGAACCTTTGCGCACAATGGCAATAGTGGTTGTATGCGCAACGTTATTGGTTATCTTGAACTTGGTCAATAACATACTAACCACCGTTTTGTTTTCAACTGTGATAAAAAGAATGAATGTATCTTGTTGGCGATAGTAAACTTCATCATTCACTATAATATCAAGTTTAAAATGTGATGAAAATAACCTTGACAACTTTTAATGTTGTGTTGAACTTTGTTAAAAGCTGGCATATTATTTAGTTTAACAGAAAAAGTAGAACAAGAAAAACAAGTTAATGAATGTTATCTTTGAGAGAAGTATTGATTGATTTCTTGTCTGTGCTTTCTGAATCACTCAATATGAGCAAACTTGGATGGAAGTGTTCTTTGACGATTTTGTTTGAGACACCCTGTAGTGCCAAATACTACTGAATTCCTTAAACTCTGCTCTTTCCATCTTTCACTCAAAACCTGATATTTGTCATAGAACTATTTTTGAATAGAAAATAAGAAAATTAATCATAGTTTCATTCGAATTCATAATGTTTAGTACTGGGTTGATAAAGCCTTTAATTTGTAAAATTATGTGCCAGAAACAGAGGTTTGTCAGGTGGTCATTGATAAGCCCATCATTGTGACGAAGGAGGAGGGGAAAATGTGCCCTGTTTTGGCTCATAAATAATCATTTCTGTTTTGGCTCATAAATAATCATTATCTAATTGTAAATTTGATCAGTAATGTAATGTGTGCGATGTGCAATAAATACTACACATTAAACTTACTCTATTATAAGGTTTATCACGAATCGAAAAAAGCCATTGACTATTCTTTTCTGTTGCACTGTGGGATCGCAAAAGTGCAAAATCTGCCCCATCATGGATCCCAAAATGCATCAGAAAAGGACAATCAATGGATTTTTTCCCGATTGGCGATAAGGCTTATTGACAAAAAAAGAAAGAAAAATGAAAAAAGGGGGGGGGGGGGAAAGGAAAAACAAAAACAAAAGTGAACTCACCTTCTAGATAAGAGAATCGTCCATACTGCTTGACCAAAAGTGAACTCACCTTCTAGATAAGAGAATCGTCCATATTGCTTGACCAAGTCATACACCTTCCACTGTCCATCTGTGGTTTCGTTTTGTTGAGGGGGCTCCACCCACACCGTGCCACCATCAGACACAAAGTACAATTCATTGAATAATGCGGATTTGTACCAGTCTGGATAGGATCTGTAAGGGTGATGGAGGCAAAAACAGTCAGGTCAACTTCTATAGTATTATATTAAGAATATCCAATCACATTTAATAATCAGGATTTATTGGTAGTGTAAATGAGAGAAAAGGTTTATTTAGTATCAAACAGATTTCTTTTACTGTAATTGGACGTTTCTGTAACCATATTATTGTTGCCTTCATCAATACATAATTGATAGTGAGTGATTAACTAATGCAACCCACGCTAGTTGGTGCTTTACAAGAAAGAAGGAGTGATGCCCATGAATCGAGATAAGGCCCCAAAAAATTTATGGTTTGCTTGTCCATAGAAAAAAAAGTTGAGTCGGTAGGTCGGATTTTCTTCTTCTTTTTTAAATTTTTTTAAATCCTGTATCAAGTATCAATATGAACACTCACAGATAACAATACATATGCAAAAGACAAATATCTCAATGTTAAAAAAAGTGGTGTTCCAAAACATGTTTTTCTTCCATTTTTATGATATTTTTTTTTCACCAACGAAGAAAAGTGATTTTTTTTTGTTGAAAAAAAGAGGAGAAAACAGTTAAAAACGTCACGGTCGGGACCGTAGGAGACGGTTGGTCGGAGGAGGACAAGCAAACACCTTTTTTTTGGGGGGGGGGGGGGGGGGGGGGGTGGCCTAAGGAGCAGTTTCAATTTTCGCATGTTGTTGATGAACTATTGCTCCTTGTAGAAACGAGAGCATCAATGATGCTGAACACTATTCAAGGGCTGTCTGATTTAAAGAGATGTTCATTAATATAGATTTTTTTGGAACCATCAAGTTGTAAAGGATGATAACACATTTTTCACTAACGGATTTTGCGATTGGCTAAAGATGAGCGGTAGGAGTGTGTATGGTTTCTCTCTGCATTCAAGACAGCCCCTGTCTAGGTGTAATTGTAATGCTTAGACGATGATCTTGAAATGAACCAGTCATGCACAATTCATGATTTGTAGTACATGTAAGGCATGTTTTTATTTGGTCTCATAGCTGTTTATAGCTGCTCTACAAATAGTGTAAAAAAACATCTGGAAACTTGAGTCGAAGATAAGCAACCACCTAGCATCGGTAGTAGTAGTTACTCAATCACTACTATCATGTGTTGATAAAGGCAACAATGGTTTGAAAAAACATGATTATCATATGAAGTAGTTAGGTTTCTTGACAAGACCAATATCAGATAGATGAAAAACTTACATTTTTTTCCAAGCTGACAGTTTCGCTGGTCAACGACTAGCTCTCTCAAAGGTACTGATCGCTTTGATCAAAGCTACTGAGTTTTTCATCATATTGGTCTTGTCAAAAAACCTAACTATTTCATGATTATCAACAGACCTGATGAATCTATTTACGGATGATTATCATATCTTTCCCATCTGTCTTATTTGCTCACTGACAGAGCCACCTGTTAATGATTCTTCAGGTTCAAATTCTGAATGATATAGCTTATTAAAAAAACAAATGTTTACGTTTATGTGAAAAATATGCCATTTTGGATTTCGAGCTGATTTTTAAATATCCATGGAGGCCGTTGTAACCACCACCTCCTTTTGGAGGACGATGTATTACAAGAAATACTGTAAAGGAGGTTCAATATTAATAAGGCCTAAAAAAAAAAGTTTGATTGGCGTAACCCGACCGACCCTAAATACATCGCCGACCCTGAATATTTTTTATTATTTTGAGGGGGGGAAAATATTAAAAAAAATAAAAAAAATAAATAAAAAATAATAATTTTTTTTGTTATTGTTTAAAACTTCAGAAACTTGTACTCATAGAGTCTCTTGGTTTCTATAAAGAAAAAGAAAAATGTTTAAAGAAAAAGGAATTTTTGCCGTCTCTTTATTTGTGTGTACTGCTGTCTTTTAAGTGTTCAAAAGTAGGTGATTTAAAATAAAATTTAAAAAAAATAATTTAAAAAATCCCGACCGACCTACCCTATTTGTTTTGGTCATGTTACGCCAATCAAACTTCTTTTTTTTTAGGCCTAAGTGACATGTCTTACTTGTTTTCCAGTATTGGAGTTTGCCATTGATCAATTGCTCTGTCCCATTTCACATAATTGCTGAGACCGTAGCTAGCTATAAGGCTTGCCGACTTGCCGTCTCTGCCAAAATAGCTACAATAACGTCTGAAATGAAGAAACACACAAAAATAACAAAGATTGTTGACTATTAGCTATGAAAACAGTTTGTTTCCTGTAGCATGGATTATGTTTGAGGAACTACGAGGGTCGGTCAATATGTAAAGAAAGTGATCGTGGTATGGGATGCGTGAGTGATTCTATTGAGGAAGTGTGTGATCAATACAATATGTCTTTCAAACCAAAACACTTTTGGATTTTCAGATACCTTTGGTTATGTAACGTCATTAACATATTAAGGGTTCAACAAAAGAAAGTATACCACTTTGTATGTCATTTTGAGTAACTTTCAATTTGTTTTTGACCAAACAGGCTAGATAGGCATTTAGATAAATATTTTAGGCATAATTTGATACCAAATTTTCCCCCTAACAACAAAGATAAACCATGATTAGCACCATTTAAAGGAAAATATCCCATTTTCAAAAGTCGCATTTCCAATACACAGCACGAGAAGATTTGGTTAATCTGTCCATGTTCTCCCCATCCATAACATTCCTTTACATTCAAATCCTTCACCCATGCATCAGTTTACATTTGAATTAGCCCGCGCATTGAGGGATATGCGCGGTGATCAGTACGGGATAAATACGGCATATGTGTGTGTTAACAATTGGCCTATTCTTCTCGTGCTGTGTATTGGAAATGCGACTTTTGAAAATGGGATATTTTCCTTTAAATGGTGCTAATCATGGTTTATCTTTGTTGTTAGGGGGCAAATTTGGTATCAAATTATGCCCAAAAGATTCATCTAAATGCCTATATAGCCTGTTTGGACAAAAACAAATTGAAAATTACTTAAAATGACATCAACAAAGTGGTATACTTTCTTTTGTTGAACCCTTTAGTACACAAAATAGGTTTCAGCCACTGACTGAAATCTGTCAATATTTGGCTGGACGTGTAATAGCTTGAATTGTGGCAATGCAAAAATTGAAACAGATAACACTTTGTACATAGTTAGAGAACACACTATAATCTTTGTTTGACACTCTTTTTTAGACATGAATTCCTAACTACAAACAAGAAGGGACCATCACAAATACACATTTATTAAGCAAAATCTGCAACAATACATCATGGAAAATGAGGATATGAGGGATAATAATTGTGTAAAATGTTGTGGGATGTAAAGCAATAATAGCGGGGATTTCAAAAGGAGCTGATCATGAACTTTTCTCAAACTGTTGAAATTATGTGATGATTACTTTAACAATAAGGCCCTTACCATTGGGCTACAGAGGCAATTGGCAGAGAAGCTTACAGTTATAATACACCTAGCACCAAAAGTCCCAGGTGCTTTGAGGTTGGCTAATTCAAAATAGATAATCGGTACCAAAAATCTGAGATATACATTAAATGAGCAAATTTCTTCTCCGCATCAGTTTGATACCTCATTCAACAAAATCGAATGGATACTTTTACAGTTATGGCGATTTCAATGACCGGGCATAACAACAGTAAAGTTGCACTAGGTATAGGAAATCATTGATTTGTGTGTGATTACTGTCATAACTAACGAGCCATCTAGGTATCTGGATGAATGGGTCTGAAGCATAACCGCAATTTGCGAGACAAAGGGTGTGACTAGCTGTGATAGGCCAAGAGGACCAGATTTTTTTAAGGTGATGGAAGTACTACCAGCTATTTCGATAATTAATTGATAGAAAACCCTTCCATCCATATCTCAGTAGAGTCTGCAGTGGTTGGGGCGTGTACAAATAATTATTTCCAGCTAATTTGCATGAAATTTGCATAATTTTTGGTCCAACACCAGAATTTATCATTGTTGTTATTATACATAAAAGGTAGAATAGGTACTGATGCCAGATTTGGGCAAATGTTAATAAACAAATTTCGCCAGGCAGGCATATAAACATCTGAGCCATACAAATTAAAACAATAGGTTTAATTAAGCTTAATTTATGCAAATATTTACATTTTGACAGTTTCACCATTTTTCGTTTCGTTTAAAATATTAATATACCCATGCTGAAAACAATATTTGCATGTTATGTTATAGAAAATATTGTTGCGCTTCAATTGTGAACATTTTAACTCCCTAGCAGAATCAATATTATAATTATGTAGCGATTAATATAACATTGATTGTACCAATATCACTCAGTCTTTTCAACAAGTCGCGCTGTGGATCAGAAATGCACATGGAACCAATCCGAATTCGGTACTTTATGATTGCATCCGTACACACGCGCAAAATCAATCCCATTCAATTTCGATGGTTACCGTGGTCTTTCAACCCGTAATTGAATCTGGGGCAGGATAAAGGCTTATCGTTCTGGGTTTCTTGATCACAGTTGGTTAATTACCTCTTGAAAACTATATACAACAATTTTCTTGTATTTTGAAAAGGAATGATGATGGATTTTAAGTATAGCTTAAAAACTATATTCAATGGAGCATGATTGGGGAGAAATAATGGTTCTGTCATAGTAGTAAAGTTTATAATAATTTCCAATTTTACATTGCAATTAGGCCTATTCAATATTTCATAATTTTATTTTCATTAGAATTAATTCATCATGATTTCGCTTATAATATTACACATAATGATTACCAGCATTTGACAACATTTTACGGAGTTCCACAGTATCAGAAAACATTGGAAACATAGTAAAGTCTGAAAGTGTTCACTTGTATAAAGTATATATGAATGTTAATTCCACACGATTTGCGTAAAATTCACATACACTGCAAAAATACCGGTGTTAAAAATAACACCATTGGTGTTGTGAGAGGTCCACACCAACACCGGTGTGCCGGTGTTAAATTTTTGGTGTTATATCAACACCATGTAGTGTCATTTTAACAACTGCAAGTGTGAAAAATAACACTGTAAGTGTTAATGTAACACCAAGATAGTGTTAAAATAACACTAATTGGTGTGGACCTCTCAGAACACCGAACGGTGTTATTTTTAACACCGGTGTTTTTGCAGTGTACTTTTAGTCGCGCATCCGCAAAAGGAAAACTGGTCTGTGTGGTAATCTGGTTTTGACATAATAGTCAAACAGAAACATTCTAATTTGGGCTCAATTAGGTTTTTTTAATAAATTTAATCAGCCATTACATCATCTTTGAAAAGATGTACACCTTTTCTGTTTAATTATGAGATTGATAAAGCTGAATATTTAACATGATGACCGTGTATGTTATAGTGTAATACATTTAACATCTCAATAAATTACAGAATTTAAGGATTAAAATTAGGCTTACCCAAATTTAGTGGCCTGATATTTAAACAATTTTTTTCATCCACGGATGGTATTACAAGCGTTGCACATTGTTGTTTTATCAAATTTCATTCATGTTGTTCTTGCAACAAAGGATTAATCAGGTTTTATTTGAAATTTAATTTAAAAAACAATAATAAAATAATAAGCATGTGTTCACTCCCTTACATTTAAGAGTGAAACTATAATAAAACAGCATATTGCGAGACATCAAGTCATACATCTTGCCAGCTTATTGGCCTATTTTTGAGATTCTCTTTTCCTCATTTTTGCAAAATTATATATCTCCAATTTCGTTTAATGAGACCATTCGAAAGATTGATTCATATTCTGTCAAACATTGTCAAAATCTCATATTTTTAAAAGTAAAGACAAGATACCATAATACTCTGTGACATGATGCATCACATGAAAACCACTTTGACTCATTGGGCAGTTATAAGATATTGATAAAACTTCGTAATAACTATTTCATTTTATTATTATCACCAGATTTGTGGAGAATTAGTTGCTGTTTTTCTTCCCTTATAAAAGCCTCAAAGAATTAGCAGTCTTTATTTTCTTCTTGGTTTTCTCGAATATGATTCACTTGTATACACATTTTGGTACTGTTCTACATGTTCTAAGTTGATCTAAATTTGCCTATTGTTGTTTTTAATCATGATTAATAATGTCATAATAATTACGGTGTCGAATTTGAGAGAGTAATTAGATCGACATTGCATGCACGATATTGAGCTATTATGACATAAAAATATTCATACTAATTAAGTAAGTAAGCACTTGCTAAGTTTTTTTAAATCTTTTATTGTTTATCACTATCATAATTTTCACATTTCACATAGTTTCATCATGTTTACATTACATTCTTGATACATGTATAATACATTTTCCTATGTTTTTCAGCATGTTTACATTGCATATCATACACATGTTTAGCACATTTTCATATACTTTTCAGCATTTTTACATTTTCATATGCTTTTCGGCATGTTTACATTCATGATCACATAACTTTTACATTTCATGTTTACATTTCATATCAAATACATGTGTAACACATCCACATGCTTTTTTCATCGTGTTTTCATTGCATATCATTACTAACACATTTTCATATGCTTTTCAGCATGTTTACATTGCATATCATGTATAGCACATTTTCATATGCTTTTCAGCATGTTTACACATTTTCATATGCTTTTCAGCATGTTTACACATTTTCACATCAATTACACGTATAACACATTTTTATGTGCTTTCATGTTTACATTGCATATCATTACATAACACATTTAATATGCTTTTCAGCTTAGCACTTGCTAAGTTGTATAACGCAATAACTGTTTAAAAGAAATAAGATCTGTCAGTTCTTCTCTCGAATCAAATAAGTTTAAATTTATAATTTCCAAAAGTTAGCATTGTCTCAATAATGCTTGTTACATCCATTATTGCCCGAGAACGATTGAAATTTAACATATCATTGTACACCAAACGAATTCTCGGCAAACAAGCTATGTAATTGATGAGTTGTGTGTAAATACAGGCACTCGTTTCTCTTATCAAATTAAGTAAACTAATGTTTTCTAAACGTTTTGATCGCACTAATCTCAACAAATGAAGAATTTTCGTCTCATATGTCATGTGTGATGGTCTAGAACTGGATTCAATATGTCCAGCTCTTCCTTCAACATGTTCAACTTGTGACCCACCTCAATCAGCAAAAACCTATAACGTTTCAAAACAATCCCTTTACTTCGACGATGTTGGAACAGAAGTTGAATTTCACAGAATTTAGGAGAAAGCTCATATCTCCCGCGTTTGAAATAACCAATTTGAACGAAATAAAATGTCGGGTATAGCTATATAACCAAGTGTTCTCGCTGGGCATTTCATTAAACATATAAATGTTTGTATTTGCACTCGTTTAGGAAATCAGAGAAATCGGGAGCTGAATATTTTGACTCACCCTGTATATATGCGGGTATATGATATTGATTTATTGTAGGCCTATACTTTCCGCACCGAGTTTAGCATAAAAAGTGGTAATTATCAGTATTTGACTTTGGTTAAGGTTTTTTTACACCATTATCATATATTTTCTATCACCTTAATCTGAACATGTATCAACCTCAAGAAGAAATGATGTATTTATGTTTCGCTATTGTGTGTATCGCTTTGATGGCGTATTTTGAAATACCGAATTCACAAAAATAATCGCGAGATTTCTTGAGCTTTTATCATGTTTATGGCTACCGCCCCATTCTTTTTATGGTTTTTTGTTTGCTATTCAATTATTGAAAAAGGTGGTATTTTAACCTTTTCAGGATTTCTATTTTTCCTTACTAAAAGGGTCCTTAAAATGTTGTAAAAATATCGACATGTTGGTTTGTCTTAGCACCATTAGCTTAATTTCTATGTTTAATACGACGCCCTGTTAATAGGACCACTAAATTATTACATCACATTTACCCCATCTTTGATAATTATTTGTTTGCAGGAATAGTTTTGAACAGTTAATGGATAGCTAGTTGACCCACCACCTTAACCATTAAACGAATTAGAATTTGATATGGACGTGAGATGGACTATTTGAAATACCATGAACGTGATGAAAACCAACAGTTTCATCTGAAAAAACACATGTAGGCGATATTGAGAATATTCCTCACAAATGTTATATACATTTTGTGTCACATATCGTCCTGTCATGAAAATGTTGTTGGAGGAACTTTGAATACGTACATGTATGGTCGCTCGTCCAGGTATGGGGTACATTAGACCTTTAGGAAGTTGATCAAATGTTATACCTTTGGGATCAGGAACTTAGAAATGGAGTGTCCATCACGAAGGAACACATAATCAAAATTAGGTTATTTTGAAAAGTATCATCAAATTATACTGAAAACATTTTCATTCATTAAGTGTCATCAGATTGTCAAGGTAAAAATATGGATCCAGTTTAATTCATACAATGCTTCTTGAAGGCACATTGTCTGGCTTTCATATTCATTATTATTAGAAGTACCATGTCATCATTGTCATGGTGTATGATGATGGGCGTATTGTATTGGTTGTTTGTTTTAGACATGTTCATAAACTGTATCAATATACCAACAAATTATATGCTATGATCAAATGTATCGTTCGAATATCATACAAAAACATAGGTCACAAATTATTTTTTCTATGAATGAAAAGGTAACTTTGAGGCCCGAGGGCCCGAAAAAACATGTTCATATTATATATCATTTCATGATATAATTGTAACGATCTTGAACACACTTTGACAGCAGTATAATCGAAATGCCTGTCGGTTATCATATCAATCTGTCAATGATGAGGGTGGATCACGGTCCCTTTCGGAGAAAGATAACTGTAATAACTTCCATGTAACAATTAGACGCTGTTTCTTTTACATCTGGATCCTTTAGGCATGAGATACTTGCAATGAACCGAAGGCATTCACTGACAAGTTTACTACGCCTAAATTTAATAAAACAACAATTCACTACCTACCTATAAAGAGTCACAAAACCTGACCTATAGCTACATGTGTATTTATGTAGGGTAATTCCAAGGATCAACTTAGCCCGTTTTTTCAGATTTTTACATAATAGTGTTGGTTCATCCATAAATGGTTCATCACTTCACAGACTGTCAGTTCCACGAAAATCAAAGTATCTTTGAAAAGATTTAAAAAATAGTACTGGTAGGCCTAATAAAATAATAAAGCGACATAGTGATCCATTAAGCTTATTTGATATATAGTTCATAAAAAATAAACCTTGGGTAACATCGTTTTTGTTTGCCGAATAACAATTAAATTACATCACAGTCTTCGTGATAGTATTATTATATTCGTGGTAAATGGTAAAGCCGACTGGCTAACAAGACTACTACACGACGAATATATGAGCGACGTGAGTTCGAATCAATAGAACTCTTTCTTTTGAACAAAAGACACAACACTGAGCTTATGGTATTGCATACACGTAGCAGTACTGGTTGAGTCGCATTACATTTGTATGACTTTATTTCTCATTATAAGGTAAAATGATGACAATTTATAACGGTATATACACGCGATATTACTTTATCAATGCTATTCAGATTTCACCTGAAGATAGCTAACATTCACATCTTTCAATTAAACATAGATATTACCATGTTTCTTCGGATTCCTGCGTGTCAATTAAAACGGCAAGTGATGCAAAATGTCAAAACCTGCTTTATCGTGCATAAATTATGCAAATTAGGTATTATATGTGTCAAATAATATTTGAAATTAGAATTATTTCAATACAGCTGTTTGTTCACTTCAATGTCCACGAAACCAATAAATCCCAACCATTACCGTTGGTGTTTTATTGTAAAATTGGGAAAAATACATTTTTGATGAAAAAACGTTAAATTGACTATAAATTGGACAAAAAGTGCATTTTCGACATATGCTAAATATTACAGACTTAGCTCAAGTATACTACAAACGGTCTACTTTAATTTCATACCAATAACTCCTGGTAGTACTCTTAAAAAAATATCTCGTTAACTAGAAGGCTTTCGAGTGCCGTCCTGCTGGCCTATGAAGAATGAAAGTCTTTGCTATCTTTACACACACATTTTCAGTGCGTAATCACACACAAATCAATGATTTCCTATACCTAGTGCAACTTTGCTGTTGTTATGCGCAGTCATTGAAACCGCCATAACTTAATACGTATCCATTCGATTTTGTTGAATGAGGTATCAAACTGCGGAGAAGAAATTTGCTCATTTAATGTATATCTCAGATTTTTGGTACCGATTACCTATTTTGAATTAGCCAACCTCAAAGCACCTGGTCCGGGACTTTTGTTGCTAGGCGTAGATAGCTATTAAGTTCAAAAGTTCGATGGTGAAAGATAAATAGTTGAATCAATTATTCCTTCAAGCAATGTTTATTCTCCAGTGATGGTGCCACCTTGAAACTCAAGGGGGTGGAATAAATATTGAAGGAAAACGATGGGTACAACAAATACAACATGGTATAGAGGGAAGTAGTGTGAATTACTGGTCCCGAAGTGTTGGATGATTGCATCTACTTCCCAACGCGTAAACCATGTTGTATTTGTTTTACTATACCTCATACATCATGGGTTATTATACAAATACAACATGGTATAGAGGGAAGTAGTGTGAATTACTGGTCCCAAAGTGTTGGATGATTGCATCTTATATACTTCCCAACGCATAAACCATGTTGTATTTGTTTTACTATACCTCATACATATTGTAGGTCTTACCAATTTTGCATAGAGATTGGTATTGAATCCCCTCCTTTTTTGGTACTCGGATATACAATGCAAAGTAAATTCACTGTATCGAGCTGCTCCACTTTTAAAATATCAATATCTTGGGTACAACAATAGGTGAAAAAGATCCCCAATTGCTCTCTAAATTATCATTTTTGTTTATTTCGCATCCTTTCCATCAAATATATTATGCAACAGCTCCTTGAACACATGTTTTTCCAACTGTTGCATGTACAAAATGTAGGTACGATATAAGGGATGCGCTATAAAGGTGCAATATTACAATTTTGGGGATAAATTCTCCCCGCGTCTACGTGATTACGCGAACGCCAAGAAATTAGGCAAAATACAAAGTCCGCGCGTTGATGCAATTGACCAATAAAATTCAGTAATTATAGCTAATGAATATTTATGAGGTACAGTAAAAAAAGGATTTGCGGTGATGCCCTACCTGTAATAGGATTGTGTGTTGGCTTTGAAGTGAATCTTTGGCATGTCCCAGGCTAACACAAATTCTACTTGGTTTTGTGAGTTGCTATCTACATGACATGATGCACACACTGCAGCGGCTGTTAAGCTACCCTTCTCCGTCTTTTCACTTGCACCTACACATTGGTAGGAAATTCAACGTAAGTTAACAATATTAGTTTTAGTTTGTATTTGATTAAGCATTACTAAATGAGTTAGTGACAGCTTATCAAAGCTCTTAAAAGCATTTTAAAGGTGTTAGTTACTCTTTATCAATTGCTTAGCATAAAAATCACTTGGCAGCAATAAGGCCTAAAAAAATGGTTTGATTGGCCTAACATGACAAAAACAAATAGGGTAGGTTGGGATCTTTAAAAAAAAAAAATTGAAATCACCTGCTTCGGGGACTTATAATAGCCGAAAATGAAAGCAAACAGTCAGAAACTTTAATACTTTGTTCAATTTTTATATTTAATTTTTTTAATTTTTTTTAAAAAGCCTAAGTTCAATTTTTTAATTTTAGATTGGTACTAAGGAGACAAGAAAACACCTGTTCTACGACAAACCCAACAAAACCATTTTTTTTTAATTGGAGAGCCAATTTGACGTGTAAATGATCAATACCAAGTTTACTAACCAAAATTTTGTTTTGATGGTCAAAAAATGCCAACAATATTTTACAGATTTGTTTTGTTTCAATTTTGGGGAAAAGGGGAAAAAAGAAGAATAAAAAATGGTGACGGAGCGACCTAACTTGAGAGGTCCTCTGCCCGTAGAACAGGGTGTGTGTGTTTTACGTTGTCTAAGTATTAATTTCAATTCATTGTAGTTTTCTCTTTTTAAAAATTGCAATATGTGTTTATCTACCCCTCCATAAAAATGTACACAAGTAGTTGAAATGTATTCAAACATTTCCATCTTCATGCACACCATATGCTACTGTTGTACATGGTATAATTCCTTTGTTTCTTCAAAATAGTACCCAACCAAATATGTAAGTTCCCCCTAGCATATACTAGAATATTTCCAAAAAATATTTGATGGATTTAAATAATTTTCAGCTAGAAAGATGCAACCAATTGTTAGGCACATTTTGTTACCAAATTTGTTGGCCTTGAGACAATGCAACGATAAGAAATTGGTATACAGAAAAATAAAGTGGCACTAAATCTCACTGGCTATGGCTGGTTTTGTCCATAAAATTGATCTTTCTTTTTGTATTCTGTATCATTATGCTATCGTGTCTTGGTGCACAAGATTATGATCTGCTTATTGATTATTAATCAGCCATAGCCAGTGAGATTTAGTGCCACTTTTTTTCTGTATACAAATTGATAAATGGCACAATTTCTTATCGTTGCATTGTCTCAAGGCCAACAAATTTGGTATTAAAATGTGCCTAACAATTGGGTGCATCGTTCTAGCTGAAGATTATTTAAACCCACCAAATGTGTTTGGAAATATTCTAGTATACGCTAGGGGGAACTTACATATTTGGTTGGGTGTATGACCTTGTTGCTAATAGTCTCGTTGGCCGCATCACAAACTGCGCTATTCAACGTAACAAAAAATAAAAACCATTGTGTTTTCTTGATATGGAAACCCAGTTTTAGGAAAATTCATTGAGGATTTGAGTAAGTTGGAGGCCAAATCTGATCGAGCGGTGCGTCAAAAAAGACCCAAATGTGATGTGTTTTTGCGGTTTGTATGTTTGATTTATATGTGACCTTCTCCAACAAAATTGGCGTAAAGTCGAGGCAAAGATGTTACTGAATTGAGCTAGGATAGCATGTTATTGATTTTTGCCGTTTGTTGTTAGTATGGACCAAGCCCTTTAATTATTATAGCAGGATTATTAAAATAAATAGCCAGGCATGGCTGGTAATACTCTTAAAATAACAATACATACTGCTATTTTAGAATTCCCCTATAATAGAAGGGACCATGGGTCCATATAACCAACAACAATTTAAATGGCAAATCAATCATATGCTATGCTGCCTCAATTCAGCAACATCTTTGCCACGACTTTATGCTGATTTTGTGGGAGCAGGTTACATATGGGTTAATAACAAAGTCATGTTAACTTGGGCTGGTTTTGGTTACTATATTTGTAACTGTCCCAACATGTCTGAATTATGCAAAAGCCTCCATCCCCGCCAGCAATTTTATTGTACTTATATTTTACCTGTGTTGGATTGCAAAGCCCCGTCTGAATGAAGATCTTCCCATAATTCATGGCTGTTTGTTTCCGGATTAAAGCTTGTGCAGTGCGTTACATTGACGCCATCCTACCAAAAAATAAGATCATCACAAATAAGGATGTCAATATCAACCTATTTCACAGTACGTATGCGAAGTTTACAAGTATGAACTTCAGTGTGTTTCTATTGAGACCCTTTATCCGGGTTAACCCGGAGGAGAGTTTAATTTTGCTTAATAGAAACAGACATTACCCTGTATCCTCCGGATAATAGCGGAGGGATTTCCCTCCGGTATTTATCCTACTTCTGTAAGGATAATACCGTAGGCATTATCTGGATAGCGCTAGTAGAAACTCACTTCGTTCCGATACAGTGCACAAGCGGTAGAAAACCCTGAAGTAACCATACAACATCGATCGCAATTCGCAAGTGCCATAATTATTTGCCGTCTCACCGACTTGCTTTCTCGTATACATTTGCGCGCCTCTGAAGAAGTTGGGTATATTTGGGTATTCTTTTGAATTTATTTCCATAAGAACCGCTCATGTACGAGGGGGTATCAAAAAGTTTTAGAAATCACCCAGAAGTGAAGGAGCCAGAAACTTCATTTTGATATATAATCCTTCAGACATCTTTACAAAGTCCCTGTGCAAAGTCACATATTTCTCCTACTACTTAGTACCTGTCCACAGACCGCCATTGTAGAGCTCCTCAGATTGACCGCCAGTGATTGATCCTCAGATTGTGTTATTCCCCAGACAGCAACAAATAGTTTAAAGTGTTGACAGAAAGGGTCAAAGGTCATATAGGGGTCATTAGAGGTCAATCTGTGTACACCCTATGTTACCCATAGATTATTGTCACCAAGCTTGTTTGTAATGACCTTTGACCCCTTTCTGTCAAAACTTTAAACTATTTATTGCTGTTTTGGGAATAACACAATCTGAGGCAATCTGAGAATCAATCAATGGCGGTCAATCTGAGGATCTCTACAATGGTGGTCTGTGGACAGGTAATAAATAGTGGAAAAAATGTGTGACTTTGCACAGGGCCTTTGTAAAGATGTCTGAAGGATCACATATCAAAATGAAGTATCTGGCTCCTTCACTTCTGGGTGATTTCTAAAACTTTTTGATACCCCCTCGTATGATTCGAGGACTGGTTCTGTTCAAATGTAAACATTGTCATCACGATGATCACGTTTGCGACGGCGCCATAACCCACAATGCCTTGCACATGACCCAAGCATATGACCTTCAGCCTGAAGACACGCATGACACAATACGACATGCAATTTCGTATCCTCCTCGGGAAAACAGTCGGCAATAGAAACACACCGGCCGTCACTTTAGGCTCTGCTATTATCCGGTGAGAGATTCCTCCAGATAAAATGCGGATTCTGAATAGAAACACGCTACTAGACTGTTCCACATGAACTAGCCTGTTCTACACGAACTAGCCTGGTCTATCCGAACTGGGCCAAGTGATTTTTGGGTACCATGAATAGGGGCAAAGCTAGAGTATAGCACAAACTTGTTCCTTATTAACTCCTACTTTTTGATCCAATTCCTAGGCAAATCCTTATTTCTGATTGATCCCTCCTAGGCAAAGTTTGGAACATTTCATTCATTATTTCCGATTGATCCCTTCCTAGGCAAAGTTTGAAACATTTCATTCATTATTTCTGATTGATCCCTCCTAGGCAAAGTTTGAAACATTTCATTCATTATTTCTGATTGATCCCTCCTAGGCAAAGTTTGGACATTTCATTCATTATTTCCGATTGATCCCTTCCTAGGCAAAGTTTGGAACATTTCATTCATTATTTCTGATTGATCTCTCCTAGGCAAAGTTTGGAACATTTCATTCATTATTTCTGATTGATCCCTTCCCAGGCAAAGTTTGGAACATTTCATTCATTATTTCTGATTGATCCCTTCCCAGGCAAAGTTTGAAACATTTCATTCATTATTTCCGATTGATCCCTCCTAGGCAAAGTTTGGAACATTTCATTCATTATTTCTGATTTATCCCTTCCTAGGCAAAGTTTGAAACATTTCATTCATTATTTCTGATTGATCCCTCCTAGGCAAAGTTTGGAACATTTCATTCATTATTTCTGATTGATCCCTTCCTAGGCAAAGTTTGAAACATTTCATTCATTATTTCTGATTGATCCCTCCTAGGCAAAGTTTGGAACATTTCATTCATTATTTCTGATTGATCCCTTCCTAGGCAAAGTTTGAAACATTTCATTCATTATTTCTGATTGATCCCTCCTAGGCAAAGTTTGGAACATTTCATTCATTATTTCCGATTGATCCCTTCCCAGGCAAAGTCTGGAACATTTCATTCATTATTTCTGATTGATCCCTCCTAGGCAAAGTTTGGAACATTTCATTCATTATTTCTGATTGATCCCTTCCTAGGCAAAGTTTGAAACATTTCATTCATTATTTCTGATTGATCCCTCCTAGGCAAAGTTTGGAACATTTCATTCATTATTTCTGATTGATCCCTCCTAGGCAAAGTTTGGAACATTTCATTCATTATTTCTGATTGATCCCTCCTAGGCAAAGTTTGGAACATTTCATTCATTATTTCTGATTGATCCCTCCTAGGCAAAGTTTGGAACATTTCATTCATTATTTCTGATTGATCCCTTCCTAGGCAAAGTTTGAAACATTTCATTCATTATTTCTGATTGATCCCTTCCTAGGCAAAGTTTGAAACATTTCATTCATTATTTCTGATTGATCCCTCCTAGGCAAAGTTTGGAACATTTCATTCATTATTTCTGATTGATCCCTTCCTAGGCAAAGTTTGAAACATTTCATTCATTATTTCTGATTGATCCCTTCCTAGGCAAAGTTTGAAACATTTCATTCATTATTTCTGATTGATCCCTCCTAGGCAAAGTTTGAAACATTTCATTCATTATTTCTGATTGATCCCTTCCTAGGCAAAGTTTGAAACATTTCATTCATTATTTCCGATTGATCCCTTCCTAGGCAAAGTTTGAAACATTTCATTCATTATTTCTGATTGATCCCATCCTAGGCAAAGTTTGAAACATTTCATTCATTATTTCTGATTGATCCCTCCTAGGCAAAGTTTGGAACATTTCATTCATTATTTCTGATTGATCCCTTCCTAGGCAAAGTTTGAAACATTTCATTCATTATTTCTGATTGATCCCTTCCTAGGCAAAGTTTGAAACATTTCATTCATTATTTCTGATTGATCCCTCCTAGGCAAAGTTTGGAACATTTCATTCATTATTTCTGATTGATCCCTTCCTAGGCAAAGTTTGAAACATTTCATTCATTATTTCTGATTGATCCCTTCCTAGGCAAAGTTTGAAACATTTCATTCATTATTTCTGATTGATCCCTCCTAGGCAAAGTTTGGAACATTTCATTCATTATTTCTGATTGATCCCTTCCTAGGCAAAGTTTGAAACATTTCATTCATTATTTCTGATTGATCCCTCCTAGGCAAAGTTTGGAACATTTCATTCATTATTTCTGATTGATCCCTTCCTAGGCAAAGTTTGAAACATTTCATTCATTATTTCTGATTGATCCCTCCTAGGCAAAGTTTGGAACATTTCATTCATTATTTCCGATTGATCCCTTCCTAGGCAAAGTTTGGAACATTTCATTCATTATTTCTGATTGATCTCTCCTAGGCAAAGTTTGGAACATTTCATTCATTATTTCCGATTGATCCCTTCCTAGGCAAAAGTTTGGAACATTTCATTCATTATTTCCGATTGATTCCTTCCTAGGCAAAGTTTGGAATATTTCATTCATTATTTCCGATTGATCCCTTCCTAGGCAAAGTTTGGTACAATTCATTCATTATTTCCGATTGATCCCTTCCTAGGCAAAGTTGGGAACATTTCATTCCGTCTGTAATTTTCTCCCACCCTTCTTCACCCACTTCTAGCAACATACAACATATTACCGTATTTGCAGCAGCCACAGCAAACGTCAATGGCAAGCTACTCTTGTCATCATGTAACAAAACTCCACTAGTCTTTGTGTCTGCCCCTTCACCCGGTACTGTGGTGAACGCCTCGTTCCACCTGCCCCCTTCTTTGTCCCTCTTGCATCCAATACCATTTTGCCATGTGAACATGATGGACACATCGGCTGGCTGGTTCCCATGGTTGTACACTTGCCAGGCAAAGACACCAACTGGTAAGGAACTATCCTGTTAATGTTAATGAAACAAGAAAATGTAAAAACAATTAGGCAATGAAAGAAAACTAAAACACACTTTTTAAGAAGAGTCAGTCATTCAATATGTTTGTTTGGGGTTTTATGTTTTGCTTTTGTTTGTTTTAACTAACCATTTTATAAAGAATTTCATTTATTTTTACAAGAATTTCATTTATTTTTACAAGAATTTCATTTATTTTTACAGTAATTTCATTAATTTTTATAGTAATTTCATTTATTTTTACAGTAATTTCATTTATTTTTACAATAATTTTATTTATTTTTACAACAATTTCATTTATTTGCACAATAATTTCATTTATTTGCACAATAATTTCATTTATTTTTACAAGAATTTCATTTATTTTTACAGTAATTTCATTTCTTTTTATAGCAATTTCATTTATTTTTACAGCAATTTCATTTATGTTTCCAATAATTTCATTTATTTTCACAACAATTTCATTTATTTTTACAATAATTTCATTTATTTTTACAACAATTTCATTTATTTTTACAATAATTTCATTCCTTTTTTAATACCCTCAAATTCCTAAATTCTGGATTTGTCAAGCCTGTAAAACATTTTTTATCAAATAAATCTACATGTACTGTAAAAGTCAATATTTTCGAGTAAAGATATCTTCGCGCATTTTGATATCATAGACATTTCGCGAATTGTTTTTTTCGTGGGCGACCTTCTGGATACATTGCATGAATGTTGAAAACAATATTTTTGTGTGTTATAATATTTGCGGAAAAATATTTTGCGCGAAAAGCACGAAAATTTCAGCTTTTACAGTACCTCACAATGTACCTATAAAGCCAACACTAATTCTGTACAATTACCCGTCACCAAAACGAGTCGATCATCTATACAGTGACATACAATGGTAGAATCGTTATAGTTTCCCCTTTCAAATATTAAAATTAGAATCTACAACTTCCCTTTCAAATATCATTTAGGGTCTACAATTTCCCCTTACAAATATTATAATTGTTTATTTCCCTTTCAATTATCACAACGGACGCACATCACAAGTATGCAAGGTAACCTCATTCCAAAAAAAATGGTACAAGGGCCATCCGTGGTGCGCAATACGTACGCTCGACCTCACGGCTGATTGGTTAGTGGCATTTTGTGAGTTTTCAAGCATGCGCATTAAGCTGATTGAAGTGCGCCTGCATATGATCAAGTACAAAGAAGTATTTCTACTATTGTTAACCATGAAGAAATTGACAAATTTTTGACCAGAAGTATTTTTCCTGATTTTTAAAAATGGGACCTGAATATTTTTGAAGCACCCTGTATGCCCCAACTACTAGTGTGAAATTCAAATCTAGCCGTAGATCAGAATATTTGAATTGATGTTTTGTTGCACAAAGAGGGCTGATTGTTCCTAATCCTTACAAGTGTAAGTTCATATACATGTACATGTACGGTAATACAATTGTAAAAATGTACAAATCTCAGTTTGTATCAAAATTGAGGGGCACCTCCAAGACATCAATGAATATACCTTAAGATCAAGTGTGTGCAACCTGCGGCCTGCGGACCGCATGCGGCCCGCCAGCCTCTAATCTGCGGCCCGCGAAGCAATGCCAAAATTCCCATTGATGCGGCTTGTTTTAACTAGAACTCCTTAGGTTACACAAATGGCGGATTGATTTAGTGGTGTGCTAGTGCTACCTTATAATTAGTAGGGTGACGCATTGCATTTAGTAAATATAAAGGCGTGATTGCGGGTTAAAATCCCTGGTTAAAATGGCACTTGCAGCAGCAACAGCGAGTAAAAAGAGAAAATTACACGAAGAGAAGGGGTATTCAATGATAATTGTTGTCATTTCATCCACAAATTTTCTTCCTAAGCTTCCCCTCCCCCTATTACACCTCCTCCGGACGTGTTTTGGAATGTTTGACAATCACTGCGGCCCGTGAATGGATCTTAAAAATCACAATGAGGCCCGGGTGGTATAAAAAGGTTGCACATGCTTGCTTTAGATGTTCAAATGGTGAATTGTCTGGTCCAAAGAATGTGTATAAAATTATATTTTCTTTAAATGTTATATTTCATGCTTTAAAGGTCCCAGGTATCAAATAATTACAGTTTAGGCCATGGAAAATGGCCTAAATTCTCTTGACATTTTTGTGTGAACAAATTTGGAAATGTGTGATGCGATCTGTGAAAACCCGCCACATGGTGGCATTTTTAATAAATTGGAGATATTTATATCATAAGAAAGCTAAAACTGTGCTGATTACAGAACTGTTTCGGTAATTTTTCTACGATCACTACAAAAAAAGTTATGAGGGAATGATGATATGTCATAAAAAGCTACAAAACAGGAAATCATGAAAACAGGCCAAAAAATATACATAATTTAATAGAATAACATTATAAGGTGAATAATAAGTTTTTGAAGGTGAAATTCCATGAAAGATGATGACACAAAGTATTGGAAATTAATTGTCTTTAAAAAAATCTTAAAAAATAAAAATAAAATAAAATAGTTTTTTTAAATTTTATTTTTTAAAATTTTACCCATAATCCCTAGTTCACATTTTGCGACATCTGCCGAGTTTTCACAGATCGCATCAGATATTACAAACAAAATTGAACATTTAAAAAAAGAAATTGTTCGCAAATATTTTCAGAAAAAATACCCATGTCCGAGACTGACTGACCCACCATCCTGAGAGGTCCAAATATCTGTAGAACATGTTGGAGTTTTGGTAGCCTTTGAAGTGCCCTCGGCGACCGACTTTATTTTTTTAAATATTTTTGAACGCCGAAAATTTCATAATTTTTGACATATTTTGTCCCAAAGATATAGAAATAAATTCTATGAAATGTTTGGAAGTCCAATAAATCAAATGTAAGTAAAAAATATTGCATTTATACAATCCATGTATAAATTGCACTTTTTGTCGAAGCCCGGTATAGGGAAAAAAACCACACAAAAACCCCTTACCATTCCAACCGACCCACAATTTTTTTCTCTCTGGAGGGCAACCAAACACACAAAGAGTATGTTATTAATACTTTGAAACCAATAACAACAATACAACAACAAATGTTCAATATTTACACTGAAATCCTCTCAGACTATTAAAACTCACAAGTACACGTGGGTAGAGATAATATTGTCCTGTTTCCAGAAGATCGCCGCCCCCCCCCCCCCCCCAAAAGTACACCTAGTAGGCAATTTTTATACAATTTTGCCCACAAAAAACCAACCCTTTATCATCCCCCGTACCATTACTTGTAATGTCTGTGAGTCACAGTTACTGTACATTTCTAGCCACATTGATTATCTTTATGCCTAATTGGCCATTTCAAGGCCAGGTAATAAATGCATAAAAGGTACTATCCATGAAGGTCAGCTTACTAATACCAGTAGAGCTAGCTAGCTTAGATTCTATTTGGATGGCATTCTATACATATTTGATCTCTATGTAGTACTATGCATTAAAGAAAATATGTGACCTGCACTGGCACCACAAAATGAGCGTAAAGCCGCTGGGGCTGATTTTGAGTTATGGCCTGATATAATCGATTTGATAAGGAGAGGTCGAAAATGAGATATTTTCATTTTAGGAAAGACAAACTATTATGTATCATATTCTGAAGTATTAAGAAAATATTTTGGGTCTAAGTACATTTTTTAAGTGATTTTAGAAAGGGCATTTTATTCTTACATCTCAAGAAATGAACGCAAAGAGAGAAAAAAAGTCTTGAAATGTCTCGAAATTACCTTGTTTACATCATCATTTCCAGGGTTTAAAATAGTAGCAAATAATGGCAAATTTGGTATGGTCTTAACAAGAGAAGATATCGGTATCTTCCCAGAAACCAGTGTGTCCGATCAAATTACCATGTCTTATTAACTTGCACTACTGCTGTTGACAAATTTAGAGGCATTAAAGCATAATGCATTGTGGGAAGGACCTTTTCTTGCTGGCCATACTTTTCGATCGGCTATTGTCATCATTTGAGTCTGATAGTTGAATGTATCCACATCTACAGAAATACTCACAAAGGATTGGTAATCGATCCATATCTGTATGGAGCATACACGCATGATATGCCTAACAAAGCGGGCATTTCAAAAAGTGTATTTCACACACGGGTGCCCACACAGGTGCAGTAAAGCTATCGGATTTTGGACCGGACAGAAATCATAACCTTCCCACAATGCATTATATATTTATGTTTTGGAGCTTTTAAAAGTGATATTTCCCTCTATAACATGAATCGTTAGTGAAAAAAATAACATAAATTGATAGAGCAGAACTAGAACTTTGCAATGGTGTGTTTTATTTTACTAACGATTCATGTTTACCCAGTTTATTCTGAACCAGGAATGGGAACCATGTACTAAATTATGAGAGTGCACGTTTGATTAGACATAGTAATGCGACTAGCCACAATGGTTTCTGGGAAGCTCCTCTTTTCTTCTCTTGGTCTTAACAGTTAATCCAATAAGTGTATCATATTGGTTGCTAGGACATTATGCATTGGTTGCTAGGACACCCCTTTGTGTGTGCACACAATTTACATACACCTGATAAGCTTCACTGACTTTGAAGGCCTTTTTCTCCAATTCAATAATTCAGCGGGATTAACTTTAATTTATCATAATTTCACTTTGGAATGGCCTATTATAACAACTCTGGTGCCATTTCAAAGCTGAGGACATCTACTTTCTGAAAATGTGAAGAAAAAAAAAGATTTTTTTTTTGTTGCTACTTTACTCTCATTTTGTGGTGCCAGGTCACATATAGTATGAATAACGACCAAAATGCAGACAATCCTTAAATTTATGGGCTTAGCATTAATTTGTTCTTGATTGTTTGTTTTTTTAGTTCTTTTGATTTCTTTATTTAAGGTTATTTTTCAAACCATTTCATCTACAAAATATGTGGTTTTAATGATATTTATAGCAGAAGAAAAATAAATGCAGGGACTGACTTTTACGACGCTTTGGCTCGATCGAGCACTCCCACACGTCTCAAATGCTTTGTAAGGGCGCGATTTACCAAGCATCTTGCTCAATGCAGAGGATTGCCTAAGATTTACGTAAATTAAAAAAATTAAAACAAACTTGTGGTGGAACTGGTAACTTGGATGTCTGGTAGGCAACATCACTTAGTGACATTGTGCGATAATTATAGTGGTGAACTTATCTAGTTCACTACGTTCATTATAGTTCTTACCACTTTTGTTTTTATATTTTGTCCCTGATGAAGGGTGTTATATCCACTTGAAACGTCGGTCTTTATTGTTACGTTATATTTTGTTTGTTTTATTGCACAGCAATATGTATTGCTTGTCCCAGTGCATATCGTGTATTATTATTATTATTTGTTTCAGTGCACAGCAATTCTCATTGCTTGCCCTAGTATATTTCCCTGTTTTATTGTGTTATTCTCCCTTGTTATTGCTTGTTTCCCCACACCCAGTTGGTATATTTTGCTTTTATTCTTTGCAAATAGAAAATAGTCAATAAATAATGGTCTCGGAACTGTATTATATGATACTTTTGATTCGCTACAAATTGCGTTCCATGAGCGAAAATGATAGGGGAAACTTTTCTACTTGCGACCTAATTTACTTGGGTTTTGTCACAAGTTTGTTTTAATTAACAACTCCTTTTGTTTGCTCTAGGAGTTCTGTTATCGCTCTTAATATACTGCTCTTATTACAGTGTCCCAGAAGAGCTACTGAATGCTCCCCTGGAAATTTCATTAGCTAGTCCCTGTAAATGTGACCATCCACCACAAATGGGATATAAAGTCAGCATGAACATTTTTGAGATATTGAGCAGGGAAATTCTCCTCTCCAATATCTTGTTTGGTAGTCCATGACATAATAAACCCCCAATACAGTAAATACAAATTATTAATCTTTAAGCAGGACTCAAGGAAGTTTTTGATTTGATTTTTGTGAGTGCTGTAATAATTGAACTATTAATCAAATGCATTCAAAAGTATAAATTTATGGAAAGGAAATAGATCAGAGAATCCAAATTTGGGGTCAATTTTGACCCAAAATTTTGAATTTTTGAGAAATTCACAAAATTTACTTTTTTGACACAATTTGTTTTTGACAAAGCTAACAAAAATAATTGTGAGTAAAAAATGCCAAAAAAGGATAATAGCGGGAATTTTGATTAGCTGTTCTTGTTGTGCTGTAAACTTGATTAGCATAATCCGGGACAAATTTAATGGGATGACAGGCGTACTCTTTTACAATTAAAAAGGATGAATTTAAAACTCTAAATGCTCAGAAGGTCCGAGAAGACAGACAGGACAGGTCATCGCCATGGGCAAACATCAAAATTCCCGCTATTATCTTCACGCTGAATCAGAGAGATCAATAGGAGTTACTGCAACAATGGAAATGGGCACTTTTCATGTAAGCACATAATGCGACAACAATACTTTATCGATTTTAACAAACAAGGTGTCAAAATCACCGAAATTAAATTTTCCGTCTCCTGGTATTTTCATTTTTAGAATATGAGTAACAATTTTTAAATTGTAGGTGCTTTTACAACAGCCAAGTTACTTTTTTTTATGTCTTTAGACAATGGTCTCATGTCATTCCTGAGCACATACCTTATAATCATGAGGCAATATCGGTGATATCTGCTTGCACACTAATGTGATGTCTTGTCCGGGTAATTTGTACACCATCCAGGCTCTAGGATACAGGGCGTGGTATGAGGATTGGTCCCCGGGAAACCCCCACTTCCAGGACTGTGCCAGGTGTTTGTTCTTTGGACGATTCGGACTCAGCACCTGTTGGTACACCGTCTTGCCCTCTCGACGTACACACACTGTGAACTGCAAAGACAAAAGGGGATTAAAAGGCTTTAAAGATCAGAAAATTTGAAAGTAAAACTTAGGTGTTTTTTTTGCCATGGTGAAATGATAATCCAATTCAATGCACAGCAAAGGTTCCTATAAAGATTTATGGTGTCTTCGAGGTCATTTAGTTATAAGCTCTTAATGCCAAAAAGAAACCTGTTAGGCCAAACAAAGAAGGTCTGTCTTAGAAACATTTGGCTAAAAAGCTATAGTGCTGTGCGATTTTTTTTTAAAAAAAATCTTTAGAAAAAAAGCTGAGGTATGCAATTTTATTTTGGATTTTTGTTGTTGTTGCTAATCCAAGCTTACAGAGCCCTTAAAAAAAAATTGTAAAAAAAAAAAATCAAAAAAAATCAAAAACAAAACAAATGTAGGTCTCAGTGCGTAGACATATGCGCCGTAGCTCATTTCACATACCAATGCGGACGGGCTTCCGAGACAAACAATCTTCTTTGTTTGGCCTTACCAGAGCAAGAAATCATCAGTGTGTATAATCACCATTGCATGATTATTAGCCCAACTCTTAACTTGCCAATAGGAAGACCAATTCATCCGTGTAAAAATCTTCTGGCAAGAAGTGGCTTATTAACCCAAACTCTCCTGAGCAATCCAAATCAACATTCAACAAAATCGAATGGATACTTTTAAAGTTTTCAATGACTGTGCATAACAACAGCAAAGTTGCACTAGGTATAGGAAATCATTGATTTGTGTGATTTATACGCACTGAAAATACTCACAGCTAATCAGCTAAGACTTGTATTGTTCACAGCTAGTCACACCCTTTGTCCCGCAAATTGCGGCTATCACTCCAGACCCATTCATCTGGCTCGTTCAGATAGCACACAGTTATGACAGTAATCATACACAAATCAATGATTTCCTATACCTAGTGCAACTTTGCTGTTGATATGCGCGGTCATTGAAATCGCCATAACTTTAAAAGTATCCATTCGATTTTGTTGAATGAGGTATCAAACTGCGGAGAAGAAATTTGCTCATTTAATGTATATCTCAGATTCTTGGTACCGATTATCTATTTTGAATTAGCCAACCTCAAAGCACCTGGTCAGGGACTTTATGTGCTAGGTGTATATACACAGATAATCCCCACCTCTCATTGTGTACTCCTAGCTGTCTATATGCATTCAAAAAACTGGGGGTTTTTGTAGCAAACTCATGTATGTGTTAGAGACTAGGAATCCCATTTTGTTGACCCGATTATTTCCCCCTTATTTGGCCACTTCAGTCCCTAAATAGTTATGAATTCCCCCAAACCACCTGGACGTTAGGGTTAAAATCCAAATTTCACACAAAGATGTAAAACTTTGTCGACCAAATTGATGAATCTTAAAGCAATATGTGATCTTTTTCAATTTTTTACACATATTTTTTTCTCTTTTATAATAAAGTTTGACTTAATCAGAAAAGTTTTTCCGAACTCATAAATCTATTTTGACTGTATCTTTCGTAAAAAACCAATCACAGAACTTTACTAAATCATAATGGAAATCTGCTTCCAATTTAAAGGGGCACAGAGAGATTTATCAAAAAAAGAAATTCAATATTTTCACCTCGTTTAGATAGATGATATACATAGAAACCGTCTCATGTAAGATTTCTTGTAACAAGCCATGTATCATGTAACAAGCCATTGGTAGGGAGGTCATGACTAAGTATCACGTAACAAGCCATGGGTGGCCTTCAAGGTTATTTTGAATAAACATGAAACAAATAAGTAAGAAGCCATCTGTGGCCTTTTAGATGAATTTGGGTAGTTTCTATATGATCACATCGAAACTCAAAACGCTTTCAAATCCATGAATTTCACTTGAAATAATGCAAACTAAGCTCTATAATTTTGGGTGGTAGTTAGTACGTATATAATTAAGCATTACGAATATGTGAAAAACCCAACTTCTGACAAAATTGAGGGCTCCCTCCATGAAGGATCTCTTAATGCCCCTTTGAGGAATTTGTCAAGATATTTGTTTCGATTTTCATTAAATAAATCATTCTATACTAGTGTGTTCACTTGTGTACAGTTGCGATCGTAGCCGGAAACACTTTAAACGGCACCAACACAGTGTCATCCCATGAAATTCTATTTACAAAAAAAACCACTCTCAGAAAATAAGTTGTCAGCGCAGACCCGACAGTTTATTTCAACCTATTCAAACCATGATTTTGAAGTAATTAGGAATCGTATCGCTCTCTAACTTGGAAGATCTTTATGATTTATAATCAGAAATGCAAATCTGCAAGAAGTAAAAACCAAAGTAAAAATCAAAGATAGAGGGCACCCTGTTGGAAAAGATCGCATAATATGACTTTAACATATTGTAACAATTGTTACCTGATTTGCTTCAACAACGTCATATGTATATATTCCAGGTGTAAGAGACCACCTACAAAAGTCGCCTTTCCAACCTCTGTTGATAGCTCCACAGCCAATACCACCTATCGGAACACCTTAATATTGGGATGGGAAATAAACACACAAAATGTGACCATCACGATAACAGTTATAATAAACTCCTCACAAAAAGTATCGAGACACTTAAATATGATCCAATAATTAACGGACCGAAAGGGTATGGATTAATCGAAGCAGATAACCCGGTGCATAATTTTGTTCTGCGTATTTTGACACCTCCATTGTTGAGATACGAGGTTGCGGAGCGGAGTTATTGTCATTTCAATGGTCGTAGGTCCAGTTTCAAAAGTGACAATCATTCCTATAGACAATAGATGCCGGTTTGCATTTATTGTTTTGAATGATCAGGTTTATGCTTTACACACGTGTACAAAAATGCAACATTCACTCAGAAAATGAAGATAATGTGTTCCTTTCACAACACAGATTTATTGTTTTCATTCAACTTCATCGTTGCCATGACTTAATCTTTATCTTCAGTACTTTGTGTGTCCACTATCATTGTCCTGTTCACAACAGCGGTCCATAGGGACGATTGTCACTTTTGAAACTGCACCTACGTCCATTGAAATGACAATAACTCCGCTCCTCAAAATCGGATCCCGACAATCGTGGTGTCAAAATACGCTGCAGAACAAATTATGCACTGGATTATTGGCTTCGATTAATCCATACCCTTTTGGGTCGTTATCATATGTAAGTGTCTCGATACTTTTAGTGAAGAGTTGAGTTGCAAAAGATAATTAAGTAAATAATCACAGCACACTGAGTGGTTAAAAAGGATACATCTTTTCACAGGTGGATTTTATTTCTCAAAATTGGGGCGACATCATATATTTTTAATCAACATTATTGTGCAAATGTAAGAAATGAAGCTCAAATTTAGATTTTCACAGCAGGTCAATGAGAATTAGTCAAAACCGTCAACCTCTGAAAAAGTGTGTACGTTTTGCACAAAGTGATACAATAAGAGACCGTGAAAATTTCACTGAATAACCCAGGATTTGAGCCGGGAACTTACAGATTATCAAAATCAATTCAGCACCTATTCTGTAAACATCTTCTAATTCAAGATGCTTGAACACTGCTTATAAATATCATTCTATCTAGGCATTCGCTAAAACATAGACAACTTTAATGTGTTCATCTACCTTTGAGTAGTGATGTCAGCATATGTATTCAAGTCAGCCCTCAAAAAAAGTTTGGAATCTTTTTTCAAGCACAACATTTTCAAATATCGCGGAATATGTTCATTAAGTGTTATATATCCATGTAAAGCTGATGTGTTTATCTTTACAATGATACCAAATTTGAAGAAATCCCTTGCTCCAGTGCTCAGCTACTTGCTTGAGAACATGGGGAGGTCACAATCTGAATGTGCCAAAATCAACGCTATTTTCGTGCTCAAAAGACTATCTTTGTCGTCTGTTCAATGAAGTGTTCATACATTAACCACTACAGTGTAGTGTGATGATCTATTGATTTTTAAGCACAAAATAGTGTTGATTTTGGCACTTTCAGATTGCGACCTCCCCATGTTCTCACACAAAGCATGGGGAGGTCGCAATAAATGTAACATCAAGTGAAATAATTATCATAGAGATATAAATTGCTAAGTCCTTGTCTTGTCCTCTTCCCCATATTCAGATTAACACTTTTGGTACTTACCATATATTGACTTGAAAGGCACAGGTTTAATATCGATGAAAGGCATACGTCCCTGTCGCTTGACTTTACGCGTAAATTTGAGATACCTACAAAATCAAATGCAATTCAGATTAATTTTTTCTCTCTATTCAATTTAATTAAGTTTAAAGAAACCTTGGAAATCATCAGTTCAAATCCCTGTTTAATAAATAGACTATAAATAGTTTTATCATTATGTTATCATTCTCGGCGGACATTTTGGACGCTATTTTAGATTTAATGGAGAAAATACCTCAATTTGATTTTGAATTTGAACCCTATAATGTAGGTGGTAAAATGACTCCTGATATATACATGTATGGTGTCCCCAAACTGGTAGAAATCCATCTGGTATGTGTTAAATGTATGTATGTGTATTTGTTACGATTTTTAATTTTATTTAGGAATGATTCCTGAACTATTTACAATAAAAAAAAATTCAGTTTCCTACATTTCCTAAGACTTTTGGTTGCTAGTGTATATTGAAATCCCAGGTACAAGCATCAGCATGATCTATAAATTAGGAGCCATGGCATCATCAGTGGAGGACAACCAAAAAAAAAATTCAGTGCCTTACCTGATACCAGATCTGACAAAATGTACCATCTGGCTTACTCGAATCTTGGGCCCTAAAGGACCCCATTTCTCTGGGAAGACATGATTCAAATTCACTCTCCATCCATACTCTGGGACGCCATATTCCTTCAATGATGTTGATGTGGAGGACGATTTGGCTCCATTGTTTGCTGGTGTCTGTGGGGATTGGTCTGGCATCTGTGGGGTTTGGGGAGGGTCTGCCTTGTCCGGATGTTGATCCTCTGTGTCCTGAGGTTGATCCTCTGTGTCCTGAGGTTGATCCTCCTCTGTGTCCTGAGGTTGATCCTCTGTGTCCTGAGGTTGATCCTCTGTGTCCTGGGGTTGATCCTCTGTGTCCTGGGGTTGACCTGCTGTGTCCTGGGGCTGATCATCAGTGTCTGGAGAGTGATCTGCCGTGTCTTGGGTTTGGTCTTGTGGGTCTTGGGGTTGTTCTGCCGAGTCCTGGATTTGGTCTTCCATGTCCTTTGGCTGGTCAGCAGTGTCTTGGGGTAGATCTGTGGTGTCCTTAATTTGGACATCTGTGACTTGGGGTTGATCTGCCATCTCTGCGGTGTAATCTGCAGATTGTACAGGTTATGGGAGGTTGGTCCAAACCGTCCAAATACGTGCTCAGCTAACAAGGTTAATTAGTGCCTTTGAAATTGAAAGCCTTGGAATGTGCAATCAGATATTCTGAAATGGAAGAAAATCATAATTTAAGATTATCTGTTTGGTTTAAGACATGCTATCATGATAAAGCTGGTCTTGGTGAGATGTCAGAGCCTCATACAAGTTGATTAAATCTGCATCAATTGTTTCTAAAAGGGCAATTCCATAGATTGGTGATATGACCTGAAAATTTTAAATTCAATTTGGATGCTTATTACCCATTTTATTTTATTGTATACACTTGTAGGTATATGGGACAATCAAATGTTTGAATGATTTGTTTGTAAATTTCAAGAAATGATCACCAGAAGTTGGAAAATGCTTTTTTCACAAAAAATAAGTGAAAAATGTGTGTTCAGGTTATGTTGACCTCTTACATTTAATATTAACTGTAAATATAAATATTTGTTGATTTCTGAAATGCATAATACCTTAGTTTCAAGTTACCAACTATGAAAAATACCTATGCATTGACACCAGTTGGGAGGAATCTCCTGTGTGTCCGATGGTCGTTAGAAATGTAACGTGAGTAACGATAAACATCAAATAGTTGTCCTACTCAACTGTTCCTTGCATTTAAATTTTGCCAAATGGAATAATAATCATACTCCGGGTACTTAATTTGAAAACAGGAAATATAATGGGCTATGTGTAGTTTTATTAAAATGGCAGAGGTTTGAAAACTGTAACGTGAGTAACAATTGTAACATGAGTAACAAAAATGTAACGTGAGTAACGGCCTAAAATGCGTTGTAGCAATAAGAAATGGATCTCTTTTTGCTTTTACTGCACTTAGTTTTATTCATTTATCAGTCATATGTCAGTCTGGCACTTCCATCACTTCGCACGCACTATTTCTAGGGGTCATTACGTGTCGTTCCAAGTTTTTCAACAAGAAAAACAGTAACTCTGTCCTCTGAAAGTCACTTTTGAAGCAAAATATTCATTGTTGTTGGTGACAAAGTGTTAAATATACATGCATAGCTCATGTACACAAATATTGTAAAGCATTTTCATCATATTTCTTGCGTTCATCGTTCCAAAATATTGATTTTGCGCAAAGGTGCTGAATTCGGCAACCTTTATAACTATGGTGTAATTCATCAATTATATGCAATTATTTTCACCTAACACTTGTAAAACATAATGTTAAGTTTCAAAAAAGAAAATAGCTCTCAAATTGTTTCTGTTTTAATGCAAAATGATACCATTTTCATCAAGATATTGTTCATGTAACAGGTAGAGAGTTTGCAAAATGTCCTGTGAACTTGTGAAGTGGTCCCAATTGACCGTTTGGTGACATAATAACATTTTGGGAAATTAAATACATCATGTCAAGACTATTTCATAACATTTTGAGCTAATCTGCATGAGCTATGTAAATACAATTTGAATTTGCAAAAACAAGTAACGTGAGTAACGTAACGTGAGTAACAGCTATTTTGGTAAATTTTCTGAAAAGTGTTCGTCTAATGAGATTATTTTCACCTTGCATTTGTAGATCTTACTGTTAGCTATATCAACCATGTTAAACTTGTTTCCAAAAATATCCTGTATGAGGACACTTTGTGAATGAAGGCTTGTTTTATTTTATTATGGCGAATCAAATGTAACGTGAGTAACAAAAGTGTTTTCCTTCTCACTCCCAAGTCATGTCTTGTATTGCAATTCTAATTGCATATAAAGTTAGTGCTGGGTCTTGTGTAAATACTGCAGAAAAAATAATTCTGTCAAGCTTGTTCTTCTAAAAAATATGGCACTTCCAAAAGAGTTACGTAGCAAAAAAGCGTAACGTGAGTAACATGGAATTGCCCAAAAGATGATAAGCAGGGGAGAAAATAGGTCAAATTTGGGGGAGTCATAGATAGCCTAGGGCCCTTGGACACTCATGGGGTTTAGGCTATACAGGCGAGTCAAAATATTCAGGTCACCTTTTCAAAAAAAACTGGGAAAATATTTCTCGACAAAAATTTGTCAATTTCATCATTGATTATAAGAGTAGAAATACATCTTCATACTTAGTGAAGTTTCCAAGACAATACCTAATTGCACGCCATAATTACAACATTTACGAAAAAGCGTGAAATCTGAAGTGTTCCAAGAATACATTGGCATTGGGATGTTTTTCAAATATTGTTGCGCTTTATAAGTACTGCTTATTATTTATTATTATTACATGAATGAAGCCAAGTTGGTGGATGTTACCATAAACCGCAGTTTTAGTTATTCACACAACATATAACAAACTTTATACTGGTTGACATTTTATAAATAAAACAACATTTGATAAATAGACCTAATTTGCATATTTTTTTCTGTTGAATCTCTGAAGAAAAATAAATATTGCATGTAAGATATTGCGATGTTATGATATACATGTAACAGTATAGCACAAACATATTCATAAAAATTAATAAGTTTTGCACTTGTTAAGCTATTTAGCGCAAGAACTGTTTAAAGCAGCGTTCCAATTACGGTAAGTGGTAATCCGGGCGTTTTTACGCCCAAAACGGCCGTCGGAAAACCTTAAATTCAATGCGTGTTTTCCGTCGGACGCCCACACTTCACAACATCACTTACTGACATTGTGCTATAATTATAGTGTTGAACATTGTCTAGTTCACTATTTTCGTTTAGTTCTTACTACTTTCCTTTTATATTTTGTCCTGAAAAACATGGTGTCGGTGAAAAACAGCTATTTTATGATGACCTGTGTATCATGAATAAATAAAGATTATGTATATGTACAATGTATTAGGGCCTACGTCTGTTATTGTTTGAAAACGATTAAAATAGGCCTATACAATGTAACATAGCATTGCACATTTTTGTTTCTGTGCTCTGTGCATGTTTACCTGCGATTAGGGATGCCTAACTAGAGATTCTATGTTTATGTGATGCGACACAAATATTTGCACAAACCGCTCATTCTTTACTGGATGACATGCAAAATGACCGCTCGATACAATACAAGATTCTATTCTAATGTGACTTTTCTGAACACTTTTACTAGCGCTTAAATTTTTGCAATGCCATGATTAATGAACAGATAAAGAACATATATATTTAAGGACAACTTTGGGTCTCCAAAAAGGTGAGTGGGACATAAAAACAGATGATTTTTCAGGTGACTTTAATGGATCCCTTCGACTTAAAGTCTCGTCTGTACCCAATACCATAATCTAGGTATCTATCGAGACTAAAAAGTATCATCATGTTGTTATAAGCTTAATTAAATTCAATTGAAGTACATGACTATACAACAAGTCATACGGCTACCTATTTAATGTTAATGCTTGATTTCCTTTTTGTTTTGTCTATTGTTACTATTTTGTTATGTATTTGTCTGCGTTCAGTTTTATTTGTTATAGCGCATAGGGACTTAATTGTGTTATGGACTCTATATAAGCATGGTTTTATCATTATTATTATTATTATAATCTGGTATCTTGCTAGACATGCATAGTACGCCGTACGGTTTAAACCGTGTACTACTGCATTGTACACATTTACAGCAATTTCACCGGGTTAATTTCTCGAGGGTGAAAAACCAAAATTATGGACAAAACATGTGCTCGTGTAGTGTTTTGGGCAGTAAAACAATGACATTTTCAACATTTTTCACTCTTGGGAAATATTTCGAAGGGTGAAAATCATAAGTAAAGAGTATTTCACCCTTTGTATAGGGCGAGTGAAAACACTGGTATAATCAAAACAAAAATTTGTCAATCACAGCGTCATGATCCGAGCGCTTACGATCATTACAAAGGTTGAGCGTGTCCTTGCATGCAGTGCATTCCAAAACAGTCGCAACGCGGCGTGGAGTCTTGTTGATTAGGGCCGCGACTGGTCAATTGCCTATTTGTTTACAAGTTCCTCCACGTGACCCTCCCTGTTAAGCAATTTAGTATCTCATTTCTTACTTTAACCCCTGCCACCCAGCCTTCTGCCCCCGGCCCGCCGCCCCCGCAACGTGCTTATCTCAACACCGGGCCTAAACCTTAACCATCTCCCCAAGCTGTATCCCCTGGTTTTACACTATTTCCTTGCACCTTGTGACCCTCCCTGTTAGTATTACGCAATTAAGTATCACATTTCTTCATTAACCCCCTGCCTCCCAAACCTCATTACGTCATGGCCTCCCCTCGCCCGCCCCGTGCTTATCCAAACCTTCAAGGCCTAAATTAACTCCCGTAGCTTCCTTCAGTAACCCCCTGCCTCCCAAACCTCATTACTTCATAGCCTCCCCTCGCCCGCCCTCCCCTGCCATCCCTCGCCCGCCACCGCCGTTCCCGCCCGCCCCTTGCTTATCTTCAAGGCCTAAATTAATCAACTTCCGTAGCGCAGCATATTTCTCCAATATTTGTCCGTCCGTGTGTGTAGGGGTGCGTGGGTGTTGTGCGTGTCAGCGTTTATTTTGCATGGCTCACTACGACACGTTATGTGTTACGCGCTTAACTGCATGGTTGCAGTACGCACAAAAATAAACAAACATGGCCCGTAGAAACAGTCTGAAAAGGCCCTGGATTTTGCTCCTTTTGCTCACTCATATCTTGGTCAATTCTGTATGGTTTTCAGTCATTTATTGCTTATAACCCGTGTCAAGTCATCATCTATTATCAGTGCAACGTTCACGGCTTTTAGACGCAAAATGAGAAAGCCTTTTCAGGATACACACATACATACACCCCTACATAGTACATACATTATACAACATAAGACAAATTATAGTAAGACTAGCGGGACGGCCGTACTTCGGACGGGCTCTCCCACTAGGGAGTAGGGCTTACCAGATAGAACACCTACAAAATGAAACACACATAAGTGTTGGAAAATGTATACCGAAACACATAGGAATTATATAACAATATTTAAAACATTTTTGTTTTAAATCAAAAGGTTTTGTTTTAATTCAAAAGTTTTCAAATTTCAATTAACATTTTTTTAACAGACTCCCCGGACACGCCCCATGGCATATTTCAACTCTAAGGCCTAAACCTTAACCATCTCCCGTACCCCACCCGTCACTCCCCCGCCCTGCCTCCACCCCGCCCGCCCCCGCCATGTGGCATATCCGTTATGCAATTTAGCATCACATTTCATTAACCCTCTGCCTCCCAAACCACATTACATCATTACACACAACCTGCATTCGTCACCACCCCCGCCCCGCCCGTGGCATATCTCAACCCCAAGGCCTAAAGTTCCCCGTCCCGCGGCTTATCTCAACGCCAAGGCCTAACCTTAAACATCTCCCGTAGCATGGCGTATTTCTCCAATATTTGTCCGCCGCGTGTCACATACAGTATCAAATCCCACATCTGACACCATGTTACGTTAGATTCACCATAGGGGCAATTCCATGTTACTCACGTTACGCTTTTTCACTAAGTTACACTTTTGGAAGTGCCATATTTTTTAGAAGAACAAGCTTGACAGAATTATTTTTTCTGCAGTAGTTACACAAGACCCAACACTAACTTTATATGCAATTAGAATTGCAATACAATACATGACTTGCGAGTGAGAAGGAAAACACTTTTGTTACTCACGTTACATTTGATTGGACATCATAAAATGGCAACAAGCCTTCATTCACAAAGTGACCTCATACAGGATATTTTTGGAAACAAGGTTAACATGGTTGATAAAGCTAACAACAAAGGTAAAACTAATCTGATTAGACAAACACTTTTCAGAAAATTGACCAAAATAGCTGTTACTCACGTTACGTTACTCACGTTACTTGTTTTTGCAAATTCAAATTGTATTTATATAGCTCATGCAGATTAGCTCAAAATGTTATGAAATAGTCTTGACATGATGTATTTAATTTCCCAAAATGTTATTATGTCTCCAAACGGTCAATTATGACCGCTACACAAGTTCACAGGACATTTTGCAAACTCTCTACCTGTTACATCAACAATATCTTGATGAAAATGGTATCATTTTGCATTAAAACAGAAACAATTTGAGAGCTATTTTCTTTTTTGAAACTTAACATTATGTTTAACAAGTGTTAGGTGAAAATAATTGCATATAATTGATAATTACACCATAGTTATCAAGGTTGCCGAATTCAGCACCTTTGCGCAAAATCAATATTTTTGAATATTTGATTACATAAGCTATGCATGTATATTTAACACTTTGTAACCAACAAAATTGAATATTTTCCTTCAAAAGTGACTTTCAGAGGACAATTACTGTTTTACTTGTTGGTTGAAAAACTTGGAAAGACACGCAATGACCCCTGGAAATAGTGCGTACGAAGTGATGGAAGTGCCAGACTGACATAAGATTGATAAATGAATAAAACTCAGTGCAGTAAAAGCAAAAAGAGATCCATTTCTTATTGCTACAATGCATTTAAGGCCGTTACTCACGTTACATTTTTGTTACTCATGTTACAATTGTTACTCATGTTACAGTTTTCAAACCTCTGCCATTTTAATAAAACTACACATAGCCCATTATATTTCCTGTTTGATGTTTATCGTTACTCACGTTACATTTTCAATTACCATCGGACACACAGGAGATTTCTCCCAACTTGTGTCAATGCATAGGTGTTTTTCTAGCTACAAAAACAAGCATTGACTTCCTCAGCGTATTTGTTTCATAACAAAAAATAAATTTTCTGGTAGTTAAATTTAAGTTATCCTTACTTACAGAACTATACTTACGGATTATTTTGATACCATCGATGTAATTCTACGCTCACAAATTCTGGAGATTTTAGAGGTTTTTAATGACAAAATGATTACTGTTCTTCAATGCCGTCGAGTTTGCTTGGTCCCTGCATCAATGGGCTCCACACAACTCATCCAAAAGGGATTCTAGGTACCGGGAATCAGCCTAAGAAATAGGGGTCAATTCAGGGTCGATTAGACTAACTCTCCGTCGCCCTCTACGTCGCTATCTTGCAGGCTATATTTGTACAGCTTTTGTACGGTAATTTTGAAGACTTGGGGATGTACCTAGGGACAGGGTCGATACGGAGAGTTCATATAAAATAGCGTTCTTCCGTTTGCACAGCGCATTAATTCCCTTTCTTGTATTTACATAATGAAAACTGCATACCCAGGACCCTAATTGTACATAATTTGTCGTATTGGATGGTTTTAAATGTCAAATATGTTAGAACATTGTATAGTTTGGTAATAGACCATTTAAAATTGAGATCAGAAATCTTCGGAAAACAGGTCACGTGCGTTCTTCGGAATCTCACTAAAAGCAGCCTGGTGCCACCAATTTGGTACCAGGCTGTTGTTAACAGTTGATCGCATTCGTAAATCGTAGTATTGGTTGTCCGCCTAATGATTTACTATGTTTGCACACACGCGTCGACCCATGAGGAGTAAAACGTGGAACGAGACTAATTGAAAATATTCGGAACCAATCGTAAACTACCGCGAATTGACTTCCATCTTTGCTGACGACGTCTTCATTTCGCTGTGATTAGGGCCGATTTTATATCATTAATATTTCATTTTGAGTAGCATTTATGGAGCTGAAAATGTATCTAGGATGCAATAACAGTACATAGCACATGTATAACCCAGGTAAGTGTATTCAAATGTTTTAGAAATAGGCAAACTAGAAACGAAAATCGCCAGCGTACGAACATATGCTTTCATTTCATAGCTCTCATACTGAGTCGTATCACGACGTATGAGAGCTATGAAACAGAGCTAAGTGTTTTTCATAGTTGGTAACTTGAAACTAAGGTATTATGCAATTCAGAAATCAACAAATATTTATATTTACAGTTAATATTAAATGTAAGAGGTCAACATAACCTGAACACACATTTTCCACTTATTTTTTATGAAAAAAACATTTTCCAACTTATGACGATAATTTCTTGAAATTTACAAACAAATCATTCAAACAATTTATTATTCCATATACCTACAAGTGTAGACAATAAAATAAAATGGGTAATAAGCATCCAAATTGAATTTAAAATTTTCAGGTCATATCACCAATCTATGGAATTGCCCATATCATGTTTTGTTCTATCAGAAACCACATTATTTCGTTACCTATGGCCCTCGGTTATTCCACATTTCTTCATTAACCCCAGCCCATACTTTACATACTCCATTTACACCCGTCTCCCGGCTAATTTCAACCCCAAGGTCTAAATCTTAACCATCTCCTCTCCCGTAGCACGGCGTATCTTCCCATTATTTCCCAGATTGGTCAATGGATCTACGGCACATAATCTCTTGGCCACAGTTCGATCAGGCTGCGCACGCATGCTTGAAAACTCACATTATACCGCCAACTAACAACACCAAAGCACCTGATTGGTCAAATTTAAACTGAAGCCTTTTTAACGATCGTCACGCTGCGCCGTAACCACCGACACAGAGGGTGTGTGAATAAGCTCATGATTATTCACAAGTTTTTCATTTCTCACGTTTGAGCACTCAACCAATCAGAGCCGTTTATAGGTCGAGATTACGGAGTGCGCACCATGGATCACCGTTGCACCGTTTTAGGGCGAGGTTGAGCTCGCGTTCGTACGCGAGCTCAACCTCATGTGACGTGCGTCCATTCCTATTTGTTTACAAATACGTCACATCTTTCGGTATTACTGCGCCCTTCCCATCGCGAATGACACCGTTACGTTATACACACGATACGCAACAGGCACATGGGGCGCTGGGGAATCGTATACGCTGTGATTGACAATTTTTTGTTTTGATTTCCTAGTACTTGTAATAGTACAACAAAGGGGGAGGTACTCGCCTAATATAATACGGTATGAGCATGCACACACATCACTCATCATCAGTTACGCAAGCTTACACTTTTACTTTAGCTGAAATACCATGATATTGATACCATGTTTACGGGACATCTCCACTCACAAGAAGACATAGCTAAGCATGTTCATAAAATTTTGAAAATAAAATTATCTCTTTCAAAATGGAATACATGGAAACAAAGTAAGTACAATAAAAAATGATGGTTCAACCATGTCTGCAGGCTGAATAATAAAAAAGTTATAACCAAAAGTAGTTTGCCTCATATTAGCTAGGTGGCCACTTAGCGGTGAACAATAGCGTAGGTCAATTTATCACCAAAACGAACCGCGCAATTTTGAACCGCCGCACTTTGGGTACTAACACCGAGTTAAACTCCCGCGGAATTCGGACCGTCGGTTTCAAGAGTGATCTTGAGGTGAAATCAAAGTCTTTTATTGAGATCAATGTCTTGAATTACTCCTTATAATAGGACCTGTCTTGCAAACTTATTGAAACCGGTCTATGACATCTACAAGCAGAGCATTTCCCTTCGGCATTTTACAAATTCGTCGCTATCGAAAATGAAATGTGTCAAAGTAGTGTCTACATTGAGCGAAATTACACAATTTTCATTTATTTAGATAAATGAGGGTTTTAACAACTATTATTCTTAAATCGATTTTACGACGTGACCATTAAAGTACATAAAAGACATTTTAAGAGAGAGCAAAATTTGGAACCAATGGCATTTCGTCCATTTGTTTATCATGCGCGATCGCATTCAATTTTAATTATATCTCAGTGTTTTCGGACGGCAGGCTAAGTATATTATGGTGGAAACTCTCGTTGAGGGAAATGTTTTTTAACTTGGGAACTACGTAACTGTGAATTTCCTTTTATTATACTATAACTAAGTGATAGTGGTCGAACGGGATTGGTATTTTAATTACATGCGTTTTATGTGTATATTTTATTGAGCTACGATAGACATTGATCTTGGTAGCTCAGCGTCAAAGCGCTCGCTTTGATATCAGGAGGACCCGGGTTCGACTCTGATCAACACCGACTTTTTATACCTAATATATTTGCTTTATAAAGTTTTTTTGTCTTGTCCGTAAATTAGACACATTTTGCCGCATAATTTGAGCTTAACCATGCAGTTATATATTAAAAACCAACAGATCCACACAAAAAATACAAGACAGAACAACTTTATAAAGCAAATAGATTAAAGTAGCCTATGAAAAAAGTCGGTTCTCCTCAGAGTCGAACCCGGGTCCTCCTGCTATCGAAGCGAGCGCTCTAACGCTGAGCTACCGAGAATAATGTCTATCGTAGCTCAATCAAAAATAAACACATAAACGTATGTAATTAAAATAACAATAACTTTGATCACCATTTTCCAGCTTTAAACAATGCGGCAACTTTTGTCTTAACCACTCTGAATATTTCAAATATACAAGATTTCAAATAACTTGATATAATGAGCTACTGTGTTGATGGATTTTTTACGACGTTTGGAAATGAGGGATTTACAGACATTTTCATTTGAAATTGGCTACGATTTCTTCCAAATTATGTACGTTTTTCAGCGGATGTTGCATCATGAAATCACATATTTCAGGACGTTCGTCACGTAATATATTGATTCGATGTGAGAATATAAAGGGGAACAGTATATACGCCAATGCAGGTTAGTGGATCAACGATCAACGGTCTCGTTTTGTTTTAATTTGGGCATAAATACTTGTTACTTATTTTGATGTACGCAATCCAAATAAATTTGAATTGTTAGTGTTTATGTTAGGACGCCCTCGTAGTAGATAATTTGGGGTCAAATCGAAGTGGCCACCTAGCTAATATTGCTGACTGAAAACTGGGCAAGTCATGCACATTTTAAACCATTTTAGATAAAAAAAAGGTTTACTTTCATGATGTCTAGTAACTAGTTGCTTGTGCAGGGTCATAGACATCAGTGAATACATCCTAGCCACATCGTAAAACTACATCGCTCTATTTAAAAGAGGTAAACATGGAGTTTTCTATAGATAAATTTTGGTCAACAAATTTTCAAAAAAATATCGCCCTCTGTAGTCAATGATATGAACATCCCTAACATAGCCAATAGCGAATAATTTGTCATCAGTTGGTATTTCTTGGGTATTTTGCATGTTTCACTATCTGTCCCATTTCATTTGATGGGTGAACAAAAAAATTGAAAATAAACACCAACGGACGTATACGAAACATGTATGGCTTTCCTATAAATCAAATAGTAAGTAGTACATACAGGAAACCCATGCCATCATGGCCATGGCATACCTACAAATGTAGCTCGTTCACGTAGCGTACGTGTTGTCGTTCCTTGTATTATAGTATAGATCACACTGTGATCGTATCGGAACAAGTCTGAGCCACCTCGGACTATGATGGCTTCCCGTACGTTGGTGGGTGTTTTTTCATGTTTTCCCCCCTACCAATCGTACGCGGATTCCATCGTACGCTGTGTACATGGTGTATACCAATCAATCGGTCCTATAATGGGGACAGATGATAAAGTGACTGTGAAACATGCAAAATACCCTATTTAAGATGAATAATACCAACTGATGACAAATAACACTAATGATTTGTTGTACTAGGTTTCCTGTAAGCTGTAGTACTACTAGCTACTAGTAGTAGCCTAGTACTAGTAGTAGTCGTAGTCTACTGTACAATTAATGATACATGACGTAGGCCTATCAGTCACTGTCTATGCCTACTAGTACTACATGTACTTGTAATTATTGTATTTCAATTTTATTTTTAGTACTTACTTACTGAATTTATAAATAAATTGCGACGCGATAAAGATTCGTGCCGATCCTGAGTGAAAAATGATTCGCAAAGATAGATGAACATCACTTTATTGTACCCAATGTACAATGTCTCATTCACACACCCACGAATGTTTACTTTGTTTTGGTCATCATAAACAGATATCATCCGATCACTAAATCTTGTGAATGGTTGTATAGCAGGTTGTAGAACGGAAGACGGTGATTTCCAGTCGTTGAGATGACGTTATGAATATTCATGAGATGACGTATTGAATTGAATGTTTTGACCTTTGACTGTTGTTTCTAAACTCATTTCTAGACTGAAATGTTGTGCCGACTCCGAATCTGGTAAGTGTAAAATCAAAATATGTGAGGAAAGCAGGTGTCCTAAACATGCTAAAGGAGCAATACCCAGATTACGCTTTTGAATGGAAACAAGATATGTTCTGGAGATTCTTTTAATGTTTCACATTTTTTTCTGCGTGACTTGTCCCACGTTTGGTCTGTTGAAAGCATGAAAAACTGCTAGTGCTACACACTGGCCTATAATAATACACGTGGTGTATACACGTTTAGTAGTTAAACTAGCGGGATACCCTCGCTAAGCTCGGGTACATTTACTGGTTTGTACAATGGGATTTACATGTATAGACCAGTAAATAGCATGGTTTAATACGTTTCAATACGTTACAATAATTATAAACACAGAAAATAATCTATCAGTCAATAGCAAAGATTAGTTTGGTAATCCATTTAATTCTGGCACAAATCAATACTGGCTAAATAATCCACAAATCAGATGCATGCATATTCTGTGCAAATCAAAAAAGTTCTCGAACCCACTGTAGATGGTTCATTACCATGATATTGGCATAAAAAGTGTGCGCGTTCATGTTACTCTACTGTTACTGTGTGAATGACCATTGTACATACTACAAAACAGATTGCCTTGCCTAATAATAGGTCACAATTTCCTTAATTAATGATGGATTTTTCTCATCTCTTCAGGATTTTATCTTTATCGGTTGTACTTTACAATGAAATAAAAATTGGTCATGCTTCAGTGATTTAACAAGGATTTAAACCATCATCAAAAGTGTCCTAATTTTTTTGATACACCCTGTTTATTTTTGTTTCTCGAAAAATTAGAAAAATCAATGCACTTGTGAAAATGTTGATAACTCACAATAGCACTTCCCCTGCGGGATTATGCCATTATTCACGCATCAACATCAGCATATGTGTGCATTGATTTGTCAAATTTCTCTTGATACAAGTTAACAACACATATGGCCTAAGCATTTATTAACTTATAATTCATACATGTACACTCTTAGTAGTGTCGGACCAATCAGAAAGCAAGAAACTAAAATATGCGGAGTGCATTGAAAGTGTCTAATGCATTCCGCATGCGCGCCTTTCAATGTTTGCACCACACGATTATAGGTCAATACATGTGCATGTCTTATTTTGAGAGAAATTAGACAAATCAATGCATGCGCGCTGATGTTGATGTGTGAATAATGGCACAACCCCTAAGGGGGAGTGCTATTGTGAGCATATCAACATTTGTGCAAGTGCATTGATTTTTTTGATTCGTTGTTCAGGAATTCATACACTATGTAATGTTGAACCAATCAGGAAGCAGGAATTACAAATACGCGGAGTGCATTGAAAGTGTCCACTGCACTCCGCGTGTGCGCCATTCAAATCACGCAGTGCGTGTTTTATTTTGATTCATCGTTCAAGATTCGCAGGTTCGCCGATTTTCACTGCAGGTGTTAGCAAACTTGTTAAAGTGTTTTTAGTCGCCATTTACATTGATCAAAATTATGCTTAAAGTGTGAATTTTTATTTATATAGTATCGTGTATGAATTAGGTCAATGCATGCGTATGTTTTGTTTCTCAAAAAATTAGAAAAATCAATGCGATTGCGCAAATGTTGATATGCTCACAATAGCACTCCCTCTTTGGGGTCGTGCCATTATTCACACATCAACATCAGCGCGCGTGCATTGATTTGTCTAATTTCTCTCGAAACAACACATACGCATTTATTGACCTATAATCGTGGGTTCGCTGATTTTTACTGGGGGAGTTAGCAAACTCTTTAACATGTTTTTATTCGCTTTTACATGTTCAAAATTACGCTTAAATTGTGAATTGTGATTCGTATAGATGGTATTCATAATTGGCAATAAGACATACTCGATGTGACGTCATTAATCATAACGAAATCGAGGCCAACGAGGGTAAATTACTTCACACGACACCACAATGTTTACCCCTTTACATGTAGATGTGAAATTCTGAATAATGTCTGTAGAAGTGTTGTGTATGAATTAGGTCAATACATGCGTATGTTTAGTTTCTCAAAAAATTAGACAAATCAATGCACTTGCGCAAATGTTGATATATGCTCACAGTTAGCACTCCCCCTGCAGGGTCGTGCCATTATTCACACATCAACATCAGCGTGCGTTCATTAATTTGTCTAATTTTCATGTAGAATCGCACCTATGAGTCCACATTCGCACAGTAAGAACACGCCCTTAGTTATTGAAACAGTCCGAGTTGCATCATCCCCTTGATTAACATTTTTATCATTCAACCAATCAGAAATAAGCTTTAATCGTGTTTCCTCATAACTCATTGAATATTCAGTTTAGGGGCGTGTGGCTTGAATTTGATTGGTCGGTCAAATCAATGAGCAAAACAATCGAACACTTTGGTGTACGTATTTTCGGGCTATTATTAGTAATCTGCACTCATCGTGCGCGTTCTCATCATACGATTAATTTTATAATGTTTTCAAAGTGGTCAATTTCATGTTCATGGTTGGATTGATTCAACGTGTGCAAATGTTGATATGCGGGGGTCGTGTCATTATTCCCGCATTATGCGCATGCATTGATTTGTGTATCTCTCGAAACCACACATTCGCTCCACATATTTTAGTTTCTTGATTTCTGATTGGTTTGACACATTAAGGGCGTGTTCTCACTGTGCGAATGTGAACTCGTACCTAGTTGCGAGTCTACATGCTTAATGTTGCGTTCTCATTGTGCGATTAAAATACATTCATACACTCTAAGTGGTGTCCGACCAATCAGAAAGCAAGAAACTAAAATACGCGGAGTGCATTGAAAGTGTCTACTGCACTCCGCGTATGCGCCGTTGACTGCGCGCACCACGCGCTTTGTTTTGATTCGTTGTTCAGGAATCGTGGGTTCGCCGATTTTCACTGCGGGTGTTAGCAAACTTGTTAACATGTTTTTATTCGTTTTTATAAAGATCAACAAGTATAATGCTCAAATTGTGAATTTTGATTTGTAAGTGTCGTGTATGAATTAGGTCAATGCATGCGTATGTTTTGTTTCTCGAAAAATTAGACAAATCAATGCACTTGCGCAAATGTTGATATGCTCACAATAGCACTCCCCCTTCGGGGTCGTGCCATTATTCACACATCAACATCAGCGCGCGTGCATTGATTTGTCCAATTTCTCTCGAAACAACACATACGCATTTATTGACCTATAATCAAAATACCGATGTGGTATCGAGTCCACTTACCCGGATGTTACTTGTTTACAAGTTTAAGCGAGTGCGCCGTGCGTACTTACTGCGTAAATACCACGCATGCATGACATTTGGCCGCGTGAAATTGCATTTTGAAGCGGACGGCGGCGCAGTCTGACGCAGCGCAACACGCTTGTTATTGTGGAACAAGTGGTAGGAGTCCACATACGATAAGTAAAACGCGTTCTCATCTCACTAGCGATTTTGATACCACGTCCTAGGTGCGAGACTACCTCTTTGAGTAGGTTTCGACCCTACATCGTTGATGTTGGGTCGAACCCCCTTATTGCGCGTTCCCACTAGGCTAGGAAATAGGTTCGATGTAGCATCGAGTCCACGTCCTGGTATCAAACAGCCACAGTGGGAATGCGCCCTAAGAGTCATGGGCGTTAATCCCGGGGGCAGGGCTCAAAATACACAGGGGCCTAGGGCGATTAGGATACTCGCAGTATTTTCGGGCAATTATTAGTAATCTGCACTCATCGTGCGCGTTCTCATCATACGATTAATTTTATAATGTTTTCAAAGTGGTCAATTTCATGTTCATGGTTGGATTGATTGAACCATTGTCTTCAAAAAAATGTTACTTTTATGTAGATTAAATGAATAATAAAGGAGTTACAGCAGTTGTACGGAGTTATGCTCAAATTGTGAAGTTTGATTTGTTTTATAGTGTTGTGTAAGAATACGGTCAACTCAATTATATTTGTATATATTTTGTTTCTTGAAAATTTAGAAAAATCAATGCACTTGTGCAAATGTTAGTATACTCACAATAGCACCAACCCCCCCTTTTTTTTGCAGGATCGTGCCATTATTCACACATCAACATAAGTAGTAGTGTCTAACCAATCAGAAAGCAAGAAACTAAAATATATGAAGTGCATTGAAGGTGTCTAATACACTCAACGTGTGCAAATGTTGATATGCTCATAATAATTATTCCCGCATTATGCGCATGCATTGATTTGTCTATCTCTCGAAACAACACATTCGCTCCACATATTTTAGTTTCTTGGTTTCTGATTGGTTTGACACATTAAGAGTCATGGGCGTTAATCCGGAGGGCAGGGCTCAAAATACACAGGGGCCTAGGGCAATCGGGGGTGGGGGGGGGGGGGGGGGTCCTGTCCCCCAACATTTTGGTAAAATGAACGCCATAAGGTTTATCGCGAATCGAAAATAAACCATTGATTATCCTTTTCTGTTGCATTGTGGGATCGCAAAATCTGCCCCATTCTGGATCCCACAATGCATCGGAAAAGGATAATCAATGGATTTTTTTCCAATTGGCGATGAGGCTTATTTGTTGTTGTCAGCCCCTTTTTGACAGTTTAGGCCCTATGTCCTCCCCCCCCCCACATTATATAGTGTATGGATATAACGGAAATGAACATGGGTCCCTATATCATGATATAGTATTAGTCTAGATAGATGGATAGAACCTACCTATATTGCTTTTTCTTGTAGTCTGGTGTACAAAAGATGATATTTTTGCGATTTCATATGATTTGATCACATTTTGGACTGCCTCTTGTGTAAACACATACCCAAAATTTGTTGAAATCTGTACATCAAACTTGTACGCAGTCATGTTGCCTAGCTTTGCTAGACTAGGCTAGAGACTAGGCCTAGTAGTACTATCACTACTAGTACAAGTACTATATAAATTATAATTCAATTGCCTAATTTTGTGATGATCGATGCGGTAACTTTTGCCTAACTTCTTCAGTAAATCTTGAGTAAAGTAAATCTGCCTAACTTTATTAAGAGTGTATACCAAATCTGCCAACAAATCTGCCTAACTTCATAGCGATTCAGATCGGGACTCAATTTTGGCGCCACACAGAGTAAAATTCGGCAGATTGTACCAGTCATATATGCCACATCATGGATTTCCCATTTTTTAAATTTATTTTTGGTACCGTATCCGGGAAAAGCTAGAGTGGTACGAACTTGTTCTTTTTTTGTTATTGATTTTATGGTTGTGTTTTTCTGTCAAGGGTGGAAGGAGGAGGGGTTCTATTGTTACTGTTAGTTTTGTAATTTAATACCCTTCCCCAACTACGTTCCGTGCTAAAAGTTCGGAACGCTAGTTGTTAAACGCGTCACGAAAGTAAATACGTCATCTCATGAATATTCATAACGTCATCTCAACGACTGGAAATCACCGTCTTCCTTGTAGAACCCCGGTGCTGCAGAAAGACGAATCTGGGCGAGTTTACAAAATTAAATTTGATACACTTGCGTCGATTCACGCCCTTTACTCCATAAACTACTTCCGGTTGTAAACACACCAAGATTCGTCTTCCTGTCCCGGCTGTACGGTAGCGGTACACACTTAGGGCGGTGTCAGGATAACTCGGCCTTCGAGACAACTCGGCTAAAAGACAACTCGGCCCACGGGACAACTCGGCCTTCGAGATTCTGCCTCCCACACAACTCGGCCATTGACAACTCGGCCACTTGACAACGAAACATCTCGCACACATTAATTGTTGTTAAATGTTATTTGTTATGTCCTGTGTATGTAATTATCCATAAAGGATAAACATACATCAATCATTCAATCCATATACAATGTAATTATCCATAAAGGATAAACAGTCATCAATCAGGCCAGCTAAAGCATGCTCTCACTTTCAATCATTACATCATACAATGTGGTGACCTCCAGAACTTATTCATGCTCTGATTGATTAATTCTGGTCACTGCTATTTTAGTCTAATATCTCCAGATGGGTTTACATCCCATTTATTAGAGCAGATTCGTCTAGGACTTGATTGAGGCAACAAGTCATCATCTTGCCTCGCGGTCTCCGGTTCAATTCCCGTTATAATTAAATAATGGAGAAGTAACAAATAAATATATGGTAATAAGTATATTTGATGTGATTTATGTTGGTGAAGTCAACGCTCAATAATATTTTGGGATTCTTTTGGATGTTTAAAGCCATTTATCTTCATGGTATCATCGGTACAGAGGTATCCTTGCAGACTAGCAGGGATAGCAATGGATCAAAAATGTGAGAGGTCCCATGACATTTTTCCGGACCCCGTAGGACTTCAAAAACAAATTTAAGGGGTCCCCCAAGAAATTGAGGGGTCCTGAAGTTTGGGTATTTCAAAATTTTACTTTTTTTACGGGCAGTTTTAATGAATATTGTGAGCAAAGGATGGATGGTTTCCATTTCCATACATCGTCAAATTTAAGGGGTCCCTTCAATTTCGATCGGGACCCGCAAGTCTTTCCAATTTGAAATCTGACGCGTCACTATTAGAAAGTGAGAGGTCTAGGACGCGCAGACGCGTCAGAATGCGACCCCTGCAGACTAGGTCTCATTGCAGTTTATTTCATCCAGGGAAATGTGTTGATAGTTGGATTACTATCTATCCTCTTCCTTACATGAACAACTAGCGGACATCTGCTCCACACAGTACATGACCCTCCATTTAACACGGTTTTAAATATACATGGTTTCCTCTTTCATATAAATATTTCATTTATAAATCCCATAAGTGGAAAAGCTTGTCATTTTGAGTTGAAAATGTGGTAAATCAATCAAAATATCGCTTTTTCAATGTAGGTCAGCACCATTTTCTACGGAGGTCGGAGGTCAACACTAGAATTAACCACGTCGGTAGACTGCAGTGTGCTATTATTATCTGTCTCGGATGGATATTAAATATTCAAGTGTTTAGCAACAAAATTATATAAGGCTTGATATGATTGGTTCATGGGAAAAGCTTGACATTTAGCCATCAAATCATGCGTCTTTTTACTGAAAATGAACTTCCGGTGACCCAATCGATATTAATCGATACAGTAATATACCAAGTTTGTATACACAATACCAGTGGCTGCGTGATGTACTGCGTGTGTTGGGCGCGTTCATCCATATGACAAAGGTCGATTACATTGTGTATTGACTCGCTGTATAGGTGATTGATTTAATGTCCATTAGTAAAAGACCGTATGTATAGGCCTAGGGAACATTTTGTTTCCATTTGTGTGTGGGGGTGTACGTGTTCACTATCAAATGCGGACACCCGTATGAATACACACCTTATACAAACTGCGGACACACATTGAAACTGCGGACAGTCCTCGGTTTCCTGATATGTTCAAAATATTCCAAATAGTATAAAACGCTATCTACATGAGGTCCTCTTATGACATACCCCCTCACACACCTCGGTTAGATAGTATCACGGTCTATGTGTGTGTGGGGGGGGGGGGGGGTGTGTGCATGTGTCGCCTGCATTTTTTAAGCATAGGCCTATGTTAGAAACACCATTTCCCTCACTTATAAGCAAAAAACCGATATTTAGAACTTTTTTGGCGACGATTTCTATGATATTTCACTGTCCAGCGTATACGGCGGGATTTTGAGGTCGGCCATGTTTGGTGACGTCATTGTGACGTCATGCGTGGGATGTTTGTACTTCTTTTGGTATGTATGGATAGAGGGAACCTCTAGCTATATGGTACCCAAAATAAGAATACTCTGCATTTCGGATTGTGTTTTTAGGGGGTGGTAACCCGGGGTGGTAACAACCCCCCTCTCCGGAGTAACCCTTTCTATTCATTGCAAACTGTAAAGTGGCACAACGTCGATTTTAGGTAGCTTTAGTTAATTGGTCATATCTCAAGATTGACAAAACCAAATCAGATGAAATAAACGGAATATGAAAGCTAACCGTTATGTCTATAAATATGTATACAATTGTTACACCAAATTCTATAATTTCTTGGTCAATAAGTTGGGTAAACACGTGCACGGGTTTTTTGGAGACACCCTGTTATGTTCATCGGGTAATCATGAGCGGGTAATTTGACGATGAATAAGGTTGCGAGGTTTTAGAACTGACGGAAAATAAGATAGGGAGGTCGAGGACAACCAAACAATATTTTATTATTGGCCTACTGGTATTTGGAAAATTCAGTCATGGATGATTAGTTCAATAGTTAAATGATGTCACTTAAAGGCGCTGTAGTTAATGTCCCTAGTCTACCACTTTTGTAATTTACTTCAGAATTCAAGATGAACATTAATAATTGCCATTATTGTTGTTTCTACTCACAAAAAAACACAGCAAATCTTGATTAAAACAATGTTTAAATATGTTGGAATACCAACCCCTAACCATGCGTAGCATGCTGGTTACGGCTTAGTGAATTTTAAAAATGCGAAGTTAATTTGCGAGTACAATGATAACATTTAACAAAAATTAGTGTGTGCGAGATGTTACGTTGTCTAGTGGCCGAGTTGTTTCATTGGCCGAGTTGTCTATTGGCCGAGTTGTGTGGGAGGCAGAATCTCGGAGGCCGAGTTGTCCGGTAGGCCGAGTTGTCTTTTGGCCGAGTTGTCTTTTGGCCGAGTTGTCCCGTAGACCGTGTTGTCTCGAAGGCCGAGTTGTCTTGGCCGAGTTGTCTCGAAGGCCGAGTTGTCCGACATTTTATAATCATGGCAGGCGCGGATCGAGGGGGCGGAGGGGGGGGGGGGGGGGGGGGGGGGGGGGGGGCGGCGCAAAAAATCAACAAAAATCAACAAAACAAAAAGAAAAGAGAGGGGGAGAGGAAAGGGGGAAGGGGGAGAGAAAGGAAGAAAGAGCCTTTAATTGAGTGACTGATTGGTGAATAAAATAACGTTGTATGTCGAGAGATATATATGTAGGCCTATAATACCCCCCGGCCCCCAACTCAACACAAAAGTTGGTAACCATGATCAGTGTTCTAAAAATCACGGAAAAGGGGTATATTTTCGATTGTCAGCGCTGACAGCGAAATCATGAAAATAGGGGGTATTTCATGAATTAGTCTCCGCGAAATTCAAAAAGGGGTATTTTACGAAGAGGAAAAACCTAAAAACATCACAGTATGGATTTAATCATTTGATAAAACATGTTAACACTACCCAAATACACCATTTGGGGTACACCAGTTTATAACAAATTACTATAAACGCCTGTTACTGTTTGTTTGTTCGTTTGTTTGTTTAAACGGTCGGTCCGTACGGACCGACACGCTTGGATCCTGAAGGGACCATACCAGGCTCAAGCAAAATGCTCGGGCCATGCTTAAAAAGCCTATAGGCCTAAGCATGCTGGATGAATGAAATGAAAGTTAGAAAAGATGGAAGAAAAGAATGAAGTAAAAAGAGCCACTTCTAACAAATAAAGTTAACAATTTTTCTGTCAGCCTTCGGACATGAGAAAAGAATAGTCTTGATCCAATCTCATTTGCCACACACGCTTTGTTGGGAGCAACAAGTTTTTATCTATTTAATGCATGTATGTATAAAGTGTCTTTGAAAAGGGGTGTTTGAAATCATAGTAATTGAAAAGCAAAAAAGGGGGTATTTTTCACTCCAATTTTGTCCTCGTTTGTGCAAAAAAAAGGGGGGGGGTAAATTGTTGAAAAATCCTTGCAAAGGGGTACTTTGAAAAGATGAAGAACAGTCATGGTTACCAACTTTTGTGTTGAGTTGCGGGATAATACCCCACTTTTTTGCAAAGAAAGAAGAAAAAAAAGAAGTGGACAAAATGAGAAGAAACGGGGGAAAGGGATTGCTTTTCAAGAAAATATTGGTCAAAACTGTAGGCCTACACACCAAATCGCACCAATGGGTTCAAAAATTGACATACCCTCATACCCCCCCCCCCCCCCTCCCCATGTTCGAGCTTTTAAACCATGTTACCAGGGGCGGACTGGGACCTGAAAGCGGCCGTGGCAAAATGATTAAAGCGGCCCAGGCGCGTATGTCGTCCCGGTAGTAAATTTTCGTAAAAGGTTGCCCCAAATTTTTTCCCAGTCAGTCACCTCGTGAATTTCACGTAAATGGGGGGGGGGGGGGGGGGGGGAGGGTAGGGTCAAAAAAAAATCGTACGGTCAAAAAATTTCGCACAGTCAAAAATGTCGCACGGTCACAAAAAACAAAAAATCGCACGGTCACAACATTTCGCACAGTCACAACATTTCGCACGGTCACAACATTTCGCGTAACCGGCCCTGAGAGAGGCCCAACCGGCCCTGAGAGAGGCCCAACCGGCCCTGAGAGAGGCCCAACCGGCCCTGAGATAGGCCCAACCGGCCCTAGGAGGCCCAGGACCAAGCGGTCCATGTGGCGATCGCCAAAACGCCACAGTGGCCAGTCCGCCCCTGCATGTTACTTAAATCAAGAATATATCAGTTATGCTCAACTTCTTTCGTGCATTGATAAAATAAAATAAATATTGGAAATGAAGAGGTGGCTTTTCGATCAAATTTTGGTCAAAAGTATACACCAGATCGCACCAAATGAGTTCGAAAATAGAAAACAATTATACTTCTCAGGGGGCCACATCCCCCCTCAGAGCTCATCAGATACCCCCTGTCCGAGCAGAGCTCGGAGGACGACGCTGCGCACCGCATTGGATAGTCCACCACCAGAAAATTAATCCATTTTTCTCAGCGCCCCGGTAAACTCAGACTCTGGCTCCGCCCCTGCATAGGGCACCGTTCATGATGTTTTATCAACAGACAAACTATACGAAAACTTGGCTATAAATAATAGAGAACCACCCAAAACGATGACGTTATGGGGTGCACACCACAAGTAGCTTCCATCCGCGCTTCCATTGAAACGCGTGTTATAAATCGGTTGTTCAATCGCTTCTCCTGGCCTGGCTCCCCTTCCCTACTTGGGATATTCATTCTTTTTGTAGAATCTTCCTCTTTTTGTTCTTTTCAACATATCCTTATTTCATACAATCGACAGTCCCAGTTTGTCAATAATCATGATTTAAAAAAACACTCACCTTTTACCACACCTCTAAATAATAGCTAATCATAAGACACCATTTTTACGCCTTATTTTGATCGAATCCCGTCTTCGGCAGCCTTGTGCTAAGCATTAGTTTCCAGTTTCCAATACGATTTATTCCATTAAAATATACTTCCAATTGTCGGTTCCTTTCATCTCCTGGCTGCTGTAAACGAGATTCTTAACGATGCGCGTCTCCGTGCGCTTTTTAAACGATGAGATCTCATCTCAATGACTACCGTGATTTAGAAATTGAGTTTGGTATCAAATTAAACCCAAGACAAAGTAATTCATAAGATTATTATACAGATTTTAACAATTCAACGTTAATGTTAGGCCTACGATTTTGGTCGGAACCCGACACGTACAAAAACCAAGTTTTTAAATTACGACCGACGGGTAAAGTTCACCAATTATGGAAAATCTCATGATTTGAATTGAAAAACCTTTAATAGCAAAGCTACAATTTAATACTATATCGTAGCGGGTTAGTTTCATCTTTCATCTTTCCCAGTGGGCAAAAATGGTTGGTTTAATGTTTATGTTAATATAACGTCTTTTAATAACGTAGACAAACGTTATATTAACGTTGTCATATGGTTGCATATGCAAACTAAAAAAACGTGCGGATTACGACGTTGTAAGAACATAGTCTTGTGACGTTGTAGCTATATAGAGATATTGATGTCAACATAACATCCTATGTTGACGTCTGGATTAGGCTACGACGTTGTAGCAACATAGTCTTTTGACGTTGAAACTATGTTAAGATATTGACGTCAACATTACATCCTATATGTTGACGTCTGGTTAACGTTATCCTATAGTTAGATATTCAAATTAAAAAAACCCATATGTATAAATAACATTTGTACTTGTCATTTTCACATATCAGAGTGGGGAGTGGGGGGGGGGGGGGGGGGGGGGGGGGGGTGCAGGGTCATTGACTCTTTGATGCTTATGTTCTTGCTCAATGTATTTGCCTTTACTTTTAGCAATCACTTCCCTATCTTTTAACCAGTGAGAAAATTATATGCATATATATCAATATACATTCAATAGTGTTAAATTACTGCATCGACTTAATTCCAATAAATTAATAGGTTTAAATGAAAAAAGGTGCAAATTAGCTCATTAGCATAATTCAAATGGTACAAACGAGCACCGTGGCTAATTTTTGTACCATTGCAATTATGCTAATGAGCGATTTGCACAATTTACTCGGCTAATATAAGTCCAAGTAAAATATGCAAATGAGCTCTATTGTTATTCATACGTTAAATTGCTTTGGTTGTATAGACGTCAATAATGTGACCAATGTTTATAGTAGTTTTATGGTAGTTTATATTTGGTTGTGTCGACGTCGTAAAAGTAAGACGTATTAGTGTTGTTTTAAAATTACGTTATATTGTTGTTAACAAACTGACCAATGCCATGTCAGATTGTCGTTAGAATAGCGTTGGTTGTGTTGATGTTGTAAAAATGGAAAATACAAATGTTGAATATACGTTGAATTTTTGTTGGCTACATTAACGTTATCACTAAACATACTAAACTTTGTGTTTGTTTTAAGTTATATTTTGGTTGGTATGCTTACCGTCAGAAAACAAACGTAACATTAATGTTATATTTTGGTTTGTTATTTGGACAACCAAAATAAAACCCATGATAAAGTTGATATGTGGTTGTACTTACGTCGCTACAACGACTAACCAAAATACAACCCAAATACAACGTCATTATGACGTCAGAATTAAAGTTGTGCCCACTGGGTTATTGCACTAGACCTACCTTCACACTATGTTCAATGTATGTCTATGCCCCGAAGTATGACGCATTACACATGCGGGTCACCTTGTTTTCAGATTCTTAGGTGATTTGAACCATTTTCTGGCAAGAATACTCTCTAAATGTAAAAGAGGTAAAACTCACTCTTTTGAGAGCTCTATAGGAGGGACGGCTCATTTTAGGAGTGAAGTTCGCTCTTTTCGGAGTGATTTCCCACTCTTTTTAGAGTGTTTTTTACTCTAAAAAGAGTGGCTTACTTCAAAGAGTGTGGCAATCACTCTGATAAGAGTGAACTTCACTCCAGAAACGAGTAAACTTTACTCCAAAAAAGAGCTCTCAAAAAAAGAGTGAGTTTTAGCTCTTTTACATTTAGAGAGTATATTGAAATTTACACATAGAAAATCATTCAATGTGGTATTAAACTCGAGCTTTTTTAATAAGCTTTCGAATAAAATCGTAAAATATCAAACGAGAATGGATAGATTTTGATTTTCCACAAGACCACAATTGAGCATCTATCTACCCCCTCTATCGTCATTTTACACCGTGAAAGTAGGACTGATAGTTCTTAATAGTAGGTTGTTACTATTGTTTGTGATTGTTAGATATTGAATTGGAATTTTTAAGCTTTAATTTGATACCAATCTCGGCTGCTAAATAAATCATTTTAGTTACCGAGAAATCATAGCCTTTAAATAGTTCCTGCTCTCTAAATGCAAAACAAGTGGAAAGAGTGGAAATTCACTCGAAAAGGAACGAAGGGAGTGAAACGCAGGACAACCCGTTTTAGAGTGGAAAATTCCACTCTAAAATGAGTGTGAAAGTTAATTTTTCACTCTCAATACAGTGGAACATTGTCATATAAAATCCCCTTTCACTCCTTTTAGAGTGTTTTTCCACTCAAAAACGTGTTGTCCTGCGTTTAACTCCTTCAAAGAGTGGAAAACAACTCTTTTACATTTAGAGAGAGTGCATTTAGACAATGGGAGAAAAAATTAAAATCATCATTTTGTATAACATTTTAATTGTTACACCCTGTATATTGTTAAGGTCACCCTGTATATTTGATTTTGAGTTACCATATTTACAATCATTAGATTATAAGCTTTCCAAATATACGGTGTCATACCCTTGTATATGTAAACAATTTGTTTCATACTGAAAATGCGAAAGGTTATTTCATGAAACAGACCTATGTAACACAAACGTAGCACAGGTTAGCCCGCCCCCCCCCCCCCCACCCCCACTACCCACCAGGCGCGTAGCTAGGATTTTTTCAGGGGGGGGGGGGGGCAAGATTTCTAAAATTTTCGTAAAAGGTTGCCCCCAATTTTTTTTTTTTGGGGGGGGGGGGGGGGTGAGGTCAAAAATGTTCGCACAGTCCAAAAAAAATAGCTCAGTCAAAAAAAAAATCGCACAGTAAATGTACTACAAGAACAATTTCTCGTCCCCATTTTTCCGCTTCTCCGTCCCATTTTAGGTGTCCGGGGGGGGGGGGGGGGGGGGGGCAGTCTGCCACCCCCCGTGCCCCCCGCTGGTTACGCTAATGCTACCCACCCATCCACGCCCGTGAACGAAGTTTTAAATCAAAACCCTTAATTTTTGTCACATTTTGGGATTTCCATAAACCAAGTGTACTTTTTTACAACGCAGGCCGTGTTTCTTGATCTTATAATACAGTAAATGTTAAAAATGATGTATGCTTCATCGTTCTTAATAGGCCCACCACTCTTACTAACATTAGCAACATGAGCAAAGCATGCATAATTCATTTTGTCATGAAACACTTGCAATAATCGAGGGGAAAGGAAGTATATTTTCATGTAAAATGCACGCCACACATTTTATTTGTTAATATTCATGATTAAATGGAATCGCCGCACATATGATAAGTATATTTTCAAAATTATTTGTAATCAAAAGATTGCCTACACCGTTAGGGACACAATGTCATGTTGAATTTTTTTTTAATTTTAATTAATTTACTTCAGAATTCAAGATGAACATTAACAATTGCCATTATTGTTGTTTCTACTAGAAAAAACCCACAGCAAAACTTGATTAAAACAATGTTTTAAATATGTTGGAATACCACCCTTAACCATGTAAAATGCTGATTTGGCCAGATCAGCATTATGGGTGTAAAGTTTATACATGTAATTCCATGTAAAAATATACAAATCCCAGTTTTTATCATATATTTTTGTAAGTTGAGGGCGCTGCCTCCACCACATCTTTTAATGCCCTTTTAACGTTCCTGACCACTCTACAAAGTTGTATTTATAAAAAGTCAAACTCTCACGAAATATATCAGTAGGCCTAAGACCTACAGGTCAAAACGACAGGAATAGATCCAGGAATTTGTTGGGGGCATTATTTGAATATTTTCAAAAGTGTCATAAAAGCAGTGGCGTAGCCAGCTTTTTGAAACAGGGGTGGGGGGGGGGGGGGGGCAATACATAGTTGTATCGACGAAAGGCGTGATGTATACCGACAAAAATAGTAAAAGGTTGCCCAATTTTATATGTAGTCATCTCAAGAAACTTGATAAGTGGGGGTGTGGGGGTGGGGGTACGATGTAAGTGTCTTCAAAGCAGGCCACAAATATCATGGTCAAAATCACGAATGTACCGACGGCATGCGTTGTGTACCGACGGGGTACTTTTAGGGGGGCGGGGGTGGGGGTTGGCCCCCAGCCCGAGGGGGGATGTGCCCCCCTCAGAATTGGATTTTTTTCAATTTTCGAACTCATTTGGTGCGATCTGGTGTATTCTTTTGACCAACATTTTTATTGAAAAGCCACCTCTTCATTCCAATCAATATTTTGTTTTTTTATCAACGCAAGAAAGATGTTGAGCATATACTTATATTTTATTGATTTAAGTATAGATGGTTTAAAAGCGCGGACAGGGGGAGTCTGAGGGGGGATGTGGCCCCCTCAAAATTGGATTATTATTTTTTCTTCAATTTTTTAACCGATATTTTATTGAAAAGCAATCACTTTATTTCCAATCAATATTGGCTTTTTTATATAGGCCTATGCCAGAAAGAAGTTATGCATACTGATAATATATATATATTCTTGATTTAAAATTGTTATGTTGAAAAAACTTTAGGTTTAAAAAAGCATATCGATATAGTTATACTAGTTACCTCATAAATATTAGATTTCTCGTCAACGTACGCGTTATATATCCCGACTAACGTCAAATAACGTTTAGACTGAATCAATCATGTTGGCCAGCTCGAGCGTAGCGCAGATTGATGCGTAATGTAAAAGGATTCATATAATTCGATTGTCATAGTTTTTTTGATAAACCAGATTTATAAAAAAAAACTATGACAATCGAATTCGATTGTCACAGTTTTTCTCGATAAACCAGGTTTATCAAAAAAACTTATGACAATCGAATTCGATTGTGTATAATAGTTTTCGAAAAACCAGGTTTATCGGTCGAGAAACCTGGTTTTTCGAGAAAAAAAACTATGACAATCGACGATAAACTTGGTTTTTCGATTTGATAAACCTGGTTTATCGAATCGATTGTCATAGATTTTGAAAAACCAAGTTTATCGGTCGAGAAACCTCTGTTTCTCCTGAAAAAAACCTATGCCAATCGACAATAAACTTCGTTTTTCGATTTGATAAACCTGGTTTATCGATTTGATTGTCATAGTTTTTGAAAAACCAAGTTTATCGGTCGAGAAACCTGTTTTTTCGAGAAAAAAACCTATGCCAATCGACAATAAACTTCGTTTTTCGATTTGATAAACCTGGTTTATCGATTCGATTGTCATAGTTTTTGAAAAACCAGGTTTCTCGGCTGATAAACTTGGTTTTTCAATAACTTTATGACAATCGAATCGAAATACCAGGTTTATCAAATCGATAGGCCTAAACAACAGGCCTAAACCAAGTTTATCTTCGGATTGTCATAGTTTGTTTTCGAAAAGCCAGGTTTCTCGACCGATAAACTTGGTTTTTTCTTCGACAAACCAGTTTTTTCGAACGATAAACCTGGTTTCTCGAACGATACACCTGGTTTTTCGATCGAAAAAACCCACTGGCGACGATAAAACTGGTTTATCTCTTCTATTGTGCAAAATACTTGCCATACGCGTGCCACGTACTTGCATGGTTAACTATGCACCTTACCACGTTGGGTGTCAAATTGACCACACCATCACAATACGGGGTCGAAAAAAGTAACACTATGCCGTGGTGTTAGGGAGGGGGGGGGGGGGGGGGGCGGGGGGCGGGGAGGAGGGGTGAGGCTGCAGGGGCATCAAATCTTGCATTTACTTTGTGTACAAAAACTTTTCACTATCTTAAAGCAAGTGAGACGATAATTATATGGTCGAATCCAACGAAAAGTGTACACGTGATGTTCAGGCCTATAATAAAATAATCTATATCTTGACTATTTTTTTTAAATGTTATACGTATCCGCCTTGATAAGACGCTTCGCGCCATATATAATATGACTAACTTCTATGCACAATTGGGCGTATGCGAGCAATAAACCTGCTATTTTCACCCTTTTTACAAAATAGTTGTTAAGGTTTTATTTTAGACATATAACCGTTTAGATGAAAACGAGCTTAAGCGGAAATAATTTTACCCGTTTGATTGGTGGATATCTCAAGAATGCCTCTTGTATTTTTTTAAACTTTTGATCAATCCCCTGAATTGTTGTGATTTTTTTGGCTGTGGTAAGTTTTGACGTTACCTACCAATACATGTTTTGTTAAATCTCACTTTCGGGGAAGAATTCGCCTGAGGTAGTGTAATTTGTGCTGTAAGGATACCTAAATATGTTAAATACTTAAATGCATTGTCCACATTCAAGTCGATTTTTTGATAAAGCTGTTAGAAATTTTAAAAGCGGAAACGATCGGTTTGGTAAAAAAAATGCATTACCTCCGAATACCTATTTAAAACACTGCCATTTTAATATAAACACAGATTAGTGAATGATATCTATAGAACAAGCGAAGTGTGATACAATGTACATTAGGGCGGGGCGTAAATAGGGAAGGTATTTTGTTCAAATCGGCCATGGTCAAAATGTATTCCACTTGACCCCACATGATTAAATATGCACTTTAAAAAAAATTCGGAGGGGGTCTTCAGACCCCACCACTACCCTTAATCCCCCTATAGGGGAATACATGGTAAAATTGATATATTGGTGTAGCAAAATCATGTTTCGACCTAAAACAAATTGAAACATAATTTTGTCAGCACAATGCATTTCTATAAGGTCCCCATAATGACATACTAAAAGTCCGAAAGTATCAGAGTGGTAGAAACATGCCTAATTTGCATAAACTTAAAATGGCCGCTAATTTGAGAATTTTGGCGGCCATTTTTTATTTATGCAATTTAAGATACACATATTAGGGCAGATATGTCTCTGTATGTCCTTTGAGACTTAATACATTCATAAAATATATGCTGAAGCTAATTAAAGTATCATAACAACTATATAAGACAGGAAATAAGTCCAAAACAATGAAAATATTCAAATTAGCGGCCATTTTAAGTTTATGCAAATTATCATATTTCTAACACTCTGATATATTCAGACTTTTAGTATGTCATTATGGGTACCTTATAGAAATGCATTAAGCTGAAAAAAATATGTATTAATATGTTCTAGGTCGAAACCTAATTTTGCTAAACCAATTTGGCAACTTTACCATGTATTCCCCTATAGGGGGATAAAGGGTAGTGGTGGGGTCTGAAGACCCCCTCCGAATTTTTTTTAAAGTGCATATTTGATCATGTGGGGTCAAGTGGAACACATTTTGACCATGGCCGATTTGAACAAAATACCTTCCCTATTTACGCCCCGCCCTAATGTACATGTGTGCCAAGTTTTATCATTTTGAAGGCAACATTTTTTGAAATATCAGCAATAAAAGGCTGTATTTGTAGGCAAATTTGAAATATGAACTTTTACCTTCTAATACAAATAACGATACCGTGGTTATTCCCTCTGTTGTTACATACTTGTATCGACTGGAATAAAGTAGAAATGTGCGCTGCGTTCGGCAAGCCACAGAGAAGTTTTGCATCAATCTTTCAGCTTTTGTAAGTAACTTTTCACAAAATTCTGTAGTTTGCGTACAAGTGCATCAATAATTTGTTGTTGTCTTAAAAGTTGATTGAATATAGCCTCCCTATGTCTCAATCTTGTTACTCCTATTAGTGTAGTTGTTTATGTTATTCACGCAAAGATATCCCCTGACAGTTGATTTAAATCGCAATAGGGGTGATTAATGTTTATATAAATAATCAGTAACAGCTTCTCGTGCATTGACTTCATGTTGTATTCGGAGGTAACATGTATATGTAGGCAACATTCAATAATATACACGGTGCATATTGGCCCTAAATGATTTTATTTTACATACAAGCAGTGCGCAATCATACAATCTGACTGGATATATTATTATATTTATATTTGGAGGGAAAAAATTAAAATTCCCTTATTAAATGAAAATAGGAGGTGTTAATTTAAATAAAATGCATGGTGGAATCACACTGGTTTTGCCGAGAACATATTTTTTGTTGGAGTTAGAGTGAATGAATGTTATTTATATCCATAGATTACACGTTGATCGTCTTAAAATGGGTACATTTAGTCATAATAACCATGAAATTTCGGCTTCATAATCAATTTTCTCATATTCCATTTTGTATTTGTAGGTAACCTATATATTAGTTAATGAGCATGGTACAATTCCTGTATTGTTTTTCGCTTTCATTCGCACCTTATATTATGTAAATATTTATCAGGAATGTATAAGACGGGAATAATATCGTTTGGTGCGTAATATTGTTTTAAACCAGCTTGTCGATATGATGTATACGTAGTTAACCAACTTCCTCTGGAATTGCAGAGAAGTGACTACTGAGGTACATAATATTGGCCATTATTGTAGTTGTATTTGAAAATGGAATTCATGTGTCACAAATATAAAATAACTTGCTTCATTTTTGCTCGGGCAGGTTGTGTAATGTCACCGAAACGTATTTTAAGTGAACAAGAAATTTAGTAATACATTTTCCCTTTTTTTTAAAGGTGGGAGGTAATCAAGGGTAGGCCTAACTGATTTCAGTCTCAAATCAAGAATTGTTCATGAATAATGCTTCCGACATTCATTAATTGTAAGTGTAATTGAACTAAGCAGTGGTTGATTTAAAAGAAAATCACAATAAAAGGCACATGCCCGACAATATCTCTGTCGTGGCAAAACCTATTAGATTAGTGTTTTTAAATCAAACAACATTGAATTTTTAAACACAAAATGCCTATTTTGTCTACATCTGACAAAATATTTCATATTGGTGATTCTATGTCAAACGGAATCTGCCTCCGGTTGAAACGCGATAAAAAACTTACTATGTATGACTTTTAGAATGATACAAATTCCAAACTAGGAAATTATATCTTAATTCTAATCTGACAACTGGATGTCTTGCTGTAAGTTGTATGTGCTATATTCCGCGCGCTGTGGACTGAAATGCACGACATTTGAATATTCTAGACTTTGAACATGTTCGGCTCATATTAAACTTATATTAAACCTAAGTATATATTAAATGAATTAAAAAGCGATCTGGCTTTCGTGTTTAAAACAGCTATTCAAAATGATAACTGCTAGAAGACTCACTTGCCTCCTTCATTTAGAACAAATTGAGGAAGACAACCGGTTGTTTTATTGCTTAAAACAAATAACCTGACATTCAAGATTATGAATTACAGGCAAATCAAACTGTTTGCTAAAAGAAAACCGCTTGCTTTCTAATTAATGATGGCTCGAGGAAATGTTCAATAGTTGATTCGATCCAATACTTTGAATTCACACGGAAACTGAAACGTTCATTCTTAACATTCTAAAATGTCCTATAATAAACAAAGAGTAATTCTGTGCCTACTAGATATTCATTCTCGTGACAAGAGAGAGATGAAGAATTAACTACACAAAGAATACAACAAGATCCACTAAACTTGTTAAGTAGAGATTACAAGGCTGAATGATCAGAGGTATCTTACTTAAAATGTTTCTATATGCTTAATATTTCATTATGTTTAGTTTTAATGATGAACATGCTTTTTACCAAATGAGATGAGTAAGAATATTATACTAGCGAGTTAATTGATTGTTTAACTATACCTTTACGAAATTTTAACCCAGTACGATATGTATGTTGTCATCATCTTGCCTTGTATCAGATGTTAAATATTACACACTTCTGACTGTTTTGTAGAAGTTAAACGCACATTCTTAATAATTGAAAGTCAAGCAAGAAAGACACTTACACAATTGGATGATCAGATACGTTAGCATAATAAAACATTTTCTGCTGTAATTATCATGTGTAAATTAATTTTAATCAACATTCCTTAACCAAATTAGATGATCAATAATACTAACAGTATAGGTCTAGTGAGTTTATTGATGTTTAGGATGTTTTCTTTTATATCTTAGAAATAGGAACATAGTTTTATATAATTTTAATGTTTATTTGGTTAATCTTGCTTTTTATTCAAATGTTGAATATCACGCAATTCTGATTGTTTTGTAAAAGCAGTGCTGAGCGCACATTCTTATATTATCAACTTTTAACGTCAAGCAAGACACCTTTTTATTTTGCTGTACGACATTCACCGTCACACGCGATTCAGGGCATAAAAACTACGTCGAGTTAAATTTTGCCTCTTAAACATATGTAAAATCAAAGAATCCAACCGTTCTTAGTCAGCGAAGTTAAAGTTGAGCACAAATGTGTTACCTACGAATACTTTGATTATTGCAATAGTAGCTACCGTGCTTTAAGTCTTAACATGTTTTTCTCTTATAGGAATGCTTAAAATTGTTGCCTGATATTTTGTTCTTAATAAACCTATTCAAAATCACAACTGAGAGTTAGATATTGTATATTTTTTCAACATTAAATTAATATTCTAGTATCTATTTAAAGTAAACTATTGGGGAATATGTCCATAATATTAGGATTTAAACATGTTTTAACATGTTTATTTAAAAACAAATATTGTTAACAACCCTGCATGATCATTTCACCCCCAAAATGCAGCATAAATTAAGTAAACATTAATTTATTACAGTTTTACTTCTCTTATACCTACGTATACATTAACTGTTATCTACGAATACAAAATGTCCACATTCCTCTATGTACTTAAGTTTCTGGCGCATGCTCAAAATTCTAAATTTTCCACAAAGGGTCATTCCCCCTCTTTGAGGTACATGAAAACAAATGTTCATTAAAATCATCTTGGTGAAAGTATACAAAGTGACTCAACCTCATGTTTCAAAGTATTGAGAGCCTGAAAATGCTACCTAACTGTGTGAATCTAAAATGTAAAAAAGATGAGTACCTGTACAAATATGTCCACTTTCTATCAGCATTAGCATCTTCTGAATACAATACAATCACAAATTTGAATACAATATGTAAATAGGTGGAATAATCATCACTTAAGCAAAATATGGTACTTGTATTTGTAGGTAACATTGAGAAGTGTACCTTCAACTTCATCATTCCGCCACGTGGTCAATTGGAGAGATTAGTGATGGCACTTTTTTTCCATACAAGCTTGATATGTTGACTTTGAGTGGGGAAAAGGAAAAAGAGATCGAAGCATTTTGAAACTGGACCCTAAAAATCTAGCCGTGTACACTTTTCGTTGGATTCGACCATATGCATGCATATCAATATACATTCAATAGTGTTAAATTAATACATCGACTTAATTAAGATAAAATGATAGGTTTAAATGAATACAAGGTGCATATTAGCTCATTAGCATAATTGAAATGGTACAAACGAGCAACGGTGCTAATTTTTGTACCATTGCAATTATGCTAATGAGCTATTTGCACAATTTACTCGGCTCATATAAGGCCAAGTAAAATATGCAAATTAGCGATCATGATCATGAATATAGCAATATAACGTTTTCCGTGGTCAAATTGATTTGACTATTGTCGCCGTTGTCAAAATAACTGGTCATCTGTAGTCAATTCAACCACGAATGCAGTCAAATCGACCACGTATATAGTTGATTAAAAATGACCACGGAAAAAATAACCACGAAGAATTAAGAGTGTAACTCTTTCTATGTCTACGACAAATATGACAGTATCAACATGAATTTATGTAGAAGAATATACAATTCATATACGGCCGAGTGCACCAAACTGGCGTAACTTACGAGCGATGTAAGCTACCTCGCTAGTAGGCCTACTTATGCCATAACTACAGCGTAAATTACTAGCGGTGTAATTTTGAGAGCAAAACTAGAGAATAAGAACGGAATAGTGACTAGCGAGGTAAATATCCAAATATATTAACTCACTTTAAAAAAGTTGTCGCAAGTTTCAAACGTTTGTACATGTACCAAAAAGCAATCATAATGACACGAATGGTGTTCCGTAGAATTATAAAAGTGTGTCGTCACGTGCTACGTCAAACGTTAATTTAAATAACATGAATAATGCAACACGTCACATCACGTCAAGTCGAGCAAACAGGTCTGTGAACATGAAGACATTTGTTGTGTTCGAAAATTTCGAAGTATTTTCAAAAATAAGGACTATAATTGCATTACAAACCCATTTTGTGCGAGATAACATAAACACACAGTGTGGTTCAATAAAACGTTGGCAGTTTTTAAAGCCATTTTTTTTTAAATTCTGTCGATTTAAAAAAAATCTAAATTTTCAATTTCACCAACTATATGATCTTGACCATCTATGCTGAAAATATCGTTACATACAAATAACCTTACGGTTGCAAAATAACAGCCATTTGAACAAAGTCTGTCCCATTTCACTCTGTCAACGGGTACTGATTTCACGACGTAACATTGAATACTGAATGATGAATTGCATGCAAGTAATCTAAGATTTGAAGATCCCGTCAGGTGAAACCAGTGTAATTGTTAGCAAACTATCTATTCAGGTGTGAAATCAATTAGAGAATAAAACATAGTTCTTCGCTGTTTTGCTATAGACGATGGTCTTATAATGTATAGGCTGTACCATATTTGAAGTCGTGTATGGTCGCCGCATTTATTTTCATTCTTATTTAGTTTATTGGTTATTTTGATCTTTTATCATAAAATAACGCAGTTTGTTAGATTTATTTTAAACAAACAACAACAACATTCCCCCTTTATAAAATCGGCGAATCCAGCGAGCTGTTTCCATCCTGCTTCAAATTAATCGCGTTCTTTAGCACACACGCACCTGTCATTGTGGGTGCGTTATACCCACAACGCATACGGCGGGGACTTTGTGTAGGGCACGCTAACGCGATGACGCGTTGATCATACGCGCTGAAGGTATTATTTTTCGAATGAATTAAACCCCGCCCCAAACCGTACACCATTGTCTCATAATGTATGGCGTGTCGCCTGAAAATCAGCCCAAAACCAATCAAATTGCCTGCCGACATCTCAAACCACACCCACTATATAAACTGACTTGTCCTTGGAGCAAAGGCATGATTGAACACAATTAGTACTTTTGATGTTGCAGTTGTGTTTAACCATGCCTAAAATAATTGATGCTCCGTGGACAAGTCTGTTTTGCTGAAGTAATGTTCAATGGACCATATCTTGAAAACCGCCAAACCAAAATAAATATTTTGTTCAGGGTAGATGCTCCATTACCCATTCTTCATAATAAATAAACACCACAGATCTCAGGTTACAGAAAGTGGGAAAAATATCACTTTCATTTTGGGTAAACTTTTTATTGGGTCACCCTGTATTAATGCATTTCCAATGATGATTCCAAATATGGTAATTAAATAAAATAATGTTGACATTTTTGAAACATTTTGTGAAATTTTGGAATGTCGTCTGCAGACCTCCTGCTGCGTGGAAAGTGTAAAATTCCCCTGGGTAGGCCTATATTAGTGACTATACTGAAATGGGGCTCTTATTGAGCACGATATCGAGCACCAGTGTCTATTTTATCGAGCGTCAAGGCTTTAAACAATATCGAGCCCAAAACGTATCGATTCTCGATAATTTTATCGAGGATAAATGGGACTGTTTTCTTATGTATGAGCTGTCTTCAATACACGGAAGACATTATCTAAAACACTTATTCTCCTTTATCATGTCTATATTGAATGTTGCAATGAGGGGACAGAAACTTTTTTCATATGACTTTAGTGACGAACGCATGGTGAGACATCTGCGGGATATCACACAAAAATGCATTGCAGTAGAACCAACTCATCGGAAAAGTGTAGGACAATTAATGCAAGCATTAGCAACGAGGGTAAGGGTGGAGAAAAAAGAAAAATATTAATAACACCGAGGGTTGAATATGTATGCTAGATGCTGTCAAGTACTGAGGAAAAGCTTTGAAAACATGAAAGCTTTGCCGAAAAGAACCCCAACTGTATACTATTATTAGAAAAGAACCTCACCTGTATACTACTATTAGAACAGAACCTCACCTGTATACTACTATTAGAAAAGAACCTCACCTGTATACTACTATTAGAACAGAACCTCACCTGTATACTACTATTAGAAAAGAACCTCACCTGTATACTACTATTAGAACAGAACCTCACCTGTATACTACTATTAGAAAAGAACCTCACCTGTATACTACTATTAGAACAGAACCTCACCTGTATACTACTATTAGAACAGAACCTCACCTGTATACTACTATTAGAAAAGAACCTCACCTGTATACTACTATTAGAAAAGAACCTCACCTGTATACTACTATTAGAACAGAACCTCACCTGTATACTACTATTAGAAAAGAACCTCACCTGTATACTACTATTAGAACAGAACCTCACCTGTATGCTACTATTAGAACAGAACCTCACCTGTACTATTAGAAAAGTTTAATATTATTTACGCGTATGCGTAAAAGTTATAAATCCAGATATGAATGGTGTATTGCAATCAAACTTGGTATACGGGCTAACTGTATGATACCCAATCTTTTAAAACTATAATTTAGTTTCATAAGCTCATTAATTATGCAAATTAGCTAATTATCTATTCAAGTCAATAATATGCAAATGAGCAATGTCCGACAATATTTTCCCCATCATAAGAGTGATCGATAATAGATATATAACATGTATACCCAATTTGATTGACAAATATTGATGGATTTAGAAATTAAACAAGCTTTTCTATTTCTTAAATACCTAAATTTAAATTCTCAGTCTTTTCCTCACATTGTTCACTCAAAGGATGCAAAATATGAGCATATCACTAAATGGATTGAAGTGTTTAGTACAATATCTCAGGTTAGGTTTTCTAAATCGGCCCAATATATTCAAGTTTAGAGCAAATTTCAAAAATTGGTAAAAACAGTCCTAACTTAAAAAAACTGATGATAAGTATTTATACCTGAATCAAGGTTATATAGTGTAAGGTAATGAATACCATATATGGCAAGCTCACTGCCCTATAGGGAGTGCACAATTTGAGGATAATTAATTTTATATAGGGGTGTTTTTCAAAGTGGAGCTGCATACATTATATGAAGAGATTTTTTTGCATAAGGGCTTACAGACCACTCCTACATGTTACTCATTTTGCTAATTAATCCAAATATTGTATGGCTGTCTTAGACTTGGATTAGTGCATCCATGCACTCCAATTGAGGCACCGACAATACAAGCAACATTCCACATCGTGAATAGCCATCCATTCAATAATGCAAAATGAATAACAGGTAGAAGTGGATGTAGGCCCATTTGCAACACAGCTTTTTATATGTTGTTGTTAACTGGTGGAATGCTCCCAGTAGCAGGCTCTGTGTATTATGATATGCCTACTTATATTTCAGTTTCATGGTTATAAATGTAATTTGACAAAAAATGCATTTCTAGGAAAAAAAATGCATTTCTAGGAAAAAAATCACATGAACAGGATCGAATAATATGCCTTTAAAGTGATTTTCTTGTCAGCTACGTTATGTTGATAGCTGCAAATAGTCCAATTTCTGTTGTCATTGGGTACGATTTCATTTTCACCAGCTGCGATTATTGAGTTCTTCCACATGTCTTAAATAAGAAAATGCATGGGCTATCAGATCATAATAATTATAAAGAAATCGGTGAGATATTTCATTTCAAATTCAAATTTAAAAGTTCAATCTAAATTTGACCAAAATAAATAAATATTTCTTCATCACTCGATGAAAACACCCCAGTGTGTCATAGAAAAATGAATGTCATTAATCCATTGCCAATATAGTAACTAGGGGAGGATGGGGCAACTGGTCCGATTAAGCATATTTCATGATATAAAAGATTAAAGCTCGGGTAAATATTTATGGAATTGCTATGAAAATATCACCCATGTAACTTGTAACTGTTTACATATAACATATAATCAATGTTAAAAAATATCTAAAGAAGAGGCCAATTACCACTAACTGAAAACTTTACTTGGCACGGACCAGTTACCCCATCAATGGGGCAACTGGTCCTATATGTTCCAACGGTTAGAATACACAGAAATCAGTGAATGACAACACGGAAACTAGGCAGTATTTTCTATACAAACACATTTCCATATTATTTAACATGTAAAAAGGATACATGTCTCATAAAACCCATAATTTATACAATTTTCGTGTTTAACGTGTAAATAGCAGTATACTAATGGTGTACAAATCAAGCGAAATGTTTGACTGCACATTTATTAGATAAATCGGTATGAACCTAAGCTAAATGGTTACATGGTTGTGTTATTCAGATGCCCCATACATTTGTCTATATATACCCCTTTCTTTAATGATTTTATTTACTTCATATAATCATCATTTAGTACTTATAATAAACCAACTTGATATTTAGCCAGCTTTTCATGTTACAGGGGAAGTGAGTCAATATGACAATGATGACCCAACGGTTGATATACACAAAAGCAGTGGATAAAATACATAAATCATGATATTTCGTCATAGCAAATACCTTTACAGACACCATTCAAAATATAATAAAGATGTAATTCATAATACCGAGGTTTTAAACCATTCTAAAGTAATTTCATGTCATATTGTAATCCTTCAATAGCAGAAATAGCGGTATTAGACCCGAAATGCCCCAAAATGTCTAAGAACTAGAAAGAATGTGAATTATTTCATATTCTATTCACATTTCAATACCGAGTCATGTTTTATTGACACTAACAACTAATTTTCAAAATTAATTTTACCATTTTGATTAAGTTTTTGCAGGCGGACCACTTGCCCCATACCCCTTCGGACCACTTGCCCCAACAAATGACGTAGCACTTTGTCGAGATGAAACATTATTCAAACACGCCTGTGACGTAATTAATTTTACGCCAAATGTTTTAAAACATACCACCATTTGTCATAATAATCAATTACTCCAATACATTTCAGAAAAAAGGCAAAACTGCATTTTTTGTTTTTAGCCATTACACAGATTTCTGTAGCCAGCGAGTATTTTTGAATTCGCAAACATTACGGCGTTCGGGTCCTACAAGTAGACGAGTGTCTTTAGATAAGAATTCACACCACCAAATGGTTTTCCTATGCGTTTACATGTAAAATGATTGTCGTCTCTACAAGGACTGAAATTATTTACTGGCGTGGAATCTAAAGGGACAATTGTTTTAATTTTTATTGTTTTTACTTTCAATTTCAATCCTCATAATGATATAAAAACTATTCTTTTGCAAAAACAATGAGCTACACATGATTTTTTCCCCATTTCAAATCAGAGCCAATCTTGGCCTACCCCTTAAACATGTACTATCTACTGAAGACAGCAAATTGTCAAAATATAACCTGGGCTTTTTGGGTCACACCAATTAATATTTTAGGACTGAATGTGGAAAGAAGAAGTACCAGTGTCCATTTTAGTCGTTATAATGTTAATTTACATCTTTTCACCTGCTTTTGTAATTTTTACAGCAAAGTGGAGCACTGTGTTAGTTTAGTGTGAAATACCATGAAATATGATTAGGTTGGATATTTGGCCTGCCCTACATGCAAATTATGCTGAATCACATAAAACCTGATCATGTGAATTGATCTAATCAATGTATTTTTTAAACACTTTTTGATCATAGATACTGAAACCCTCTAGACCCCTTAATTTTAAAAACTTTTTTTAATTTTTTTAAAAAAATGGGGGGGGGGGGGCATGAAGATTTGATCGGGGGATAATTTATGACTGGCAAATGAATCTATTAGATGTAGCAATTGAAAATATGTCCCCAATTTGCACACATAACACTAATTTAGGCTAGAATTCAAAGTAAGCTTCAAAATCCAATAGCTAGGCAATGTATCCTTCCCACACTGTTGAATTTTGAAGCTTTATCAATTCAACTAGCCGATATTGTATGCCTTGATTCAGCACAAAACTAACCTGAGTCATTAAATAGCTGCTTCAAGGTAGACTGGACCTCCGGTCTCTGGCATAGCCTAGGGATCTAGACTAATCTTTTTAAGACGGATTTCAACATAAAAAAAGACACCTCCTTAATCTTAATTTCACTTTCCACCAACTCTCAGATTGACCTTGTTTGCAAGGCGAGTATACTTCAAGGCAGCTATTTATTATAATTTGAGCTTCTAATATGACCGTAACATAGTAGGTGAATGGCATGATGTAGTAAGCTTATCAATGATTTCACTTTTTTTACACTGTTGCCGATGATGACAAGACTGTCGAATTCGGTGAACTATTTTTTCATCGAGTAATTTGCCTGTATAATTTGCTTATGAAATCGAATATTTTGCCCTATCTTACCATTGTTTAGTAGTGGAAATGTCAAATTGAACCCGATCGCAGTGAATTTCAAGCAAATTGAACTTGTGTGGTAGAAGACTCATTCAAAATATCATCAAAACAGCCGATATTAAGCAGGCGATATCATAACACTCCAGCAAAGACCAGTATCTTCAGAATTCACACCACCAAATGGTTTTCCTATGCGTTTACATGTAAAATGGTAGTTACAAAAAGCCCATTTTCTCGCTTATAAAGCGACTGGAATTTTCAATTTGACATTTTCCTTAAATTTCATGATATATTTGATCATTTAATCAAAACAAATATATATGGTATCCCCGAAAGTTCTGAGATATAAGACCCCAAAGTTGGACAATTGATGTAGCGCCCTCATTTATCAGAAAAAGTTGAGAAATGTTGCCAGATCATTTACAATCAAAATACATCCAAAAAACCTACAAAATGCATTGAAAATATGTCTTTTTCCACTGTGGTATTAGGTAGTAGTCCTAAAATCAGGATTAAACTACAACTTTAATCATTTGGGAGCAATAAATACCATTTCTGATTAATTCTATAATCAATGGGCCACAGGATGAAAGCTAAGAAAAAACTTTTGATTGTCGTCTCTACAAGGACTGAAATTATTTACTGGCGTGGAATCATAAACTAAGAAATGGTGTACTTTGTTATTTGCCAATTCATAAACTAATAACTCAAATGAATACCCGTGATAATGATTTAAGTTGAAGCATTCTTTAAATGATGATATTGATCGCAAATCCAAACCACTAATGTCCCAAATTAGTAATACTAGCGGCGTACCCTCGCTACGCTCGGGTCCCCGCTAGATGGTTATGCCACATTACAAACCTCTGAAACCAAATAAACCCCCTACAACCCCCCCCCCCCAAAAAAAACCCCGTTTGATTAATAACCATATCGCTCCTAAATGCATTATAAACCCCCTACAACCCCCCCCCCCCCCTCAATCAGGTTGATTTATATAACCATATCCAGTCCTAAACCATTTACCGTGGCTACTTTATTAGTCCCTATCTCTCAAACCGCATCAACTCGGTACTTTTAAAACCACATAAACCCCTTACAACCGCCCCCCTCCCCCCACTGAAACTACACCAACCAGGTGGATTTATAATCATAACCCTCCTAACCATTTCCGAAACATTTCCCGTGGTTTTACCCTCCCCATATACCACCCAAACCAGATTGATTTATAATCACAACCCCTCCCTAAACCATTTCCCGTGGGTACTTAATTAACCCTCGGTCCCTTAGATTGTTTGGCATGCCAACTTAAACTAAAGAAATCAGGTTGCTTCATTGGGCTAACCCATTTCCCGTGGTTTTACACCGCCCCCCCCCCCCCCCCCAACATGACACCAAATATCCCTACCACAACCAACAGGCCTATTCCCGTGTGGCTTCTGCGCCATTTGTAGGAGTGCGTGTGCCGCGGCAGTGAGCCCTTGCGCAAACATGCACGCGACGCGTTACCACGGTAAGATTACGCTGTGTAGTACGCGCAACATACAATGTTGTTCAGTTCTAGTGGCATTTATGAGCCAAATCTGAGAGGTTTTTGCTGTTTTTGGAGCCAATTGTTAACCAATTTCACTGAAATAAACTTTAACACACTTCCCGTTATTTCCTCTATCTTTCATGCAAATTAGGCGCCACTTTGATCACAACTAACGGAGAAATAAAGATAACAATAATAAACAAACACACACCGTTTCCAGATTTATAGTTAGGATGCGCCATTTTACGGTCATTTCAACCACAACCTATGGTTTTAATCATATTTCGGAAAGTCCCTAAGCACACTACAATATAGCACCCATCAAATGCAATATGCACCTAGCATCTTAAGACGACTGTACTGCATGTATATATTTACTGTTGCATATCTGTCAATCATATAAAGTACATTAAACATGATCTAAATCCATCTTCATATATCGCCAATACTATCTGTGAATTTTCAATCAGTCACTCAAGGAGTTGGCTTCAAAGATCTGGAGAAAATCACATTTGTAAATACCCTAAAGTTCCAAATGTTTTGGATTGTAGAAGGTAAGGATATATGTCAAGTATCAACAAAAGTCGTATTGTTCAAAAATCAAAATCAAATCAAATCAAATCAAATTTATTTCCATAAAACAACACTACATCAACAATGTAAAACTTAAACACAACAAAAGCTTATGGAGGAGTAGGCTGAAAAGCCAATAAGGCCTGTAAATAGCCTACCCTATACAATACAATACAGTACATGTTACATATTTAATACATGAATAAAACAAAATCTGACAGCGACTTAAACAAGACAAGACAAACAAGGACGAGCTCAAAAAGCGAATTATTCATATTTTTGGATGATGTTTTTCTTAAGTTTGTTTCGAAAATGGTTCACAGATGAACGGGAATGGAATGGGACCACGCGTTCGAATAGCATGGTCGGAAAATGATTTCTTATTGTTTGTCAAATTAAAATAATTAACTTGTCTTGTTGGATAGTCGTGAACATCAGAGCGTTTATTGAAGTAATTTTTAAATGACGTGAGGAGTTCATTTATTGAAAATTTGTACATAAAGACCCCAAGTTCATTAAGTGTGTGCATATCAGTTACAGTGAGAAAATTATTTTTGGCAAATAAAGGTCCGGTATGACTTCGGTAATGACTCTTAGAAACAGTTCTTACTGCCCATTTTTGTAATTTAACTAATTTGTCTAAATACGATTTACACATGTTTCCCCATATGAGTATTCCATAGCTAAGGTAGGGTAAGATTAAAGAACAATACAGAGTATGTAGTATACGGCCTGGGATGCAGAATTTAAGTTTGTTCATGACACCAATATTGCGTGATACTGTTTTCGCCATACAATCAATGTGATTTTTCCATGTTAGGCATTCATCAATTAGTACACCAAGAAAGAAAGCAGTATGCCCATACAATTACAAAATCCTTCATTTCGGACCACTTGCACCACGGTCCAGTTGCCCCATATTCCCCTATATCGTGAGGAACTAATTAAGATCCATTGAAAAATGTTTCATTCTGTTTTCCCCCTAAATCGTTCGTTTATCAACTATCGATCGTCTCCATTTTGTGTGATGTCTCATTTGTCCGGCTTCGGCGTTTTCCCCTCGCTCATGTCTACGTGGCTCGTATGAAATACTTGGACAGGAAGGATTCCATCGATAGAAAACCCTGTATAAAGACAAACGGGGATTTAACTGAAAAAACAATGCTTTTTACAGTAGGTAGGAGGATTTATGATAGAGAATCATGTTTACAGACGCAAGAAAATAACAATAAAGTAATATACTCATGCTTACAGATACTATACACTAAGTGCTCAATAAAAGAAAGTCATACACTTTGTTTAGGTCCTTTAGAGTAACTTCCGATTATTTTTTTGACCAAACAGACTAGATAGACATTTGGGTAAATTTTTTCGGCACATACCAAAGTTGCCACCTAACAACAAAGATAAACCATGATTAGCACCATTTAAAGACAATTAGTCACTTTTCAAAAGTCACATTTTTAATACACTACGCGGGAAGAAAAGACCACTTGTTGCCTGTTCATAACCAAATAGCCCGCTCGCTCAGGCACGACCCAACGCACCCACACTGTGTGATCAATATCCATTTCATTCCCGGCCATTCAAAGTGCCACGCACAGCATTTTCTTGCAGCTTGCGTGCGTTGAAAATGTGACGTGCTAATCATGGTTTATCTGTGTTGTTAGGTGGCAACTTTGGTATCAAATTGTGCCGGAAAGATTTTACTCTAAACATTGCTAAAGGACATTAACAAAGTGTATGACTTTCCTTTGTTGAGAACTTTATACGGTATATGATTTTTGAATGAAGCAAAAAAACACCCTAGGACAAACTTTTCTTCTTACCATTTTTGACGGGAAAAGGGTAACAACCTGTGTATGTTGGATCAGTTGCCGTTTTGCAGGCTGAAAGCACAAGGCCAAATTGAGTAGTACACAAACTGGTGGATGGTTAACCACCTTTGGCACTAATTCACCACATTTTAGCTTATAATTTCTAAATGGAACATTTGTGGCCCCTAAGATTTTACAGACATGATGAAAAATATCTTAATGTGAAGAAAAAAATCATAGCCAAAAAAAAAGGTGATCGGAAATACACCTTTAATCAATTAATTATCAATTAATTAATTATTGATAAATTAAAAAAGAAAATGTCGAAACAAATAATAACTGACCAAATACCTCTGTTATCTTTTCCATTTTGTTCAGTGCCATTTTCATTGATCCAGCCATGACCATAGGCGGCTATTGGATAAGCGGGTTCACCATGCTTTGCAATGTCCAAACCTAGACAAAATACAACATATTTCAGACATCAGCATTCACCATACATTGTAAATGTAAGGTAAGTTTATTGTTTTAAACTACAGTCATCAAAAAAAGTAACTATAAAAAGTAAAGTAAAGTAAAGACTCGCGCCCATCTCTCTTTCATTAGCGTTTGGGCCAGACTCCCCCATGTAATATTTGGCTGTGGGGGGGTTCGCCACTCCGGAGTCTGTTTTACTTCCCAACATGAATTAATGCCGGTACCCAATTATACACCTGGGTGAAGCGTGGCAAGTGCGGTAAAGTGCCTTGCCCAAGGACACAACATGCTGGCACCAACGGGGCTCGAACCCACAAACTTTGCATTGTGGAGCGAGGGTGAGTCTGCTGGACCACGCATGCCCGACATACAGGTAATAAATGGGCTTTTAACTCTAAAATATATATCCTAACTAAAATATCTTCTTTAATATGAGATATTGCACGCTAAGATCGGGTGATTATTGAGGAAGTGACACTCCAAAATGTGAGTTGAAGTCCGATGTTCACATTTTTATTTTCTACACGCGGACCAATCCACGGGTACCTTATCGATTACCGGTAGTGCAATTAGTGGATGCATGCGCAGGTTGGACAGTCGGCCGTATTGTGCCGATGGATCAATACGCCACACACACGCTACCTGTCATACTCTCCCCCGTGTTGACATGTAAAATGTGAAAATGAAATTCTGACTTTACCTTACATTTTGGATTGTCAATTCTTCAATATTCAACTGATCCTAGCGTGCGATATCTCATATTAAAGAAGACAAATTTCTCAACAACTTTATGATTTAATATTATTAGGTAGGATATATGTTGTTAAAGTTAAAAGTCTATTTATTACCTGTATAGTTACTTTTTTTGATGACTGTACGTACATTTGTACAAGCTTCTATTTCATATCAAAGCACATCATTTCCAAATGTGTTTTTTTTAAGTTATTCGAAGAAAATTCTTGGACAGAAAAGGTGCGCCAGCACGGGTTTGTTTGTAATTATTTGAATCTTTGTTTAATTTACCGGCGCATATCCGAGGCTCTAGCGAAAGTAGCATGGGTGTTTTTGTATCATATGGGCATTTTCTTTCTTTTACAGATCAATATTAACGCCAATTTCTCCACTTGGTGGATTTTTGGACACATGGCCTTATACAGTCAATAGTTAGGTCACCCAAGCCCTATATGATAGCTATGAAGATTGTTAAACGGGGTCAGTCGTCACAAACATGAACAAACCAATAGTTAAACAACCTTGCTATTGTCAACACTCTCTACACAGAGGACTGCAGTGCAAATCTGTACGATGTTCGCCATGTAATGTCTATGGCGGATTTCATTCCCTGGTATGAAGCTATAAAGTTTCCGTGGTCTTCGCTATCTCCAAGCAGATAGAGCAATACGTACATGGACTTTTTTTTGTAGACGAGGGTTCATTTTATGATTTGATGAGGTTTATAATGAGTTAGGATTCCTGTAATTTCGAAGACCACAGATTTTCAAAACGTGAATTTTCCAACATTTTACGGCATAAATTTGGTCACAAAACGTGTTTAATACTATACACTTTACCGTTCTGCAGATGTTATTGACCCTCCTCTAAAATTCTACATGATTTTTAACACGTTTCTCAGTTTTTGAGATGCCCAAATAGACCATTTCCCAAAGCTATTTCTAGCAAATATTGCAGTCACTAAGAATCCATTGTTTTCTTGTGTTCAACAAAATCTGACATGCAGCGTGACCTCTCTGCTGACTGTATAGGTACGCAAATCTTAATGGCTTTGTGATTCCAGTAAACGTAACCCCCCTGCTAATATATTTCCGCAATAAAATACTCGCTACCATTATTTTAGTATTCTTTATTAAAATAAAGAATCTCCCATATCCACTTTATGTTTATATCAAGGGTTTGGAGCCACAAGCATTGATCTCCAATGGCTGGCATGTGTAAGATTTCATTTTCACAAGAGTGCATCTTATAGCACCGAAACTGTATATTATTAGCTATTACAGGTGACTTTCCACATCACCAGGTAGCTCAACAAAAGACCATATCTGCAATAGCTGCTCCAAGTTACATTTAGTTCATATCAATAGCTCAGCATATAATCAACCCCATATATAACAACTGGTAGCAAAAAAGGTTCAACTTAGATTCCTCACATTGTCCTCCATATGGAAACCCTCATGGGTTTTCCCAAGAACCATTTCATTGAAGAACCCTCTTGAAAGGTTCTTTAAAGAACCAAAAAAGGTTCTTCAGTTTTGTCCTCTATATGGAACCCTATAAGGGTTCTTCAAGGTTAAAGAACCCTCTTGAAAGGTTCTTTAAAGAACCAAAAAAGGTTTTTCAGTTTTGTCCTCTATATGGAACCCTATAAGGGTTCTTCAGGGTTAAAGAGCCCTCTTGGAAGATTCTTTAAAGAACCAAAAAAAGTTCTTCAGTTTTGTCCTCTATATGGAACCCTGAGGGTTCTTCAGGGTTAAATAACCCTCTTGAAAGGTTCTTTAAAGAACATAAAAAGGTTCTTCAGTTTTGGCATGTATGCCGAACCCTTAAGGTTCTATTAAATGGTGAACAAATTGTCTGCGAATCTGACTAGATATTATTTACAAAATACAGAATCAATGGTGTTAAATTAATAAAAGTCAGCAAGTCAAAGTCTTAAGTCATTGATTATACTTTGTTATAATCATATCAATAAAGAAATAAAGTATAAAGTAAATATTTGTAGTTTTTAACACAGTACCGCTTATTAACAGGGTTACAAAACAATTATTACATTGCGAACTCATGTATTAAGATGTACGCATGCAAACTTCAGCATTTGTGATAAGTCTACCAAGAACCCCATTTTCCCCAAATAAGGGTTCTTTCTGGAACCATCTCACTACATAGAACCTTTTTGTGGTGTTAAAGAACCCCTAACAAACCCTTTTAAAACCATTAAAGGTTCCATGAGTGGTTCTACATCGAACCCCGAGCTTACTCAAAGAACCCGGGGGGGGGGGGGGGGGGGGGGGGAGTTCTTTCGCCAAAATCGTACGTGGATGTGCCTGCCGGACTTCGAAAATGTGACTTCTCTATACCTATTTTTTAGCCAATTTCCCACCCATCAATATACCAATTTTGTTAGAAAAGCACCCAATTTTGCACAAATTGGGCGCTTTTTACAAAAAAATGCCTCAAATTACACCCAATTTATGCCAATTGGGCGCTTTGGTGTGTAATGAAAACCACCCCATCGCTATACCAATTTTTGCGAAAAGGCACCCCAAAAGGTCCGCACATATACGTATACCATATCAATGTGAGAACCCCCCCCGGGCAAAGAACCCTTTCCGAACCATTTTTGCTGAGAGTGTACAGATAAGGCTTTGTGACAATAACTTTAATTAGCTCGTGATTTTGCCAATAGTAAAAGGCTCAGCTTCTATTGTTCGAGATTGTGAAAGACCTTACCTTTCAACTCTACCTCTTTTGAACAGCGTAGTAAGTTGAAATAGTGCATAGTGCCAAACATGAATGCAGAAAGAAGTCCAGTCCAGGCAATTATAGCAATAGCTCCAACTAAATTCCAACCTAGTTGCTAAATATGATAAAAATCATAGCAGAAAGCACCAGAAAAAATAGAAAACAATAAATGGTTTATTATCATTCATACCAATAGCTAGTATTATAAACTACATGTTCTACCATGGAAGTACATGGTTTTACTGTGTCAACATGTCAACGTGGTCAAAGGGAAAAGATATCTTTCGAAAGTCAAAGACACTATTGCACAATGTGCTGTGAATATGTAATTTAGAAGTAATTGACTTTCAGATTAAGGTCAAATTACCACCTCTCAACTAGCCTTGGTCAGGCTTCTAAAATTATTTAAAATAACGCAGTCCCAGATTGTCCATAACCATCTGGCGTTACTAACACATAAATCTGAATATAGCGTGCTATTAAGACAAGTGACATAGGATTTACGAACTAAGAGCTGTGCAAATCGCCCTCAGTCGAACTTCGTTCTCCCGCGATGGTATCTCATGGCGATCACTACCGTTTACACTGGGTTCAGTGAGTAATTGGTGGGTCGGTGAAGGGCGGTTGATGAATTTTCACTTCATTTTGGGTGTTTTTAATCACACTAAATAAATAAGCTTATTTATTGGACTTTTTTTTCTTTCTTTTCAATATCAGTATTAATTACTTAGCCCGGACTACTACTACCCGATGCAAATTTAAGAAAGCCTGATCAAGGCTCAACATGTTCAACCAAGACATCGGCAACAAAACTGCTTACCCACCATCCCGGGCCCACCATTTACGACGACACTGTCACACGATCCAATAGTGTCATAGGCTACGATGCGCCACGGCGCTTAGTCAAAGACGGGGTTCCCGTCGAAAGTTGCACTAACTATGGGGTTGTCCATCTCGACAAAGGGTAGGGGATTTTAATAATCAATATCCCTATTATGATGATATTCAAACGTGACCTACCCTGCCTGAGTTATTATCCCAGTTGGTTAGTATCCCGGCTTGATAATCGAACAACGGAGCCGCGATAACTCCCCATAATCCACCACCAAAATGAACTGCAACAATAAATCAGACATGACAATAGTAATTCATTAGAAATGCTGTCGGACAGCTGCGGCAGGTATAAAATACTGGTTGCTGAAACGACAAAAACGACAGAAATTGAAAAAGATAGAATTGACAGAAAAGTGAGGAATCCCAGTGCGAGTTTCATGTCAGGATCGGTACACGCAAAGCTAGGTCATTTCAGAGTATTGACTTTTCTGTGATAAAATAAACAATCTCAACGACCGTTGGTGTTTATTGACATGAATCCTTATCGTCAACAATTTACAATGAAAGTGGGAGGAGTAGTTTTGTGATTGATTGGGAGCATTTGGATCCAAATGCTCCGAATGAGATGACTCAGGTTTGCGTGTACCGGTTCTGGCATGTTATTATTGAAATGGAGTCATATAGTCCAATATACAATTGGATAAACGGGATAGCCAAATGACTAACAGAGTAATGCACTGTAGAGCGGGAATGGAACGAGGCCCACCACCACCAACCAGTATCTCACACTAAAGGTGTCTATATCAATTATACAACAATTAATGGTTAAACCCAAACCCATAAAACAGTTGAGCTATCATAACCATGGCCTTAGGGTATCCCAACAAAATGTGCAGACAATGTTACATAACATCGTGACTCCATGCCGTGCCTACCCTAAATATTTGATTAAAGCATACATTCCAGTATTTCTGATTAAAGGGACACACCGTTTTGTTGAAGAGGGCATGAAGTTGGGGTTGGGCAGAATTTTTTTTTTTCAGACGCGGGAAATTACTGTTTTTTATTCGCGTACCTTTGGCGGAAAAGTGCTTGCTTTCTTCATTTTGAATGTATTCCTTTATATTGATTTTGGTTGGCTGGGTCTTTTTACTCATCAATGAGTCACGATTTGTTACCCTTCCAAAACAATTCCATGCCCCTCCCCTTGACATTGAGAATCTAATGGCGCGCCCCTAAGCCGTACCTTCTAACCATATAGCCACCCTAACCAACCCAACTACTACTCAACTCCTACCCACTAAACCCAAAGCCACCCTAACCAACCCAACACCCCAAGCCGTAATCCCTAAACCTTACCCACCTAACCCAACTGATACCCAACCCTACCCCTTAAACCCTAGCCACCCTAACCAACCCAACACTCAAAACTACTACCCAACTCCTACTCCAACCACTAAACCCTAGCCCCCCCCCCCCCCCGACTAACCACCTTTTCAATGTAAGTGCACCCCGGGGCTATAGCCAACCTAACCCACCAACGGCCATTCGACCTGCACTGCTTGGCCACCCCGTGCTGGGCCACCACTGGATACGCCACTGCACTTAAACAAGGCATTTAAATCAAAAATGTACGGATCATTTTTCAACCCATTTTGTTTAGTATAGCTAAAATGTCTAAAGGAGGACCTTACCGGCGACTGCGTCTAATGGATCGTCGACTTTCATAACATCGAGCACTAGCCGGCTCCAACAAATATATGATGCTCCAGCAATTGATCCAATTATGACCGCACCCCAAGGTGCCACAACATTGCATCCTGCACAGATAGCAACCTGACAAAAACAATACATAGGGGTCAAAATTCACATTCCCGATGTTTGGTTAACGAGTTATCAGGTAAAACGTATAAAGGTCGTTGACCTTTGCGTATGGGGTCAAATTTTAAAGTTGCTCCGATTTTGAAAAACAATATCTCAAATTGTTCATCTGAACACAAGGATTCTAGAAATGGTATCTAGAGTGTCTGTTGTACCTTATAAAGAGGAAAAATGGTCCAATTACATATAGGTCAATAGGCCTTGACTTTTTGATCCACAACAAATTTCCCCGTGGTAAAAAAATAAATAAATCTGTAATCCTTGTGATCATACGAGCAATTTGAGATATTGTTTTTCAAAATCGGAGCAATTTTAAAATTTGACCCCATACGCAAAGGTCAACGACCGTTTTACGTTTTACCCGATAACTCGTTAAACAAATCGGAAATGGGGCAAACAATACATTTTCTGAATCCTCATGACTAGACGAGTAATTTAATATGCATATCGACACGATTGGAATATATTTGAATATTGACCACAACTTGAAATGTTGACCGTTTTTTCAAGTTAATTTCATGAAAATGGGGTTCTTAGAGTGAGCCAATTATATTTTATTTTATTAAAAACCCAGACTTTTGTAATCCAAAGTAGAATATTATTCAACCAATTTTCCCCCCAGAATGCCCCAGTAAGTTACACCCTCGACATGTTGACCTGTTTTTTCGAGTTAAGAATTTCAATAAGAATTTCATGAAAATGGGTTATTGATGTATGCTTGTGCCAAATAAGGTGCGCGCTGCGGTCAACTGTTGTGTTTCAATTACCTGCGTCCGCGTACTATATGAACGCACCTCAGGGGGGCGGGGGGAGGGGGCGGGGGGAGGAGGTCAGGAACTTTTTTGAAGAAAAAAATCACCCACAACAGGTTACGAAAAAAACAACTTTGACAACTCAGAGGTACAAAAAAAAAAAAGGCTAATGGGTAAAGAAAAGAAAAACCCTTCCCTGTGGAAAAAGGAAAAAAACCCAAAACTTGCCTTTTGATTTCTTTTCTCCTTCTACCTCTCCTTCCGCCCCTCTTTTCTAATTTCTCTTAGTACCTTTTCCTTCACCATCCCAGTAGGTCTACATGTGTAGTAGAAGACACAGTCCTCTGAAGACTGGAGCCATAGTCCGCCATGTACATACAGTGTACTTTAGTATAGGGCACTCATATCTACACGCAACACTAGTTTCACCCTCCATTCCGTGTAAGTCTATCATGGATGCCGGGCCGCACTATAATGGCTCCATGGGGCCATGGCTACTTTCACACTGGGCTTTCTTTCCTTCTTTGCAATATCCCGCCATTGCATACCATTATCATATCAAACTTACCATTCCGGTCAAGCCGCCGTTGATGGCAGTGAGCAAACTCCAATGATGACCTTGGAAACCAAGACGTTTTATTGCCATGGACAAAAGTCCTCCTGCACTTCCGGACAAGATGGTATTGACGACTGCTGTGGTGACAACTATACCGTCTCCTACTTGGGATATTGATGCCTGGGAACCGCCATTGAATGCGTGGAATCCAAGAAAAAGGATGAATCCACCTAAGGCAACTTGCTGTGAAAGGGAAACCACATAAAAGCATCATTATTCATGATGAAGAATGAAGATGTAGGGGAACGGAGGGTAGTCCCGATTGTAGCTAACCAGAAACAGGGGCGCTATGATGCTACCCTGCGGCGAAAGCTACCAACAGGTTATTAAATACTTTGGGATTGTATTATTTGGTGATTTCTCGATTTTCACTGGCCAAAATAACAAAACAACCCACTTAAAATCTATATTTTATTGTTGCCAATTGGCAGCTTCTGTTACAAAGCTGCCAAAAGCTACCAATTGGCAGCTTTTGACAATTGTTGTTATTTTGTCCTGCCAAAATTCGTTCTTAAATACAATGATTCGGCAATACTTTGATTTGTCCTGGTCAAAATAATAACAATCGTTAAAAGCTGGCAATTGAATGCTGGCAATTGGCAGCTTTAGTGATAAAAGCTGCTAATTGGCAGCAATAAAATGCATCATTCGACGGTTTTCCTTAGACTTTTAGCTGACCAAATTTGAAACAATGCCAAATAATACAATCCCAAACTATTTAAGAACCTACATTTCGGGCGTTACACATCGGGGTCGAGAGCAGGCGCGAAGACGGCTGTCCCGATCTTCCCAGACGCGTCTTAATTTTCCGTAATACATTTTTGTCATAGGAACATCATCTCGCGTATGCGCTGTTCAGTAAATGCCTATCATTAAATATGAACGGTTTAACCGTGCATTAAAGATCGAGTTGAGACACAAGCTGCCTCTCATAATGCGGCAATTCTGTGGTCAAAAACTAAATCACTTTACTTTGGCGATCAGGAACTTTCGCCTGTGTGTTTGGTAATCGTGAGTAATCCAACCCCGAATCCTTGTGTTTAGTGTCTACTTGAGAAAGATGATTAAAACCTCGATTACAAATTTTATTCTTTCGTTGTATTTCCATTAAATGCTTTATCATTTCTATAGCTGAGTTTTTCACCATATTTTTGACCGTATGATATCCGCAACACTGGGTGTCAATCTAATCAGAGAGAGTACACCTCCCTGATCTAATACAGCACATATCCATTTTGTGGGTCTCCAATTGCCACTATGCATGTACGTACATACATGTAATGTCCGACTGTCCCTGATCAGTGTTTACGCCCTCAATCGTCTAAGTAAAGTTTTCAGATGGATGATTCAGTGTTTCTAGGAAGTAGCTTTGTTGTTGAGAAATGGATGCTTCCGAAGGACAAGCGATATCGTCTTTACGAATAGTAAACAGTATTTAAAAGTCAAGTTTCAGTGAAAGGAAGAACGATATGATTATCCGTAGGTGATTAACGATTAAGTAAGACTCAAGGAACAAACTTGGAACTGTTTATTGTCAATGCGTGTTGCATGGTTTCCTTTTGGGAGTTCTCAACCACCCTCCGTTAGAACATCATGTAAATGCTTTCTCCGTGTAAGCACATTACATTACAGTAAAGACGATGGCTTACGTGCACAACTCGCGTTACGTCATTTGCGCCGTCCAGACGGTGTAGGACATCAGTCACTAGATTTAGGATGTTGTCTGCCAACAACCACAATGAGAGAAAACTATCAGAAAGAACATTGGAAATGCCAATGGTCATCTAAATATTGATGAAAAGTACACCGATAAGTACACCGATGTTCGTTGGTCTGTGAACAGAAAAACAAGATATAGCCAAGATTTATTCAAGTCAAGCTTACCAACAGTATAACTTTCATGAGTGAATTGTCAATGATGTGACTGTCCATACCAGAGCGTACACAACTGGTATTTCAGCCAGGAACATTTGCAATGATAAATTAGTAACTAGCAGAAGCAGAACTTTCAAATAAAGCTAGTATTGTATAGACCATGACCAGCACCACCATGGACAAACCAGGTCCAGGGTCTGAATCCTGTATTGGGGCCGGAGCCACAACTGAAAGTATCAATGTACGTCCAGAGGACAGTATTTCACAATCAACTTCATCTAATCAAAGCCAAAGGTCGGAAAGAGCCAGAGCATTGGCTGCAGAAATAGAGCTGGAGGCAAAAGTAGCTTATTTAAAGAACCAGCGCCACTTTGAAACAAGCCAACAAAAGATAACCCAAATGATTGACGAAGAAGATTTCGCACGGCAGCAGCGACGACGAGAGCTGATAAACATAAAAGCCGAGCTGGATTACAAACAAGAAACATTACAAATAGAGTCTCAATTGGAAGCAGCGAGAGCGATCTCAAAGATTTATGAAGAAAAATCTAAAATTGGCTCAGAAGATGTTACGAACATAACTAAAGCAATAACAAATAGAGCAGAAAAAATAATGATCACATATGAACAATGTGAAGCTCCTTGTGGATCACAGCAGGCAGGCGTATAACGCACCGTCTGGCAGTCAACAACAGGCGTATAATGCACCGTCCGGTAGCCAACAGCAGGTGTATAACGCACCGTCTGGTAGTCAACAGCAGGCGTATAACGCACCGTCGGGTAGCCAACAGCATGTATACAACGCACCGCCTGGTGGATCACAGCAGTCGTACAAAGCACCGCCTTGTGGATCACAGCAGCCATACGACGAACCGCCTCGTGGATCACAGCAGGCGCATAACGCACCGCCTGGTGGATCACAACAGTCGTACAAATCGCCGCCTGGTAAATCAACGCAGGCGTATAACGCACCATCTGGTAGCCAACAGCAGGCGTATAACGCACCGCCTGGTAGATCACAGCAGCCGTACAAAGCACCGCCTGGTGGATCACAGCTGCCATATAATACACCGTATGATGGATCACAGCAGATCTATTATGTATCGCCGCCTGGTGAATCACAGCAGAAGATATATGTAGCGCCCTCACCTGATCAGATACGCTCGTCATGTGAACAACAGATGGATCCACCGTGTGAACAGGTACGACCATCATATGAACCAGATAAGTACTCACCGTGGAAAGCAGAAAAAATGCACCCACTGTGGAAACCAGAACAAATGTACACGCCGTGTGAACCTAATATAAAGGAACATGTCCCACCAGCATGGCACCGACAACAGGAATCGCGGATGTATAAAGAGCCACTACCGAGTGCACCATTACGCATGGACGCACCCGGTATAAACCCTAACCGAATGAACGCAGCCAGGTACCCACATATACCAATGCACCAAATCACATGTACTCACCGTGGGAACCAAATCAGTTGCATGTAAACAACAACCAGAGTCCAGATAATTGTATGGTCGCAATTTTGAGAAGCCTGGTAGAAAGTCAACGTGAAGCTCATCTTCCTCCACCGCAGGTAGATGTATATGATGGTAAGAATCCACGACAATTCCCATCCTTTCTTAAGAATTTTGAAACCCTTGTCAAAACCACCAATAACAAAGCCAGAAAGATGGATATGTTGCTTCGATACACAACAGGTGAAGCTCACGATCTGATCAAGGATTGTATCCTACTGGAAACATTGGAAGAGGCTTATGACCAAGCGATGGCATTACTTACAAAAGATTACGGCCATCCTGCAACTTTAGCAGCATCCTACAATGAAACGGCTCAAAATTGGCCACGCATTGTTAATGGAGACAAGGAGGGAATGAGGACATTTTCAATATTTCTAAGAAATTGCATACATGCCAGACAAAGCAAGTTTGACATGACACACATGGATAACTATGAATTTCTGAGGACTCTAGCTGGAAAATTGCCCGTGGCATTACAGCAGCAGTGGATAGGACAGGTGGGAAGGTTCCGAGATGTCGAACAAAGATCTCCCTCACTTGAAGACTTGGAGAATTTTGTGACACAAGTTTCCAGAAATGAGAACGATCCTAGAATAGCCGGTCTTGGATACCAGGGACGTGCCAACAGAGTCAAACAAAATCCTGCCAACAACAACATATCACATAAGAAAAGTGTATATTCAGCGGTAGTGACTGACTCAAAACAGACGTTTCAATACGGGAGGAAAAGAGACGAAATCCACCAATGTTGATAAGATAAACCAAGCTGAAAACTTGACATGTTTGTATTGTGGTGCTGGCACTCATCACACAATAAGTGACTGCAGAAAGTTTGCCGCCATCACATCAGAAAGCAAATCGGAATTTTGCAAGAAGACAGGATTGTGTTTTTCATGCATGAATAAAGGACACATGAAGAGAGACTGTCCAAATCCCGAGTGGTGCAAATGCAAAAAGTGCAAAAAGAGACACCCAACAGCACTACATGATCCGAGTAGAGAAAACAGAGATGCAACGAAGCCAACGGACCAGCACAAAACCAAAGAAACGCCTATGGCTCCATTATCTGTTACCACAGGCTGCGCAAAAAGTCTGGTGGACCGTTAATGACAATTGTACCAGTACAAGTAAAACCAAAGTCTGGAAGCCATTGTGTGACCACATATGCATTTCTGGACAATGGGTGTGGTGCGGTTTTTGCTTCACAGGAGCTTAATGACCACCTGAACACCAGAACAAGAAACACCAAATTGATGTTAAAGACCTTGAATTCAGAAGAAGTACTGGAAACTAAGGTTATACAAGATCCACTGCAGGTTGCAAGCATAGATGATGACATATTTCTAGATTTACCAGAAGTATATCTGAAAGAAGAAATACCTGTGTCAGACAAGGACATACCTACCCAAACAGATGTGGAAAAATGGAAACACCTAAAGTCCATCAAGTTACCAGCTATGAAAGGAGTACCCGGCAGTGTATGCATTCCCAAAGTTACTCTGATGATAGGTAGCAACGTACCATCTACGACACAGCCCTTAGAAACAAGAACCGGAAACATTGGTGAACCATATGCCATTCGCTCACCACTTGGATGGTTGATTTATGGTATCCTATCTACCAAGACTGCTGAGGCAGTGTCAGTGCATTTTAGCAGGACAAGGGATGTTAGTGACATGCAGAATCACATCCAACATCTAGATTGGTATCATGTCGGGTATGTATGTTAACCTTGATTTTAATGAACGTTCAAGTGAAACCAAAGAAGAACTATCAATAGAAGATAAGAAATTCCTGAATATCATGGAGGAATCCGTAGACAAAGTTGAAGGGCACAACCAGACCAAGTTGCCACTAAGAAACCGTGACACTATCATGCCGAATAATCGAGTACAAGCACAGATGTTCGCTGAGAAGCTGAGACATAGACTGTTGAAAAATCATGAGTTACACCACAAATATTATGATTTTATGACCAAGCTCGAGACGAGCAGTTTTGCTGAAAAGGTACCACCTGAAGAAATGCAGCGATCAGATGGGAAAGCTTGGTACATACCACACCACAATGTACACAAACCTCATAAGCCTGAAAAGGTCAGAGTTGTATTCAACTGTCCTGTTAAATACAAGGGCACCTCCATCAACGACAACCTATTCCAAGGACCCGACATGACGAATAAGCTAGTTGGTGTCTTGTTGAGATGGCGAAGAGAACCAGTAGCGATGATGGCTGACATAGAGTCCATGTTTTATCAGGTCAGAGTACATCCGGACGATTGTGATATGTTGGCCACGAGGTGACATGAGAACAGCGCCAGTAGACTACCGAATGAAGGTCCACATATTTGGCGCAGTATCATCACCCAGTTGTGCCAACTATGCGCTAAGAAAGACAGCCGTAGACAATGAAGCTAAATATGGGAAAGCTGTTACAGAGTCTATCAACAACGACTTTTATGTCGACGATATGCTGAAGTCGGTGGCTACAGAAGACCAAGCGATCAAGATAGCAGGAGAAATCAAAAGTGCATTACAAGGAGGGGGTTTCAAGCTCACAAAGTGGAGCAGCAACAGTATGAAGGTAATGAAAACAATCCCAGAAGAAGAGAAAGCTAAAGAAGTTAAGAGTCTAGATCCTGACAGTGAAATGATGCAGCGAGCACTGGGTATACAGTGGTTTGTGGAAACTGACCAACTAGGCTTCAGGCTGAATGAAGTAAATAATAGAGCTACTAGAAGAAACATATTGTCTACCATGAGCAGCATCTATGATCCAATGGGTATGACATCTCCATATGTTTTGCAAGCAAAAATCTTACTGCAAAGCTTGTGCAAGGATAAGTTAGACTGGGATGAAGAAATAACCGGAGAACAGAAGCGAGTATGGGATAGGTGGAAGGATGATTTATACAAGCTCAGCGCTTTGAAGATAGACAGATGTTTAAAGCCTGTTGGTTTTGGACAACCTACGCAGACAGAGTTACATCACTTCGCTGATGCCAGTGAAACCGGCTATGGCACCGGCTATGGCACCGTTAGCTACATACGGTATGTAAACAGTGAGCCAGAGTAGCACCTTTGAAACAGATGACCATCCCTAGACTCGAACTTTCAGCTGCGACTGTAGCAGTGCGTGTCAATCGTCTGTTACAGACAGAACTTCAGATGCCGTTCGATGAAATACATTTTTGGACGGACAGCCAAACTGTACTAAGGTACATACATAATGAGAAGTCGAGATACCACACCTTCGTAGCCAATCGTGTAGGACTAATCAGAGAAGAGACACAGCCAAAACAGTGGCATTATGTGGAAACTACACAGAATCCAGCTGATGATTCATCAAGAGGCCTGAGCATGGACAGCTTACTTCATACCACAAGATGGTTCCAAGGTCCAGAGTTTTGTGGGAAGCAGAACCACAGTGGCCGGTATGGCCAATCAACCCGGAGCCCAATGACAGTGATCTAGAAATAAAGAGTGTATCAGTTAGCTCAACGACAGTGCAGAAAGTACCTCCAGAAGTAGCCCTACAAGAACCTAATGAGACAGAAGACGCAGTAAGCAAGATCATCCATCATTACTCCGACTGGATGAAACTCAAGCGAGCCGTAGCTTGGTGGCTGCGATTGAAGAAATGCCTGCAAGAGAAGGCAAAGGATGCTAAAAAAACAGGTACTCCAGAAGCAGATGGAAATAAGATACTAAGTCTACCTGAAATTACCAAAGCAGAGGAAGCCATTATACACCATGTGCAAGAGAGCAGCTTCCACAAAGAAATAATGGAACTACAGAAAATGGGAAAACTCAAGAATAGTGCACAAAATCCTAAGCAAGTGCTCAGCAAGACCAATATCATAGCAAGATTGGATCCAGAATTACAAGATGGACTTCTGAAAGTTGGCGGAAGGCTGAGAAATGCATATTCCCCAGAATTCCAAGCATCAACTGATCCTACCTAAAGAACACCATGTATCAACTTTGATCATCAGAGACATTCATAAGAAAGTGAACCACCAAGGCAGGAATCACGTCTTAGCTGAATTAAGGCAGCGATATTGGATTGTGAATGCTCACACAGCTGTACGAACTATTCTCAACAAGTGCCTTATCTGCCGTAAGCATCAGGCACGTACAGCCACCCAAAAGATGGCTGATCTACCTCACTGCCGAGTCAAGTCAGATGAACCAGCATTTGCTAGAACCGGGATGGACTATTTTGGTCCCTTTCATGTGAAGCAAGGGAGATCAACAAGAAAAAGGTATGGCATAGTGTTTACGTGTTTGAATTCCAGAGCTGTGCACACGGAAGTAGCTGATACTATGGAGACAAGTTCGTGTATTGACGCTTTGCGACGATTTGTGGCCAGACGCGGCCAGATTCGCGAAATACACTCAGATAACGGCACCAATCTGGTTGGAGCCTATAATGAACTGCGACGATCATTGCAGGATCTGAATGAAACCCAGATGCAACAGTTTTGTACCAAACGAGACATAGAATGGCATTTTAATCCTCCAGCGGCATCACACCATGGTGGCGTCTGGGAACGCCAAATCCGCACAATAAGGAAAATACTAACTGCCATGCTAAATGAACAACATGTGAAAACATGTAGTAGTGACGAACAATTACGCACATTGATGTGTGAAATAGAATCTACGATTAACAGTAGACCACTGACAAGAATGTCAGACAAGCCGAATGACTTGGATGTCATAACACCTCAAGACTTACTGCTGCTACGCCCAACAGTTAATCTACCACCTGGAAAGTTTGATCCCAAGGATATCTACTCCAGACGGCGGTGGCGTCAGATGCAGTTCTTAGCTGATCTATTCTGGAAGAGATGGGTGAAAGAATATCTTCCAGACTTACAAGCCAGACAGCGCTGGTTGCAGCCAAAGAGGAATGCGCAGATAGGTGATGTGGTTTTGATAGTGGATGACCATGCACCAAGGAATTCGTGGCCTATGGGTGTTATCCAAGACGCCTATAAAGGAAAGAGCGGTCTTGTAAGGAGCGCAAAGATCAAGACCAAAAGCACCGTGTTGATACGACCGATCACTAAGCTGTGTTTGTTACTGGAGAACGATGCATAAAGATGCAGGACTAAGTTATCCAACAACATCAAAGTGGATGGACAGCTAGAAACAGAACACTATGGTTGAAGACTGAACAATCCAACCCAACGTGAGTACTGTTATGCTATCCAGGTGTGGTGTTGCAGTGGGCTATTTGATTTAAAAGGGTGTCCATGAGATACCTAGAGTTTAAAAGGAACCTATTGGAAACTCATGCATGCTTGTATGTTTACCATTTGTTTGTATATAGTTCAATTTTTTGGTTTTTCAAAATTAATTGAGCAGTGGTTTTACATGCTCGTTAGATACAGTTCTCAGAAATAAAGCATGATTTGAGCATCCAAGTTGTTCCTACATGAAAACGGTATTTGATAACATTTTCCCACTCTGCAACAGCAACCTGATTATGATAAAGCATGATGCACATAATGCATTGTGATGGAAGCTGGTTTTTGTGCGGTTGGTGAATGTGCTGTCTGTGTTACAGGCATTCTTACTCGCTGAATGTGCTGTCTGTGTTACAGGCATTCTTACTCGCTGAATGTGCTGTCTGTGTTACAGGCATTCTAAGCTGTATGTGTACAGCAACTTTTATCTCCGTTCGCGAATCATCTATAATAACAAGTGTGTGTTTTTCTGACCTGAACCAGTATCGACCAAAGATAGTTGACAATATAGCTTCAACGATGGACAATTCTGCAGTGACAAGAGTATAAGCTACATGTACAGCTTGTCATAACAATGGTGGTTTTCTAATGGATCTGTGACAACTGTGTTTTTTGCCAGTGGATCAAACCCAACCCAAAGCACAAACCAGCAGGTTATGCCAGCCATGTGAATATGATAAGAATTCACTAATGCATGAAAGCATTTGGCTGTGAAAATTATGGTCTTTCAATGTAACAGAAAGGATTCAGTAGAGTGCATCACCCATTTTGCTCAATTGCTGACTATCAGCATTTTTTGTGAAGCGCAAGCGCATTTTGTGGCTTTTTGGAAATTTAGGCCATTTATTCGTTGATTATGAGTTATAGTGGAAGTGCAAATTAGTGAATCCATTTCTGCTTTTCAATTTTGCTCCAGCAGACCATTTAATGCATCTGATCTTATAACCATCAACTGGAAGATTCAAAGACTCTGAACCATATTGACTCTTATGCATGTATGGGTTATTGTTAATCTATCTACATTTATGTTTAGGTTAGATTGTTATATCTTAAGATTTAGAAATTTTGAATGAGCAGGACTATTCAATTTTCTTTCAGTGTTAGAGTTAAAAAGCAACAAGTAATTGCTCTAGTTTCAGTTAACCATTTATGCCAATCAGACATGTACATGTTTGTTATACACATGTCACAGAAAGATTATCACTCCAAATTTAGATTTCATTAATAAGGAGTCCTGATTATGTACTATGATGATAGATATTGTGTCATATTGACAGTGAAATTACAAAATCAGATTTCAAATTTAGTTCATGAACAGTTTTGGATTTAGGATTTTCTCACATATTATCATGTTGATTAGAGTATTAATATTTTGCATGAATCGCTCAAATTTGTGATTAGTGCGATTGGGGCCGGTGTAATGTCCGACTGTCCCTGATCAGTGTTTACGCCCTCAATCGTCTAAGTAAAGTTTTCAGATGGATGATTCAGTGTTTCTAGGAAGTAGCTTTGTTGTTGAGAAATGGATGCTTCCGAAGGACAAGCGACATCGTCTTTACGAATAGTAAACAGTATTTAAAAGTCAAGTTTCAGTGAAAGGAAGAACGATATGATTATCCGTAGGTGATTAAACGATTAAGTAAGACGCAAGGAACAAACTTGGAACTGTTTATTGTCAATGCGTGTTGCATGGTTTCCTTTTGGGAGTTCTCAACCACCCTCCGTTAGAACATAATGTAAATGCTTTCTCCGTGTAAGCACATTACATTACAATACATGTAACTGGTACTAGCCCTTCACACACGTTAACTATAATAATTGCATGGATTTGCATGTAGGCAATTGCATTGTTATACGACGTGTGAACGCAGTGTCACGAGTATATTGTTTTCGTTAGCCTAAATCTGGTAAAATTTGCTCCACATAGAAAGCAGAAAGTGTTATGTAGACTGTAGTGATTTGTCTGTTACAACCTTCTATTTTGTTCAGTATCACCCCTTTTGCGGGTAAAGTAAGTACGTGAATCTGGCTTTAGATCAAATCGGTTTTATTCTCACTGCGCGAGAAAAATAGACTTTGGTTTAACTTAGACACGACTGGTTAGCAACGATTTTAGGCTAAACGCGCGTTTAGTACGAGAATACGACCCTTAGGGTCTACGAGGGGCATTCAATAAATACCTGCGACAATTGAAAACCTCTGAACCGTGACACGTGTCAATAAAATAAACTTATGATACTTAATAAACTGTAAGTCTTACTCTTTTCTCACAGAAAATTTCAAACACGTAGGTCATTTTTATCATTACATCTCAGCACTGTGAATACCGTGATCTCAGGGCACTGGTTAGGGAATTAAATGTTACAATGGCGGGAAATTTGAAAGACAAGTTTGTGGTATGCATTAAGATACATGCGTTAATAGTTTTAATATTGGCGCTTGATTTATAATGCTGATTCTTGTCAATTTGCAGTGCCCAGAGACCATGATGTTTATAGTACTGAAATTACATGATATAAATGACCCACGTGTTTGAAATTTTCCGTGAGATAGGGGTAAGACTTACAGTTTAATGCACTTATCAATTGCAGTCCCGGCCCCGGGGGACCCGGGGCATGGCGGGGACTATGCGGGGACCGTACGCAAACGTACGAAAGACGTTGCCCGGCTATGCGGGGGCGTGTAGCCGGGACGTACAAAACGTACCCCCGCTGGCCGGGGCGTGTAGCCGGGGCGTAGCGGGGACGTACATTACTGAAAACTAGGCCGGGCCATGGCCGGGCGGCATTGTAGCGGGGGCGTACGCTAGTACACAGATGTACACCCGGGGCATAGCCGGGGCGTACACATACATAGCGGGGACGTACGCTTAGGTACACAAAATGTACACCCCGGCTATGGGGGGCCGGGACAGTACGCCGTCGTACACTTTGTCCCGGCCCAGAGGGGCCGGGATCGTACGCCGCCGTACACTTTGTCCCGGCCCAGGGGGGGCCGGGACTGTAGCGGGGGCGTACACAAATATGTGCCCCGCCCTGCGGGGACCGTACACGACTGTAGCCGGGACGTCACAGCGGCAATTTGCACGTCCCGGCCCTAATCCCCGCTATCCCCGGGTCCCCCGGGGCCGGGGATGCAATTGATAAGTGCATAAGTATCATACGTTTATTTTACTGACACGTGTCACGGTTCAGAGATGTTCAATGGTAGCAGGTATTTATTGTATGCCCCTCGTATGTACGATGACATTTATTTAGTACGATGCCATTATTCATTGGCTGTCGCCCCCCCCCCCCCCCCCCCCCCCATATTGTCCGTGGATTTCGGAGGTTCCCGTCAATTGTTAAAATGTTTCAATTTGCACGTTGTATCGGAGCAAACTCCGACAGGAATTACAGTGTCTGAGAGTCATCCAAACACAATGCTAATTCTATTAGTCAAATACAATTACTTTAATTGGGAATGATTTTGCCATTCTATAGTAAAGAAGCTGTATTCTAGCGTGTAATATGCACGCACAGACATTTATAAATTTCAACTTCGACCCTTAACTTTCTTTGTGTACTTCAATTTGCTTTTGTTTGGCTGCAGTCATACCGATTTATCACGTTAATGGTCATATGCATGCTTTCATTCTGGAACTTCATAATCATATTGAACCCACAGTCATGGCAGTTTGTTGGAAAACAACGGACAGTTTATCTCATTCGTCACAATGGCTGGCTTCTATCTTCAACATGATCAATATCTACAAGTTTACATTGAAATTACCATAGTAACAGTACATTGTATCTTGTAAGACTAATTTATTTTTTCAATAAAATGTCAGTATAGACAATCACCAACCAAACAAAAAATTCCCAATGTTTTGACCATGTTATGCGTTGAGTATTCCGCCGAATAGAGGTGCAATAGCGTTTTGGTACGGAATCTGTTTATTTATTTGTTCATTATTTGTTGTTGTTGCTGTGGTTTTTTTTCCCATGTTGTACGCTTTTAATTACTCTTTGTTTTTTAAACCTACCGGTACTGTATGTCCTTCAATTAAGTTGGCTTTTCCGTCCTTGTCAAATCTCCCTAAACGTGGTCCCAAAATGGCGGCTCCTACCCAGGCAGCTGTGCCCCCAACCACGTGAACTACTCCACTTCCGGCAAAATCCTACATAAATCCGACAAACGATATGGAATTAAATACAAGAAAAACAATGCTGATGACGAAATGGTGCATATTTTCAATAAGGCCTAATACACTACACACTAGCAACTGTTTTCCCTTTCAAAATTGGATTTGTTTTCAATTTTCGAACCCATTTGGTGCGATTTGGTGTGTAGGCCTACTGTTGACCAATATTTTATTGAAAAGCAATTCCTTTCCCCCGTTTCTTCTCTTTCTTTCCCCCTTCTTCGTTTTTTTCTTTCTTGACAAATAGGCCTACATATACAGGCTGTCCCAAAATGATTAGTACCCATCGATGCCCAAAGTTCAATACATTTTTTCATCATCAAAATCAATGAAATTAGATCCGTTTTTTTTATCATATTTGTTATACTGTACCCTTTGATTAGAATTTTAGATCATGACTATCGGACTTATTTTAATGAAGTTACACTCCATTGTGTAAGACATAGTGATTTCACCTTTTTGGCAAAGTGCAAATAATTGTGTTTTTAAACAGCTTGTTTGAAAGAAACTAATACATTCTCTTAATCTCTTGTCTGCTAATATCTTTGGTTCCTTTCTATTTTGAACTGCTGTTGTATCATATTGTTGTTCAAACCATTAATACTTCTTCATTTTGATTCAATTTGAAGAGTAAAAATGGATCGTCACGCATGAGCGACCCAAAGCTTTGTTTCTATAATGAGCTAGTTTTTAGGCTAAACTTGAGAGACATTTACATTAGTTATGGGTGTTCAAATCATTAATAATTCTTCTCCTTAATTAAATTTAACGGGTAAAAGAAGTTTGTCACACTTGAGTGACCCCGTGCATTGTTTTATTTGACAAGTGTTTAGGGACTTCTAAATGAAGTGGTATTTGGTGAATCACCAGTGGCTTAGATTTCATTTTCACATTGGAGAATGGATTTCGTGAGGTTAAACACTACGAAACTATATCATTTTAACCAAGTTTGTAGGAAATTGCATCCCCAATATAAAAAAGTCTAAGCCACTGCTAGTTACCCATGACCACGTCTTTACCTGGTCATGGTCCCTGAAGTTTAGCCTCAAAACAAGCTCATTGTAGAAACAAATCTAGGGGCGCTCATGCGTGACGATCCAATTTTACTCTTCAAATTGAATCAAAATGAAGAAGTATTAATGGTTTGAACAACAATATGATACAACAGCAGTTTAAAATAGAAAGGAACCAAAGATATTAGCGAGAATGTATTAGTTTCTTAGTTTCTTTCAAACAAGCTGTTTAAAAACACATTTTTTGCACTTTGCCAAAAAGGTGAAATCACCATGTCTTACACAATGGAGTGTAATTTCATTAAAGGTAGATGTTCCGATTTTCAACTTTTCTATTCTACATGAAAGGTCATCCTTAAAATAGTCGTGTTCCAAAGTTTGAGTTGCATAGCTCTAATGGTTCTTATTTTAGACGCACAAGATGCTGTGAACTGTTACCCATTGAGTAGTACACAAACTATATCGGTGGTTACCACCATTCGCGGTAATTCGACGTTATTTCATCGATTTCTCTGTAATTATACCGATTTAGGCCGTCAAATTTCAGTATGATGATGAGAAAAATACGAGCTTTCATATGATATGAAAATCTCCGTATGTTTGAAATAATTCTGTGTTACGAAAATGTGATCGGGTCATCTACCTTTAAAATAAGTCCGATATTCATGATCTGAAATTCTAATGAAAGGGTACAGTATAACAAATATGATTGAAAAACCACGGATCTAATCTCATTGATTTTGATGATGAAAACATTTATCGAACTTTGGGCATCGATGGGTACTAATCATTTTGGGACAGCCTGTACAACGTTATTTTATTCATTAATCAGTCACTCAATTAAAGAGGCTCTTTCTCTTCCCTGACCTCTTTCCTCTCCCCTCTTAGTTTCCCCTTTTTTGTAGGGGGTCGGGTGACCCGTGGTTTAAGTTCCGGGGGGGGGGGGGGGGTGTCGGGTTGACCTTTCTGGTGAATTTTTGGGGTCAGAAAACAAATCTGTTGACGTGGTGTACTAGAGTGGGGTTAATAAACCTTAATAAATGTGTCAAGGGTAAATCTTATCTTTATTCTTTGTTGAATTGAATTATCGTAGTTATAAACAGTGTACTCTCTGTAACTATGTGAATTCAATTCGAAAAGGAACATATTAACATATTAACACTTTCCACGCGGCTATAGTTTTACCATATACAAAACAGATTTTTCAGAAACCTTTCCCAAAATTTCTATCTCAAAGATTATTGAACCAATACCAGGCATGTTTGTACTTATTTCAATGCATTTCTCATGGTGATTCCAAATATGGTAATGAAATTCATAAATTCTGACATTTTTGAAACATTTTGTGAACATTTGCAATGTCGTCTGCAGCCGCCTGCCGCGTGGAAATTGTTAAAGACATGTCATCGATACGTTGACATTGACATGGTCTGTCACTCACGGGAATGACCAAGGAGAGGTACATTATCAAAGTAGTGTTACGAAACCGTAGGTAGTTAACCAGTGTCGTGAGTTCGATTCAAAACGGAACAGACATACACATAATATGACGCGATCAAGAGGAATGAGTCGGATGTCGGGGAATCCCAAATTGAGATATGGCCGGCCAATTCAAAATGGCGGCTTACATAAGTTTTGATGGAAATTTGACATAACTTTGGAACAAAACGTCGTATCGACATGGGGTTTTCAGTGTCTGAAAGCTCTAGGTGTCTTCTTTATAACTGTATTAAAAAATCATTTTCGACCAGGGTCGACATCCGACTCATTTCTCTTGATCGCGTCACATTATTGATACTGTATAGGCCTACATAATACGGTATACTAAAGAGAAAAATGACCAAGGGAGGCGTCATAGGTGTGGCGCTAGAATAGTTGTTTTGGGCGTTCAGATGTTGTCATAAAGCAACCAATGTATTGTAAACCACACCAATTGCCTCTAGGGTCCTTCATTGTTCAATAGAAATTATGTTGTGCTTCTGTTTCGAGTTTTCTCGCTTTTGCGATATAACATTTCAACGTGTAGCCACAGTTGATGTATTTATCTTTGATACATTTTCTCATAATCTCTTGAGAAATACAATTATAATTAAAGTTCATACAATTACAGCATGTAAATTTAGTTGGTTCCCGGGGTTTCACGCCCGTCTGTGTTAAACGGCGATGTCAATACAAATAATTGGTTGTCGAAGTCATTGCCCGTATAATATGACAAAATAAATATCTCGTAGTATTTGACTGCACTTTTATACGCCATTGCGTCTTTAGTTTGTATTTCACCTCAGGTTAGGCAACAAACAAAATTGTAATGTTGTCCTCGACCGCCCGCTTGTCAGATTTAGGACCGCTCAGATTTTTATCTATTTTTCCAGATTTTTTTTCAGATTTTTCAAGATTTTTTTTCTTTCGATTTTTTTTTAAACAACAGTTTAAATGGCATTGACTATTAAATTAAGTGTTCATAACATGTGCGACTCTCGAGTGATTTCAACTTCTTGTTGGCTGAACTTAAGCTTCCGCTGGTATAAGAACATTTTTTTAAAAATCCGCCCGCCCGCCCCTCCTCTCTGAAAGCTGTGGAGGACAACATTACTTTTTATTTTGTGGCCTTAGTTACCTATGACGTCAATTCGATTATGTACTATACCCTCCATTGTCACCTACAAGAATTATGACTGGGTTTTCTTTATACCGTAAATATTGAACAAAAAATCACAACGATAAATCAAACCGCAATTCATAGCTCTATTTAACAATTTGTTTACTAACCTGCACTTGACCCATGACTAATATACCACAAAAACTCTGTTAAAGTATATCCACACGCTTAAACAAGAAAAATCAAAAGTTCGTCCAAACTATTAAACCTAGTGGTCTACGGGTGGACGAACCTTTCAAGTAGCCTAAATTTCAAACGTGTTTTTTTTTAAATACCGCTGAATGCACACAAAACAAATCAATGATGTTTTAGGGAAAAAATACATATTAAAAACTAAAATGTACAACTAATGTGTCGTTCAATTCTGTATAACACGTTTTTCATCGCAGTTTCCAAGTTTTAAATAATCATGATGTTACAGTAGTATAGTACCACTTTGTATTGTAAAGTATACAGTGGTAAAAAAAGTAACTATACAGGTAATAAATGGGCTTTTAACTCTAAAAATACATATCGTACCTAAAAATATTAAATAATAAAGTTGTTGGGAAATTTATCTTCTTTCATATGAGATATTGCACGTTAGGATCAGTTTAATATTAAAGGAGTGACAATCGAAAATGTAAGGTAAAGCCCCATTTTTATGTTCACATTTTTCTTTTCTTATACACACGGACCCAGCTACGGGTACATTACAGTGGTAGCACTGGCTCAAAAATTTGAGGAGTCCCATTTGCATTTTTCAGGACCCTTTAAAGACTGCAAAAACTAAATTTAAGGGGTCCCCCAGAAATATAAGGGGTCCTGAAGTTTGAGCCTTTGAAAATGGTCAACAATTTTTTAGAGACAAACAGTCGCTAACACAGATACGCACACTAGCGTAAGATCATGTAACTCATATACCTATGTCGTGTCCATGTTAATCAGTAGAAGATACTTATATATAGAATGTTTTGGAAATCGCTTGAAACTTTTGCGGAAGCAATTCGGAAGCGATTTAGTGTGTTTAACAACTTTTAAAAATACAGGATTTGCATTGTATTTATCTTTTACGGACATTAATAAATTAAAAATGTAGGCACAGGATGGAGATTGACAATTTTCAGAATGTCTTAAGGTTTCCACGTCCATACATCGTCAGATTTAAGGGGTCCCTTTATTTTCGATTGGGACCCGTTAGTGAAGTTCAATATGTAAACTTACGCGTCCATTATCGTCCAACAAGAAAATAAGGGGTCCTAGGACGCGAGGACGCGCAAGAACGCGAGCCCTGGTACATTATTGATTACCTGTAGTGCAATTGCATGGGGATGCAAGCGCAGGTTTGATTTCGGCAGTATTGATCCGATGGATCGATACGCCACACACACCCCACCCGTCATACTCTCCCCGTGTTGAAAAGCAAAATGTGAACATGAAATTGTGAACTTTACCTTACATTCTCGATTGTCACTTCTTATACCATTGGGCAAATAAGGGCATGTACTGCACTGTCATGGGTAACATTGTATTTTTTAATATGGCTTCTGACTGCCCCCCCCCCCCCCCCCTAGTTACGCCACTGATACTATACCATCATATCAAATAACCCTCGTTACATTTAACCCTATTTGTCATCATTAAACTAGGCCTATATATGGTCAACTCTCATGAAAATAGTGCAAATGAGATTTCAGAAGTTGAAGAAAAAAATTGTCTCCAATTTTATTTATTACACTATTTTTTAATAGTAGACATGTACTGGATACTAGATTAAAAATTTTGTGAACAACACTCATTGCATTTTTGTACAATATAACGTTGAATTTATATTATAATATCACTTGTTTGCAGCTTTTGCTCCATGTTTATTACGTTATGTACTTCCTATCAGCTCTAAATCAGAACGAGTTTACAAACTGTGATGCCAAAAACACAAAATTATAGTTACGAAAGCATACTTCTACCAAATACAGCGAACAAAATGCAATGTAATTTTGTAAATTGCAAGTATTATGAATTGTTTTTGGTCTTCACATCACTGTTTGAACCTCAGCTTTAAAACTAAAAAAATGCACGGTTTTCCAAAATGAATATCTTTGTGCAAAGTATAAAATATATCTTTAATCGTATCTTTTTCCAAGCGTTATAATGTGTTTTTTAAAGTTAGCTCAGAAACAATAAATATTATGCTTTACCAAAAACGCTGGCATTGGTATTCGGACTTTATGGGGTGGGTAACGTAATAAACATATACAAACACATGTAAACAAATATATTCAACATCGACCAAGTCAGTTTATTTTGTACACAGACATATCTTGTAAATGGTATTTTAGTAAAAGTTAGGTTGCCTAAAGTCCACTAAAAGACAGTTCTATATATTGTCGACTTGATCTTTTGATGTAGGGTAAATATGGTGAATAACGTAATAAACATGGTCACTAAATCGACAGATGTAACATGGCACTTTACAGATATGTTGTTAGACCATGACATTATTACCTTTATGTAAATTTTAATAGCACTAAATATTGAATAGCCTTTTATCTCCTAAAATTAGTAAGATATTGATTTGTTTTATTTAAAATGATGGTAGTAGAATTGTTAATAAGATTGTACTCTGATGACCTTTTTATCTCCACTGTTGCATTTGGTTCTGCCGGTATCGCCATTGGTTTTTTGCACTGTGTGGCACATATTTCTGTATAATAAAGATAACAAAAACAAAACTAAGTTAATGGCATATATTGCAGCTGTTTCAGCTAGGTATACCGTATTTATTCACACAATTATACGAATTGGTTTATTACGTTATCCAATAGCCATATAACTATGCATCATTGAAGCATGCAAACAAATGAGATTGTGTCAGTATGTGAGACAATATGTATGTACACTAAGTTAACATTCATAAACACATAATAAATGTTGAATCACTATGAACGGGGTGCAATTATATTTATCAAATGATGGAAAGTTTATTACGTTGTCCATTATAAGGTGGTTTCAGTCCTCACATAGAATAGTCCACATATTACAATTATAACATTGGATACAATGTATGATACTCAAGTACATCAATCATGAAAGTTACTGAATTGACGCCAACATTGACATGAGACTAGACAATGAGGTTGGTTACGTTATCCCGTTTATTACGTTATTGGCAACTGCAACGGTGCCTAATGCTGGCTTATAACGTATATACAAAGCAATCAATGAAGATGTTAACGATACCTACTGCATTTCTTCACATTATTAACCCCATTCTGATATCATAGGTCCATTTTCAATGTGCTTAAGAGATCTATAATGACTTCAACTGTCATTCAGCTTAATGTTCATATTACTTACAAGAAAAAATGAGGAATTCTTACCATTCGTCGTGGTTTTTTTGCATGTACTTTCATCGAGTATCCCCCATGCATGCCTGCGAAAAGGGCCTGCCACGTATCTTTGTTTAATACAGTCGTAGAGAGCAGCTGTCTCTCTGTCGATTTATTCGACAACGTAATAAACGATAACGTAGTAAACGTTTTTCGTACTCAAAGTACCATGTAGACGATCTGGAAAGAGCTAGCGAGTGTTCCAAGTAACCACATAGTCCTATGTATATGTATCAAATTGGTTTTTAACCAAAAAGTGTGTTTTGATACATAGTTCGGGAGAAATCTCAACAACGTAATAAACATCCTTAACAAGGTCGCATGCTTTGCAGCATTTTGATTTCTTCTCAAGGTCAGACCTGCTGCTATAGATTTTTGATAATATTATTTTCCAACACCCATGTTCTTTTAGATTAAGAATATGTACATTTAAATGTTTAAATGTTAATTTTGAACAATGTTGATCCTCAATATGTCGCAGGTAACGTAATAAACATCAACATCTCGGACAACATATATGAAACTGAAACAGGTAAACATCGTAAAAGATGTGCATTTTTTTTCTATCCATGGAATATCGCTATATGTTCCCTACAAATTATGACATATCTTGTAGAAAATGGTGCCCTCTTTGTATTGTAATTAATAAAGGCAAAATATACATTTATGCTGCGGACATGGAAATTTCGCTAATTTGGGGTATATGATGGCATTTTTTTGAGTGAAAACACGTTCAGAAGTATATCAAAGTATATAGATCCAAGTAGAAAACATCAATATCTATCTAGAAAAGAAGTTTTTCAAGCAAGAAAACATTGCATAACACAGAAATGGACCAAAGACATCAAAAAGTTCATTTTGCACTGTTTTCATGAGAGTTAACCATATAAAGTTCATATACCATGTCAAACTAATTTGCTGATTTATTCAAGTATCGCATGATAGATTATTAAAGTAAATAGCGAATATAGGTGGCATATAAAACTATTAAACGTAGGGAATTCCCCTTTTATACCCACGAGCATAGATATTAAATCAGGTCAAACTGATTACTGGTTGATTCAAATACGGTATATTAACTGCAGCTGACCAAAAGAATTCTCTATTTTGTATCACCCCCTTTATTGGAAACCTTACTATACAAGCACTGTATTTAGCCTAGATGTCAAGCTGTAACCAAAAATGCCGTGATACAGTTTTATTTTATTTTTTTAATTTGGATGGTTTACTGTAACCTCGTGACTGACCTGATAAACCACGCCATTTGGACCGTTTGCCAACCAGCCTATTTCTGTATCCCATGCCCAATGGCTCACTACTGGGTAGATGAATCCTGGGGGGAAATGTAACATTACATTACGACATACGTTAGCAGGTTAGGAGAAAAAAGTGCGTAACATTACGACATACATTAGCAGGTTAGGATATAGCAATGCGTAACATTAAGACATACGTGAGCAGGTTAGGACATAGCAATGCATAACATTACGACATAAGTTAGCAGGTTAGGACATAGCAATGCGTAACATTACGACATAAGTTAGCAGGTTAGGACATAGCAATGCGTAACATTACGACATAAGTTAGCAGGTTAGGACATAGCAATGCGTAACATTACGACATAAGTTAGCAGGTTAGGACATAGCAATGCGTAACATTACGACATAAGTTAGCAGGTTAGGACATAGCAATGCGTAACATTACGACATAAGTTAGCAGGTTAGGACATAGCAATGCGTAACATTACGACATAAGTTAGCAGGTTAGACATAGCAATGCGTAACATTACGACATACGTTAGCAGGTTAGGACATAGCAATGCGTAACATTACGACATACATTGGCAGGTTAGGACATAGCAATGCGTAACATTACGACATACATTAGCAGGTAAGGATATAGCAATGCGTAACATTACGACATACATTAGTAGGTTAGGACATAGCAATGCGTAACATACGACATACATTAGTAGGTTAGGATATAGCAATGCGTAAACATTACGACATACTTTAGCAGGTTATGACATAGCAATGCATAACATTACGGCATACTTTGGCAGGTTAGGACATAGCAATGCGTAACATTACGACATACATTGGCAGGTTAGGACATAGCAATGCGTAACATTACGACAAACATTAGTAGGTTAGGATATAGCAATGCGTAACATTACGACATACGTGAGCAGATTAGGACATAGCAATGCGTAACATTACGACATACGTTAGCAGGTTAGGATACGGTATAACAATGCGTAACATTACGACATACATTGGGATATTCCATTTATTAATGGTACACCCCCTATAATATAGAAGGCATTGGAATCCCCCCCCCCCCCCCCCCCCCCCCCCCCCCCCACAACAAAACAATAACAACAACAAATTGACACTTTTTGAGCGTGGGAATTCTCAAGAAAAAAGTCCATATTCCTCTCAATACAGTTTTGGTCACACCCCTATAATAGAAGGCAGCAAAATTTTGCAGTGGGAATTCCCAACAGTTTCTGTAAAAATATGTTTGCCTTCTATAGGGAGTGTACCATTAATAAATGGAATAGGACACAGCAATGCATAACATTACGACATACGTTGGTTAGCAGGTTATGACATAGCAATGCAAAGCAATACGACATACGTTAGCAGGTTACGACATAGCAATGCATAACATTACGACATACGTTAGCAGGTTACGACATAGCAATGCATAACATTACGACATACGTTAGCAGGTTACGGCATAACAATGCATAACATTACGACATACGTTAGCAGGTTACGACATAGCAATGCATAACATTACGACATACGTTAGCAGGTTACGGCATAACAATGCATAACATTACGACATACGTTAGCAGGTTACAACATAGCAATGCATAACATTACGACATACGTTAGCAGGTTACAACATAGCAATGCATAACATTACGACATACGTTAGCAGGTTACGACATAGCAATGCATAACATTACGACATACGTTAGCAGGTTACGACATAGCAATGCATAACATTACGACATACGTTAGCAGGTAGGACACAGCAATGGGTAACATTACTACATACTTTGGCACTTGGCAGGTTAGGACATATCAATGCGTAACATTACTAAAATTCATACCATAGCAGATTAAAGGACATAGCAATGCATAACATTACGACATACATTAGCAGGTTAGGACATAGCAATGCGCAACATTACTACATACATACGGCAATCAGGCCTTGCGCTTGCGTTGCGCTAAAATAAAGTATCAAAGCGCCAAGCAAACGCATAAGAATCGATTGGGGACGCAGTGGACACTGGTTAGAGCGGGAGAGGGTCCCCATGTAACACGCAGGAAGAGCGCGGAAAACTGCTCAAAATTGTCATTTTTGTTAATACAAGGTAGCTCTTAGTACGCTCCTATTCCGCTTATCACATTTTCACAGCGCTCTTATTACGACCCATTGTGTTTACTTTAAAGTCTCACGGACTCTCAATGCGCTTCCACTCACTGTAAATATTTTCAGTGCGTCCAAGTTGCTGTCTGCGTTACTAGTACGTTATTAATACGTTAGCACAACGTTCTCTGCGTGTGTGCGGAGAATACATAGCGATTGCACGAAGGGTATTAGATTAACAAACATATAGAAATAGTAGATACGGCCATGTGTTTTGAACTGACCACCCAAAAAGGGTGGCGGAGTTGCATTTTTGGTGACGAATCATCCATCTCTCTCTATTAACTCAACAACTATATGTGGTAGAGCTATGGTTTAGGTGTCATTTGAAAGCTTATTTATCTAGCTACACCGTGTGAATAAATCAGGTATTTCTATAACTGTTTGGCTGAGATATGATTGATTATACTTCGAAAGTCAGGGGTGGCGGCGGTGGCGGTGGCGGCGGTGGCGGTGGCGTCGTGTACAATCTCTATGGGGAATATATAAAATGTTCCCAATTCTACGTTCAAATTACAATAACTCCTCATTTTTGTATGGTACAACCATGATTTTGCTCTCATTTTATTGATTGTTTTATATTCTATAAGTTTCTGTTTCAACAAACGTGTCAACTCTTACGTAACAGTTGTAATCACGAATCGATTGCATTGTCTTTGACTTTTTCCCTATTCACTACACAGTAAACTTGCCCTAATTCATCGGTTTTACATACATGACTATAACAACAAAATTATTCAACCGATTATAGCAAAATTATACATTTTTGGAAAGCTCTCGAATAGGGGAATTCAGAAATCTTGCTTAAAATAGGATAGGGTGAATAGCCAAAAAAATATATGTGTAAACTTTAATAAATTTGAAATGTTAACGTTTGTGCTCATTTACTTCCCGATATAGTATATTTCAACAAGTTACACTTGACAACCATTATGTTCTGATGGGTAAATTGCATGAGGAACTAATATGCACAGTAAAATGATGATTGGGATAGGAATAAAAAAAATATTGAGCTTTAATCAAAATATGAAAAAAATCGATATTTTTTGAACATTCTTAATCACAACATGTTACCATTAGGTCTTATGCAAATTCCAATCGCATATTTAGATTCCTTGTGAGATTACCGTTCAGAAAATATATACTTTTTATGGGGTAGAACAGGTAGTTATTGCGATATGCTAATTCGAATCTCAGATGGTGTAAAATGTACAAATCTGGACATGCAACGGGAAGGGTGGCGAGTTCAAAACACATAGCCATACAGAAGGAATAACAATGATCCATGATTAAAGCTCTAATCACATTGCCGATCTTTAACATTGATTGTTATTTAAATCCTATTTAGAGAGTATAATCCTAGCTTAGCTTAATGCGATAATGCCACTTTTGTATAGCCGACCGTGACTTTTGGCAGGAGTTGTGAACATGTGTATCAATAACATTGTTGAATCTGAATACATTAAAATGATATAGCGATAGTATCATGATGTGTTTGTCCCTGCTCATATCGGTTCAATAAGAAAACCATATTGAATTATATGGATCACAACAAAAAGTGATAGTTGTGGCAGAGCACCCAATATAGACTATGGGACGTTGGTCTGTATCTTTCACTCTTGTTGTCCACCTCTGGGCAGAACTTCCCATAGTCTAATACATAAGTATACATACAAAATATACGTGGGATTGAGATACACAATCCACTGCGTCACCGAGGGGTTCATGAAGATCTTGATGCTCGGCTTGGCGTTTTAATGATGTTTCAGCGTAACCAAAGCGCCGGCCAGATCGCAGCAGAATGTGAAAGGGTTTTAGTGACCTTGATTCAAAAATGGACAATTTCGGACAGTTTTCCGCGCTCTTACACTGCGTGTTATTCATATTTTGATCTTTTTGAGCTCAGTGCAATCGCTGACCTGATCACCGTATGTGTTACAGGGGTATACCTTAGCAAATTAGGACATAGCAATGCATAACATTACGAAATACGATAGCACATTAGGACATGGCAATGCGTATAACGGTGGAATATGAAAGAAATATAAGTACATGTATATCCAAGATTTGACAAACATAGATTCATTCAAATACGTAAATGTTAATGAATTTGATCAATAGATTTGTTATCCCTATAGTTTTGTGAAAGTTCTTAAAATACTTTACATGGCATCTAAAACGTTTAATCAAAGCTAACTCTCTCTGAAAGTTCTGTGGTACACACTTAAAAATACGTAGTAGAAAATAACCCATTGCTGTTGGTGCATAGTTGGCCCTCATTTAAAGGGTCAACATTTACTAATAAAAGGCCAAAAGTTTGAACCTTTGTTAGTCAATTTTGAACCTTTAAATGATGGTCAACTAACTAACTATGCCCTAACTCCAATGGGATCATTGTTGACTACTATTTTTAAGTGTGTACCAGAGTGAAAGGGGCATTGAAAGATACGTATAGGAGGGCGCCCTCAATTTCCCTGGAAATCTGAAACCGTTTACCTTAATTCGCCGTCTATCGTGTAAAATGTTGTGATTGTGATTTCGATGTAGATGACATCGAAATTGTCAGCATCACTCGCCATATAAATTGCTTCAACCGAATATCTATCTAGCGCCATTATTCTAAACCATTTTCCCATAAATTAATATCATTGAGGGTTCTTACGTACCTTATCTCTTGAAACAATTCATTTTTCCCTCCAAATTTCATTGTTCTCGGCAATTCATTTTCCCCAAACTTCATTGTTTTTCGCAATCTCTCAATGCCCCTTAGAATGAACATTTTGGCAGTACCCCCGGACTCACATTGTAGATAACCAATATAATACGTCAACAAAAACAAAAACATACCTGACAACCCAACGGTGTACACAAGATATGCCGAAAACTCTGTCCTCTCCGCCATTGAACCGGACACAATTGTAGCCGCTGTAGCCGTGAAGACCAGGTGGAAAAACCAATGTTGATATTGGATGGCCGGCATCGATTCAAAAAAGAAATATCGATTGCCGATGAAAGCATTTCCAGGTTTGCCGAAGGCGAGAGCATATCCAAAGGCCCAATAGACAAGACCAGCAATGACTGTAGAGAAAAATATAAAACGTTATATCTTAACCCTTGCCCCGCGGCAGTCGTCTGCAGACGACAGTTCCAAAATGTCACAAAATGTTTGAAAAAATGTCAACGTTTATTGTATTTCATCACCACATTTGGAATCATTGTGAGCAATGCATTACAATAAGTACAAACATGCATATAGGTTCAGCAATTATGGAAACATCTATTTTGTGTTATAATTATATGGTAAAACTAATAGCCGCGTGGAAAGTGTAGGCCTAAACAACTCTACATTAACCCTAACTCATCCTCAATGCCGCAAATGTCCACGGTAAAGTCTGTCTGTGCCAGCTGGCGTGGCACTTTTTCGATGAAATAATGGCCCCAGGCTACATAGTCGGGCCAATACACTGGCCCGAGTATGGTTGGCCCCGTGGCGCACTGGTAGAGCGTTCGTCTCGCAACCGAGAGGTTGTAGGTTCGAGCCCCGGTGGCGGCGCCACTCTTTTTGTCCGCGTTTTTGTCGTTGAAAAAAAAAATCTTCAAAATGTGACTTAGGAGGTTAGGGTTAATAAATTGTTCAATCGATTTGTACAACGAGAATTAGTTGGAAGTGATACCTTATTTGTTCATCTAGTTCAATTGGAGACAAAGGTACGGTTTTATGTTTTTATTAGCGATACGAATAGAAGCCATCTTGGACCTCAAGGTTATGGCGACCTCAAAAAATGTACAATAAATAATATACGAAAACGTGGTATACTCGACTAGATTCTTGTTAGTTGGGGGTCTAAGGGATATGTGGTTCAGATTCTTCTAAAAGCACCAAATTTGGTCCATATGTTGCTCATACCATACTCTTTTGATTTTTGATGAATGCCAACATTTGAGCCTTTTTGGGGCTGCCATAATGGCCAATTCTAATATGGCCGCCATACTGGGGGAATCAAAAAATCAAATTGCTTCAATTAAGCTGGAAAGCATATCAAATTGTTTGTCTGAGCACAAGGATTCCAAAAATGTATAGTTTGCCCCACTTCCGATGTGTGGCTACTGAGATATTGAGCAAAACGTGAAAAGGTCGTTGACCTTTGCTTTTGGGGTCAAAATTTGAACATTTTGACAAACGATATCTCAAATTGTTCGTCAGACCTTTCGACCCCTGTACAAGGCACAATAACGGCTCCAGGTGGTAGAAAATACCATTTCTTCAACCCTTGTGATCTGACGAACAATTTGACATATCGTTTGTCAAAATCGGAACATGTTCAAATTTTGACCCCAAAAGCAAAGGTCAACGACTTCTTCACGTTTTACTCAAACGTGTTGTGTTGTGTTGTGTTTATATCAAATTAAATCTACAACCCTCCGGAATCTGAATATGGGGGATGCACAATTGATATTGCATCTATGGGGATTTTTGCCCTTTTCCATGACAACCGCGAAATAAAATAACAGTATTTTGAGAGAAGTATTTCCACTAGGGATCGTACTTTCCCGCGTATTTTCAGTTGTGAGTAAAAGTATAGGTGCATATAACCAATACGTGAAATTGTTATTGTAAGAAATGAACTGGAATGCTTCCACGACACTACTTACGAAACATTTTAATTAGGACAAGGTTAGCACATGATGATATGTATATTGAATGTTTGTTACTTACAAATGTCAAGGATGTTCTTTGTCAATATATTGGTTGTGTTCTTACTACGTACTGAGCCAGCCTCTAGAAATGCGAATCCACACTGCATGACTGAAAGAAATCAGTTTAATCATATTTCATGTTATAATAAATATCACGTACAGCAAACATGATGGACTAATGTATTAACAAGTAGAGTGATATTTTTTTCTCATTCATCAACAATGTGAGCATTTGTGGTGTGCATTGCAGTCATGTAAATAACTTGTTAATATTCTGACATACGGATTCGCACCCGGTACCATTGGCTACTTACAACTGTTGATTCGAGTAAAATAAATCGCAATTCGGGAGATATTGACTTCATGAATTCAACTTAAAATATATCAATAAAAAAACCAATAATGGTAATTTTTTATGTTCATCTTGAATTCTGAAGTATATTATTCTTTAAAAAAAATCTTCAACACTACTTTGTGTCCCTTTAAGAGACATAATCCTGTTACTTTTTGAATGAAGACAAAGGCAACAAATGGTTCAACACTTCTAGTCACGTTCCACGATATATGTGGGACACAGGTTATTGCAACGCAGTCAAGTGAAAATATACAGTGTAAGTGTAAGTGTAAGAATGCGGTGCCTTGCCACCTTCAACACTTTTTTGTGTCCCTTTAAAGAGACATAATCCTGTTATTATTTTGAATGGAGACAAAGGCAACAAAAGGTTCAACACTTCTAGTCACGTTCCACGATATAAACTCCTCACAAAAAGTATCGAGACACCTTGCACATGATCCAATCATTATAAACGGTCCGAAAAGGTATGAATAATTCTGAGCCAATGATCCAGTGCATGATTTTGTTCTGCGTATTTTGACACCTTGATTGTTGAGATACGATGTTGCGGAGCGGAGTTATTGTCATTTCAATGGACGTAAGTGCAGTTTCAAAAGTGACAATCGTCTCTATAGACTGTTCTCAGTGATCATGATGATCAGGTTTATGCTTTACACACGCTGTTGTGGACAATGATAGTGGACACACAAAGTACTGAAGACAAAAATAAAGTCATGGCATAGTTGAAGTTGAATGAAAACAATAAATCTGTGTTGTGAAAGGAACACATTATCTTCACGTGTGTAAAGCATAAAACCTGATCATTCAAAACAATAAATGCAAACTTGCATCTATTGTCTATAGGGATGATTGTCACTTTTGAAACTGGACCTACGACCATTGAAATGGCAATAACTCCGCTCCGCAACATCGTATCTCAACAATTGAGGTATCAAAATACGCAGCCAAGTGAAATGATACAGTGTAAGTGTAAGACTGCAGCGCCATGCCCCCGGGGGTGTGTTGAAAAAAGCCCAAGCGAAGCGTGAGCATACTTCCAGTCCAGTAACTCCAGTTCAGTATGGTTGGGCGCACGAGATGGTTTAATGATGAATGCGGGCGTGGGATGGTGGCCAGGCGTGCGTTTCCACCGGCAACCGTGGACACACAACATATTCTAACCATCTTACCGTGGACCTGTCGCCAACCGTGGGCCGTCCACAGTTCAAGACTAGGTACAGGGGGCTGCAATTAACCTGAAAATGCATTTAAAAGCACGTTTAAATAAGGTCCTCAGTCACAGGTTACCAATACCGTCCGCGGTTGGTAGATACAATTGTGTAAAAAAGAAAATGTTAACGTCCTCGTTATGTCGATTAAAATGTGATACACACCGTCCTCGGTTGGATAGTTCTTAACTACGTCCACGTTTGGAGGCGATTGCAAGTAGGGGTGGGTGTTCATGTGTTAGGGAATGGGTGGGGTAGGGGTGGGGAGGAGGAGCGCTGGTTTAAAATTAGAAAGCAGTAAATTAAATACATTCGTCGGCATGAATTGATACGTAATCATGTAATCGGACGTTCAGAAAATGGGTCTTGAGATCTTTTAAATTTGTTTAATTTAATATGTTCATGTTTTTTTGTGTTAAATATATCAAAACCTGGTCCACAGCTTATGACTTTAAATTAAATGATGACTGAATTTCTTCATATAACATCACGATTTAGAAACAATTCTGCTATTTTATCAGTAAACATCAATGAATCTCACATTGAACCAGCTTCCAAAATGCCCGCAATCTTGGCATTATACTTCAAAACGATCTTTTATGATGGATGTTCATGTTAACACCATTTGTCTTGCGGCTACTCATGCTCTTTATCGGTCAGCTGTAGAACGGGGCCCCGTTTCAAATGAGGGCGCTCTAAAACGACGGATGTACGTAACCAAGGTAACGCACACCCGTCAATTTGCGCAATGATTGAATTTTCGCCTTTTACCTCCAATTATCTGCATAAAAAGTAACTATCCATCGAGTTGCGGGCAGTATAAGGTACCAGAACTCTCCGGCATAACGCCTTGCGACAACAAGTTCGATGATTTATTTTAACCTTTGACCCCAACATCACACGACACAAGCTAAAATTATGTCTTTTTTACTGATTTGCTGCGATGAGACCACCATTGTCTAGACGAGATTACACCATTTTTTTAGAATTTTAAGGGCAAGTGGGATTATTTTTACATTAAATATAACCCTAGTTTTCAGAAGTGATGCCTTTGTAACGGTTATCTCTGTGATAAGAGAGTTATTTCGTTGTGCAAAATCGGCAAAATGGGCTTTTTATGAATTTTGAACATTATTGTGACGTGAGGCTGTTCCCTTGGAAACGCAGTCCAGTTCCCAAGCCCGCCCTCTATTGAATAATGGTTATGATGAATCGCCGTGTAAAAACTGGCGGCAGTGCGTCACTAAATAGAGCGCCCTCAATTGAAACGGGGCCCGTTCTACAGCTGACTGTTTATAAGATAGGTCAAATCCGTCGATATCTCGACCAGCCAACAACTGAAAGACTTATCCATGCTTTTGTGTCTTGCCGACTTGATAATTGTAATAGTTTACTATATGCCCTCCCTGAAACGCACATCTCAAAACGTCAACGGATTCAAAACTCAGCTGCTCGACTTGTTACTCTGTCCAAGATTCGCTGTCACATTTCTCTAACAAATCCTCGTTGATTTGACGCGCCACGCGCGGACACGATATCGTCCGCCTTCTTGTGCGATTTGCAGGGCTCCTGATTGGCTAATAGTTCACTCCCAAAAGAGAGACAAAAGAGCGAAATTTGAATTAATTGCAATATAATATATAAAGAGAAATGTACGGCTTTTCAAGAAGCACGACGCCGCGGCGGATACCGACGGTTTTTTCTCTCGTGTTGCCGGTGTGTTCTTACGATATCAGCACGCACACTTATCAAACTGTGTGATATATTTCACGGACATAAATTATGCTAATGAGCTAATTCATGAAGGGCGCCGCTCATTAAATGACGTCACTCTCATCATCGGGTTTTCCCGATGTCAGCGGAAAATTCCAGATCGATTCACTGGTAAATTGACTTCGTACATTGTTCGGCTGCGCAAAATATTTTGCTAGCCAATGATTGCCCTCGTGTCAGTTTTTCTGTATTGGCGTGAATCGATATATCAACATACTTTTTACAGGATCAAAATTGGTCAAGTCAGTCGAGAGTAACAGAATTTGAAAAATCTTCTTCCGATATTTACGGAACGCCAAATTTGTAAATTTTTGATTGAAATTCTAGGTCGAGTAAAATGATGTGTTTATTTGTTGTCTGTGAGCTTTTGTGAATTTTTTCCCGAATTGGAGTATTTTTTAATTGAAAATAGACAGTTGAAATTAAACGTTGGTTCCAAATTCAACAGACAGCACATGTATTTAGGTACACAGCAACAGCAATATTCAGGCACCATTTGAGAAAAAACGGTGCCCGGCTTAATATCAGGAATGAGACAGAGCGATTTCGAAATGGGAGGAACGTTTTTAATGTATTTTTGTCAGTGATGTGCACCGCGCTCCGACAGGGGGGGGGGGGGGGGGGGGGGGTTGAGGGGAGATGTGCCCCCTTGAGCGTTCGATTTTTTTCTTCAATTTTCGAACCCATTTGGTGCGATTTGGTGTGTACTTTTGACCGAATTTTTTGTTGAAAATGCTAGCGGACAGTAATAACGAATAGGATGCGCAGAAACCGAATGGCGCCATAAACATGCGCGATAATGGCGGAGAAAACACGAAATGGGATAATGATAAAAAATGTGCAACAGTCCGTGTTTGTTTGATTTTAATTAATTTACTTTAGAATTCGAAATAAACATTACAAATTACTAACCATTATTGTTGTTTCTACTAAAAAAAACCCCAGCAAAACTTGATTAAAACAGTGTTTTAAATATGTTGGAATACCACCCTTAACCATTAAAAATGCTGATCTGCCGGAGATCAGCATTTTTGAATCGACGTTTTGTTGTACAAAGAGGGCTGATTTTAGATTTCAGATTTCAGATGCCAGATTTCAGATTCAAATAATTATCGGATTTATGCGTGGGAATTCGAATATTTCCGAATTCCGAATTACGCTCTTTTTCTCTATCATTGACACCTACTATAGTCTCCTACGTGATATAAGCCATGCAGTCATCGGACTTAAAATCTAATTAATGATTTAACTTCTATGGGTAACCTCTTATTGATATCGTGATTTTGTGTATCCCTTGCAATCAATCGCCGGACGGACACTTTTAAGTCAAGGACAAAACGCGTAACCCAAATGTGAACTTTTACTTCGTGATAATACTATAGAATATAAAAAAACCTGTTGTCCTTGGACCGTCACCATGTCAAACGAATTGTTTGTCAGCCTGGATTTGTTATAAAATATCATAAGAATGTTCAAATCTGATAGGCTATTCTCTATCTGGATTTTCTTGTCCTATAATTCGAACCAAGTGCTATCTTTAGCAACCATGATAGGGCTTAACTCACTCCGCATTTAACATGTTAATATATTAATACACAAAATAATTAAGTTACCTATCGATTATTTTGTCCTCGTTTTTGCCAAAAAAAGGGGTAAATTTGTTGAAAAATCCTTACAAAGGGATACTTTGAAAAAATGAAGAACAGTCATGGTTACCAACTTTTGTGTTGAGTTGGGGGGCCGGGCAAACAGACAAACAGCTCTCAAAAGAGTTGAATTTCAATGACGATGGAAATGTAAATAGATTGTGTCACACCCTGAAAAATGCGAAGTGTCAATGGTATAGTTCAATGGAAGTGGTAGGCCTATAAATATTGAAACTAAAATAACTAAACAGCGCACACCCCACACAAATTCCTTTACACTAACTCCATTATTAACTAAACATACTCACTTCGTTGCCCTTAAACACATTACCCATCCATAACTCGCCACTTTAATAAACCCCCGAATAAACCCAAACGGGCGATAGAGAAACCAGAGATCTCTCTGGCGAAACTGTTTAGTTGTTATACAAAATAGGTTGGTTAGAATGGAATATACTGAGAATTATTGTCCTTTTATACTTTGTGGTATAAGTACATCCACTTTTGAGTTGCAATATGCTATACATCCTTCATTTATAGTATTATCAACTATCGAATGAGCTCCCTCACCAGTCCAGTATGCGTTCGCGTATGTCATAATCACGATTAACTTCATCAACCACACCATTGACCCTAAGACCACACTAAACCCCTGTAGTATCGTCTCAGGATCAGCGATACTTTGTTAGCATTATGAAATCTATGAGGAGATTTAGGAATAACACACACTATTCACCCGCCTGTGTCATCCGCCCATCGACGAGTCATCACTATTTATTCAACCATTAGATCGTGAAGTTAGTGGCATGACCGATTTACTCAGCGGTAGTCCTCATAATCGCGTGTTATTAATAACAGCCTTAAAATAGTTCAAAGTGTTATAATGTTCGTTAATAGATTATCTTAACACCAAATATGTGTAACTGTTATGTGAGATATATGCATACGAATTATTGATATCAGCTGTTTTAAAACCAAGGGAATAAAATATTTCAATTTACGTTGTGAGATTTAATTTCTCTCAGATACTGCTTGCACTGTTAAGTCAAAGGTTAGAAGTCTGATTGGTTTATTTTACATGAAAATCTAACAAATTGCGACAAAATGTACACCAAGTTATCTGTAGAATAACTAACCACTGATATATTTATGATTTTTCAACATAACCCGTCAATACTTGCAAATATTAAACAATTCACAAAATAATACAGCTACAAAAGTACCAATCAACAATCGCGGTTGCTTTCTACGAGAGCCTTGCGGTTCTAGTATATGGGAGATCTTGGGTTCGAGTCCCATGCCGGTAAATGTCCTTACTTATGGTTACAGAAAATCTCTTCACTTTTAGTATGTCTTGTTTTCAAGCATAGGCAACATTTTGAATTAAAAGGTAATACGTATTTGATTGAGCCTTGCCTATTCTCAGGAGGTTTCGACTCACTATTTACCGCCCGCTTAAGGGGGGACTTAAGGAAGTTTTTGATTTGATTTTTAAAATTTTGTGAGTGCTGTTATTATTGAACTATTAATCAAATGCATATAAAAGTATTCATTTTTGGCAAGGAAATAGATCACAGAATTCAAATTTGGACCAACAATTTTCTTACTACGTACATGTAGGCCTACTGAACCAGCCTCTAGAAATGCGAATCCACACTGCATGACTGAAAGAAATCAATTCAATCATATTTCATGTTATAAATATCACGTACAGCAAACATGATGGAATAATGTATTAACAAGAGTGAGATTTTTTTTCATTCATCAACTATGTGAGCATTGTTGTGTGCATATTGCAGTCATGCAAATAACTTGTTAATATTTTTTTGAGAAAAATCACAAATATCACTTTTTTTACCCATTTTTTTTAAACAAAGCTAACAAAAATCACTTTGAGGTAAAAATGCCCAAATCGCTTGATGATGAAGTAAAGACACTATAAAGTTAGGGACGATTTTTTTAAACCTAGTCTAATTGTTTGCGAAATGTTGACCAAAATGTGCCAAATAAGTGAAAACTACTTTTTTTTGTGTGGCATATTTGGTCAATATTGATGCCAAATGTGGATTTCCTTTCCAATAATTTTATATACGAGGGTCATTCAATAAGTTCTACCTCATATCTCATAACTTTGCTATTATTTATAAGCCAGTCGTATGAAATATTCCACAATTGTAGCTTTGAATCGCAGCTACAAATTCATAGTAAATTGGTCTGAGTAATGTTTGTACTTGTTCACGTTTTCTGGCATGCCTGTTCACCATTTAGGCATGTGCTTACGCCCTGGGCACTATTTAGGATAAATAAATAAAACAATCGTATTTTGTCGTTGTAGGAGCAACGGATATGTCCCATTCGTCCATTTAAATACAAAAATACCATCCCCGGAGAAACAAAATTCTCGAAAACCTCACCGGCATTTTCAAGATTAGTCTTTGTGTTTTTCCAGAATTACTGCAGGAATTGCGCATTGAATTCGTGTAGAGTGCTCCCTTTAAAAAAAACATACTCGCGGTCGAATTAAATTCAATAATGTGCAGGGGTTATCAATTCACATATTATCAATCATGTTTCAGTTTCATTAGCATTCGGGAAATGAAATAAGAGGCAATTTATGGGCTCAATTGAAACTTTTTTTCTTGAGAGTAACATACGGGATATTGTTAAAATGATGGCGGCAGCTACGCCAGTTTTTTTTAGCTAGCCCCATTGACAACAATGAGATTGAGAGTTAGCGTTTGTTATTAAGAAAGTACTTTAAATTATTTTTGAAACTCACGATATTTTCGTCAAACACATAATTTTACTTTGAAAAAAAGTGCCAACAAATGTGATTTTTTATCTCCAAAATCATAAACATCACATTTTTGGCCCTTTTTGGCACTTTTTGGTCAATAATTCAAAAAATAATAACGATTTTCCAAAAGAAAACCACCCCATTCCTAGGGAATTTTATTAGGAATATAATAAAACTTATCTTTGCAGAACCTAAAATGGGTAAAAAAACGTGTTTTTTATAATTTTCTCCTAAATGGTCAATTTCATGATTATGGTTGGATTCATTGAACCCTTTTCTGCAAAAAAATGTATACTTTTATATAGATTAAATGAATAATGAAGAAGTTACGGCAGTTTTACGGAGGCTATACCTGAAGGTGCACAGCCCACTTAAACACAGGGCGCCTCGAAAAAAAGTGGATAATTTCTTTCTTTGACTTAGGGTAAACCTGCTTTGGAAAGTCGAAGCAAGTTTGACATTACGGTTAGCCAATCAGTGTTGACTTTGCGTTCACCCTCAATGATTGCACATAAAAAGCTCCCGGGAACAGCTTCTGACCCTTACCACGCGCCGCAACGCGAGAGTATAAGTACGCGGTACGCTTGTATTTTTATTTGTTTTGAACGCTGAGCACGCGCGTTAGTAAATGACACGTACTCACAGGGCGCTCTCTTGGGGAAAACACAATCACACCATTTAATAAATAATAGAACAGTCCACGAATGGCCTGTTAAATTCCTCTAAGTGAAATATATAACAATGCTACAAAAGTAGTGTTTTTGGCTAACATTTTTATAAGATTGTTTTTAAATGATGATTACCAATTAATATCAGTGCAAATTTGTTTCTTTTGACCAATTTTGTATGATTTTATAGTCATTTTAGAGACTTCAATAATTGATTAGAATCGCTAAGACCTATGCTAGGCCTGGGCATTCTAAAAACATTCGTATCTTCGACGGCGCATATCTCGAAAATTTTGCCTTGACCTGATTTTTATTGTTGTTGTTTAAAGGAAAGCCAAGACCACGTGATCTTCATCAAAAATGTAAAGTTGAAGCAACCAGTTGTTTTATAAGCGAGAAAATGGCTTTTAATTATGGCCCATTTCACACAGTAGGAATAGGGATTTATTTAGTTGTGTTTTCCTTTCGCCTAACCATCATTAGGCCTAAAAAATGGTTTGATTAGCCTTATATGACAAAAACAAATAGGGTAGGTCGGTCGGGATTTCTTTGTTTGTTTTTTGAAATTTTGGGGACTTAAAGTAGCCGAAAATCAAAGCAAACAGTCATAAAATAAAATACTCTGTTCAATTTTTATATATATATACATATATATTTTATTTTTTATTTTTTAAAAATTATTATTATTATTTTTTCCTCCCTCAAAATAATAATACAATATTCAGGGTCGGCGATATTTTAGGGTCGGCCGGGTTAGGCCAATCAAACCTTCTTTTTGTTAGGCCTTAATCATAGGGCTGAAAATTGAACCCAATTTCAATGCTTCAATGCGCTCGTTTCAGTCCTGTCAGACAGACACGCCACAGGCAATTTATTTACTTAACTTTAATTTGACCGTGTTCAGTGTGTTGATTTATGTATACATGTATTCATCGTCGACAATGCGGTGTATAGTTCTTTACCGAACCACAAGTTTTGTGTAAGTAGTATAATGACATTACTTTTGGATTGTCGTTAAATAGCATGAATACTATCCAATAAATATGGGATGTTTATGAGTACAATGTAGTAACAATACTTTCATGAGAGGTAATTTAGACGTTTCTCTTTAACAAGGCGTTGCCAAGTTGAATTGAGTATTTTACTAATAAAATAACTTAAAAAGTATAAGCTTATTATACTTTACACCATGGATTTGTCAAAAGAAAATCACCCTTCATACTGTTTTGTTAAATATGTCAACTAAATTTCAAGAAATAAAACGGGTCAAAATAGCACTTTTTGGGCATTTGACCACCCAGTTTGACCTCGGATCGGATTTCAATTCGGATTTCAGATCAGATTGATTCTAAGATTAGGATTAGACATGACTTCAACAATATACGTAACATTATTTATAGCATCCCAGCTACTGTCTAGTTGTCCCGGTAAGTGGAGACCACCTACCAATATCTACAGAGTGAGTAAAAAAAGGTGCATGTACTCAAAATAATAAATAAAATATTAAAAATATTTGTTATCAGAATATGAAGGCAGCTAGTGTATGCAGCAATAGATAGATGCATTTATTCACTAACATCAGCAAAAAGAATCATGACATTTCATTGTACCGTTTACCAGATATGACTATTTTGGTTAAGTTACTGCATTTTGATACCGAACATAATTATGGAATATTTTACTCAATAATGCCTGATATAGGGCCTAAATGTACATTAGTGGTTCAAGCATGGTACACAATAGCTAACTATAGAGACAATTTAAACATTCTCAGTTATTTTTTCAAACATTAAATGCGAAAAATTGACTAACCAATGTCACTATTAAACGAATTTAGCAACAACAACAACAAATATGGCATTTGTGATAGTCGGACTCAGCGATAGTAAGCATGATTTCGGCCTTGATTTTCATCAAGTTGAAAATGTGAAAATAAAACCCTCGATAACTTATTTTAGTTATCTTGAACTTGGTTAAAAGCGACACTGTTGAGACGTACCATTCTTTTGTTTTCAAGTGTGATAAAAGATGGATCTTGTCGTGCAAATTGGCAATACTAAATTTAACTTTGACTGATAGCAAGTTATAAATGTGATGACTATAACCTTGACAACTTTACATGCAATATTTTGTCGAACCTTGTTCATATTTTTTCTACTTTTTTTGTGTATATAAAGAGCAAATGTGAACAATATCCCAACAGACATTAACAAGGTTATTCAACTGAGTGATTATAAATCAAACTGGTAACTCTCGACAGAGAGCTCTGAAAGGCCAATCAATTGGTTCACTGCAACTCAGAAAATATGCATAATACAAGAAACACAAATGGCCAGGGGTTAAAAAAGGCCAATGAAAGTGACATAAAATAAGATAAAAGCCCAAACATAGAGAACAACATCAAAATATAAAATTTAAAAAATGATAATATCTGGAGGTCTGATGTGCATCAAGAGAACCTACACAACACACTTAGGAAATAAATCTACCAGGAGCTGCCCGTTGTCACCTGTTAGGGCGTGGCCGTATCACCAGCCCAGCTGGCTAGATGCTTTTCAGGACCATCCACCATCTCCCCAACCAAGCATTAACCTACACTAACCAACCCATGACCACCATGCTAATGTAACAGTCAGGTGTTGATAGGACTTGAATGAAGGGTGTCATGCGGGGTGTCATGAAAGAGTATGAAGGCTATGACATGTTAAGACTTGGATAGAAGATCCATGTCTGTGCACTCGCCACTTGTAAGCCTGAATTCCAGCCGCTGAAATGTTGCCAAGCCTGTGTGGCAAATGAGATTGGATCAAGACTATTCTTTTCTCATGTCCGAGGCTGACAGCAAAATTGTTAACTTTATTTGTTAGACATGTTAGAAGTGGCTCTTTTTACTTTATTCTTTTCTTCCATCTTTTCTAACTTTCATTTCATTCAGCCAGCATGCTTATATAGGCTTTTTAAGCCTGGCCCGAGCATTTTGCTTGAGTTTGGTCCTTACAGGACTCAAGCGTGTGTCCGTACGGACCGACCGTGTAAACAAACATACAACATCGTCTTGAAGACTGTTCCAAGGGAACAGCCGTGTGAATGAAGCTTCTGTCTATATAAGCAGCGAGTTCTGGCAGTCGGCAAAGAAAGAGCATGGACTGGCATTGATACGCTCGAACGGGTAGCACTGCGTTGGACATATGGTGTGGGAAGTAACTTTGTGAGGAAAACGTCATCGCTACTTTTTTCTTCATTTTTTTCTCCTATAGATCCATTTTGGAGCTTTCGTTATCAAATTATGGCAAATCTACCCAGGCATGTCAAATTCAGCTATGGTCACTTTTCATGTGCAGGGAGCTCTTTTATAATTACAATCATTGTTCAGTATGCAATTGAACGTAATCAATTACATTAATACAAATCTACCTAATGCTGATTTTCATTCATATTATCCATGACAAACCAGAAAATATGTTAAACACTTGTATCATATACATAAACTCATTGGAATCTCAAATGCAGCCTCATTCAGTCAAAAATGCAATTCTTGTTCAAAAGTGGCTAACGTGGGATTCTCACTCTTGTTACTGAATTGATATCTCGGAAGTAAATGGGTGAATTTCGACGGAATAAACTGTATTTGAAAGAGGACCTTTACGGCTTACCAACTGTCTATTTTAAAAACAAACAAACATGTATTTTTTATCATTTCCCCCCTCAATCATGCGACGCTTTTTACACGCCCTGTGTCTTAAAAGCCTATAAAATTACACTAATAAACTTAAATCACAAAACAACATCAGACAAATAATAGAACTGATTGAGAAAATAAGGGGAAATTATATACTTACATAATATAAAGAGAGACACGACCAACAGAAAGAACGCGTCCGTGTTGCTCTCAAGAGCGGCCAATCGTTCCTCCACAGTGTAATTCATGTTTCCTGTAAATGTCCAGTGAAATCAAGCGATACACACAAAATAGTTTCTTTGTATATAATTTTCCCGCCAAATTGTACGAAGCGTAATGATGCGATAACTGAAACTAACTATGCAAGAAGTGGTACATTTAACTAGGGACCCGTTACTATATTCCAGTTTGGAAACGTTTAGTTGAATGATATCACCTGATCCGCCGTCTTGTGCATGGTGCATGCAACGCAAACGCGGCGAATAGCTGGTTTATGGTTAGACCGAGATAGTCATATATAAAGGCGCTTCACAGCTCATTCAAGCGTGTTAACGGTTTTTAATTTTATTATCGGGCACAGACCGTATGATGATTTATTAGGTCACAGGTCACTAATAGGTATATCAAATAAGGTGGGATCGTTTCAAAAAATCCTTAAAATCGTGATACGTGTCTCTATTTTAAATAGAAGTTGTCAAAAAAACATAACATTTTTGGTATCATATTAAAGACAATTTATCCAGCTACCGAATAAAAAAGAATTAAAGCCACATGTTTAGCAACAGTGAAGTTATCAATCTAAACGTCGAGTGAGTCAAGGGTGGGAGCGGTGGATGGGGAGCAGGTGGATGAGGAGCCCATAGGTTTGTACACAAAATAGCGGAAAACTAGAACTTTTGAAATTGATGCCATTTTAAAAGTATACATAGGAAAGTTTTCAAACTTCTCATATGTGTTAATAACATGTGCCTGCTACTATATATACTAATATTGAATTGTTATCTAGACATTCTCTACTAGAATATGATGTTCAATTCAGGGAGTGTTTTAATGTAAAAAATACACAGTTTTATTCATTTTATTGATTAAACAATGGCCAAATCGCAGTCTCTCTATTTCATTTGTGTGACTCTTCAGTCCTTTTCTACCCTGGGTAGTAAAACATTTAACTAAAAAAGCCAGAAGTGTTTCTTCACAGAATTGTTCATAGATTCATGAAAAATTTGCTATTTAGACCTATTTTGGACCACCCTGTATTCAAAATAAAAGGAACTTTAACGATATTCATGTAGTTCATTTTGATAATCATTTTCTTTTAAATTAAATGGTCCATGCTAACTAAATTTCATAGAATATTATATACAAACATTCATTTTATGCATTATTTCATCATAATTTTAGACACCCTGTACTTTTCCTGTGTACATTTTGGGCAAATGATTCTTAGCAAATTTGGTAGCACCTTCTGCGGTTGTTCTGATTTTGGTGACTATTTTCAGCTAAACCCTAATTTGTACAAACTATCAAACTATTTTGTGAGGAGCAAAAACGATCAAATTGTTTATGTTCCACCCTGTAAAAATTGTACACACCCTGTATAATTTGATTCTTTTTTGCAAAAATAAAAAACCTTGAATCTTAAGCTTTCCAACAATATATAGTTTGTGGGTCATTAAGTATGTAAAACTTAAGTTTTGTCCCGTTTAATCAGAATTGGTGCATTTCTCAACATTATTAGAAGTGAAACTTTTTTTTGGACCAGTGTGTGACTTCTGACCATTAATATTATTCTAACAATTAACCCTGCGACTAAAGGTAGGTCAAATAACGTCTCGTATTTGGATTATCCCGGATTATATTATATTGCACCGAACAGTTGAAAAACAACAATTGATTTGAATGGTGAATTTTTAAAAGTACCTATCACGGATAGGTACGGTGTCACTGGAATTCCCCACAAATGGTTCAAGTCATATCTTTGTGATCGCGACCAGTCGGTTGTCATTGGACAGACCTTATCTCAGAAACATTAGCTTATCTATGGAGTACCCCAGGGATCAGTTATAAAAACAGGGCTGATATTGGCCTAGGGAAAATGCAAGCAACAGAAGCAATCGAATGTAGGTTAAAATATATCAAAACTACGAAAAACTCACACGGCCATGAACCATAGATTTTACACAATCTACGCATAAATGAATAGCATTGTCAATTTATCCATTTGGGGTGATTATACACCAAGATCATTTAAATTGCACAATCTTAACTGTATTGAATATCTTAACCGTTATTGAATAGTATCCTCTCAGAAGTGGTACCCCCACCCCCGACGGAATTTGACAGATTAATGTGAACTGTCGGCATTCAAAATTGTATTAAAAGGGAAAATGATTATTGATAAATGAAAAAAACCCGTATAATTAAAACCCAGAATTACGAATGAATTCAAATTGGACAGTTTTAAGCGTTTTAATAGGAAGAGGAAGAACATTTGGCACATTTTCGGCCGAGTGCATCAATGGCGGGTAGCTGAAGAATTATAGCGCTACCTCGCTAGTAACTGAGGCGTAACCCAAAATTTTGAGAGCACCATACCGGGGTAAGCTACCTAGTAACTTGCGACTAATTTACGCTAAATCTTACACCTGACCAGACCCAAGAGTAAGTTGAAGCATAACAGATTATGCTGTAACTAAATGATGACTTCTGATTTGCCCGATGGACGATTACATAGGTATGATGACAAATGGGAGATTTCTATCATGCAATTCATTATCAATTCATACATAATTTACTCAATGATACATTTAAGACCAATTTATTATAAAATATTTTAAATATATTCACAATGATGCATACAAAATTGGGCAACGTAATAAGCACATTTGACAGAGACAGCATTAATACGTGTCCAGAATGACCTTCTTCGCACGGTTGATGAAAACAAGGAAGCGGTTCTTATATTGTTAGATCTTTCAGCTGCGTTCGACACCATTGACCATGAATTGATGTTAGCACGGCTCACGGATAGGTACGGTGTCACTGGAATTCCCCACAAATGGTTCAAGTCATATCTTTGTGATCGCGACCAGTCGGTTGTCATTGGACAGACCTTTTCTCAGAAACATTAGCTTATCTATGGAGTACCCCAGGGATCAGTTATTGGTCCAATCCAATTTATTTTATACTCTGGTCCCATCCAAGATATTTTTAAGGCTCATGGAATTGAAGGAATGGTGTACGCAGATGACACACAATTGTATAAGGTGTTTGATCCTCCATCCCAGGCTGAGGCCATAGCATCAATCGAAGCTTGTGTTACTGATATCAGATCTTGGGCAACGTCAAACAAACTCAAAATAAACGATGCAAAGACTGAGATTGTATACATCAGATCACGTTTTCATAATCGTGAACTCGGATATCAGACCTGTGGATGGTGTAAGAGATCTTGGTGTATTCATTAAAAATGTGTGTCGCATGGCCCTTATTTCTTTACGGACTCTCGGTCAATTGCGCAAGTACCTCGATCGTTCTCCAACCGAGCGTTTAGTTCCCCGGGGGAGGGGGGGGGGGGGGGGGTACTCACGTATGTCAGGTATACGGGGATGTGCCGCTCCAGTGGGTCGCTTTTTCATGAGACATCCTTAGCCATGGGTAGGCTTTTCAGTGAAAAATCCTTAGACATGGGTCCTGTGTTCGCGATTTTCGCGAACATTTGCCAAAATTAGGTCATTTTTCGCGAAAATTTGCCAAAATTAGGTCTATTTTCGCGAAAAATCACCCTTAGAAATGGGTATGGGTTTTGAATCTCCAGCGGCACACCCCCGACCAAACCAAATCCGAGTACCCCCCCCCCCCCCCGGGTTTAGTTCACGCTTTCATTTCATCGCGACTGGACAGTTGCAATTGTCTTCTTTATGGACTCCCGGATACAGAAATTGTAAAGCTCCAACGCGTACAAAACTCGGCTGCACGCCTGGTTACCGGTGCCAGAAGATGCGATCATGTGACGCCAATTTTAAAGGATTTACATTGGTTGCCAATCAGAAAGCGAATTCTTTGTTGTATATAAGTCCTTGCACAATCTTGCACCTACCTACATCAAACAACTAATCACACCTTACCATCCTTCACGGACTTTAAGATCAAGATCCAAGGGGCTCCTTCAAGTACCACGTGCGGCCAGATCTGCTAAACGGACTTATGGCAGTAGAGCCTTTTTCATCGCTGCACCAAAGGAATGGAATGCTCTTCCCGAACATGTCCGACGTGCTACATCAGTGCAATCCTTCAAAACGTCATTGAAGACATATCTTTTTAATTTATGAATTGTGCATTGTAGACTGTGTTTGTATAATACTCTCACGTATTGTACATTATATTTCATTGTGTTAATGTACTGTGGTTTTTAATGATTACTTATTTATATTTGTATGATAAGTTGTTGTTGTTGTATTTGTATAGCTTCCTTATTATGTTCTTATATTTGTTTCATACATGTATGTTATGCGCCTCGGGGTTGTGTTCACAATGTGAGGCGCATTATAAATACCCTTTTATTATTATTATTATTATTATTATTTAGTCTCCGTAGTTTGATACCTCATTCATAAAAAAAAATCGAGTGGGTAGTTTGAAGTTATGATTGTTTAAATGACCACAAATACGAAAACAAAGTTGCACTAACAATTGGGATTCTAATGGATATCATTGCTTAGTGCGTGATTCCGCAGTAAAAATGTGTGTGTGTAAGGACTCACTGTCATGCCTGTTACCCATTCATCTAGATACCTGGATGGTTCAGATAGCGCACAATACAAATCAATGATATCCTTAGAAAACCAATTCTAGTATAATTTTGTCTTCGTTGGGCGTGGTTATTGAAATCATCATAAATATCCTTTCGGTTTTTATAAATGAGGTATCAAATTACATGTACGGAGAAGACATTTGCTCATTTAATGTATATCTCAGATTTCGGTACCGATTATTGATTTTGAATTAGCCAACAACAAAGCACATGGTCTGGGACTTTTTGTGTCAGGTGTATTTACAGTCTGTATTTCTGAAGGACGCAGGGCATGGAAAACTTACATTGAGCTGCACGCGTAATATAATTAATAATAACAAAATAAAGCATTAGAATACATTGAACATAAAGCATTACCAAAAACTACTTGGAAAAAGATGTGTTGTCAGTTTTGCCTTGAATATGTTTATGTTAGGAGACATGCGGATAATAGCTGGTAACTGCATGGTGATGAATAGAATATTAGATAACACAACCCGTTTATGGGTCACATAAACGTGTGTTGATTGTTGGTATGTAGCTCTGTATTAGCGTTTGATTATTATTAACCCCTTGGGGTCTACCTGTCTATCTTACAGTGGTTATGATTGGTGTATTACAAGATGTACTCATATGATTAGCCAATTCAAATGCAGCTTGTAAAATGTTTCACTCCCATCTTTATCAGGGATACAATTATTCTAACAATGTCTCTTATTGGTGCAATAAATGATGTATCCATATTTTCAACCATTCGGCCGGTAGTTCTCGGGGGGTTAAGAAAAGAAACACAGCTGTCGATTCATAATGGAGGAGAAGGAAAACACAGTTATTAGTTAAGGAGTCGGAGCAGGGAAAAAAGAGATCTACTCAACGGCCTCATAACAGACTGATAGATTGTAGTATATATTGAGGAAAATAATGCGTCTTTAACAATCTCCGATACGTTTATCCATTTGTGTTTATACTGTCAATGGTGGCAGCTACACAATTCTCTAAAAAAATGGTTTATTTATCATTCTATTTTAAATATTCAATCCCACATTATTTGAAAACAAGAAGAAAAAAATGTAAAATATGTGCACTCTTTCAATCAACATACAGGGTAAGTAAAAAAAACTGCAATAGTGGAAAGAAGCCATTTTGTTTTAAAAACCAAAATGAATTTTAAAACTTTTCAAACGTTGCAAAAATTACATATTAAATCCTAACTTTGTGTGAAAAAATGAAGTCGATCGCATTTTTCGTTTGTCTTTGGTGACCCTCTTTGCTGCACAACCAAATTTACAAGTTTGTCCACGAAGACAGTGATTTTCAATTGAAATTGCACACATTGCATTTTCATATTTGAATATCCCGCCAACAAAAAATTGGAAAATGTCAGCGTTTTATTAAAATTTAGAACATTATAAGCATTTCATAGCATGGGTAGGGTTAATAGATTATGTTAACTCACATGTAAACAAAAAGAATGCATCAAATTCCAATAACATCACAAATGTACTCAAGTTTCCAAATTTGAATGAGAGACACATTTTGCGATCTTATGAATATTTTGGGTATCTCGTGGACAAACGTGTGCAATGGGTGCACAGGTTAAAAGGTTCACCAAAGGCAAACGGAAAATGATATTGACTTCATTTTTGCACACAAGTGTAGTTACAAATAAGGTATTCTTATAACGTTGAAAAAAATTGATCTTCAACTTAGTTTTTAAAACAAGATGGCTTCTTTCCACTATTGCAGGGTTTTTTTACTCACCCTGTATATGTACGTGTCTGTTACTTCCATGGTTTATGTGACCCATAGACGATTTGTGTTGTTGATTTCTGTCCCCGGCCTGTTAACTTACACTGTGATTATGACGTTGTATGGTGGTATAGGTTAGTTCAAAGTGTTTCGGCAGTGGGGCGAGGTGATCGACTCGTTTTTGCACCGGTTTGGGGGACGCCATGCCACCCCCATCCCATGTCCACCGATCACAAGTTTATTACTCGGTGGCAGCAATCCTACACGTTGATTCACTATGATAAACCTTGCAACGCAACGTGTTTGTGTCCTACTTACATGAAAGGTTGTTGTTAAGTTCCCTTTTTCAATATTGCATTCTTTTAATGGATACAAAGGGCTTCTCTTATTCGATCAAACTGGCGCTCTATTCTAACACCCAGGATTTTACTCTCTACTAAGAGATGAACGTTCCCACATTTTGCTTTGATTTGTTTGTTTTGTCTTGTGTGTATTACCGGCATATAAAGTAACAATTGTTAGAACGAACTATAATCGACCTCTGTATGTTCACCCAGATACAACCGTAAATAACTCCGTGTTATTTTACACGGATCCAATAAGAAGTTAACCTAACATGTATTAGTTAAATCCAAAAATCCAATGTTATGGTCATTTAAGATAGATACACTTATACGTATGAATCATACGTACTACTTTTTGCAGTGCAGCCTTAGGTGATGATGTGTACTTGAAGTGACTTGGTAATGTAATAAATAATGATGTCGAACGGGCATTTATTCATCCTACCGACATATTTACACATGCAGTTGCATTGTGACGAATTAGAAGGTTTAAAACTGTTTATATGTAAATGGCTTCAGATCCTATTCGAAAATGTCTAATAATTTTTCACCAAGTTGATAAAACATAAGAACACATCAAGTGATTCAGTATTGACCTAGATTTATTTTATTTTTATTTTTATTTATGCTTTCTTTATTGAGGGTAATATGCTTCAGTGACTTGCACTGCTTTCCAAGCAGGCCCTCATTTCGATACATAAGTACATATGATACAAATAACAAATGTTAGTGTTTATATATAATATAAATTATAATACAAATTATGATACAGTGGAAATATATGATTTGAATTGACCGTGTGACAAATTTTCTAAATCAATGCGAATAGATGGTGATAAATTGTTCCACAGATGGCTAGATCTGAAAAGAAAAGTGCGCATACCAGAATTTGAGTTGATTTTAGGAATGATTAAAGTATTACTTGAATGATTCCTGGTAGTATGATTGTGATAGTTATGTACAAATTCAAAATTGGATGATAAATAGGTTGGACTTATATCTTTTAAACATTTGAATAAGATGATAAGTATTTGAATTTTCCACCTATCATTTAGTTTTGTCCAATGAAGTAAGTTCATCATATCATTTATTGGTGTTCTGATATCAGCAGATAATATTGTTCTGGCTAAACGGTTGTGTAAGACTTGAAGTCTTGCTTGATATGTATTTGAACAGTTGGACCATACTGGGCTGGCATAATCAAAATGAGGAATCACAAGAGCATTGGATAACATCACAAGAGTTGGATGTGGAAGAAAATGCTTTACACGACGAATAACACCGATTCTCTTGGAAACATTATTTGCCAAGTAATCTATATGTGATGACCAAGACATGGTACTATCAAATTTGACACCAAGATATTTAAATTCTCTAACCATTTCAATCATATTATCGTTATATGTTAGTGAAATATCATTAAACCTATCTAACATATGTCTGGTACCAAATAGCATAACTTTAGTCTTATTGATATTCAATGTAAGTTTGTTTGCCTTCAACCAATTAGCAACTAGATCTAGGTTTGATGTTAAAGAAGTTGAAAGTTCATCAGGACATTTTGATCTAAATAGTAAAGTGGTGTCATCAGCATACATTTTAGTTTTACAATTTACAGCATTAGGTAAACAATTTACAAATAAAATAAATAACAGAGGTCCTAATATTGAGCCTTGTGGAACACCAATATTTATACGCTCAAACTCTGAAAGATTAGAATTAACATTGACAGCCTGTGATCTATTACTGAGATAAGATTTAAACCATAAAAGCTCAATACCATCAACGCCATACCTTTTTAATTTATCAATTAGTACTTTATGGTTGACAGTATCAAATGCTTTCTTTAAATCTAGAAAAATGGCACCTGTGACGTAACCATTATCCATATTATTGAGAATAAAATCTTGTACATCTAGTAGAGTTGTTGTTGTAGAGTGATTTGCACGAAAGCCAGATTGAGCACTTGAAAGAATCCCCTTAGTACTTACATACTTATACAGTTGGTAATGAACAGCTCTTTCAATGATTTTGGACACTATTGGCAGCACTGAAATTGGCCTATAGTTACCAACATCTGATTTATCCTCTGATTTATAAATAGGTGTTACCTTTGCCCTTTTCCAGTCATTAGGAAAAATAGAACTTCTCAGTGACAAATTACAAATTAAAGCAAGAGATTTTGAAATATAGGGTGCACCTAATTTGAGCAACCTAACACTAAACTGATCTAATCCTGCCGACTTATCATTACTCATATTATTAATTTGATTATAAACAAATTCAGGTGTAATATCATAAAACTTAAATTTATCATTAGATGTATTATTAATATCATTGTCAATCCCAGAACATGAATTATTACAAGGACAATTATTATTTATATCATTATCAAACTTTTCACCAAGTTTTTCCCCTATAGTAAAATATTTGTTGAAAGCATTAGCTGTATCCTTTGAACTAGGTGAGCCATCATCAGAATATACAATGTTACTTGGAACAGGTGAAGTCTTGTTGGGAATTATTTTCTTGATAACTTTCCATAAATTTTTACTATTATAAATATTATTATTAACTGCATCATTATAATAGTTCTTCTTGAGATAAAATTTCATATTATTTACTTTATTTCTTAGAGTCTTAGCCTTATCCCAATATATTTGTTCATTGGTTTTATGGGCCTTAGCATAATAATAGTCCCTATCTTTAGAAAACTTAAGAAAGTCATAATTGACCCATTCAGGAAGGTGACCCTTATACACCTATCAGTTGTAAGACGCACCCTATGACCCCCGGGAGAGGTGCGTCGTGGGTGCGTCGTTTACCAAAAAAAATTGACGGAGGGTACGTCCGTGGCAGCCTTTGGTCCGTCAAAAAAATGACGGAGGGTGCGTCAAGGTCCGTCACTTTACATGGGTGCGTCACAGTGTACATCTGTTTACGAACAACAAAATACGACCTTTAAATATACGCTATAGGGCTACTATACCACATAACTCCTTAATACCGCCAACCAGGCTCCACTTTAATACCGCAAACATCACTCCGATATTTTATACCGCATGTTCTAACAAAAAAAACAAGGAACCGCAGAAGACCGAGAACCTTTCATTTTAAGAGAAGTGTCACGTATACAAGCATCTTCATGGTATAAGATAGGGGATCAGCATTGCGCTCTTCCGCACAAGCGCAGAACAATCTAAGAACACAAAGGTAGTAGGACAGGCCACCCGGAATTGAATTTGGTCGGGGATGTGCGGCAGAAGATTCAAATAAAAAACATAGGCCTACCCGGTCCCGGTCCGGGGTCTATATAATTATTCGAGGGCCAGGGTTGACAACATCGAATAAGGGCAGATCCCCCGTGAATTAAAAGTAGTTTCATTTCCAGTAGATCGTGTTTTATCCAGTTAATTATCGTTAATCAACGATATCTGACGACGGGGTGCGTCGTCATGGTCCGTCAGAATCCACCAATGGTGCGTCCAAAAATTGACGGAGGGTGTGTATTTGGAAGGCAATGGTCCGTCGTTTTTTTGACACAGGGTGCGTCATGGTACATGAGAAGTCGACGCACCTCGGTAAAGTGACGCACCACTCCCGGGGGTCATAGGGTGCGTCTTACAACTGATAGGTGTATTAATCCTTCTCTCTTTGAATGGTGCATGAGTGTCACATACATTAGTGAATAGTGATTGCCACTTTTCAAGTGCAGCATTACCATCATCAATATAACCAATTTGATCCCAATCAATATTCTGCACTGAGTTAATAAAGTTTGCATCATCAAAATGTTTAAAACATCTGGATTTCACAGTCCTAGGAGGAAGTTTTATTTGCCTATGTTTACGTACTACATATATCAATGAATGGTCACTAAGACCGAGGCTATGTACACCAGATGCTACTACAAGCTCTGGACGTGAAACAAAAATTAAATCTATAATGGTTTGACTTATATCGGTTATTCTAGTATAGTCACAAATCAATTGGTTCATGTGGCTATTTTGAGCTAGATTTTTTACTTTCTTAGATTTACATGTATCACAAAGATCTAAATTAAAATCACCTAGAATATATACATCATCATAAATGGAATTACACTCTTGAAAAATCAAGTCAAGTTTATCTACATACTCAACATTGGCACTTGGAGGGCGATAAACTGTACCAATAAGTATGGGTTTAGTTTGAGGTAAATTGAGTTCTATCCACATGGCCTCAATATCATTGTTAAGAAGATCAATATTTTGCTTAAATGAGATTTCTTCTTTAACATAACATATAATACCACCATGAGATTCCCCATTATTTCTGTCTAAGCGACATATACTGTAACCATTAATTTGTATATTGCTGTTATCAATGTCATTATCCAACCAAGTTTCTGTTAAACATAGAACATGAATTTGGTTTTCATGTAATAATAGGTTAATATAATCAATTTTATTTATAATACTCTGAATATTTACATGAACAATTTTAAGGCCCTTTTGTAATTTACAATTTAGATCAACAAAACGGTCATTAAATGGGAGTTCATCATTGCAAAATTTAAAGAAACAGTCATTGCAGACCCAATTTGTTGTCTGTTGAAACTCAGATATACTATCAGTAATACAATTGAAATGAAAATCTAGAGTACATTTGTTACAGGTTACAAAATCATTATACTTTACAATCTTACGTGAACATTCACCGCAAAATATTTTAGAATAGGTATCGTTGCATATATTTATATTACTACATGAAGTCAAATTTGTACATGTATTTCCAGTGTCAGTTCTGCAAAATAATTGTTCTATGTTTTTGGCTGATGCCTGCCCTTGGTAGGGTATGAGTCAATTTGTTTTCTGAGGTTATTTACAAGTCTGCCGAGACCGTGATAGTTCAGATGAATATGATCCCAGTATAGGTCCTGACGTATATGTCCTTTCTCACCGACAAAAGATGGGATGTGGTCTGTGAATGATACACGGGGGCTACTATGACAGTTGCGGCTCAACATAGAATTCAAATCTGATATCAAGTTATTAGCGATGTCGCTTCTTGTGAGTTCAATGAGTCTGGGGAGGATGCCTGAGATGATGATGTGTGCAGAAGGGAATTTCTGCAGTGCAACTTCGATGAGCGACCTAGCTTTACGTTCACATGCTTCAGTAGACTCTCTCATGATGTTATTAGTCCACGCTTGTAATATGACATAGTTTGGGCTGTCAAACTCGCAGTCTGTCACTAATGTTTGCACATCTGCAATAGTAGCTCCACTCTTCAATCGTGAATCCACCCAAGAGTCATTGGTGCCTGGGCAAGTCCCAATCGTTAGGCCATCGTATGACAATTAATAATTGCTCATTGTCTGAGGACTGGGATGCAGTCACCACAGTAACACCTCCTGTGGTAGCCTTGTAATATCTCTTAGCTATTAAAAACCTGCAATGCAATATAATTAATTCCTTCAAGTCCAGAGGGAGACATCCCCCGCTATCAATGCTATGCCAGATGGCGACATTTAAGGACACACATCTTGCTGTGTTTCATGACAACGCAAATAAACAGCATTCCCCGCTATCAACGCTAGGTGGCGACATTTAAGGACACAAATGTTACAGTGTTTTCATGACAACGCACATAAGCAAGCAGATTCCCAATTTAATCAACGCTAGGTGGCGGTTTAAGGACACAACTCTTGCAGTGATTTCTTTTCAAAGCAAATAAGCAGATTCCCATTAATCAACGCTAGGTACGTGGCGACATTTAGGGATCAAATCTTGCAGTGTTTTCATAACAAAGCAAATAAGCAGCATTCCCATTAATCAAAGGTTGGTGGCACCATTTATACACCTATCAGTTGTAAGACGCACTATACGACCCCGTGAGAGGTGCGTCATGGGAGCGTCCTATACCACCACATTCTTGACAGAGGGTACGCCAGTGGCAGCCTTTGGTCCGTCACGAAATTGACGAAGGGTGCGTCAATGTCCGTCACTTTACATGGGTGCGTCACAGTGTACATCATTTTTACGAACAACAAAATGCAAACTTTATAATTTAAATATATGCCATACTAACCCACCAACCAGGATTTACTTTACGGCAAACATCACTTTTCCGATTTACCGCAATGTTCTAAAATGCCTATCACTCGATCACTGTGCAAGTGTGCAAGAGTTTGGCAAACGGAAAAACATGGAACCGACAGTAGACCGAGAACCTTTCATTTTGAGAGTACTGTCACCAGCGTCCGAATTAAGGAAAAAAATCTGGTTGCCCGCCGGGCAACCAAGCAGGAAATTATGGTTGCCCGGCAGATTTTTTTGGTTGCCCGTTCTGTAAAATATTTAAATACATCTGTTAAGTGTTTCACTTCTTGTAAAAAAATTGGTTGCCCACCGGGCAACCAAATAAGTACATGTTGGTTGCCCGGTGCTAATTTTGGGTGTCCCGGGCAACCGGGCAACCACTTAACGCGAACGCTGACTGTCACATATATAATATATAGGGGATCAGCATTGCGCTATACCACGCACTAGCACAGAAAAGTCTAACCACAGAAGAGGTTGGAGGACATGTCCGTTCACTAGGATCATGTACGAAATAAAAAATCGCCAACGGGGGTGCGTCATATGGTCCGTCAGAATCAACCAATGGTACGTCACAAAATTGACTGAGGGTGCGTATATTGTATGATAAAGGTCCGTCACCTTTATGACACAGGGTGCGTTATGGTACATGAGAAGTTGACGCACCTCGGTAAAGTGACGCACCATTCCCATGGGTCGTATAGTGCGTCTTACAACTGATAGGTGTATTGCGGTCGTATCTCAGATCGGAGATATTACGAATCTTAGTGTTTGGATAATTTTGTTATTTTCCGGAAAATGTGCATTAAAATGGCCCAAAGACGGAGAAATATTCGGATATTAATGTATTTAAAAAAATGGTTTAGTACACTTTAATCTTTCATTTAAAATACCAAAATGACAGTAATTGTTTTAAATATATAGACCATTGTATTTGGAAACAAAAAAGATAATAAAAAAAAGAAGTTCAGGATTTCAACCAAACGCGTTATTTTAGTTCCATGAGGGCATATACCTACAGTACCTAAGCCATATGTAATATTAACCAAATCAACCAATCCAAAATATACATAGGCCTATATTAAAAAAAAACCCATAATTTTCTCTAAAGTACAATCGTGGACGTTCTTGTAAATAAACTCTTTGCTTCTCAATTTAACTATGATCTAACATATCGTTTAAAAGTTAACAGTTTGCCACCAGTAAGCCGTCGATAAGATTAAACAAAATGTCGCAATGGACAGTTTGTAAAGATAATCACTTCACAGTTTCATTCACTTTCACACCTTTCTTTCGAATTTGTAAATACATTCCAACTAACTGAGTAAAGAGTATTATCTGTGTAATTATATCATCCTTCGGCTGGCATATCCATCTCATTATTTATGTATCAACAAATGGAACGAATAACCAACCCATAATATTACCTACATTAGCGGTGATAATAAAATGTGAGTTTAATCTGGTGAACAACATGTATTGGTTTTCATATTACATGTATATACATTATTCGAAGTGTATGACAGATAATTGATTCGCTTCAAAGCGCATTTGTGCTTGATAATCGCCATCATCATTGTATTTATGCACCATCTTCTCGCGCCTGTGGCTGGTGCACCCATGCAAGACTCAAGTACGAATGCACTATAGCTCTTCCATTATCTTCAAGTAGCTCTTCAAGTTCTGTGATCGAAATAGAACTCTTAGTTTCATATATTGCTTGTAAACCTACTGTTGCGTTTAATTTATACACGCGTAGTACTAATAAACCGATTGTTAAGTAGGAATCTAAAAGTGCGCATAGTGCATTTAAAGTATCGCATTGCACTCCGGCGCGCCGTGAATACGTGCAGTACTCGCTATGCGTATAGTTCGATGAATGCAATGTGTCGTTTCAAGAAAAAGTAGACAAACCAATGCACGCGCGCTGATGTTGATGTGAGAATAATGGCACGACCCCGCAAGGGTGCTATTGTGAGCATATCAACATTTGCACATTCGAGAAGTAAAACATACGCATGTTATAATGGGAAGAAGTGTACTTTAGGTCCCAGATACTGTTATGTTCCCGTATCGGGCGATTCTGGTACACATTCTACAAGTGTAATTTGTCCCATGATACTGGTACATAATTTTGTTCCAGTATTGCCCGTTACTGGTATATTTACTTTGTACCAGTATTGTACAATACTGGGTGTTCCCGTATCGGACGATACTAGTACAGTCCCGAATCTGGGACCTAAAGTACACTTTTCCCTTAAAGGGGCGTGTACATCTCAAGTGTTTGTCCTGGACAAAAATCACATGACTCCCTACGTATCTGAGTCTCCGTGTTTCCATGTAATAATACCCATGGTGCAATAGATTTGCCGCGCCGAATTCCAATCGAAAAAACGTATTGGCCAACATTTTATGTACGAACGAATACTAAGGTGTCTAGAATCGTTTCGAAAAGTAGTGTTATGCATTATAATGAAATCAGAATTACAATCTCATTCAGCATATAATCAACTTTTGGGCGATAATCCTATGTTAAAAACGCACAACAATCGAAATATAAAGCATTTTAGCCCGCATTTTTGCCCCGATTCATGTGATATTCGTATTTTGAACTTTATGTATTTTATTTTCTAAATTTATATGTGTAGTCTTCATTAGCTCAGTCGGCAAAGCGCCGGCTTCATAATCATGAGGTCAGTGGTTCGAATCCTAGGATTGTTATACTTTTTTCTGTTTGTTATTTACACTTTATTTTTAGAAATTGACAGGATTGCATATCGTTCGCAATATTTATTGAATGTTGAATGATATTTTTTTCTTCTTTTGCAATTTCACTGCGATAAAGAATACCCTATAAATATATTGTGTTGACTATTCCGTTCAATTGAACTATGGAGACCCTAGCTAGTCTATCAATGAACATGATTTGCAAAGGCCAATTGTTATGTAAATAAGAAGCCAATCGGCTAATATGTCCTTGAATCGATTTTCTTATTTCCTATACGACCGATATTTGTATTTGCTGATTTGCTCCAAACTTTAAAAAAAAGAGAGTGGTACCTTCAAAAATACGTTACGCGGTTCACGGCTTTCACGGCCTGGTGTGAGCGACTGTATTTTGGCGTGGATTTGATACCGTGCTCAGTGGCGAACCCAGGGGTCCAAGGGCCGGTGCCCCCCTGAAATATCCCCGTCGGTAAACTTGAGCTTCCGTCGGTACAGTCAGATGCCAACGTTGAGTGAGTCTATTGTATACGAAGAGAATTTATTTTTCCCTTGAAAAGCGGATGTCGATATCGTGCAATTCAATTTATGCCAAAATGTCAGCCTTATACAATGACAACATTAAGGCATTTTTAAAAATGTGGTTCAACGTCATGTGACTAGGGGGATATTTCCCAAGGCGCTGACCCCTGTCTCATTAAAAGCTTTAAATTAATAACCTTCCACGATCATCAATTTATTGCTCTTTACATTGAATCCAAACCTAGCTTGCAGCGACACCGTTTTCACATTTAAAATACAATTTAGAAACTGGGTTCAATTTGGCTACATTTCGTCGAATACTCAATAGTTCACCACTAGTTCATTATTATAGAGAACACATAGACACGTCAGTAAGTAGTTATGGCCGAGCGGTTACGAATATGGACTAGTAATCTAATAGATTCTCCCCTCCTCGGTTCGAATCCTGCTGAATACCTTTTTTTAGAAAAAACGATTTAGTCTCTGTGTGTTTGGAAAATGGCGTATATTTTTACCGTAGGTGAATAAAAGTCGTGGCCCTGACCCGTGTCCCAAAATGTATTACAAATAAATATATTTTTGATCAAGTTTAATACGTTAGGAACATTTCTTGTGCATAAAGTTTTTGCTATGACGTCTAAAAATCATCAAAAATACGATGTTTACGATCGCATTGAAAATGCATCTTTATCGACTCAAAGATAGTAACAAAAATCGTGTTTTTTATTAAATCGGAAATGACATCTTACATAAATAGGACTTCCCCTTCAAAATGAGCCTAAGATGATCAAAAATTGATGGAGGCAATCCTTCACAATCGCGAGTTGTAAATGATCCGATTTTTATTTGGTTTTTTTTTGAAATCTCACTTCAAAAAAAAAATCATCAAAAATACGATGTTTACGATCGCATTGAAAATGCATCTTTATCGACTCAAAGATAGTAACAAAAATCGTGTTTTTTATTAAATCGGAAATGACATCTTACATAAATAGGACTTCCCCTTCAAAATGAGCCTAAGATGATCAAAAATTGATGGAGGCAATCCTTCACAATCGCGAGTTGTAAATGATCCGATTTTTATTTGGTTTTTTTTTGAAATCTCACTTCACTGGCGGCCGGGGCGAACATAGACAGTATTTTCATGCCTTGACTTCTGACTGGGTAGATTTGCGATTTCTACCAGGCGATTTTTTCAGCTATTGTTGACAATGTCATCGCTACCCCCACTTTTCAATATTTCAGCTACTGACGAGAAGAAGAAAATTGGGTCATTTTTGCGATTTTTTTGTCGGTACATCATGACTTTCGTAACTATCCCCCCCACCCCCAGTTTCCAAAAGCTGGGTACGCCACTGACTGAGTGCTGAACTCATCATGTTCATTGCTGCTGCGAGCATCTTACTATAAATCTGTGTGGGTGTGTGTGTGTTTGTTATCCTTATGTCTCCGTTAGTTTTGATCAAAGTGGCGCATAATTTGCATGCAATATCGAGGAAATAACGGTGTGTTAAAGTTTATTCCAGTGAAATTGGTTAACAATTTGCTCCAAAAACAGCAAATCACCTCTCACATTTGGCTCATAAATGCCACTAGAAGTGAACAACATTGTGCGTTGCGCGTACTGCCGCGTAATCATACCGTGGTATTGCGTTGCGTGTCGCATTTGCGCAAATGCTAACTGCTAGCTTCACTGTCTATATAATCACTGTCATAATGGTATAATGATATATTACTAAATTCAAGCTATTTCACACGAGCATGTTTCGTCGTTGTTTGCGGAGCTGCGTCCAAATGCCTGAAATGTGCTAACTAACGTGCGTGACGATATCACGATTGACGCGCGGTCATTTTTTGAATGTGCCCGGTACGCACCTCTGGGTTTACGCACATACGAATGCACCCCAGTTCGCACGCGTAGAATGGAGTTGACCATAGCATTATGACACTGACTATACGCTACTTGTACGCAATCCTATTTCAAAATAAAAGCAAGGCTCTCCCCTAGTATCAGCGGGCCCAACCGATATTTTAAACCAGCTAATATGCATAAAAATAATATAATTTATTAATATGCACCGAACGCATTGTCAGCTATAACTTGAATTTCATTTAATTCAAATTGGTCATTTCAAACGGGAGATATGTGCACTTTTCCAAGGTACCTCTATGAATGCAAAAGTTTAACTCATGCATTTTGAAATGTCAATCAATGGTGTGTTGGTATTCACAATGCCTACAATGGACAATGGGGTATATTTGGAACACTTTCATGTATAAATTCAAGTATAAAGAAGTAGCTAGTGTACCCATATGCAATGAAGACATTGGTTAATTTTTAACAAAAGTATTTGTCGTGATTTTCTAAAAACGGGACCTGAATATTTTGACTCACCCTGTATACAAACCAACATCAGATTTGTAAATTTAGAGAATAAAATATAGTTCTAATACTATATACTGTATACGATGGTCTTATAATGTAAAGGCTGTACCATGGAGTCGTATATAGCAAAACAGCTAAGAACTATGTTTGAATCTCATTCATATTTAGATTATTGGTTATTTTGGTCTTTAATCAGTTTGTTAGATTTATTTAAACAACAAAAATGCGGCGACCATACACGACTCCAAATATGGTACAGCCTATACACTATAAGACCATCGTCTATAGCAAAACAGCTAAGAACTATGTTTTATTCTCTAAACGTACAACAACTTTCCCCCTTTATAAAATCGGCGAATCCATCGAGCTGTTTACCAACTTCTTGCTTCGAATTAATTGCGTTCTTTAGCACACGCGCATATGGCAACGCTGGGTTACACGCACAACGCATACGCCGGCGACTTTGTGTAGGGGGCGCTAACGCAATGATCATGCGCACTGAATGTATCATTATTCAAACGAATCAAGCCCCGCCCTAAATGTCTCATAATATAAACTGCTCACAAAAAGTATCGAAACACTTAGAAATGATCCAATATATAGCGGCTCGATCGAAAGGGTATGCATTAATCGAAGCAAATAACCAAGTGTATAATATTGTTCTGCGTATTTTGACACCTCGATCGATGAGATACGATGTTGCGGAGCGGAGTTATTGTCATTTCGATGGTCGTGGGTCCAGTTTCAAAAGTGACAATCATCCTATAGAAAGAGGTTTGCATTACTGTTTGGAATGATCAAATTCGTGATTTTCAATAGGGATGGATGAGTGTCACTTTGGAAAGTGGACCCACGATCATTGAAATGACAATAACTCCGCCCCGCAACATCGTATCTCAACGATCGAGGTGTCAAAATACGCAGAACAAAATTATGCACTAGGTTATTTGCTTCGATTAATGCATACCCTTTCGAGCCGTTATGTATTGGATCATTTCTAAGTGTTTCGATACTTTTGTGAGTAGTTTATATTGCGTATCGGATAAAAATCAGCAATAAAACACCAATCACAGTCCAGTGACATCCAAAACCACACCCACTGTAAACATGGTAAAGAATCTACAATATTGCAATGAAATCAAAGTAATGACAAAGTACACCCTAACACATAAAGAAGTTCGTCACACTTAAGTGATGTGTGACGATCCATTTTTACTCTTCAAATTAAAGGATGTTAATGATTTGAACAACCATAACGAACAACAGTTTACAACAGACGGGAACAATAGCAGACAAGGCATTGAGAGACTATTTATGTTTCTTTCAAACAAGTTTAAAACTTTCCACGCGGCTATTTTAGTTCTACCACACAAAACAGATGTTTCAAAAGCCTTTCCGAAATTTCAAGTAATCTCAAGAATTAGTGAATCAATACAAGGTATATTTGTACTTATTTTAATGTATTTCTTGTGGTGATTCCAAATATGGTGATGGAAATTCAATAATTTTGACATTTTTGAAACATTTTGTTCGGTTCATAGACGCCTGCCGCGTGGAAAGTGTTAACACACACACACCCCCACCCCTTTGTACTTTGCCAAAGAGGTGAAATAATTCCGATATTCGTGATCGTAACATTTTAATGAAATGGTTATGTCAAAGATGATGAAAAAACCTGGACCTGAATCTCATTGATTTTAATGATGGGCATTGATGGGTAGGCGCAGCCTACTATATCATTTTGGGACAGCCTGTATATGAATAAATGCACCAAATTGGAAATTGGACAATTTGCGCATTTGACATTGAAATGTTCTCTGAATACGTGTCATTTATTTAGTGTTAGCATACAACTGAAGATTTTGAACACTTTGGAGTACGTCTCATGTATTTAATGTTAGCATAAAACTGAAGTTTTGTTGACAATTTGTTTTTGCAAAAGCCGCATGAATATAAAAAATGAAATCTGAAAAATTATCAGCACGTGTTTACCATGCTGAATCAATGTGTCTTATTTAAGTTATGCGATCAAACATTTTAGCTCATATGGCCATGGGGCCTCAGATATTTTTTTTAACTTGTTGAATTATTTCACTGAAGTTTAAAAGGGTATCAAAAGAACGTGTTTAGATAGATAGATGGATATATTAATGGATAGATATATTGGTTCAAACGGTCTTTGTATAATTATATGAACAAAACAATAAATGAGCATTTTTAGATGGTTTCAGCTTATTTTACAACTTATAGAGCCACTTTTTGGCGCATCCGTTACGTCGGTAGCCTCAATTATGTTGAGATTTGACATAAAACTATAGTCGGCATACCCACTTATTTAGTCCAGGCCCGTAAGAAGGGGGGGGGGGGGCGATGGTGGCGATCGCCCCCCCCCCCTTTGAAAATCTTCCCCGGAAAATTTGTACACAGATGAAAAAATTTCGCGCGCTATGCGCGCATTTGTCTTCCCAAAATGCAATATTCTTTGCTACAAGCTTGTTTAGAGCCAACATGTACCTCGATCGTGCACAAAATAGGTGCAAATTCGAAAATTTTCGCGCGCTACACGCGCATAATTGACTCACAAAAATCTTCCGGTGATTTTTTTGTTGTTGAAAACGCCCCCCCCTCCCCCTTTGAAAAAAGTGTCTTACGGCCCTGTAGTCTCACAGTAGTGGCACAATACAAATATTGGGTTATGATGTGCTCAGGACCGGGAGTCAAGACGAGAGAGATTTAGGACAGCGGACAGCATTTTATAATTGCGCTCTTGCAGCGATGAGCATGATGAGTTCAGCACGGTATCAAATCTACGCCAAAATACTGTCGCCCATACCAGGCCGCGTAAGCCGTGAACTGCGTAATGTATTTTTGAAGATACAACTCTCTTTTTTGAAGATTGGAGCAAATTACAAATATCTGTGTTGAAGGAACTAAAAAAATCGATTCAAGGATATAAGCCGACTGGCTTCTTATTTACATAACAATTGGTCTTTGCAGACCATGTCCATTATAGACGTGCTAGGGACTCCATAGTTCATATGGTTCAATCAACACAATTATATTTACAGGACATTCTTTATCGTAGTGAAATTGCAAATGAAAAAAGTATTATTCAACATTCAATAAATATAGCGAACGATTATAAGCAATCCTGTTATTAAAAAAAAAGAGTGTAATAACAAAAAGAAAAAGACATTTACAAGATTCGAACCACTGACCTCATGATTGTGAAGCCAGCGCTCTACCATTTGAGCTAATGAAAACTATGCATAAAACAGTTTTAAAATAAAATTAGATAGAGTTTAAAATACAAATATCACTGAAATCGGAGGGTAAAATGCTTTATATTTCGATTGTGCGTTTTTATCAAAGGTTATCGCCCAAAAGTTGATTATATGCTGAAGGAGATTGTAATTCTGATTTCATTATTATGCATTGCACTTCTTTTTGAAACTATTCTAGACACAGTTCGTTCGTACAATAATTTCAACATTACGTTTTGTCGATTAAAATTCGCGGCAAATCTATTGCACCATGGGTATTATTACATGGGAATCCGGAGACTCAGATACGTAGGGAGTCATGTGATTTTTGTCCAGGACAAACACTTGAGATGTACACGCCCCTTTAACATAATTGTTCTAAAAAACGGGTGCTTCCCTCTCGGTAGCACAGCGAAATGATTTTGCATGTAGATCGAAATTTGAAAGGTTCGTAAAGGATTACATAGCAAGTGCATGATTAGTATTGTCGTTCATCATCTGTGAAACATATCATAGATAATGCACGGTATGACAGCAGTGCGTCAAACAAAAAACTAATGACATTTCGTGTCCGGCGGAAAGTAAGAACAAATCATCAATCAATAATAATTCCTCACATCTAGTGTGAAGGTCGGTAGTAAGTGTGATTAATGATCAGGAACTTTATAAGTCACAGGCGTGCATCTGACTTACTTCATGACCTGAGTGCTTGTGAGCTTAAACTTTGGATGGAATGTACAAAGCTTCACCGAACGCTTTTACATCATCTTTTCCCCATCCTTGCCACCGGAAAACGTGATAGCAGTAGCCAGACAAACTGTGATCAAACGTTTCTGACACCGCTAAGACATTTTCTGATCCTGTCTTATACAGTCGGACAATAGGCCCAACCTTCAAACTCAGATGCCCAACTCCTAGTACCGCCAGTATATCTCCCTTTCTACTACCCTCTTTACCCACGACTAATATATCTCCCGTACTTCTACCAATCCACAGTGTATCTTTGACACTTAGCAATGAGCACACATGGACACCCCCTTGGATCGCATGAAAAGTTGACGGTCTGCCGCGTTGATTTCTCTTTTTATAACCAGACGCCGCCATACTATCTCCAACATCCCCTATGATGCTCTCTACATTGCCTACATCACTAACACTACTCTCTCTGGCATTAGGGAAGCTAGGGGGCGCCTCCCACCTAGTATGTTTACCCCCACGGACGGGTGCCCTTTTTCGCAATTCAATGACGTCATTGGTTTCTCGTCAGACATATGGCACTGGTATACATGGGAGGATTTGGACAAGAAACACCAAATGTGATTGCCAGAGTAAATAATATCGCTCAAAACCTGTACCATCCCCGGGCTACTCGGGATAGATATATGGTCGAATCCAACGAAAAGTGTACACGTGATGTTCAGGCCTATAATAAAATAATCTATATCTTGACTATTTTATTTTTGTGTTATACGTATCCGCCTCGATGAGACGCTTAGCGCCATATATAATATGACTAACTTCTATGCACAATTGGGCGTATGCGAGCAATAAACCTGCTATTTTTCACCCTTTTTACAAAATAGTTGTTAAGGTTTTATTTTAGACATATGACCGTTTAGATGAAAACGAGCTTAAGTGGAAATAATTTTGCCTGTTTGATTGGTGGATATCTCAAGAATGCCTCTTGTAATTTTTGTTACTTTTGATCAATCCCCTGAATTGTTGTGATTTTTTTTGCTGTGGTAAGTTTTGACGTTACCTACCAATACATGTTTTGTTAAATCTCACTTTCGGGGAAGAATTCGCCTGAGGTAGTGTAATTTGTGCTGTAAGGATACCTAAATATGTTAAATACTTAAATGCATTGTCCCCATTCAAGTCGATTTTTTGATAAAGTTGTTAGAAATTTTAAAAGCGGAAACGATCGGTTTGGTAAAAAAAATGCATTACCTCCGAATACCTATTTAAAACACTGCCATTTTAATATAAACACAGATTAGTGAATGATATCTATAGAATAAGTGAAGTATGATACAATGTACACGTGTGCTAAGTTTTATCATTTTGAAGGCAACATTTTTTGAAATATCTGCAATAAAAGGCTGTATTCGTAGGCAAATTTGAATTATGAACTGTTACCTTCAAATACAAATAACGATATCGTGGTACTTCCCTCTGTTGTTACATACTTGTAACGACTGGAATAAAGTAGAAAGGTGCGCTGCGTTCGGCAAGCAACGGAGAAGTTTTGCATCAATCTTTCAGCTTTTGCAAGTAACTTTTCACAAAATTATGTAGTTTGCGTACAAGTGCATCAATAATTTGTTGTTGTCTTAAAAGTCGATTGAATATAGCCTCCCTCTGTCTCAATCTTGTTACTCCTATTAGTGTAGTTTTTTATGTTATTCACGCAAAGACATCCTCTGACAGTTGATTTAAATCGCAATGGGGGTGATTAATGTTTATATAAATATTCAGTAACAGCTTCTCGTCCATGACTTCATGTTGTATTTGGAGGTAACATGTATATGTAGGCAACATTCAATAATATACACAGTGCATATTGGCCCTAAATTATTTTATTTTACATACAAGCAGTGCGCAATCATACAATCTGACTAGATATATTATTAGATTTATATTTGGAGGGAAAAAATTAATATTCCCATATTAAATGAAAATAGGAGGTGTTAATTTAAATAAAATGCATGGTGTAATCACACTGGTTTTGCCGAGAACATATTTTTTGTTGGAGTTAGAGTGAATGAATGTTATTTATATCCATAGATAACACGTTGATCGTCATAAAATGGGTACATTTAGTCATAATATCCATGAAATTTCGGCTTCATAATAAAAAAAATCACATTCCATTTTGTATTCGTAGGTAACCTATATATTAGTTAATGAGCATGGTACAATTCCTGTATTGTTTTTCGCTTTCATTCGCACCTAATATTATGTAAATATTTAGCAGGAATGTATAAGACGGGAATAATATCGTTTGGTGCGTAATATTGTTTTAAACCAGCTTGTCGATATGATGTATGCGTAGTTAATCAACTTCCCCTGGAATTGCAGAGAAGTGACTACTGAGGTACATAATATTGGCCATTATTGTAGTTGTATTTGAAAATGGAATTCATGTGTCACAAATATAAAATAACTTGCTTCATTTTTGCTCGGGCAGGTTGTGTAATGTCACCGAAACGTATTTTAAGTGAACAAGAAATTTAGTAAAACAGTTTCCCTTTTTTGTTAAAGGTGGGAGGGAATCAAGGGTAGGCCTAACTGATTTCAGTCTCAAATCAGAAATTGTTCATGAATAATGCTTCCGACATTCATTAATTAGTGTAATTGAACTAAGCAGTGGTTGATTTAAAAGAAAATCACAATAAAAGGCACATGCCCGACAATATCTCTGTCGTGGCAAAACCTATTAGATTAGTGTTTTTAAATCAAACAACATTGAATTTTTAAACATAAAATTCCTATTTTGTCTACATCTGACAAACTATTTCATATTGGTGATTCTATGTCAAACGGAATCAGCCTCCGGTTGAAACTCGATAAAACTGACTATGTACGACTTTTAGAATGATACAAATTCCAAACTAGGAAATTATATCTTAATTCTAATCTGACAACTGAATGTCTTGCTGTAAGTTGTATGTGCTTTATTCCGCTGTGGACTGAAATACACGACATTTGAATGTTCTGGACTTTGAACATGTTCGGCTCATATTAAACTTATCTATATACTAATTTTCGGTCCTTCGCCTGATTAGATAGTTCAATAATAATTTTACACTCGCGTCCCTCTTCAACTGAAAAGGCGTGGTAATTGCGCCTCTAATACACGAGCTAATTAGATAGTTTAATGCCAGTATTTCCCCGTTTTCAGACATGCGCAGAAAGGATCACATGTGAAAATCCGAAATGTTGAATTTCTTTTACTCGGGTAGCTACTGTTCGGACACAAATTGTGGTTTTCGGAGTGAGTGATGACATATGGTCTTCACCCAAAATATTTTCTTTAGGGATATAGCTACATTTTTGTATATGCGGCTGTTTGTTATTCTTAAAGATCGCATAGTAACAAACATTTAAAAGGGACTATACGTCCGACAAATAAAAATATTTCACGAAATTTTCTAAATGTAAACAACAAACTCTTACACAGATCTTAAAGTAACCTTTCACATTGGTTATATAGGCGAACGCGACGTTTGATACCGATAAAGAAACTGGCAGAACCATGCCAACTGTTGTTGTTGCTGCGCGTTCGCGTTTAACATGGCGCACGCAATACGGCGCACACGTAATGACGCAGACAAATTGTGTACGCGTTTGTGGGGTTGTATTTGTTTACGGGCAGGATGAAAGCAGGTAGTCCATTGCTCCGCTGTGCATACCGTACATACAAGATAACGGGAGCAAGACACAAACAACAAAATAAAGCCAAGGTATATATTAGACCTTTATTTTAATAAAGAAACGGGGAGCAAGGTGCAAACCGTATCCAGGATAACATGTATTAATTAAAGTGACATGAAGTGGCTGAAGGAAAATACATTTGATGGAATTACTCATGCAGTTGTAACCCCATTTGATGAAGTCGCCCTTGCAAGTCACCACATTTGATGAAGGAGTTACCCATACAGGTAACCCCATTTGATAGGAGGAGTCACCCATGCAGGTAACTCCATTTGATTCAGTCAACCATGCTTCCGGTATTATAAATATGGATGATTAATGAATGTATACATAATGATTAATTGAGCAGTTATCTCCTAAAATTAGTTATGTGTAAATTTGGCCGATACCGCCGCGCAAGGCATGGCTGGTCATGAAGCTTTGGGCTGGTGGATCATGGTCGGCACCGCCCCCCCCCCCCCCCCCGCTCACACCGGCATTTCATTGTCTTCGTGCGACTTATACAGCGGTGCGGTGCGGTGCGGCTTATAGCCTACTATGATGAGGTCTGAATCTTACTTTATTAATTTAATAACAAGGTGCTGCGGCTTATACGCCGTGAGGCTTATGTATATAGCACGGACATTACGGGATTGTCTCATCATACCCTATAGGCCTAAGCACCCCCCCCCTCCCCCGCACTTTCCTTTACTTATAATATGGATACAGTAAGGGCAGGGGTATCTGGATAAACGGAACGTGCGGTATTGCCCCATCATACCCTAATAGGCCTAAGCCACTATGCAAGCGCACTTCCCTTAGGCCTACTTGATAATCTGGATATACAGGGTGACCCAAAAAAATGTTAACACTCCGGGCACATAAGATAGCTTAAAAGGACAGGAACACACGAGTATAATCTTGATGTATTATGAAAGCTGAGTAAATAAGCTTTCATTTGCATTTTATTGCGTTCCAATTGGTTATTTAGAACGGGAGATATACTTCAGCAAACATGAGGAAGCAAAATCGGCTTGGTCCAATTTGCATTAATTACAACTATTTTAACACTTTTATCGTATCGTTTCGGAAAACGACGACTTCTAATAAAAAATCGCTCTGAGTAATTCAAGATGTACTTATTGGTAATACATGTAGTAAATTTGAACACAATTGGACAAACCGTTACCGTAAAAAGATGCGCGCAAAAAGTGCTTTTAAAATCCAAGATGGCCGCCGTTACCATGGCAACGGTGTCCGTGACGTATTTTTTTCGCTTAAAATGAAAAGTCTTGCCCAAATACATCTTCTGACCAAAGTTCAAGTGTATAGGTTAAGTACTTTGAAAAATAGCATTTTCATGTTTAGTCTCCCCTTAAAAGCGTTACTTTCATACTGAGAGGATTGGACCAAGCCGATTTTGCTTCCTCATGTTTGCTGAAGCATATCTCCTGTTCTAAATAACCAATTGGAACGCAATAAAATGCAAAGGAAAGCTTATTTACTCAGCTTTCATAATACATCAAGATTAGACCCGTGTGTTCCTGTCCTTTTAATGTATCTTATGTGCCCGGAGTGTTAACATTTTTTTGGGTCACCCTGTAGTAAGGGCACATAATGGTATCTGGATAAACGGAGCGTGTGGTATATAATTATGGTCAGACCTTATTTAGAACACAACAAACATGACATGCAAATAAATACGTTTAAGCCTTACATGCCTATCTATTGGAGGACTAATGTAAATTGGCCCGAAAAAACGGGGTTGGCACACATACATAGTGCTCAAATACAATCATGGAATGGTACAAGTGATCCGCCGACCATAAATATGATTAAAACTAAATAACCGACTATAGAACTAGAACCCACTAAAACGCTCAGAACGCAGGCCTACTGAATAACCTGGATACAGTATGTGCACATGGGCAGTGGCGGCACCACCATCAACATTTTAAAGGGGAAAACGGGGGTGGGGTGGGGGACAATAAAAACAAGACAAAACACTTGGGTGGAAAATTTAAGCCTTTTGGCTTTTATTGTAAACATTCCTGAAATTAGAATTATTTGTTCTAAATCAGACATTTTGCACCAATTTAAAGCTAATTTTTAAAGTAACTTTGAATTTTGACATTAAAATTGAACTTTTTTTAAATTATTATTTGGGGTACAAAATGCGTAGGGACTTAAACTGTGGGAGAGGTCACGACTGGTGGCATCCCCCCACCCCCTCGGGGCATACCCCTACCCGGTAGCGATTATCTGTTCGTACATGAGTTTAACCAAAATCAGTTCATTTGTTTAAAAATGTAAAAATATCATTTTATTCAGTGAATTTTGCTTTATTTCGTATTAAAACGGAATAAATAAATTTGGTTAAACTCATGTACGAACAAAATAATCGCCACCCGGTAGTGCCGCCACTGCACATGGGGTAGGTCTACCTAAGGTCACATGGGGTACCCACCCAGATATGGCCTATAATTATATTAAGGCAATCCAGATACTCTTAATATTCTAAAGTATTCTTATTAATCCACGTAGGCTCGAATAACCGCAGAAAAAGTTATCACGGATATTCGATTCAAGATATACCAAATAGTCCAGGGAGGTCCTATATTGGTTCACTTAAGGACACATGGAGTATCTTGGTTATTAAAGTACATGGGGGGGGGGGGATTACCTGAATAATCAAGTGCACCATGTATTATAAATGGCGTACTTGGATTTCTTAAGGGCATACAGTATATATGGATTAAGGGCACTGTGGCACCAATGTCAGTATTAAGGGCACAGGGTGGAGTATCAACGACATACTCTTGCTGTTTTACAATACCCTCATCCTACGTTTTGATATGACTAACCACCCGCTATAATAGCTTCGGCACTTATACCTGCGCTTTCCATTATAAATTGGATAATAGTACAGGCACATTGGTATATGGATATAACGCCGGCACGTGCGGTACCTGGGATATTAAGGCCACCTGTGAGGGGTTGGGTCTAGCAAACGCGGAGTACTTGGATTAGGAACATGTATTATTTTAAGAGCACATTGGGCCTATAAGCTCATGGTGTATTAAGGGCACCATGTCACTTACATTATATTAAGGGCACCTTAGGTACCTGCATTATTTAAGGACATGTTCTTGATATTTATATAAACATTTATAACGCTTTGAAATTACTCACCTCTGTCTATTTTGATATGACTAACTGCCCGCTATCTTCGGCACCCGCGTTTAATTTACTTGAATATGATCAAGTAAGGGCACAAGGGCATAATCTCGATATAACGGCACATACCTAGATCATGTGATACCCGAAACAGTATTAAAGGCACCTGTGGTAACTGGAGTAGGGGTACTCTCATACAAAACGAGTGGAAAGAGTGGAAATTCACTCGAAAAGAAGTGAAGGGAGTGAAACACAGGACAACCCGTTTTAGAGTGGAAAATGTCCACTCAATAAAGTAGAACATTGTCATATAAAATCCCCTTTCACTCCTTTTAGAGTGTTTTTCCACTCAAAAACGTGTTGTCCTGCGTTTAACTCCTTGAAACGTGTTGTCCTGCGTTTAACTCCTTGAAAAAGTGGAAAACCACTCTTTTACATTTAGAGAGTAGGGATTAGGCCTATGAGGTACTTGCATTTCACATGGGAGGCCTACATCCTGAGGTACCTGGGTATCTGGATATTAAAAACACAAAGGGTATATTATAGGCCTACCTGGATTAAGGCACATCACATACATGTATACCTGGATTATCATATGCACCTGCGATATTCAGATTTATTGAGGGCCCGTCTGGATTATGTAAAGGACATGTTCTTGATATTGTACCAAATTTTCTTACGCTTTGTTTACAAATCTCCCCGTTATCTTCTAGCGGGTTCCGCGCGAAGCGCGGATGCCCGCTAGTATATATAATATAAGGTCTGATATGAAATTATTTCAAAGTATATATTAAATGAATTAAAAAGCGATCTGGATTTTGTGTTTAAAACAGCTATTCAAAATGATAACTGCTAGAAGACGCACTTGCCTCCTTCATTTAGAACAAATTGAGGAAGACAACCGGTTGTTTTATTGCTTAAAACAAATAACCTGACATTCAAGACTATGAATTACAGGCAAATCAAACTGTTTGTTAAAAGAAAACCGCTTGCTTTCTAATTAATGATGGCTCGAGGAAATGTTCAATAGTTGATTCGATCCAATAATCGGAAACTGAAACGTTCATTCTTAACATTCTAAAATGTCCTATAATAAACAAAGAGTAATTCTGCTCTACTAGATATTCATCCTCGTGACAAGAGAGAGATGAAGAACTAACTGCACACAGAATACAACAAGATCCACTAAACTTGTTAAGTAGAGAATACAAGGCTGAATGATCAGAGGTATCTTACTTACATGTTTCTATATGCATAATATTTTACTATGTTTAGTTTTAATGATGAACATGCTTTTTACCAAATGAGATGAGTAAGAATATTATTACTAGCGAGTTAATTGATTGTTTAACTATACCTTTACGAAATTTTAACCCAGTACGATATGTATGTTGTCATCATCTTGCGTTGTATCAGATGTTAAATATTACACACTTCTGACTGTTTTGTAGAAGTTAAACGCACATTCTTAATAATTGAAAGTCAAGCAAGAAAGACACTTACAAAATTGGATGATCAGATACGTTAGCATAATAAAACATTTTCTGCCGTAATTATCATGTGTAAATTAATTTTAAACAACATTCCTTAACCAAATTAGATGATCAATAATACTAACAGTATAATAGGCCTAGTGAGTTTATTGATGTTTAGGATGTTTTCTTCTATATCTTAGAAATAGGAATATAGTTTTATATAATTTTAATGTTTATTTGGTTAATCTTGCTTTTTATTCAAATGTTGAATGTTACGCAATTCTGATTGTTTTGTGAAAGCAGTGCTGAGCGCACATTCTTATATGATCAACTTTTAACGTCAAGCAATACACCTTTTTATTTTGCTGTACGACATTCACCCTCACACGCGATTCAATCATAACAACTACGTCGAGTACAATTTTGCCTCTTAAACATATGTAAAATCAAAGAATCCAACCGTTCTTAGTCAACGAAGTTGAAGTTGAGATCAAATGTGTTACCTACGAATACTTTGATTATTGCAATATTAGCTACCGTGCTTTAAGTCTTAGCATGTTTTTCTCTTATAGGAATGCTTAAAAATGTTGCCTGATATTTTGTTCTTAATAAACCTATTCAAAATTACAACTGAGAGTTAGATATTGTATATTTTTTCAACATTAAATTAATATTCTAGTATCTATTTAAAGTAAACTATTGGGGAATATGTCCATAATATTAGGATTTAAACATGTTTTAACATGTTAATCTAAAAACATATATTGTTAACAACCCTGCATAATCATTTCACCCCCAAAATGCAGCATAAATTAAGTACAACATTAATTTATTACAGTTTTACTTCTCTTATACCTACGTATACATTAACTGTTACCTACGAATATAAAATGTCCACATTCCTCTATGTACTTAAGTTTCGGGCGCATGCTCAAAATTCTAAATTTTCCAGAAAGGGTCATTCCCCCTCTTTGAGGTACATGAAAACAAATGTTCATTAACATCATCTTGGTGAAAGTATACAAAGTGACTCAACCTCATGTTTCAAAGTATTGAGAGCCTGAAAATGCTACCTAACTGCGTGAATCTAAAATGTAAAAAAAGATGAGTACCTGTACAAATATGTCCACTTTCTATCAGCATTAGCATCTTCTGAATACAATTCAATCACAAATTTGAATGCAATATGTAAATAGGTGGAATAATCATCACTTAATCAAAATATGGTACTTGTATTTGTAGGTAACATTGAGAAGTGTACCTTCAACTTCATCATTCCGCCACGTGGTCAATTGGAGAGATTAGTGATGGCACTTTTTTTCCATACAAGCTTGATATGTTGACTTTGAGTGGGGAAAAGGAATAAGAGATCGAAGCATTTTGAAACTGGACCCTAAAAATCTAGCCGTGTACACTTTTCGTTGGATTCGACCATATACCCTTTGTGGACACTGTGATCCCTGGGGTTAACCCTCATGATTCTATCACCACAACCAACTAGTACTACATCTGAATTGCCATCCTGGTCGACTGTTAAGATCAAACGTGTGCAAGGATTGAATCTATCCGTCAACTGTATCACTTTGGTCGGCCCGTTGAACATTAATGTACCATGCTCATAGACGATAATTCTTCCGTCATTGAGACCAACGTAAAGGTAGTTAGTCTGGGTGTCCTTGTCATTGGATTTCTGTGAATATTATCATTAAAAATAGGGGGAAAATCTGATAAATATTCATGCACGGTGACATCAAACATGTTTCAGGAGACCCATCTGTTTCTAGCTATCTTGATGATTTTCCTATTTCTGGAGGGCAAGTCACATTAACAGGGTATCCATCCTTGGTTTTTAGCACGAAGCTCTCGGTCTATTTTCGCAATAATTAGCAGCGTGTTGCATATCGGATACACGCGATATTACTCGCAATCTTGAAGAAGAAAAACATGTTTTCAGTACTTAGCATCGTTATCCTGTTTAGACACTGAAAAGCACTGTACATGTATATCACCATTAAAAATGACACCAAAAATACTTGAAAACCCTGACACAGAGACTATGTAGCAAACCAGACGACCTAAGGCATGGTGGATTTTATCGGCTCAAAACATGATTTGTGGCACAGAATAGTACATCAATGGCCCGATCAATGGTAAAAAAAAAGCTGATTGTGATTTAGAGTAGAACCGATTTGCTTTGATGATAGCAGAATTTTGTTCTTAAGGACACGAAACATTCAGAATTGGTTATTTGAAATTAATTTTTACGTGGAACAAAATACGAATTTTAAATTGTGGATGGCTTCGTCTGACAGTGACAGAGGAGGGGCGTGGCGTTATTTGCGTTTTGTGAATATTGTAATCAGATCATTTGGGAAGGACGGTGGATCGCGACGATCACATCGTGTGAGGTCATGAATAGTCATAGATGAATATTCATTCACAACGAATGGTTGACAGTTTACGCTTAACTTCCGGGTGAAGAACTGATAGAGTGCGCTATATTGTTAACCAAATCTCAACAATGGGCAGATACATATGCCTGCCTGACAGCAAAGGTATAACAGCTCAACTCGGTACCATACCTGCAGTTTTCCATCAATCAAGATACAGTAGACAATTGACAATGAATTCCTCGGACCTCAACAGTGTCTGGCGGTGAATTGCTCCTCCCCTCATCCGTTCATGAATGTCAATACCTTTCCTCTAAAAAACAAACAATGTTGATATACATTGGTTTAACACTTTCCAAGCGACCTTCCAAAATTTCACAAAATGTTTCAAAAATATCAAAACTATTGAACGTCATTACCATAATATGTGGAATCAGCATTAAAAATGCATTACAATAAGTACAATCATGCCTAGTATTGGTTCAGTAATCCTTGAGATAGACCTTGAAAGTTGGGAAAGGTTTCTGACAAATCTGTTTTGTATGTGATAAAACCAATGGAAAGTGTTAACATCTCACTGTCGGTGACTAAAACCGAAAACGTGATGTTGGATTCTAATATACCGAATTGCGGGTAAAAACTAGTACGTACCGATCTGAAGAGTCTACTGGTTTCCACAAAAGCGTACTGAATTTCATAGGAATTTTATTGTGATGAAAAGTTTATTTCTTGAAAAAGTTCTGCTACAAAAAGACCCTGTAAGTAATGTTACGCCCGCTAAATTTGCTTAAGATATATTCTTTGCGCACGACAAACATTAAAATAAAATAAAAATGATAAAGAGAAAAATGATCTTTGATCCGAGCGTTAATAGTTACATCAGTTCCTGTGATATACAGAATGTCGGCCAATGTACTGCACAACACCTTTGGTCCACTCAGGCATATCTGTGGCTCTTGAGTCAGGCTGTTGGCGTTGATTTCGGTGAGACCTCTCCGGATGTTATCTCCTGACCAACATCCGATGACTTTAGCGTTCCGACTTTCCGCCTGCTGTATTAAAAGGAAATTTCAGGGTGTTATATTGTAACACACGTAACAGGTACTCTCAAGAATTATGGGTGCGGTTGCATCCACTATGTACATATATAACGTTTGTATATTTCATTCTATTCTTAAAACAGCGCTTATCAGCAATTGCCCTATCATATCAACCATTTGGAAGGATCGATGATTACAAAGGCCACGAAAGTACTCATTATGAAGACATTAATCTTTCCGGTTGCAACGGAGCTGAAACATGGTTAATCGTAATAGCGAATTCAAATATAATGTCAGCTTTTGAAATGTGGTGTTTGTGCAAGATATTAAGAATATCATGAAAAGAGCATAAGACCAATAATGAATTTGTCAGAAGCCAGACTGGGGACCGAAAGTCTCTGTATAATAAGATCATATGCAACAAACTGCAATATATTACTAGACGAGAGGACAACAATCTAAAAAGGGTGATAATTATTTTTCTAATAAATAATGCTCAGTGTTGTGCTTGCGGGACTCTTCCTTTAAATGTTCGTATTCACAAAATGGTGGTTTCTGATAATGAACGCACCAGCCTTGCTATTTTACTTTCAATAATAACCTTTTGGTCTTGTTTTGGAAAACATGCAACCGTATCACCATCCTCTAGTACTCGGAAATTCTGCAAGCATAGAAAACCTGGTTTTCTCATCAAGCTAAGAATCTCCGTGGCTGACTTCCTCTTGTCTGGATTCTTATGCCAGCATTCTTCCATCACCCATTCTAAATGACGTGGTAGAGTATCATTCCGGCGGAAAATATGTCAACCTATATGTGATACATAATTTTTATTTCAAATATGTACTCTATGTATTACAAAATGTAAATTCATAAGAACTAATTAAACATTTTAGGGTTGAAGTAAGAGAAAACATAATTTTAAGTAAATTAACCAATGCACATTGGAATTTAATTTGAATACACCCACTTGCAAGGAAGATCGTAGTATGTGGAATCTGTTTTGAGGCATTATGGTATTATGATAATTATTTATTTAAGCTATTTCAACAATAGTGTGGTGTTAGTATGATGTGCTGCAAAGACAACCAGAATCATACAACCACTTTACCTTTTCATCGAAAGCTTTGTTTGCGATGATCTCCGGAGCAACAAAGCAGTGCTGACCAGCACGTCCACGAACAACGCCTGCGGTATGTGACTGCGAAATACCTAGGTCGATTAGCTTCACATTGATCTCTTCTTTCGGGTCATCTGAGAAAACCACGATGTTGTTGGTTTTTAGATCGGTATGGGTGATTCCCTCCTGGTGTAAGTATTCCAAGGCTGTGAAGAGCTGGAAAGCAATCTTAAAGGTGAGCATTCGATCCAGAATGCATCCATGGAACTCTTCTTCGGTTGCCATGGCTGGAGCACTTAAAAGTATTAACAAGAAAAACAAATTGTACACAAAATATATTCAAATTCCAACCAATGCGAACTTACAGAAGTATAAGACATATAAGAATAAATTAAACATGCTCATTCGTAAGTCAAAGAGAATGTACTTTTACACGAAGTTTGAAAAATCTAAAAATAATATGAAAGAAACATGGAAAGAAATTAACGGTATCATTGGTAAAGGTAAAAAACAGTCTCCACAGTGCCAATTTAAAGACGAAAATGGCAACATCATATATAACTCCCAAGACATTTCCAATCAATTTAATATTTTTTTTGTTAACGTAGACCTAAGCTTGCATCAGACATTCAAAACAATGGCAAAAACTATTACGACTACCTCCATGATATGAGCCCTACTAGTATGTATATGAAACCAATTGTTGAATTAGACATCATGAAGATAATTAACAAATTTAACCAAAACAAAAGTGCTGGTCATGACAATATTGGAAATTTCATTATAAAATCAGTGGGAAATGTTATTGTAAAACCACTTACAAGTATATTTCATTTATCACTATCAACAGGCATTGTTCCAGAAAAAACAAAAAAAGCAAAAGTTATACCAATCTATAAAAAAGCTGATGCTAATGTTTTTTCAACTTATCGCCCAGTTTCACTTTTACCTTGCTTTTCTAAAATTCTGGAAAGACTTGTATTTGATAGATGTTTTGACTATATTAATACTCATGAAATCCTTAATGACAAACAATTTGGTTTTCGCCCCAAGCACTCAACCTACATGGCTATTGCTCAGCTGGTGGATAAAGTCAACATTGCAGTAGAAAAAAATGAAACCACACTTGGAATATTCCTTGATTTATCAAAAGCATTCGATACAATTGATCATACAATACTTTTACATAAATTGGAACATTATGGATTTCGTGGTGTGGTACTTGATTGGTTTAAGAACTACTTAGGTAACAGAACACAATATGTATCTTATAACAATTGTAATTCAAACTTAAGAGATATTGTATGTGGTGTTCCACAGGGATCTATATTGGGCCCACTACTTTTTATACTTTATGTAAATGACATAACGTATACATCCAATGTTCTTGATTTTATACTGTTTGCTGATGACACCACCATTACTTACTCGCACAACGACATCAATAGCAAAATAAATATAGTAAACGAAGAATTGAAAGAAGTTAGCAATTGGTTTAAGGCCAACAAATTATCAGTAAATGCAAGCAAAACTAACTATATGATATTAGGTACACGTCATATGACATCTGCAAAAACACGGGATTTAAATGTTGTATTAAATGATACCTTTCTAGAAAGAGTAAAGTGTACCAAATTTCTTGGTGTACTAATTGATGAATGCCTAACATGGAAAAATCACATTGATTGTATGGCGAAAACAGTATCACGCAATATTGATGTCATGAACAAACTTAAATTCTGCATCCCAGGCCGTATACTACATACTCTGTATTGTTTTTTAATCTTACCCTACCTTAGCTATGGAATACTCATATGGGGAAACACGTGTAAATCGTATTTAGACAAATTAGTTAAATTACAAAAATGAGCAGTAAGAACTGTTTCTAAGAGTCATTACCGAAGTCATACCGGACCTCTCACTGTAACTGATATGCACACACTTGAACTTGGGGTCTTTATGTACAAATTTTCAATAAATGAACTCCCCACGTCATTTAAAAATTACTTCAATAAACGCTCTGATGTTCACGACTATCCAACAAGACAAGTTAATGATTTTAATTTGACAAACAATAAGAAATCATTTTCCGACCATGCTATTCAAACGCGTGGTCCCATTCTTTGGAATTCACTTTCAAAATTAATAAAAGAATCAACATCTGTGAACCATTTTCGAAACAAACTTAAGAAAAACATCATCCAAAAATATGAATAATTCGCTTTTTGAGCTCGTCTCCTTGTTTGTCTTGTCTTGTTTAAGTCGCTGTCAGATTTTGTTTTATTCATGTATTAAATATGTAACATGTATTGTATTGTATTGTATAGGGGTAGGCTATTTACAGGCCTTATTGGCTTTTCAGCCTACTCCTCCATAAGCTTTTGTTGTGTTTAAGATTTACATTGTTGATATAGTGTTGTTTTATGGAAATAAATTTGATTTGATTTGATTTATAGTGGTCAGCATGTCACGCAAAAACGACGTCAAATCGCCCATAGATGCCAGTTCCATGGCGAAGCAAAGATCTTTTAGACAAAAACCAAACACCCTTACAATACAGGGATGTTTTAGCCTGCACGGCAATGCCAACTCACGCCGAAATCCAGGGAAACTACTCACTGCATGTTCAGCTAACTCACTGACATACATAGTGTCGACAGGGACATCAATCAATCAATTCAATATTTATTTTCCATCATATCAACAAAGACAAAATACAATGACAGTTTAACAAATAATATGATGGAGGAGGAACAACTAAAAGCAAAAGCCTGACGTTGTTGCACCCCCTTAAACAAAGCTTACATTCTACAAATACAGAAAAATATACAAAATATACAATTACAGAAATTATAAGTTAACATAACAGAAAAAAAAGAAAAAAAATCAACAACAACAACAAGAAAAGACAACGAAAAAGTAAACAAGCAATGGGTATACATTATATCCCACGTGAAAGCAGCAACGTGATTGTTTTGTTGTTTGTTATTGATTTAAGATTTAAGTTACTTGACATAATATTGGTTTAGTTTGATAAAGTATGTGCTCTTGATTGTGTTTTTTTTAAGTATAGCATTGTCACAGTGTTGTACACAAGTTCTCAAGATACCATTACAGTACGGATCCTGACGGAATGTTTATAAACTACTGATAAAAAGGGATATGAAATATATAAAATAGTATGCTGTATACAATATATTCTACTGAATTATCTGTCGGTCTGTTAATTAACTAATTAATCAATAAATTAATTAATTAATTTATGGTATTACAAATATGAAAAGCGTGTATTAATGTATAAATAGTAATATAGATAGTAATAACAATATACACCCAGCTCAAGAGTACAAACGTGTAATACTATTTACTGGTGAATGTACAACTTATGAACACGCGACAACATAATTAAGACTGCAAGTAGGTTGTGATTTTTCTTTTTAATTGGCTAATGCTTGTAGCATCTTTGATATCATTTGGCAAACTATTCCACACTTTTGGTCCTGTGATTAATAGCCCCTTTGTCTTATGTATGCCTAATTGATAGTTATCTTTATTTCTTGTGTTGTAAGTATGTACATCTTTGTGGTTCGTAAAAATACCGGAGAATGATTTTGGTAGCATTCCATGTTTGTACTTATACATAAAAATAGTTACTTCTTTCTTATACATGTTGAAAACATTTAATGTGTTATATTTTTCAAATAAAGGTTTTGATGCGCTTAGGTAGGAGCTATTTGATATAATTCTTAGTGCCCTTTTTTGCAAACGAAAAGCCTTGTTTAAATACTCTTGAGGAGCATTTCCCCATAATAATATACCGTAATTGAGATAGCACAAGACCATTGAGCAATACAACTGATACAATACATGTTTTGGTAAAAAGTATTTGACTTTGTTTAAGACCCCTATGTTTCTAGAGCATGATCTACACGTATTATTAATCTGTTTTTTCCATGTGAGATTTTCATCAATTGTAATACCTAAAAACTTAGCTTCACGCGCACGAACAAGTTTTGTTCCATCAAGGTAAATGTTGTGTTGATCACTTATATTCCTTGTTTGATAAGATGTCCCAAAAGTACATTTGATTTTAGGAAGCTTTTCACTGCTCTTGTTTGATCTTCTACTTTAGTTTGGTATACCATGCCAAACGAACCCTTACCAAGACGCCTAAATTCGGCATCATCGACTCGTGGTACATTGTGAAGTTCTTTGAGATCCACGTCCACTAGGTAAACATCTGGGATCATGTCTTCGAGGCTTACTGTGTGGACTGGTTTCCTGTGTAAACAAAATCAGTACCGATTATTTAAGTAAAAAATAAAATAAAATGAATAAACAAGCGAACTCTTGTGAATTAACGCTCTATATAGTTTGTCAGGTTACACGACAATCAACATAATGGGCAAGGTGCTACCCGTTCGAGCGTATCAATGCCAGTCCATGCTCTTTCTCTGCCGACAGCCAGAACTCACTGCTTAGACAGAAGCTTCATTCACACTGCTGTTCCCTTATGGAATAGTCTTCCAGATGATATTGTTGGTAACATTTCAGCAGCTGGAATCCAGGCTTTCAAGTGCCGTGTGCACGGTCATCTTCTCTCAAACTCTTAACTTGTCATAGCCTTCACACTCTTTCATGACACTTCACACTCTTTTCATTCAAGTCCTTTTCAACATCCGACTGATACATATAATAGCATGGTGGTCATGGGTTAAGTGTAGGTTAATGCTTGGTTGGGGAGATGGTGGTCCTGTAAAGCATGTAGCCAGCTGGGCTGGTGATACGGTCATGCCCCAACAGGTGACAACAGGCAGCTCCTGGTAGATTTAGTTCCCAAGTTTGTTGTGTAGGTTCTCTTGATGCCCATCAGACCTCCAGATATTATTATTTTTCTATAATTTATATTTTGATGTTGTTCTCTATGTTTGGGCTTTTATCTATACTAGCGGGACGCCCGTCCTTCGGACGGGCTCTCCCGCTAGGGAGTAGGGCCTACCAGATAGAACACCTACAAATGAAACAACACATAGTGTTGGAAAATTTATAACGAAACACATAGGAATAGAACAATATTCAAAACATTTTTGTTTTAATTCAAAAGTTTTCAAATTTCAATTAAAAGACCCCCGCCCGCCCACGCCCGTGGCATATTTTAACTCCAAGGCCTAAACCTTAACCATCTCCCGTACCTCAACCGTCACCACCCCCACCCCCGCCCGCCCACCCCGTGGCATATCCGTTACGCAATTTAGCATCACATTTTTTCATTAACCCCCTGCCTCCCAAACCACATTACATCATTACACAAAACCCCCATTCGTCACCGCCCCCGCACCGCACCGCGGCTTATCTCAACGCCAAGGCCTCACCTTAACCATTTCCGCGGCGTATTTCTCCAATAGTTGTCCGCCCGCGTGTCACATACAATATCAAATCCCACATCTGACACCATGTTACGTAATTTAGATTCACCATATCATGTTTTGTTCTATCAGAAACCATATTATATCGTTACCTTATGACCCGCTGCCGTTTCCGACCCCATCCGCCCTGCCGTCCCCGGCCCGTCCTCGTCTCCGCCCCCGCCCCGTGGCTTATCTCAACCCCAAGGCCTAAACCGTAACCAACTCCCGTGTGGCTCAGCGTATTTCTCTAATATTTGCCCGCCCGCGTGTGTGCGTGGGTGGGGGTGCGGGGGCGCGTTACTTTTGCATGGCGCACTGCGACGCGTTATGTGCTACGCGCGCCGACTGCATGGTTACAGTGTACGCATGAGAAAAACAAACATGGCCCGTAGAAATAGTCTCAAAAGCCGGGCTGAAAAGGCTTTGGATTTCCCGCTTTTGCTCATATCTCGGTCAATTCTGTACGGTTTTCAGCCATTTATAGCTTATAACACTCACATTATAATTATCTTTTATCAGTGCAACGTTCACGGCGTTTAGTTACAAATTGAGAGAGCCTTTTATGGATACATACATACATACATACACCCCACGGCAAATTATAGTAAGACTAGCGGGACGACCGTTCTTCGAACGGGCTCCCGCTAGTAAGTAGCGCCTATCAGACAGAACCCCGGTGAAATAACACATAAGTAGCTATACGAAAATTTGTCTCGAAATTGGTAAGAATACATATAATGCATAGGCCTATTAAATTTTCCTTACCTGAAATTGCCGCCCCCGCACCGTGGTTATCTCAACACCCAAGGTCTAAACCTTAACCATCTCCCCAGTAAGTAGCGCCTATCAGACAGAACCCCGGTGAAATAACACATAAGTAGCTATACGAAAATTTGTCTCGAAATTGGTAAGAATACAATGCATAGGCCTATTTCCTTACCTGAAATTGCCGCCCCCGCACCGTGGTTATCTCAACACCCAAGGCCTAAACCTTAACCATCTCCCCAAGCTGTATCCCCTGGTTTATAATTTTAACCACACTATTTCCTTCCACTTCGTGACTCTCCCTGTTAGTGTTACGCACTTTAGTATCACATTTCTTCATTAACTCCCTGCCTCCCAAACCTCATTACTTCGTGGCCTTCCCTCGCCCGCCCGCCCCGTACTGTGCGATCTAAACCTTCAAGGCCTAAATTAACCAACTCCCGTAGCGTTCTTCAGTAACCCCTTGCCTCCCAAACCTCATTACTTCATGGCCTCTCGCCCCCCCCCCCCCCCCCCTCACCGGGGCCTTCCCCTGCCGTCTCTTGTCCGCCGTCTTGTTTTATGCATATTTTCTGAGTTGCAGTGAACCAATTGATTGGCCTTTCAGAGCTCTCGAAAGAGAATTACCAGTTTGATTTTTAATCACTCTGGTCATTAACCTTGTTAATGTCTGTTGGGCTATTGTTCACATTTGCGCTTTATATACACAACAACAAAAAAGTCCCAGATCCTGGACTGTACTGGTAATGTCCGATACTGGAACACCCAGTATCGTTCGATACTAATACAAATTCAGTGCAAGTTCCAGTATCGGACGTTACTGGAACATATAAAATGTTCCAGTATCGGACGATAGTGGAACACATTCATATACCATTATTGTTCAATACTTGGACAGTATCACTCGATACTGGAACACAATTCTGACATCGCCCTATCATAAAATACTGGTACAAAGTCATTGTACCAGTATCCACTGATGGAACAGTAAAATCGTACCAGTATCGAGCGATACTGGCAATTTTTATGTTTTTATACTGGTATTCCAGTTTCTAGGACTTAAAGTACACCTTTTCCAAAATAACTATTACAAGATAGTTTGTAGTCATTTGCATAAAGTAAATAGTGATTCTCATTGGTTGGCAACTGATATCCAGCATTCACTTTAGCACACGAATTGCAGCCCTTACCCGTTGCAGTTCATTGTTGTTTCTTCACTGCTGAGAGCTTTTGCACTTAACTCTGTCACCTGAAATATTGCGCAGGTGTCTTGGATATGGGATAGATTCTTTGCCATAGCCAGAGGAGTGCCAGGGTTGTGGAGTGTTTCACTGAGACAAGAAGGACAAGGTGCAAGTCGTCTAACTGCATTCACTTGATCTATAACGTCAAATATGGACATTGATAACTGGATTAAGTCCTCCCTGTATTTGATTAAAAATGGCTACTCGCACACATAAACTCGCATTGCTTCGGTTGAGATCAAAAGCATACCGACGTGTTTATGTAAGATTAAATGATTCACCCTGTTTATCCAACGTTTTGCTACATAGCCAAAATACTAGGAAAATGTTTTTAACAAATGAGGGAAAAGTGAATTTTAGCTCACATATTCTGGACTGTACTAGTATCATCCGATAACGGAACACCCATTATCGTACAAAGTCAGAATAACAGTATCGCCCGATACTGGTACATAATATTAAAATGTTCCTGTATCGGGCGATACTGGAACATAATTATGTACCAGTATCGTTCAATGCTGGGACAAATCTCACTGGTATCACGTGTACCAGTATCGCCCGATACTGCAACATAAAAATATTCCAGTATGATTCGATACTGGAACACAATTTGGTGTTCCAGTATCGACCGATACTACAACAGTTAAATCGTACCATTATCGACGGATGCTGGTACAGTAAAATCGTACCAATATCGACCGATACTGGAACAGTAAATTTGTACCAGTATCGACCGATACTGGCAAATTTGATTATCCAGTATTGAACGATACTAGTATACCAGTATTTGAGATCTAAAGTACACGTTTCCCAATCGAGATATTGCATAATGGCTAATGTCGAGAAATTAAACTTGCTCTTAATCAAATAAATGTGTTCGACAACAGACGCTCCTGTGACCTCCTGGAAAAACGAGTCACAATTTATAGTTGTAGATCTTCTTTACTTTGCTTCATACGATGCAAACTAATTAGCTAATTATCACTCAAAATTGTCATATATTACCTGCATACCATTCCTCCACGAGATATTCAATGCGATCGACAAAAAACCCGATGCTCTTTCTTAGGAGTTCCTTTTCATTGCTCTGTATCGATAGGCAAATACAAGGAGATCCGTCCAATAGGGACAATAATTCAACGTTGATCTGTTGACTATCGCTAGATATTGCAATCCCATTTTTCCAAGCTGTTTTATGGGCGAACGATCCTCTGCAATCATAGTATTTCGATAGAAAAATCAACATTATACACTACAAACATTTCTTGATTGATTTAATAAGTATATTATTTTGTTGAGCTCGATAATAGGGAAGGTGTTTACAACATATTTCGATTCCTTTTTTACAGTAGTTTGTATCTAAACAAAGCTCAGCAACGCCATCTGTAGATAATGAAGCCTTCTATTAGCTATAGAAAGTTATGTTCAAAAGGTCATTGACCTGATTGTTCGGCCGCTCGTTCAAATTTTAACAGTTTCCTGTTGTGTTGTTGTTGTTGTTGTTATTGTTTTTTTACACGTATAACCGAATCAATCTTGATACAAGATAACAAGATTTCCTCCCCTGGAATATTCCAACAAAAATATTAAATTAACACTTTCCATGCGGCTATTAATTTTGCCATATATACAGATTTTCTTTCAGAAACCTTTCCCAACTTTCAAAGTCTAAAAGGATTACTGAACCAATACTGCTTGTAATTGTGTTAATGCATTTCTCATGGCGAGTCCAAATATGGTATAGAAATTTTTAAAAGAAAATGAAACATTTTGTGACATTTTGGAAAATTGTCTGCAGACGCCTGCCACATGGAAAGGGTTAACCAATGGATATGGCGAGTTTACCTTGGATCAGATTGTAACGTCATCGTACGATTTATATCGATCAAGATACGACAAACAAATCTAGTCATGAAGCCAGTGGGAACAAACGGCAATATATACCATCGCATCACGACATGTCGGAATATGTCGGATATAATTGGCTTGAAACCTTCCACATAAGGCTGTGTGTCAGTCAGCAGCAAAGGCAGTATGAAGCTAAAATTAATTAAATAAATAAATAAATAAACAAATAAATAAAAATGAAAAAGACAAATGATATCAACAATAAGAGGTAGAATTCGTAATACACATTTGAGCGCAGGTCTTCTTGTTCTAATGTCATTTCATTATGATTTATGATTAGATATTGCAATACATTTTAATATTAAGATCTGTTTAGGCCTACCTGTCCTCGGACGCTTTCAAAGCAATCTCGAAACGGCCTAACAGTTGTAAATATGCCCCGAACTGTGACTCATCGAAACCATATTCTTCTGCGTGGACCTTCAGCTCGTCCTTAGCTACCTTTATGTTTCCTCGTTGATCACTAGCTGCAGACAATGACTGACAGAGCCAATTAGGATCCAGGAAATATAAATTGGTCAATCGATACGTGTGGTCACCAATGTGGACGAAGCTCCCAGTATCGGTCAGGAACTGAATCACTGAAATGAATTGAGTTGGCAATGTGGTGACATTATGCTTGGTATTTTCTGTAATTATAATTAAGGCCGCGATGTTTAAACCTGGCAACACTTTCGCGAGCGCCGTGGCCGTACTTGAATTCTCAGTTCTTGTACATGTACATGTAGGCCTACATTAGTACGCTGCAGGCTGGTGAATCTCCGCATGCCTGGAGAATTGGTTCATACATAGCGTCATCTATTTTAACGGTTACGACACGCGATTAAGCAATCAAAAGAAGCGAGAACTGTATGAATATTCAAACCTCAGTTGAAAGTGAATGGTTGTCACAAGCCGAGTTAGCATGCATTCAAGTGAAATACGTAACAAGAGACAAACTGGATTAACAGCACTTTAATATCCTAGACACGACATGACATTATTGGCAACACAAATATACGCGATCGCGACGCCAGTGATCACTGGATAAGTTATTGTTACGTGCACTTATCGGTTCCGAGATGGTCTTGATGTTCTGTTGACTGTTTCCTTAGAGTTCTGTCCGATGGTCATGTACGCGTCGCACGGCGATGACCGGAAGATGAGAGGTCCACCAGACGATTGGCATCCACGCACGGCAATGCTCAGTGAATGTCTTTATCCCGGTATTTACAAGCCGGAGGACGAGGGTTTCACCCGACGGTTGACATTCATGGCGATGATCGGGTCAATCCGGTTGTGTAAGACAACGTTATCATGGTTATACAGCCACACTGGTTAATATGTATATATCTCAAACCTGATCTGAGTCACGGGTCCGACGCCAGTAGTAATAATTCTAGCAATGTCTCATAGGAATCTCCTCGTAGTTCCGCATCCGCGGTATCGTCGCTCCCCTGCTCCCCCTTTCTTGTCTGTTCCTTTTCCTTGTTTATCTTTTCTCTCCGCCACGCGTTCGTGTTGCCAAGCGCTTTATGTGTCATATGACGCGTGACGCAGTGCGGCGCGTGTTGTACTTCATGTATTGCCTATGACTTCCCGACATTACCCCCTATTCCGGCAAATGCTACTAGTAGTATTTGTCTACCAGTGTATTAATTGTCTTGCTGTTGAATTTATCCTCATATTATTTCTATATACATTTATTTATATTCTCATTACATTCTGCTGAGGTCGTCTGCCCCCACATTTAGACAGCCTTTAATTGCATGCAACTTGAAATCTTGAAGAGCCAGAGCCCATCTCATCACCCGGGCATTTATCATCTTGGCTTTGTTTATATTATGTCAAGGACTCCTGATCGGTTTGTATGATAAATTCTTTGCCATACAGGTACATGTAGAATTTCTGTACCCCCCCCCCCCCCCCCCCCATACCATGGCTAAACCTTCGCGTTCGGTTACCGAATAATTTCTTTCTCTGCTTTGCAATTTCCTACATATTTTCACCGGGAAAAGGTCGTCGTCGTGCTCCTGCAGTAATACAGCACCTATAATTGCTTCATTGCTCGCGTCAGTTCGCAGGTAGAATACTTTCGCAAAGTCTGGTAATCGCAAAATTGGCGGACTATCTACTATGCGCTTTAGGTAATCAAATGCCTTCGCTTGAGCGTTCTCCCATGGAATTTTTTTGGGCGTGTTTTTCCGCGTTAAATCCGAAAGTGGTGCTGCTATGGCCGCGTAATTTGGAATTAAATCTCTATAGTATCCTGTCAAACCGAGGAAGGATCGCAGCTGCTTCTTACTTGTAGGCCTTGTTGCCTGACCGATTTTTGTCATGATCGTATCACATGGACCGATTTTCCCCTCACCTACTCTGTGACCGAGAAATTCTATATTCGGAAAACCAATATGGCATTTACTTGGTCTGACTGTCAAATTTGCTTCCTCAAGTCGTTGGAAAACCTTGTGGAGCGCTTTCGTGTGTTCCTTCCATGTCTGTGTATGAACAAGTATATCGTCAATGTAACTACATGTATGTACATGTTTTAGCCCGGCAAGCAATTTCCGCATCATTTGTGTGAAGATTGAGGGAGCTGTAACCAATCCAAATGGCATTACTGTAAACTGATACAAACCATCCGGTGTCGCAAAGGCGGTCATATTTTTGGCTGTCTCGGCCATTGGTATTTGCCAGTAGCCTTTAGTAAGGTCTATTTTCGTGAAATACACGTCTTGTGACAGTTTTGCAAATATCTCGTTAGCGCTTGGCATAGGTTCTGCATTGAATACACACGCATTATTCAACTTCCGGAAATCTATACAGCTCCTGTTTGATCTATCCGGTTTCTTTACCATGACCAATGGTGAGCAGTAGGCAGAGTCTGATGGTTCAATTACATCCATCTCGATCATTTTTCTTGTTTCCTTCGCTAAAGTCTCACGCATTGCATATGGGACAGGATATGGTTTAACTCGTATCGGGTCTTTGGTCGTCAATGTGAGATCACATTCTATCAGATTAGTCTTCCCCGGTAGGTCTGTGAATGTACTCCGGTATCGTTTTGTTAATGTGTCAATGTCATTTCGTTTGTCTTCGTCTAGCTTATCCCACACCACCACGTCCGATATTGTCTCTGTAGCCTCTAGAGCTGGAAATGCCAACCGTAATTCTGGTAATTGGCCCGGTTCTTCTTCATAGATCACTGCACTTGCTATATGTACCGATTGAGCTCTGCCACCATGCTGTTTGTTCTGCGGTCGCCTTTCACTTTCTCTCTCATAGTATCGTTTGAGCAAATTGATGTGGAATGTTTTTGGTTTTCCTTTCATTACCACCCGATAGTCCAGTGTGTTCAGTTTTCCTATTATCATGATTATCTCGAAAGGCCCTTTCCACTGCATCAGCAATTTGTTCTTGTCTGTTGGGAGGAGAACCAATACCTTGTCACCAACCGACATCTGTCGCTTTCGAGCCTTCGCATCGTAGTAGGTTTTATATCGCTTCGCTGATTGTTGTATTTCTTCTTGCGCAATTCTGCACGTTTCCTCAAGTCTTTCGCTGATATCGACCACATATTGATAAGTTGTCTTGACTTCCGGGTCAGTGCTTTCATTCGTCCATAATTCCTTGAGTACTTTCATGGGTCCTCGAACTGTTAGTCCGTATAACAACTCAAACGGTGCGAACCCTGTACTGGCTTGAGGTGCTTCTCGATACGCGAATAACGCTGGGCATATGTATTGGTCCCAATCTTTTGGTTTTTCATTACATAGCCGTTTTACCATTTGCTTCAGCGTTCCATTGAATTTTTCCACTAGTCCGTTGCACATAGGATGATAAGGAGTGGTCGTCAGTTGTTTTAAGGATAGTAGCCTACTTACTTCCTTCATCAATTCTGATGTAAACTGGGCTCCCATGTCAGTCAGGATCTCTTCCGGCACCCCTACTCTGAAAAACATCTCCTCCACCAAAGCCTCGGCCACACGCATGGTATCAATATAGAGCAGCGCCACCGCTTCTGGGAATCGGGTAGCATAATCCACCATCGTTAAGACATACCTGTTTCCCTTTTCAGATATCGGCACTATAGGCCCTATTATATCTACTGCGACCCGTTTGAAAGGTGTATCAATCAACGGCATGTGCCCAAGTGGGACCTTAGTTACTCGACCCTTTGGAGTTGTTTTTTGACAAACCCCACAAGACCTACAATATCGCTTGATATCAGCCCCTATTCCTGGCAAATAAAACTCCATTCCAATAACATCACTGGTTTTCTTGACTCCTAAGTGTCCCGCCATTATAGCATCATGACCTAGCTGCATTACCTCTTCCCTGTACACGGCTGGAACTACCAACTGGTTTAGATCTTTGCCTTTCCTCGACACAACCCGAAACAGAAGTCCTTTCTTGAGCATGAACCGAGCCATTTTATCGTCAGCCTCCCCACTCACAATTTGATGTCTACAAACCTCCAGAGATGTGTCTTCCGTTTGGGCTTTCATCCTATAGATCAACTCCTACGTCCTTAATCACAGTGGCGTGCGCAAAGGGGGGGGGGGGGGGGGGGGGGGGGGGGGGGGGGGGGGGGCGGCCCCCCCCCCCCCCCACTATTGAGTCAGTCGGGGGAAACTTAGGCCAGTCGGGGGAATTGAGAAGGAGGCTAGGTCAGTGGCATCATGGAATTATGATAGTCAAAAACACAGATGAAAATTTTTCGCGCGTTACGCGCGCATATGTCTTCCCAAAATGCAATATTCTTTGGTACAAGCTTGTTTAGAGCCAAAATGTAGCTCAATCGTGCAGAAAAAGGTGTAAATTCGAAAATTTCGCGCGCTACGCGCGCAGTTCTTTACTCAAATAGTCGGGGGAATTTCATTTATGGCCATGTGGCCCCCCCACTCACAATATCCTGCGCACGCCACTGCTTTAATCATGCACCTACTAGTTCGTAGAGGCGCCAGTGGTCTCTCTTTTCTTCATAACTGTCCCCTTGTCTCCACAGCACTGCCCACTTCTAACCTCTGTCCTTCTTCCGACCCTACGCACTCATTTCCCGTTGTGTCATGTCTTCCCATCTGATGAGGTGTCCACTTAGAGTCCGCTCTATTTGGAGCTCTGATTCCCTCAACATTTCCAAGTATAACATCATACACCGGTTTTCTCATACACAAAGCCTTCAATTTGCCAGAAAAATACGGACTATCAACCTCAATTATTGCCTCAGGGGTTTTCCTCACTGTTCCATCAATCACCACACCCAGTTGATTGTCCCCCGTCAACTGCTCCTCCGTGACCAAACCCCTCCTGACAGTCGAGCCCGAACATCCAGTATCCCTAAGGATTGACACCTTCGTATTGCCTATATATCCTTCAACTACAGGCATTTGTGCTGTCACCCGATTCACCAAATCGTTCGTGTCTGCCATGATTTCTCCACAGAATGCTGATATGACTGGTATACTCTTCCCATTAGCTAATTGTACCTGTCCATCTTTCATTTCCTCTTTGACAATCAAACATGCATTTGCTTCATTCGTAGTTTCACCTGGGTTCATCATCCCATCCTGAACTTGATTCTCACCAGAAATTATCGCCGCGTACGACCTCATAGGTCCCTGGTTACCATGATGGTACTGAGGTCTACCATGGGGACACTCACTCTTTCTATGGCCAAACTGTTGACATCCGTAGCATTTCATTTGCGCACTTTGTGGTCCAATTGGTCCATAGTTTACCCCTCTGTCACGTCTGTTGGTCCCCAAAGTGTTACTAGCGGTATTAGGCATCAAACCCTGATTGGTCTGATTGGTCTGATTGGTCATGTTTGGCCACCCGTGGGCACTAACATATTTATCGGCCAACGCTGCCATCTGCTTATCAGATTCATAGTCATGTTCCTTTACAAATACCGTTATATCCTTATCTTTCCAATTGCACGTATTTGAGAACTGTTCACGAATCAACAAATCTCTCAGTTTTGCGTAATCAGTTGCGACCTTGCCTAACTCCACCCACTGATCAAAGAAGTGACTGATCCTAGCCAAAAAGTGTACGTGTGTTTCACCCCTTTTGGGTCGTTCCCTTCTAAATTTACGTTTATATCCTTCTTCGGTTATTTGAAATCTCTCGCACAAAGCTGCCTTTAGCGTGGGATAACACACAGCGTCTTCACTACTCAACCGAGCATACACTTGTAAAGCTTCCCGGTCAGACAATCGGCCAAAGTTGAAGCATAATATGCTTCCTTAGGTAAATTTTGCGCTTGAGCCTGGCATTAAAATCTCAATAAATATGAATCAAAATCCTCATGATTTTCATCATACTTCGGTGCTCTCATTGTATTACTCGCGCGCGTTTGTTGTAGCATTCCATCGTTTTGTAGTCTGATTTTAGCTAAGTCTAGTACCTTTTGAGTTTCAATTTGTGCAAACTCTTTGCGCCGTTCATGCTCGCGCTCGCGTTCATGGATGTCGGCATCCAGTTTCTGTTGCTCGCTAACCCATTCTCGTAATTCAGAACCTGACAAAGCAAACATGGTTTTGCCCTCTTCCACTAACTGCTTTACTGATCTCATTTTCTTTATCCTTTATACAAACATAACATAAATAATTCTGAACCTAACCCAATTTGCTTTCAATTAGCCTTTCCCGGACGAGCCCCCATTTGTCACAAGCCGAGTTAAATAGTGAAAAGTGAAATACGTAACGAGAGACAAACTGGATTAATAGCACTTTAATATCCTAGACACGACATATTACATGTATTATGACATTATTGGCAACATAAATATACGCGATCGCGACGCCAGTGATCACTGGATAAGTTATCGTTACGTGCACTTATCGGTTCCGAGATGGTATTGATGTTCTGTTGACTGTTTTCTGAGAGTTCTGTCCGATGGTCAGCGTACGCGTCCCACGGCGATGACCGGAAGATGAGAGGTCCACCAGACGGTTGGCATCCACGCACGGCGATGCTCAGTGAATGTCTTTATCCCGGTCTTTACAAGCCGGAGGACGAGGGTTTCACCCGACGGTTGACATTCATGGCGATGATCGGTAGAGGTCATTCTACGCCGGAGGACGAGACCAGGAAGTCGGTGCAATGTCTCAACAACCTCACCTGTATACTTAATACTACTATTAGAAAAGAACCTCACCTGTATACTATTATTAGAAAAGAACCTCACCTATATACTACTATTAGAAAAGAACCGCACCTGTATACTACTATTAGAAAAGAACCTCACCTGTATACTACTATTAGAAAAGTACCTCACCTGTATACTACTATTAGAAAAGAACCTTACCTGTATACTAAGATTAGAAAAGAACCTCACCTGTATACTACTATTAGAAAAGAACCGCACCTGTATTAGAAAAGAACCTCACCTGTATTACTACTATTAGAAAAGAACCTCACCTGTATACTACTATTAGAAAAAAACTCACCTGTATACTACTATTAGAAAAGAACCTCACCTGAATACTACTATTAGAAAAGAACCGCACCTGTACACTACTATTAGAAAAGAACCTCACCTGTATTATACTACTATTAGAAAAGAACCTCACCTGTATACTACTATTAGAAAAGAACCTCACCTGTATACTACTATTAGAAAAGAACCGCACCTGTATACTATTATTAGAAAAAACCCTCACCTGTATACTACTATTAGAAAAGAACCTCACCTGTATACTATTATTAAAAAAAGAACCTCATCTGTTCACTACTATTATAAAAGAACCTCACCTGTATACTACTATTAGAAAAGAACCTCACCTGTATACTACTATTAGAAAAGAACCTCACCTGTATACTACTATTAGAAAAGAACATCACCTATACGAAGGCGCGGACATACGGGAACTTTAAATTATTTTTAGCAAATTTGCTTGGCAACCAGTGATTCAAAAGCAAAACATTCCATGCACCCACTCAACGCTGAGCGTTACGCACTTGAAACGCAGTAGGCGCAATGTGCGGATGCCTTAATTGATTGATCTGCGCAAGTTGTTTTTGTTTTTGTTTTCACCGGCATCGGATTGTTTTCACCGGCATGACGTAGGTCCGCCCCAAGCTATATACTACTATAAGAAAAGAACCGCACCTGTATACTACTATTAGAAAAGAACCTCACCTGTATACTACTATTAGAAAAGTACCTCACCTGTATACTAAGATTTGAAAAGAACCTCACCTGTATACTACTATTAGAAAAAAACCTCACCTGTATACTACTATTAGAAAAGAACCTCACCTGAATACAGCTGTGTTCAGCGCATTGGGATGTTTTTCAAATATAGTTGCACTTTATAAGTACTGCTTATTATTATTATTTATACTACTATTAGAAAAGAACCTCACCTGTATACTACTATTAGAAAAGAACCTCACCTGTATACTACTATTAGAAAAGAACCTCACCTGTATACTATAATTAGAAAAGAACCTCACCTATATACTACTATTAGAAAAGAACCGCACCTGTATACTACTATTAGAAAAGAACCTCACCTGTATACTACTATTAGAAAAGTACCTCACCTGTATACTAAGATTAGAAAAGAACCGCACCTGTATACTACTATTAGAAAAGAACCTCATCTGTATACTATTATTAGAAAAGAACCTCACCTATATACTACTATTAGAAAAAAACCGCACCTGTATACTACTATTAGAAAAGTACCTCACCTGTATACTAAGATTAGAAAAGAACCTCACCGGTATACTACTATTAGAAAAGAACCTCGACTGTATACTACTATTAGAAAAGAACCTCACCTGTATACTACTATTAGAAAAGAACCTCACCTGTATACTACTATTAGAAAAGAACCTCAACTGTATACTATTATTAGAAAAGAACCTTCCCTTGTATTATAATACTATTAGAAAAAAAACCTCACCTGTATACTACTATTAGAAAAGAACCTTACCTGTATACTATTATTAGAAAAGAACCTCACCTGTATACTACTATTAGAAAAGAACCGCACCTGTATTAGAAAAGAACCTCACCTCTACTACTACTATTAGAAAAGAACCTCACCTGTATACTACTATTAGAAAAGAACCTCACCGGTATACTACTATTAGAAAAGAACCTCACCTGTATACTACTATTAGAAAAGTACCTTACCTGTATACTACTATTAGAAAAGAACCTCACCTGTATAATACTATTAGAAAGGACACTCACCTGTATACTACTATTAGAAAAGAACCTCACTTGTATACTACTATTAGAAAAGAACCGCACCTGTATACTACTATTAGAAAAGAACCTCACCTGTATTCTACTATTAGAAAAGAACCTCACCTGTATACTACTATTAGAAAAGAACCTCACCTGTATACTATTATTAGAAAAGAACCTTCCCTTGTATTATAATACTATTAGAAAAAACCTCACCTGTATACTACTATTAGAAAAGAACCTTACCTGTATACTATTATTAGAAAAGAACCTCACCTGTATACTACTATTAGAAAAGAACCTCACCTGTATACTACTATAAGAAAAAAACCTCAACTGTATACTATTAGAAAGGAACCTTACCTGTATACTACTATTAGAAAAGAACATCACCTGTATACTACTATTAGAAAAGAACCTCACCTGTATACTATATACTATTAGAAAAGAACCGCATCTGTATACTATTATTAGAAAAGAACCTCACCTGTATACTATTATTAGAAAAGAACCTCACCTGTATACTACTATTAGAAAAGAACCTCACCTGTATACTACTATGAGAAAATAACCTCAACTGTATACTATTAGAAAGGAACCTCACCTGTATACTACTATTAGAAAAGAACCTCACCTGTATACTACTATTAGAAAATAACCTCACCTGTATAGTACTATTAGTAAAGAACCTCACCTGTATACTACTATTAGAGAGGAACCTCACCTGTATACTACTATTAGAAAAGAACCTCACCTGTATACTACTATTAGAAAAGAACCTCATCTGTATACTACTATTAGAAAAGAATCTCACTTGTATACTACTATTAGAAAAGAACCTCACCTGTATACTACTATTAGAAAAGAACCTCACCTGTATACTACTATTAGAAAAGAACCTCACCTGTATACTACTATTAGAAAAGAACCTCACCTTTATACTACTATTTTTTGTTTTCTGTCAGAACCCAGCAAGAAAAAGGGCTGACCTTTTATTTTACATAATTATATGAATACATACAAGTAACAACACAAAAACAAAAAAGAGAGAGAGAATTCATTATGATTCATTAACACTTTAAAACCGTTATTGTACCAGACCAATTTAATTATACTACTATTTATTTAGTATACTACTATTAGTTATAGGCCTACTATTATTAGTATACTTCTAAATACTATTAGATCCATGACTATTCCAAATCTAGATACTAAGTCGTGTATCTCACAAATTTAAAGCCAAATTATGTGATTTTTAATTTTTTTTTACACATTTTGTTCTCTCTCTTATAATGTAGTTTGACTTTGGACTCGTGAATCTACTTTGACTGTATTTTCCGTAAAAAAACCATTACAAAACATTACTAGATCATAATGGAAATGTGCTTGTAGTTTTAGGAATTTTTCAACATATTTGTTTCGATTGTCATGGTCGTAACCGGAATCACTGAAAACGGCGTTAACACCGTGTCAAACCATGGAATTATATTTACGAACGTAAAACCACTCAGAAAATAAGTTCAACAGAATCTGACAACAGAATCTGATTTGAAGTAATTAGGAAACGTATAGCTCTGTAACTTATATTTCAGTTTCATGGTTATAAATATATTTTGACCAAAAAAATGCATTTCTAGGGAAAAAATCACAGATAGAGGGCGTTCCATGAACAGGATCGCACAATGTGCCTTTAAAGTGATTTTCTTGTCAGCTACGTTATGTTAATAGCTGCAAATAGGCTTATTTCTATTGTCATTGGGTAAAATTTCATTTTCACCAGCTGCGATTATTGAGTTCTTCCACATGTCTTAAATAAGAAAATGCATGGGTCAGATCATAATAATTATAAAGAAATCGGTGAGATATTTCATTTCAAATTCAAATTTAAAAGTTCAATTTAGATTTGACCAAAGTTGTACAAAGAGGGATGATTTTTCTTAATCCTTATAGGTGTAAGTTCATACATGTAATACAATTGTAAAAATATACAAATCCCAGTTTTTATCATATATTTTCGTAATTGAGGGCGCTTCCTCCACTACATCTCTTAATGCCCATTGAAAAATATTTCATTCTGTTTTTCCCCTAAATCGTTCGTTCATCCACTATCGATCGTCTCCATTTTGTATGATGTCTCATTGTCCGGCGTCGGCGTTTTTTTGCTCATGTCAACGTGGCTCGTATGAAATACTTGGATAGGAAGGATCCCATCGACAGAAAACTCTGTATAAAGACAAACGGTGATTAACTGAAAAAATAATGCTTCTTACAGTAGGGTTTTATGATAGAGAATCATGTTTGCAGACGGAAGAAAATAACAATAAAGTAATATTCTCATGCTTACAGATACTATACATAAAGTGCTCAACAAAAGAAAGTCATATACTTTGTTTAGGTCCTTTAGAGTAACTTCCGATCATTTTTTGACCAAACAGACTAGATACAATTATACGCGGGAAGAAAATATCACATGTTGCCTGTTCATAATCAAAATAGCCCTCTCGCTCAAGCACGACCCAACGCAGTTGCACTGTGTGACCAATATCCATTTCATTCCCGGCCATTCAAAGTGCCACGAACAGCATTTTCTCGCGGCTTGCGTGCGTTGAAAATGTGACTTTTGAAAAGTGACCAATTTTCTTTAAATGGTGCTAATCATCACAATCATGGTTTATCTTTGTTGTTAGGTGGCAACTTTGGTATCAAATTGTGCCGAAAAGATTCATCCAAATGTCTATCTAGTCTGTTTGGTCAAGAAATAATCGAAAGTTACCTAAACATAGAGTATTACTTTCTTTTGTTGAGCACTTTATATATGATTTGTTGAATGAAGCAAAAAATACCCTAGAACATACTTTTCTTCTTACTATTTTTGACGGGAAAAGGGTAACAACCTGTGTATGTTTGATCTGTTGCCGTTTTGCAGGCTGAAAGCACAAGGTCACACCAAAAATTGCCCATTGAGTAGTACGCAAACAGGTGGGTGATTAACCACCTTTGGCAGTAATTCACAACATTTCAGCCTATATAATTTCTAAATGGAACAGTTCTGGCCCCTAAAGATTTTACAGACATAATGAGAAAAATATCTTAATGTGAAGAAAAAAATCATAGCCAAATAAGGTGATCGGAACATACACCTTTAATCAATTAATTATCAATTAATTAATTATTCATAAATTAAAAAAGAAAATGTAGAAACAATTAATAATTGACCAAATACCTCTGTTATCTTTTCCATTTTGTTCAGTGCCACTTTCATCATTCCAGCCATGACCATAGGCGGCTATTGGATAAGCGGGTTCACCATGCTTAGCAATGTCCAAACCTAGACAAAATACAAAATATTTCAGACATCAGCATTCACCATACATTGTAAATGTAAGGTAAGTTTATTGTTTTAAAAACTACAGTCATCAAAAAAAAAGTAACTACACAGGTAATAAATGGGCTTTTAACTCTAAAATATATATTCTAACTAAAAATATTAAATTATAAAGTTGTTTCACGAATTTATCTTCTTTAATATAAGATTAAAGTCCTATTCTAACAGGGTAATCACACTGAAAGTAAGACTTACAGGGGGACAATTTCTCTGCATAGTACAAATATACGCACCTACAGGAGACTATGATGATGAAGCTGTAGAAGAGGTATATGAAGACGTGAGTAAGGCATTTTCAGAAAGCAAAGCAAAATACCGAATAGTGATGGGCGACTTTAATGCCAAAATAGGAAAACGTCAAGCAGGAGAGGAATCCCTCGTAGGGAAACATGGAATTGGTGTAAGAAATAAAAGGGGCGAAATGCTACTAGAATTTGCTTCACAACAGAAACTAGTTGTTGCCAATACTTTCTTCAAAAAGAAAGAAAGCAGGTACTGGACATGGGAAAGTCCAAATGGAAAAACCAGAAACCAAATCGACTTTATATTGAGTAGCCAACGTGGTATACTAAGGAACTGTGAAGTGATCACGAAAGTAGATATTGGGAGTGACCATAGAATGGTTAGAGCCAAGATAGTACTAAATAAGAAACTGGCAAGGCTGAATTTCATCAACAATAAGAGAAAGAGCAAGCTGGATGCTGTGAAACTGGCAGAAAGAAAACAAGCATTTCAAATAGAGCTGAAAAACAGATTTGCAGCACTAAGCATTGAAGACTCTGATGTGGATACCAAGTATTCACTCATCTCCGACACAGTAAAGGAGGTTGCTGAGAAAATAGCACCAAAAGAAAAACAAGCCAAACAGAAATCAGAAGAAGACAAGAAATTGATGAGCTTGATACCAAAAGGAAGAAACTCAAGATAACCGCCAACAAGACAACACAACAAAACAAAGACTACCAGGACACAGTAAAATTGGTAAGGAAGAAGAGAAGGCAGAGGAGCAGGAGAAAGGAAAGAGAACAAATTGAATCCATCTTAGAAAGCGGTAGAGGACCAAAACAGATACTAAAACTAAATAGCAAGAAAACCAGAATAAGACAGATGAAAAAGAAAGATGGAACATCAACAACAAATAGGGGAGAAGTGCTCAACGTCTGCGCAGAGTTCTACCAGGAACTGTACAGCTCCAGGTCTAATCAAGTTAAAGAAAACCTCTTGTCACCCGACCAATTGGACATACCTACCATCACAGTTGAAGAAATTGAACTTGCTGTAAAGCAGATGAAGAAAAACAAAGCACCCGGTTTAGACGAGATAACCAGTGATATCATCAAGATCGGATGTGAGCAAATATACACCCAGCTGGCAAGTCTATACAATCAGATACTTACTGAAAGGAAAATCCCCAAGGAATGGAAGGAAGCAAAGGTCATACTTCTACACAAGAAGGGAGACAAAGAGGACATCAAAAACTACAGGCCAATAAGTCTGCTCTCCCACCCATACACAATATTTACAAGAATCCTTCAAACCAGAATGAAGAGAGTGCTTGATGAAAACCAACCAAGGGAACAAGCAGGATTCAGACAAGGTTACTCAACCACTGACCATCTTCAGGCTTTAAGCCAGCTAATTGAAAAGGCCAATGAGTACTAAATAAAGCTCTGCGTCGGATTCATCGACTATGAAAAGGCGTTCGACTCAGTTGAGCATAGTGACCTCTTCCTAGCATTAAGGAAAATAGGAATAAATGAAGGATATGTTCAAATCCTAGAGGATATATACACTGACGCTACAGCGAGGATCCATATCGACGAGGACATCTCAAAACCTTTCAAAATCAGCAGAGGTGTGCGACAAGGCGACACAATCTCTCCAAAGATTTTCACTGCTGCAATGAGAGATGTTCAAGAAGGTAGACATGAAAGAAAGAGGGATACTCATCGATGGAGAGCGGCTAACAGACCTCAGGTTTGCAGATGATGTGGCTTTACTAGCTAACTCAGTGAAGGAATTGGAGGCCCAACTAAACTGTCTGAATACGGAAAGCAGAAAAGTTGGTCTGAAAATGCACAAAGGAAAAACAAAATTCATGACAAATTTCCAAACAAAGGAGTCCATCGAAATTGACAAGGAACCGATAGAAAAGGTAGAAAGTTACAAATATCTTGGCAAGGAAATAAAAATGGAGAACAATACAAGAGAGGAAGTCTTGATAAAAATCAAGGCAGGCTGGAGCTGCTTCGGCAGAAACAAAACCATTCTCTGTGATAAAACCATACCAATAACATTAAGGACAAGGGTTTTCAATCAATGTGTGCTACCTACCATGACATACGGTGCCGAAACTTGGTCAACAACCAAAGAAACTGAACAGAAACTTCTAGTAGCGCAGCGAGCCATGGAAAGGAGGATGTTAAACATAACAATACGAGACAAACAAAAGAACACAACCATTCGTAATAAAACTAAAGTAAAAGACATCATTGAAAAAGAAAAAAAAATCAAGGAAATGAAATGGAGATGGGCAGGACATATCGCGAGACAGAAAGATAATCGGTGGACAATAAGAACAACCGAGTGGCAACCCCGTACAGGCAAAAGGAGAAGAGGCAGGCAGAAACAAAGATGGAGAGACGAATTAACCGAATACAGAGGAACGACATGGACAAGAGAAGCACAAGACAGACACAGATGGAAGATGCTGAAAGAGGGCTTCAGCCTACAGAGGCTGAAAAAGCCTAGGTAAAGGTAAAGGTAAATATAAGATTTTGCACGCTAAGATCGGGTGATTATTGAGGAAGTGACACCCGGTGGCGCACTACGCCATATTGTTCAAATTAAAAGTCCATTTATTACCTTTATAGTTACTTTTTTGATGACTGTACGTACATTTGTACAAGCTTCTATTTCATATCAAAGCACATAATTTCCAATTGTTTTTTTAAAAGTTATTTGAAGAAAATTCTTGGACAGAAAAGGTGGGTAGCAGGATTTGTTTGTATTATTTGAATCTTTTCTTTAATTTACCGGCGCATTTCCCAGGCTCTAGCGAAAGTAGCGAGGGTGTTTTTGTATCACATGGGCAATTTCTTTCTTTTACAGATCAATATTATTATTAACGCCAATTTCTCCACTTGGTGGATTTACGCAAATCGTAATGGCTTTGTGATTCCAGTAAACGTAACCCCCTGCTAATATATTTCCGCAATAAAATACTCGCTACCATTATTTTAGTATTCTTTATTAAAATATAGATCTCCCATATCCACTTTATGTTTATATCAAGGGTTTGCATGTGTAAGATTTCATTTTCACAAGAGCGCATCTAAGAGTGCATCTTATAGCACCGGAACTGTATAACATAATACATGTATGTTAGCTATTACATGGTGACTTTCCACATCACCAGGTAGCTCAACAAAAGACCATACAGTCCATACCTGTAATTAGCTGCTTTACAAGTTACAGTGGCGTAGCTACGATTTTTTTCAGGGGGGCAAGATTTCTAAAAGTTTCGTAAAAGGTTGCCCCAATTTTTTCCCCACTCAGTCACCTCGTGCATTTCACGTAAATGGGGGAGGGGTGGGGGGGGGGGGGGGGGGGGGGGGTGGTAAAAAAAATTGGCACAGTCAAACATTTTCGCACGGTAAAAAAATCGCACAGTCCTAAAAGCAGTCCAGTAAACATGTAATGGTCAATTCGCAGGGTTTTAATCATTTTTTTCTATAAAATGTTCCTTAATTTATAAAAACAAGAAGAAAAATGGTCATTTTTAAATGGTTATAACGCATATAAGCACTACATCCGGAGAGTGGGGCGGGGGCACAAACAATTCTGTCAGGGGGGGGGGGGGGCAATTGCCCCCTGCCCCCCCCCCCCCCCCCCCCACCCCCTTGAGCTACGTCACTGACAAGTTACATTTAGTTGATACCAATTGTTCAGCATATAATCAATCCAATATATAACAACTGGCAGCTATTACATATAAGGCTTTTTTTTTTGTGACAATAATTTCAGTATGTGTTTAATTAGCAAGTGATTTTGCCAATAGTAAAAAGGCTTCTATTGTTCAACATTGTGAAAGACCTTACCTTTCAACTCTACCTCTTTTGAACAGCGTAGTAAGTTGAAATAGTGCATAGTGCCAAACATGAATGCAGAAAGAAGTCCAGTCCAGGCAATTATAGCAATAGCTCCAACTAAATTCCAACCTAGTTGCTAAATATGATAAATTATAGTAGAAAGCACCAACAAAATAGAAAACAATAAATGGTTTATTATCATTCATACCAATAGCTAGTATACAAACTACATGTTCTACCTCGGAAGTACATGGTTTTACTCTGTCAACATGTCAACGTGGTCAAAGGGAAAATATATCTTTCTATAGTCAAAGACACTATTGCACAATGTGGTGTGAATATGTAATTTAGAAGTAATTGACTTTCAAATTAAGAATGGTAAGAGGGGAGTCCCAACAGAACACACACACAAAACCGCAACAGGATTAAGGTCAAATTACCACCTTCCAACTAGTCTTGGCCAGGCTTCTAAAATTATTTAAAATAACGCAGTCCCAGATTGTTCGTAACCATCTGGCGTTACTTAATACACTTAAAGCTGAATACAGCGTGCTAATAAGACAAGTGACATAGGATTTACGAACTAAGACTAGAGCTGTGCAAATCGCCCTCAGTCGAACTTCGTTTTTTTCGTACATCAGTTTAACCAAAATCAGAACATTTGTTTAAAAATGTTTAAAAAAATCATTTTATTCAGTCACGGTGAATTTTGCTTTATTTCGTATTAAAACGGAATAAATAAATTTGGTTAAACTGATGTACGAAAACAATAATCGCCTCCCGCGATGGTATCTCGTGGCGATCACTACCGTTACACTGGGCTTCGCCCGGCGTGTTCAGTGAGTGAAGGGCGGCTGATGAATTTTCACTTCATTTTGGGTGTTTTTAATCGCACTAAATAAACAAGCTTATTTATTGGACTTTTTTTTTCTTCTTTCAATATCAGTATTAATTACTTAGCCCGGACTACTAATACCCGATACAAATTTGAGAAATCCTGATCAAGGCTCAACATGCTCAACCAAGACTATCGGCAACAAAACTGCCTACCCACCATTTAGGAACGCACCATTAGATTTTCAGTGGGGGGTAGGAAGTTAAAAAAACAAAAACCCTCCATGCAGGCCAAAAACCAAACTGAATCTACCCAACCCAATCAGAATGAATGAATACATTTAAAAACAAAAATCACCGCCTTCAGCGACACACACAACCCCCCCCCCCCCACCTCCCGAACCCAACTTCCTACCCCCTCAAAATCAAATGGTGCGTCCCTTACGACGACACTGTCACACGATCCAATAGTGTCATAGGCTACGATAAGCGCTAAGACGGGTTTCCCGTCGAAAGTTGCACTATGGTTGTCCATCTCGGCGACAAAGGGTATAGGGGGATTTTAATAATCAATGTCCCTAGTATTATGATGATATTCAAACGTGACCTACCCTGCCTGAGTTATTATCCCAGTTGGTTAGTATCCCGGCTTGATAATCGAACAACGGAGCCGCGATAACTCCCCATAATCCACCACCAAAATGAACTGCAACAATAAATCAAACATGACAATAGTTCATTAGAAATGCTGTCGGACAGCGGCAGGTATAAAAGACTGGATGCTGAAACGACAAAAACGACAGAAATTGAAAAAGACAGAATTGACAGAAAAATGAGTGTAAGATCAAGTGTAGGATCAACAAAATTCACACGGTCAAACGATTTCGCTCGGTCACAAAAAAGCACACAGTCAAACAATATCGCACGGTCACAAATTATCGCACGGTCAAAAAATTTCGCACGCTCACAAATAATCGCACAGTCAAAAATTCACAAAGTCAAAAAAAAAAGCACAGTCAACAACATATGGCCAAACAGCGGCCACACACTTCCTCACATGGCGCAGCTATTACAAAATCTCAAATATACCGACGGAAGCTCGTTTGTGCCGCATATTTGATAAATAGGGCATATTTTGCCGACAGATTTGATTAACACCCCACACCTCCCCCCTTGGGGACGCCCTTGCCTAGCCACCCTAACCAACCCAACACTCAAAACTACTACCCAACTCCTACCCCAACCACTAAACCCTAACCCCCCCCCCCCCGACTAACCACCTTTTCAATGTTAGTGCACCCCGGGACTATAATAGCCAACCTAACCCACCAATGGCCATTTGACCTGCCACAGTTCCCCAATTCCTACCATACCCTAACCCAGACTTCTTAAAGCCATCTTATTAAGCTTGAACAAAAATATGCATTTTACTACTAAAAAGGGTCCAGTACCCCGGGGTCCAGTATAACGTTATAACGTACCCAATATTAACTCCCCATTTGCGACACCGTGTACTCCTCCTGCTGGGCCACCCTTGGATACGCCACTGCACAAGGCATTTAAATCAAAAGTGTACGGATCATTTTTCAACCCATTTTGTTTAGTATAGCTAAAATGTCTAAAGGAGGACCTTACCGGCGACTGCGTCCAATGGATCGTCAACTTTCATAACATCGAGCACTAGCCGGCTCCAACAAATATATGACGCTCCAGCAATTGATCCAATTGTGACCGCACCCCACGGTGCCACAACATTGCATCCTGCACAGATAGCAACCTGCCAAAAAACAATACAATAGGCCGGCCATCATATAAACTGATATTCTGAACGAAAAGTCATAATTTGCTTTCTTATTTAACATGTTTAAGCCTACCGTCGGGTAAATTACCTGACGGACGTTGATTTTGGTTATTTGTGAAGGTTGATACCTTAAATACCGAACCTTTCTATTTTACAAATTTGAATTATGCAATTTGACGTATGTTGATATTCATTGGGATTATATTTTTACATACTACCGTATAGAGTATCCATGGGTAGCATTCGTCTGTATGGAAAAAGAAATTCGTTTTAACAACCAAGTTCATCAGTTTCCACAATCCAATTCGATTTTTCATACAAGGTTAAACATTATCTAGGAAATCCCGTATACGTAGTTCCCCTTTCATACACAATATAACAACAGGGTGCCCAACATAAAGAGCACCTGCAATCTCCCAACCGTTGGTTAAATATAATGCCCGGTATGTTTTTTAATCAACCAACAGTTGGCTCATAAAAATGCCCAACATTATAAGTCGACCAACTGTTGGCCCTTAAAGGGCCCAACAATTATAAAAATGGCCAACATATGGTAGTACAAATGCCCACATGTTGGATAATGAAATTGTCCCATTAGTTGATTAAAAGTTATGCCCAACGTTTGGGCAAAATCATGAGCACGAGGCTTTAAAATGCTCATACATTGTAGGACAAAAGTAAATCTATTACCAAGATGTCAGCTTTTTAAATATTTTAACAACAAAGTTATGGAAGATATAAAAAGAAGAACATTACAAAATTCCTGAAAAGGGATACACGAGGGGACAAGAAACAACTTTTATCTGGCCTTACAGATACAGAAAACATATTTTTGGCAAGAATTGGTAAGGTAAGAAGCTCTAAATCTGGCAAATGTGACGTTAAAGAGTATGAAGATGGGTTTATGGGTGGGTGGGTGGGTGGGTAGTAGGCATCTTTGATTGATACATTTCATGATGTATATCTCTTGATTTAAACATTTTGTAATGTTTCTGATTAGATTGTGAAGGCACGGTAAGGTTTTATCCGTTTTTAGCCTTGTTCTATTCCAGTTCAAAACGATTTGCCGTCTGCGAATGCGCAAACTTTGAGACGATTTCATATAAATAAGTTCAGATAATTAATCATCTATCCAATTAAATCACCCAAACTGTTTTATGTCTTTTTTCTAGAAGTTTTGATTTTCCGCAAAGTTATTGATTCACTGACTAGACATTTTGCATTTGAAGATGCTATTTTAATTACTGATATGTGTATACGTTTTATTTAATTGCTTCTCCTTACTTTTCCCTCTTAAGCTTATACTACATAATCAAACTTCACTGGAATGAAAGTTATTGTATTAGGTATCATAGTTATGCAAAAACAAATCTGGATGTACCTGCTTCTTGTGTCATGTTATGCAATCCTCTTAGCACGTGTTTCACAAAACAATTTAAAATTCCCGCCAAATAACTGATTTGGCAGTGCTTAAAGTGTACTGACTCTATTGCTATGACGTCATAGTTATAACTTAAAATTAATTCCAAAAGAGAATTTTTTTGAAAGACAAAGGTTACCAACCCTCGTATCAACAAGATCAGGAAGCGCTATTTTGTTCGTAACCAGGCTAGCGAGGGATTGTCACATGTGTTAGGGTATACGGTTAGGGTTAGGGATAGGTTTCATGAAAATGGGGTCAGGAACCTTTTGAAGAAAAAAAATCACCCCCAACAGGTTACGAAAAGAAGAAAAAACCTTGCCCACTCAGTGGTACAAAAAACCCCAAGGCTAATGGGTAAAGAAACAAATCACCCTTCCCTGTGGAAATAGGAAAAACCCAAACAAACGTGCCTTCCGATTTCTTTTCTCCCTCTACCTCTCCTTCCGCCCTTCTTTTCTAATTTCTCTAAGTACTTTTTCCTTCACCATCCCAGTAGGTCTACACGTGTATAAGTAGAAGACACAGTCCTCTGGAGACTGGAGCCATAGTCCGCCATGTACATACAGTACAATGTACTTGGTATAGGGCACTCATATCTACACGCAACACTAGTTTCACGCTCCATTCCGTCAGTCCGTCCGTGTAAGTCTATCATGGATGCCGGGCCGCACTATAATGGCTCCATGGGGCCATGGCTTCTTTCACACTGGCCTTCCTTTCCTTCTTTGCCATCCCGCCATTGCATACCATTATCATATCAAACTTACCATTCCGGTCAAGCCGCCGTTGATGGCAGTGAGCAAACTCCAATGATGACCTGGGAAACCAAGACGTTTTATTGCCATGGACAAAAGTCCTCCTGCACTTCCGGACAAGATGGTATTGATGACTGCGGTGGTGACAACTATTCCGTCTCCTACTTGGGATATTGATGCCTGGGAACCGCCATTGAATGCGTGGAATCCAAGAAAAAGGATGAATCCACCTAGAGCAACTTGCTGTGAAAGGGAAACCACATAAAAGCATCATTATTCATGATGAAGAATGAAGATGTAGGGGAACGGAGGGTAGTCCCGATTGCAGCTAACCAGAAACAGGGGCGCTATGATGCTACCCTGCGGCGAAAGCTACCAACAGGTTCTTAAATACTTTGGGATTGTATTCTTTGGTGATTTATCGATTTTCACTGGCCAAAATAACAAAAAAACGTTAAAATCTGCATATATTTTATTGTTGCCAATTGGCAGCTTCTGTCACAAAGCTACCAATTGGCAGCTTTTGACAATTGTTGTTATCTTGTCCTGCCAAAATTCGTTCTTAAATACAATGATTCGGCAATACTTTGATTTGTCCTGGTCAAAATAATAACAATCGTTAAAAACTGGCAATTGAATGCTGCCAATTGGCAGCTTTACCCATAGCAAAAAAAAAGGTTACCGGGTGACCACCCGGTGGTCATCTGATGGTCACCGGATAGCTTGCTGGTGTCTATTTGGAAGTTACCAGATAGCACCGGCTAACCGATACTTTTCCGATGCCTCACATGAGTCCCCAGGAAGGCACCAGCAAACATCATGAACTCCCAGGAAGGCATCAGCAAACTTACTTTCTGAAAATAAGTCCCCAGGAAGGCACCAGCAAACATAATAAGCTCCCAGGAAGACACCAGCAAACTTAGTCTCGGAAAATGAGTCCCCAGGAAGGTACCAGCAAAATCAGTCTCTGAAAATGAGTCCCCGGGAAGACACCAGCAAACTTAGTCTCTGAAAATGAGTCCACAGGAAGGCACCAGCAAATGGTCAAAGGTCAAGGCAAAAGATCACATGATATGACCAACTGCTATTTCAAATTTGCTGTTGTCTGCCCTATAGCAGTGATCATGGCAGTGTGATGTGGAGCATATGAAGGATATTTTGGTTCCTTTTGAAGGTATTTGACATTTGAATGTGAATTGTGAATCCCTATTGTCTAAAGAACAGTTATGTGGAATATATGTCACTGGACTTGTACTGTAGATGACTAAAATATGTAAAATATAGTAAGCTTAATAAGCTACATATAAGTAAGCTTAATAAACTTACATTATATAGACCATGTAAATTTGGCTTACGTCACTTTAAGTGATGTGGATAAGTGTTTGGGTGATGTTTTGAATGAATTTGGTGTGAGGGGTGGGGGTGTGTTGGTATTGGGTGATGTATTTAGAGCCTAGAAGGGATTAAGGGTGTGCATAACATTAAATAATTGTTTGGGAGATGTTTGGAATTTGGTGTGGTTAAATAAGTATGAACACCCAGAGGGGACATGGTAAAAAGAAAATATATGTACGTTTATGGTAAAAATAATAATATTACGTACGTATGTGATATTACTACATACGTATGTATCTATTAATTAATAATGAAGTAATTAATATCAATCAATTAACTAATTCATTTTAATCAATTAATTACAAATAAATAAATAAATAAATTAATAATGAATTAATAAATTAATTAATTAATAAATTAATGATTTATTAAATAAATAAAATTAATGAATTAATAATTTAATGAATTATTAAATTAATGAATTAATAAATTAATGAATTAATAAATTAATGAATTAATAAATTAATGAATTAATAAATTAATAAATTAATGAATTAATACATTAAATTGATCAAATGAATTGATAATTAATTGTATAAATAAATTGTTATTTAATTAAAGGTGAATGAATGAATCAATCAATCAATCAATCAATTAATAATGAATGAATTAATATTAATCAATTAAACGAATTAATTTTAATTAATTGCTTAAATGAATGGATGAATTTAATTAGTTCCTAATTAATTACTTAAAATAACTAACTAAATTAACTAAACTAAACTAATCGTATTCCGAAGTTTGAGTTGGTTCTCAATTTAGACGCACAAGATGACATGAAATGTCACCATTGAGTAGCACACATACTGTATCGTGGTTAGCCACATGTGACTTGACCATTAGAGGAAAGCCATTAATTTCATGGCGCAAGAGGTATTCCATTACGCAGTTATATGCCAAAATGCAGTGAATAACTGCCAAAGGTGGTTTCTGTCACCTTGTGCTTCTAAAAGAACCATTGGAATGCGACTATTTTAAGGATGAACCTTCATGTAGAATAGAAAACATCAAGTTGAAAATCAGGCCAGCAAATGGAACACCTACCTTTAACATCCATGTATTAGGTATGCATAGTTTTTGTCTAATATTATAAAGGATTGCTTCAAGGTATTATAGAACTTATAGTGTGTAATAAACATGTATTAGAACTTATTTTTTATTTACCCATGTATCAGTCAGGTCAGTATAAATTTTGAGGTGCACAATTGGTTAGAATGTACATGTATGATGTTTCCTTTTTACTGACCACTTTGCATATTACATGCACACGTCAAAAGCTGGCCACTGAATCTGACGACGACTATAGAGCTCCAGATTAGTTTGAGTCTATACATCTATTGATTCTCAAATCAGCTAGGTTAAATATGAAATACTAATTTGCATAAATTTGCATATTAGCCACCAGGTGACCATCCGGTAACCACCCGATGGCCATCTGATGCCTACTAATTTGCATGTGAACATTTATCGGATGACCACCCGATGGCCATCCGGTGGCCACCCGCTACCTCATGGTACCCGGTGGCTACCCGGTGGTCACCGGGTAGCTCCCAGATGCCACATGGTTAACAGTTACTTATTGGTTCCCCTGCAAAGGCACCTGGTAGCTAACAGGAACCTAATTTGCATTAATTAGCATATAAGCCACCAGGTGACCACCCGGTGGCCACCCGATGGCTATCTGATACCTACTAATTTGCATGTGAACATTTATCGGATGACCACCCGGTGGCCATCCGCTACCTCATGGTTTACGACCATCGTAGTAGTACCTGGTGGCCACCCGGTGGTCACCGGGTAGCCCCCAGCAACGTCCCTTTTTTGCTATGGGTAGTGACAAAAATGCCGATTGGCAGCAATAAAATGCATTATTCGACGGTTTTCCTTAGATTTTTAGCTGGCCAAAATTGAAACAATGCCAAATAATACAATCCCAAACTATCTAAGAATCTACATTTCGGGCGTTATACATCGGGTCGAGAGCAGGCGCGAAGACGGCTGTCCCGATCTTCCCAGTCGCGTCTTAATTTTCCGTATTACATATTTGTCATTGGAACATCATCTCGCGTATGCGCTGTTCAGTAAATGCCTATCATTAAATATGAACGGTTTAACCACGCATTAAAGATCGAGTTGAGACACAAGCTGCCTCTAATAATGCGGCAATTCTGTGGTCAAAAACAAAATCACTTTACTTTAAATATACATGGTTTCCTCATATAAATCAACCGAATGATAGCAGAGTCGTGGGGGCCATGGACCCGATTCGTTAGCAGGGGTCCGTTTTAGGTTTTTCGCTTACGTCACAGTGTACATGTACTTTGTTTAACTTTCAACATTTTTTGCATTATAAGGATTTCTTGTAAATGTGACTGTCAATTTGGTCTTGTCTTTCTTTTTTGTCCATTAAGCAAAATATTATATCCTCAAATCTGAGATTTTGGTCACCTGCTGTCCTTTAGTCATCTCCATTCGTGTTACTGATTTCTTTTGATGTTGATGTCAAACTTTACTACTTTACAACTTGTTTGGTTTCTTTTAATACTGGTTCTTCTTTGTCCTTTGTATCTCATTGATCCAATAGTATTTCCTCAAGGTTTTCCAGGTATCCTCAACAGCTCTTTCTTCAATTTTAGTGCTGCATTGATAAATTGAATTTCCTTTGGCTCAAAGGTCGGAACCCTCCTTGTATCCTCAGATATTCTCCGTTATTTCCAACTCACCACTCGACTCGCATCTTTTCACTGTTTTTCATTGAATGCCTGTCCCGATGATAATTGTAAATTTCCTCAAATATGAGTTGCATCGTATTGTCCCTACATGTATTCCCATGTTCAACTGGTTCATAATGTACTATTTGTCAGGCTTTTCCTCTCTTTTCATTTTCCCTTCTTTTTTCCCCATTTCCTCTTTCTCTTTTCTCTCCTCTTTTTTCTCTCTTCCCACTTTTTTCTCTTTCTTCTTTCTTTCCTCCTTTTTCCTCCTTTTATTTTTTTAGGCACTGGCATGATTTCCTAAATTTGTACTGCTGCTTCCTGGGAGCGGTGCTCCGCGCTCCCGCACTATTTGCATCCCTGTCTTTTCTATTCAATTTTAAGGAGCAATTCGTTGAATCGACACCAATTTAATAAACAAATAGTTTTTTCTTGCGCGCAACGCGCGCATATTTCAAGGGTATCATTTCAAAGCTTGTTCAAAGCTAAATGTAACATAATTGTGGTCAAATTCACTGTATATTGAATAAATATCGCATGTTTTCTGCAAACAAATAATCTTGAAAAAGGCGTGTAGTCATTCGGATAAATGGAAAACTTGCCCCCCCCTAACTTGCCCCCCCCCCCCTCCACCGGGGAAAGCCTGAAATGACAACAACGCAATGATGTACCCTCCTGGGAGGTCATCATTTCGTTGTCATAATGAATGAGTAGATATTAAGCTGATTTATGTGACAACACAACTAATATTATGTGAACATTCCTGCTTTTGAAGTGATGCAGAAGTTATTTTATGTCCCGGTTTGATTGAGGAAATCTTGATTCTTAGAACCATGCTCCTGAGGAAGAAACAACTTTTTGCACCCCTGCACACCACTAAATACATAATGGAAGAGTCCACGAAAGGCCTGTTGAATTGGTTGGGATGACACTCCTCTAAGTGAAATATATAAAAATGCTTCGAAAATAGTGTTCTTGACCAAACTTTTGATCGGATGATTATTAAATGAAGATTATCAAACGATATCAGTGCAAATTTTCTACTTTGATCAATTTTTTATGATTTTTTAGTCATTTTAGAGACTTCAGATAATTGATTAGAATTGCTGAGACCTAGGCTAGGCCTGGGCAATCTACAAACATGTGTATCTTTGACGGTGCATATCTCGAAAAATTTGCCTTGACGTTATATATTTTTTTTGTTTACAGGAAAGCCAAGACCATGATCTTCACACAGAATGCAAAGTTGAAGCAACCAGTTGCTTTATAAGCGAGAAAATGGCGAATAATCATGGTCCATTTTACACAGTAAGCAATAAGGAATTTATTAGTGGTGTGTACTCTACATAATCATATTGAACCCACAGTCATGGCAGTTTGTTGGAAAACAACGGACAGTTTATCTCATTCGTCACAATGGCTGGCTTCTATCTTCAACATGATCAATATCTACAAGTTTACATTGAAATTACCATAATAACAGTACATTGTATCTTGTAAGGCTAATTTATTTTTTCAATAAAATGTCAGTATAGACGATCACCTTGTCTTATACAACCAAACAAAAATTCCAGATTTTTTGACCATGTTATGATGCAATAGCGCTTTGGTGGTACGGAATCTGTTTATTTATTTGTTCATTATTTGTTATATTAGTCGAGAAACGACTAATATACTGTACCGGGTGGTTCAAAAAAAAGTTGACCCAAGTTCAAAGTAATTTTTCAACCACATTTAAAGTTTCAGAGAATTTGAGTTTAGATAGTCTTAATCAGCAGTAAGTTTTGAAATTATCCTGAAAAGATGGCACGTTTAGCTTGTTTGGTTCTTCAGATATGGTTCATTACAGAAAACATGTACAAAACTGACTTGTCCACGGGAGCGTCATTTAGTTGTTGACTTTAAACAAAACATCATGCTCTAGTTTCAGAATCGAAAAGCCCGCCCTGACAAAGTATCCCAATCTCTATGCTTATTTGCCATTCACATTCAACAAAGAAACGTATGTACGTAACTAGGTAATGTCAAGCACCAGACAAATGTTTCAGATGTCTCCTTTTTCTCCATTTTTTTACAATTTGTGACGAATCGTGTGTAAGTCCACTTTGTGCATTCCATCTCTACTAAAGGACGCTCCCGTGGACAAGGCAGTTGTGTGCATACTTTCTGTTATGAACCATATCTAAAGAACCAACCAAGATAAATGTATCATTTTTTCAGGATAATATCAAAACTTACTGCTGATCAAGACTAAGTAAACACATATTCTCTGAAACTTCAAATGTGGTTAAAAAAAATCCTTGAACTTGGGTCAACTTTTTTTTGAACCACCCGGTATTCGTCCTGTTTCTTTCTTCTCCTGTCATAAGACCTATAACTCCGTAACCGTTGAGCCGATTTTGACCATATTTGGTCCTAAGTACCCTTATGTGCACCACTACTCAGGTTGTAAAGCATAAGGGGTCAAAGGGCACACAAGGGTAACTAGGGGTCAAAACGTGATTTTCACTTAAAACGCATTTGCAATTTAGTGAAATGACCTAGGATCGTGAGAATTAGCCAACATATTCCTTTTGACCGTACGCATCAATAGTAGTTAGGTTTTTTAAATCGATTTTTTTTTGGGGGTCACTAGAGGTCAAAATGTAAATTTTAACTCATTCACTCAAAATGCTACTTGTCCGAGAGCAAATGACTGATGATACTCAGAATTGGTCAAAAGATTCCTTGGGTCCATGTTCATATAGGGTGCTTCTCCACTAAAAGTGACATTTTAAACGGGGTCACTAGGGGTCATTGAACTATACAGGTGTAAAACTGAAGACATGCTCTGATTTTGACCGGATTACTTTTTTCTTGTGCGCATTGATAAGCCAAGAAAAAAAGTCAATCATAAGTTTGGGGTCAAAGGTCAAGAAAATGTCACATGGGGTCAAAATGTAATTTTTCAATCCATTCACTCAAAATACTACTTGTCCGATAGGAAATGACTGATGATTGTCAGAATTAGTCAAAAGATTCCTCGTATCAAAGTTCATATAGGTTGCTCCTCCACTAAAAGTGACATGTCACACGGGGTCACTAGGGAACATTGAACAATACAGGTGTAAAACTGAAGACATGCTCTGATTTTGACCGGATTACTTTCTTCTTGTGCGCATTGATAAGCCAAGAAAGAAAGTAAATTATAAGTTTGGGGTCAAAGGTCAAGAAAAGGTCATTAGGGTTCAAAATGTATTTTTTAACTACTTCAGGGCTGAAATTTATAAAAACAATTATTAAATATAGTACAATTTAAGATATTATAAGGTTATTGCCCTTTGACAACATATACCAAGGTCAAAGGTCAAAGCCCTCGACTAATATCCGTGATCTAAGATCACAATTATCTCTAGTTCGTCCTGTTTCTTTCTTCTCCTGTCATTAGACCTATAGCTCCGTAACCATTGAGCCGATTTTGACCATATTTAGTCATAAGTACCCTTATGTGCACCACTACTCAGGTTGTAAAGCATTAGGGGTCAAAGGTCACACAAGGGTAACTAGGGGTCAAAACGTGATTTTCGCTTAAAACGCATTTGCAATTTAGTGAAATGACCTAGGATCGTCAGAATTGTCCAACATATTCCTTTTGAACGTACGCATATATGATAGTTCGGTTTTTTAAATCGAAAAATGTTTGGGGTTACTTAGGGTCAAAATGTAAATTTTTACTCCGTTCACTCAAAACCCTACTTGTCCGAGGGAAAATGACTGATAATACTCAGAATTGGGTAGCGGTATGGTGTAGCACTCCCAAGTATGCAAATGAGCTCACTGAATACAACTGCCTGGTTTACAACCGGAACTACTTTACGGAGTAAAGTGCATATCTCATTTACATATTTGGGAGTGATACACACGACCCTTACCCAGAATTGGTCAAAAGATTCCTTGGATCAATGTACATATAGGGTGCACTAAAAGTGAAATGTCAAACGGGGTCACTAGGGGTCATTGAACTTTACAAGGGGAAAATATAAGGCATGCTCCGATTTTGACCGGGTTTCTTTTATTTTGTGGGCATTGATGAGAGAAGAACAAAAGTTAATCATACTATTAAGGTCAAAGGTCAAGAAAAGGTCACTAGGGGTCAAAATGTACATTTTTACTCCTCGCACTCAAAATACTACTTGTCCAAGAGAAAATGACCTATGACAGTCAGAATTAGTCAAAAGATTCCTCGTATCAAAGTTCATATAGGTTGCTCCTCCACTAAAAGTGACATGTCACACGGGGTCACTAGGGAACATTGAACAATACAGGTGTAAAACTGAAGACATGCTCTGATTTTGACCGGATTACTTTCTTCTTGTGCGCATTGATAAGCCAAGAAAGAAAGTAAATTATAAGTTTGGGGTCAAAGGTCAAGAAAAGGTCATTAGGGTTCAAAATGTATTTTTTAACTACTTCAGGGCTGAAATTTATAAAAACAATTATTAAATATAGTACAATTTAAGATATTATAAGGTTATTGCCCTTTGACAACATATACCAAGGTCAAAGGTCAAAGCCCTCGACTAATATCCGTGATCTAAGATCACAATTATCTCTAGTTCGTCCTGTTTCTTTCTTCTCCTGTCATTAGACCTATAGCTCCGTAACCATTGAGCCGATTTTGACCATATTTAGTCATAAGTACCCTTATGTGCACCACTACTCAGGTTGTAAAGCATTAGGGGTCAAAGGTCACACAAGGGTAACTAGGGGTCAAAACGTGATTTTCGCTTAAAACGCATTTGCAATTTAGTGAAATGACCTAGGATCGTCAGAATTGTCCAACATATTCCTTTTGAACGTACGCATATATGATAGTTCGGTTTTTTAAATCGAAACATGTTTGGGGTTACTTGGGGTCAAAATGTAAATTTTTACTCCGTTCACTCAAAACCCTACTTGTCCGAGGGAAAATGACTGATGATACTCAGAATTGGTCAAAAGATTCCTTGGATCAATGTGCATATAGAGTGCACTAAAAGTGAAATGTCAAACGGGGTCACTAGGGGTCATTGAATTTTACAAGGGGAAAATATAAGGCATGCTCCGATTTTGACCGGGTTTCTTTTATTTTGTGGGCATTGATGAGACAAGAACAAAAGTCAATCATACCATTAAGGTCAAAGGTCAAGCAAAGGTCACTAGGGGTCAAAATGCACATTTTCACTCCTCGCACTCAAAATACTACTTGTCCGAGAGAAAATGACCTATGACTGTCAGAATTAGTCAAAAGATTCCTCTTATCCATGTTCATATAGGGTGCTTCTCCACTAAAAGTGACATGTCAAACGGGGTTACTAGGGGTCATTGAACTTTACAGGGGGAAAATATAAGGCATGCTTCGATTTTGACCGGGGTTTCTTTTATTTTGTGGGCATTGATGAGACAAGAACAAAAGTCAAGCATACCGTAAGGTCAAAGGTCAAGAAAAGCGGTTACTAGTGGTCAAAAAGCGATTTACAAGCCGTTGCAATTTAGTGAAATGACCTAGGATCGTCAGAATTGGCCAATATGTTCCTGTTGACTGTACGCATATACAATAGTTCGGTTTTTAAAATCAAAAACTATTTAGGGTCACTAGGGGTCAAAATGTATTTTTTTACTCCATTCACTCAAAATGCTACTTGTCCGAGAGGAAATGACCGATAATTGTCAGAATGGGTCAACAGATTCCTCTTATCCATGTTCATATAGGGTGCTTCTCCACTAAAAGTGACATGTCAAACGGGGTCACTAGAGGTCATTGAACTATACAGTTGTAAAACTGAATACATGCTCTGATTTTGACCGGACTATATTTTTTCTTGTGCGCATTGATAAGCCAAGAAAAAAGTCAATCATAAGTTTGGGGTCAAAGGTCAAGAAAAGGTCATTAACGGTCAAAATGTATTTTTCCACTACTCAGAAAATTATGAAAACAATTATCAAATATAATACAATTTAAGATATTATAAGGTTATTGTCCTTAACATACAGCATATACCAAGGTCAAAGGTCAAAGCCCTCGACTAATATCCGTGATCTATGATCACAATTAACTCTAGTTGTTGTTGCTGTGGGTTTTTTCCATGTACGCTAAATTACTCTTCGTTTAAACCTACCGGTACTGTATGTCCTTCAATTAAGTTGGCTTTTCCGTTCTTGTCAAATCTCCCTAAACGTGGTCCCAAAATGGCGGCTCCTACCCAGGCAGCTGTGCCCCCAACCACGTGAACTACTCCACTTCCTGCAAAATCCTACAAAATCCGACAAACGATATGGAATTAAATACAAGAAAAACAATGCTGACGACGAAATGGTACATATTTTCAATAAGGCCTAATACACTAGCAACTGTGTCCCCTCAGAATTTGATTTTTCCGAACCCATTTGGTGCGTTTGGTGAGTACTTTTGACCAATATTTTATTGAAAAGCAATTCCTTTCCCCCGTTTCTTCTCTTTTTTTCCCCCTTCTTGTTTTTTTCTTTCTTTGCAAATAGGCCTACATATATATATCACGACATAGGCCCTATAACGTTATTTTATTCACCAATCAGTCACTCAATTATAAAGAGGCTCTTTCTCCCTTTCTCTCCCCCTTCCCCCTTTCCTCTCCTCCCCCCTCTCTTTACGTTGATTTTTTTTACCGGGGGCGCGCGCCCCCTCCGCCCCCTGAACACCCTGTCTATGTTGTCTATGTTGTCAATGTGTCAATGATACGTATTAGTCTCATTCAATTGAATCCAATTTGATAAACGCACCCTAATTCCTATTTGTCCATTCCTTAAAGGTATATTATGTGATCTTTCCAGGGAACGCATCCAACATCGGACAAAAAAATGAAAGCAGATTTTCTTGCAGATTTAAGAGAGAGGAAGAGAAAAGGGGGAAGGAAAGGAAAAGAAGGGGAGAAGAGGAAGATAAAAGGGGAAAAGAGAAGGGAAAAGGAGAGAGAAAAACGAAGGTCCTTCGGTAAGAAGGAAAGAGGAGAAGGAAAGGAATTATGTAGGAAGGGAAAATATGAAAGAAGTGAAAATCGAAAAAGAAACTTAGAGATTTAACCGTCTAACCACTTAATGATTATATTTAAGCGTGCATTACGTAACTTCAGTGACTTTCATCAAAGTTATTATAGGACCATGAAAGGGACCTCCCCCCACCCCTCCCCCTCTAATTGATTATTTGCCCCTTGCCCGGCTTGATTGCCAAATTAATATAAAAATGACAAATTTGCATTTGTCAAGGCGTATCACTATAAAAGCCCGTTTAACAAAAATGTACATTAATGAGATTCGTGTCAATAGGCTTTAAAAATCGCGCGAATCTCGTTTAGGATGCGACGTCATTCCGTGGAATAGAGAGCCTAGCCCCGCAATTTGTTCTGAAACCTACCTTCATGATCCCTTAGGGTCGAACTGGTGTTCACCGGGTGAAACATTCTCCCCCCCCCCCCCACCCCCTGACAAGTGACCCCAGCCCAGATATGCCACTGCTTGTGCATTTGTGCCAATCATCCTTATAGAGAATTATCAGGTTTATGCTTTACACGCGTGTACAAAAATACTTCTATAGGGATGATTGTCACTTTTGAAACTGGACCTACGACCATTGAAATAACAATAACTTCACCCCGCAACATCTGCTTTGATTAATCCATACCCTTTCGGGCCGTTAATTATTGGCTTATTTGAAAGGAAGTGACTCGCAAGCACAACATTGAGCATTATTTATAAGAAAAATAATTATCGAGCCGAAATTACGTAATTATATATAACAAAACATCATACTAGTCACAAAAAAAAAAAAAAAACTGCCATCACTCAACATGCAAATTTGTGTGCAAACGGGGGGCAAGATATATTAGCGAAAATTGTTGCCTTTTAATATCAAAATTACCTAACATTAACTTAATTTGGTATAAAAGTAGGTATTTCAGAGTTTCAGACTATTCTAGAGCTATTTTGAGCTATTTTTACTTTAAAAGTCAAGCCACTGGGCAAATTAGGGCATGTACTGCACTGTCATGGGGTAACATTGTATTTTGTAATATTTCATTTGGGGGGCATCAGGTGGGGCATGGCTTCTGACTGACCCCCTGGTTACGCCACTTATACTATACCATCATGTCAAATAACCTTTGTTACATTTAATTATATTTGTCATCATAAAACTACATATGTAAAGTTCATAGACCATGTCAAACTAATTTGCTGATTTATTCAAGTGATAGATTAAGCGAATAGCGAATATAGGTGGCAAATAAACGTATAAAACTGAGAGAATACCCACTAGCGGCGGACCCGAGCGTAGATATTAAATCAGGTCAAACTGATTACTGGTCGATTCAAATATATTAACTGCACCAAAAGAATTCTCTATTTTTTGTCGCCCCCTTTATGGGAAACCTTACTATACAAGCACTTTATTTAGCGTAGATGTCAAGCTGTAACCAAAAATGCCGTGATACAGTTTTTAAAAACATTTATTAAATTTGTATGGTTAACTGTAACCTCTTGACTGACCTGATAAACCACGCCATTTGGACCGTTTGCCAACCAGCCTATTTCGGTATCCCACGCCCAATGGGTCACTACTGGGTAGATGAATCCTAGGGGAAAATGTAATATTACATTACGACATACGTTAGCAGGTTAGGACATAGCAATGCGTAACATTACGACATACGTTAGTAGGTTAGGATATAGTAATGCGTAATATTACGACATACGTTAACAGGTTAGGATATAGCAATGCGTAACTTTACGACATACGTGAGCAGATTAGGACATAGCAATGCGTAACATTACGACATACGTTAGTAGGTTAGACATAGCAATGCGTAACATTACGACATACTTTAACAGGTTATGACATAGCAATGCGTAACATTACGACGTACATTAGCAGGTTATGACATAGCAATGCGTAACATTACGACATACGTTAGCAGGTTAGAATAGGGAAGACATCAAAACTCGACCGCCCGTTGACCGCCGCAACACTGAACAACCGTTGACATGCTAACCGCTGGTTGACTTAACATACTAAACCTAAACAGTCTCTGGAGACAAATTAGTGGACGATCTTGTCAAGAAAGTTGTTGGTCGTATCAAATTTCTTTATAGACATTCTATATAGTTACCTTAACCAAACCTTGCGTAAAAATCTGAGTGCAGCTCTGATTCAATGTCACCTTGAATATTGCTGTTCCGCATGGTTTGCTGGTATCAATACCAGGGCCAGACACAAATTACAAGTCACCCAAAACAAAATAGTTCTCTTCATTTTGAAATTGTCTCCAAGGACTCACATTGATCAATTTAACCGTAATTTACTTAGACTCCTAAATACACAGGACCGTGCAAAACAGTTAAGACTTAACCACGTTTTTAATATCTTCAATGGTATTGGTGCTCCTTACCTTGCTCACAATTTCATAAGAACCACGAGTGCTCATTTCCACCGAACTAGGTCAAGCAATTTCAATTTTATTGTCCCTAGAGTTAAAGGAATTGCTTCCAAGTCATTTTACTACAATGCCATCTTAGACTGGAACGCCCTGCCACCACATATCCAGACCATACGCAGGAAGATGGAATTTAACAAGGCTGTGAAAAAACACCTGGCTGATTGCGCCCTGAAGCAGGAATCTGCAGATTTCATACGTGTGTAGGCTTATTGTCCAATGTGTCCAATGTCATTTTGTTTATGTTACTCCACGTCCATGGCCCTCTTGTTGTGTTGTTTTGGGACCCCATTGGAAATAAGCCTGCACATGTAGCTGGCTTTTATGGGCTATCCTGGCCTTGCAATGGCATTGTGATATGCGTTATTTATTGAATGTTATCATAATTTTATACTCGTGCGATTTGTTATTTGTATATGTTGTGATGCAAAATAAAAACTAAACTAAACTAAACTAAACTTAATGCCGTAACCGGACCAATTTACACTATCAATCTGTTACTTTGCGGTCATAATAGCGCACCCTTGGACTTTCGGTAGTGATTTAAAAAAGTTAATTGAGCTATAAATAGATTGAAAAAGCCAACCCCAGCGAAAATCAATAGCTGTATTGTACTGGTTATCAACTGACACTTGAGAACCCATTACTTCAAGATTTTATTGCTCGCGCGTGTGACGAGGCACTATCAACCGGTCGTGTTCACCAGAGTGTAATTATTCGACCTCATTATGTGTGTATATTATAACAGACGACACGTTTTGTGAGAACCGGGCGGAACCGGCCGTAACCGGCGGTTGCCTGGCGGTCGAGTTTTGACGTGATCCCATACGGTATAGCAATGCGTAACATTACGACATACATTGGGATATTCCATTCATTAATGGTACACCCCTATATATAGAAGGCATTGGAATCCCCCCCCCCCCCCCAACAACAACAACAATAACAACAACAAATTGACACTTTTTGAGCGTCGGAATTCTCAAGAAAAAAATCCATATTCCCCTCAATACAGTTTTGGTCATACCCCTATAATAGGGGGCAGCAACATTTTGCAGTGGGAATTCCCAATAGTTTCTGTAAAAATATGTTTGCCTTCTAAAGGGAGTGTACCATTAATAAATGGAATAGGACACAGCAATGCATAACATTACGACATACGTTGGTTAGCAGGTTATGACATAGCAATGCATAGCAATACGACATACGTTAGCAGGTTACGACATAGCAATGCATAACATTACGACATACGTTAGCAGGTTAAGACATAGCAATGCATAACATTACGACATACGTTAGCAGGTTACGACATAGCAATGCATAACATTACGACATACGTTAGCAGGTTACGACATAGCAATGCGTAATATTACTACATACATACGGCGATCAGGCCTTGCGCTTACGTTGCGCTGAAAAAGAGTATCAAAGCGCCAAGCAAACGCATAAGAACCGATTGAGGACGCAGTGGACACTGGTTAGAGCGGGAGAGGGTCCCCATGTTACACGCAGGAAGAGCGCGGAAAACTGCTCAAAATTGTCATTTTTGTTAATACAAGGTAGCTCTTTAGTACGCTCCTATTCCACTTATCACATTTTCGCAGCGCTCTTATTACGACCCATTGTGTTTACTTTAAAGTCTCACGGACTCTCAATGCGCTTCCACTCACTGTAAATATTTTCAGTGCGTCCAAGTTGCTGTCTGCGTTACTACGTTATCAATACGTTAGCACAACGTTCTCTGCGTGTGTGCGGAGAATACATAGCGATTGCACGAAGGGTATTAGATTAACAAACATATAGAAATAGTAGATACAGAAGGAATAACAATGATCCATGATTAAAGCTCTAATCACATTGCCGATCTTTAACATTGATTGTTATTTAAATCCTATTTAGAGAGCATAATCCTAGCTTAGCTTAATGCGATAATGCCACTTTTGTATAGCCGACCGTGACTTTTGGCAGGAGTTATACACCTATCAGTTGTAAGACGCACTATACGACCCCCGGGAGAGGTGCGTCGTGGGTGCGTCGCTTACCAATAATTCTTGACGGAGGGTACGTCAGTGGCAGCCTTTGGTCCGTCAAAAAAATGACGGAGGGTGCGTAAAGGTCCGTCACTTTACATGGGTGCGTCACAGTGTACATCTGTTTACGATCAACAAAATACGACCTTTAAATATACGTTATAGGCCTACTGTACCACATAACTCCTTGATACCGCCAACCAAGCTCCACTTTAAGACCGCAAACATCACTCTGATATTTTATACCGCATGTTCTAAAATGCATGAAATCACTCGATCATCGCTAATTGCTCCGCGCAGTCGCTTACTATCGTCCTACGAGCCGATGGATGGAGTATACAGCAGTCTTGACCCGAGACTCTGCTACCGGGGGAAGCACCTGTAATCACCCGTGTTGTCCATGCAAATCTAATCAAATTTAGGGCATCGCATGTAGGGGGGGGGGCATATCTGACTATTTGTTTTAGTATAGGCCTACAAAGGTTTGCATCGAGTTTGTAATTTCATTTGGGGGAATCATGGTGGGGGGGGGGGAGCCCCGGGGGACTTATCACAATAGAGGTATACGTCTATGTGCCGCCTTTTGGGGTGCTTTTTCTCGAAGTATATGGGTGGTATTGATTAAATCAGAAATGTTTTTGGTATTTGTAAATGCCCCCTTAAATTCTGTGATGGTTTATAGAAGGTGTAATTTCCAATCAGAAGTTCAAATGTTTAAATATACTTTCGAGGACCTAATTTTGGTTAAAATACACTTTCGAGAACCCAATTTTTTTCCAAGCTTACATGTATAACAAGGGATGAAGGATGCCCCTCCCCCACCCCACCCCACCCCACCCCACCTCTTGGTTACGCCACTGAACGAGTCGAAGCAGAATGGGAAATGTTCTCGAAATTGTTTCATCCTCATCCTGACGTTTATGACAATCAGTTAAATATTTTATGAATTTTAGACCAGTCAGACATTATTGTGCATATAAAAGTTCTCCTCTTGGTTCCGTCCATTCGGTCCCGGTCCGGGGTCTATATTCGAGGGCCAGGGTTGACAACACCGAATAAGGGCAGATCCCCGTGAATCAAATGTAGTTTCATTTTCAGTAGTCATCGTGTTTTATCCAGTTTAATCAACGATATCTGACGACGGGGTGCGTCGTCATGGTCCGTCAGAATCCACCAATGGTGCGTCCAAAAATTGACTGAGGGTGCGTATTTGGATGGCAATGGTCCGTCGTTTTTTTGACACAGGGTGCGTCATGGTACATGAGAAGTCGACGCACCTCGGTAATGTGACGCACCACTCCCGGGGGTCGTATAGTGCGTCTTACAACTGATAGGTGTATTATGGACATGTGTATCAATAACATTGTTGAATCTGAATACATTAAAATGATATAGCGATAGTATCATGATGTGTTTGCTCATATCGGTTCAATAAGAAAACCATATTGAATTATATGGATCACAACAAAAAGTGATAGTTGTGGCAGAGCACCCAATATAGACTATGGGACGTTGGTCTGTATCTTTCACTCTTGTTGTCCACCTCTGGGCAGAACTTCCCATAGTCTAAATTAGGTTAGGACATAGCAATGCATAACATTACGAAATACCTTAGCACGTTAGGACATAGCAATGCGTATAACAGTGGAATAATGAAAGAAATATAAGTACATGTATATCCAAGATTTGACAAACATAGATTCATTCAATTACGTAAATGTTAATGAATTTGATCAATAGATTTGTTATTTTTATTATATTTTTATTTTTATTATAGTTTTGTGAAAGTTCTTAAAATACTTTACATGGCATCTAGGATGTTTAATCAAAGCTGACTCTCTCTGAAAGTTCCGTGGTACACACTTAAAAATACGTAGTAGAAAATAACCCATTGCTGTTGGTGCATAGTTGGCCCTCATTTAAAGAGTCAACATTTACTAATAAAAGGCCAAAAGTTTGAACCTTTGTTAGTCAATTTTGAACCTTTAACAGAGTAACATCTTGCCCTTTTATTCTGTAAAAAGCTATTTTTCTTGATAAAGGCCAGTATATCTTGCCGAAACGTCGTGTATTATCTTTTTCTTCTTCGTATTTTCCTTTCCCTTTTGGTGTTTCCTTGTACATATTATATTGTTCCCCACCATTGCAGTTGGGTTAGTGATCTTTCACATATCGTCAGCCTGCTTCGATAAATGAAGAGCTTTGTTTTAAAAGGGCCGCCAGACCACTCCAACATGTTACTCATTTTGCATTATTGAATTTGCATTGACAAATCCAAGGAATTAATCAAATTATTGTATGGCTGTGTTCATCTGTTTCTATATGACTTGGATTAGTACATCCATCCACGCCAATCCTCAATTGGCGTGCATGGATGCACTAATCCAAGTCGCATCAACAATACAAGCCTAACATCAACAGTACAAGCGACATTCCACATAATGAATATCCATCCATCAATAATGCAAAATGAGTAACAGGTACACAGGTAACAGGTTTCATACTTTTGTTGTTTTCTAAGAACTAGAAAAAATGAGTTAGGCAATTATCGAAGCAGGCTGACGATATGCTACTTTAAATGATGGTCAACTAACCAACTATGCCCCAGCTCCAATGGGATCATGGTTGACTACATATTTTAAAGTGTGTACCAGAATGAAGGGGGCATTGAGAGATACGTATAGGAGGGCGCCCTCAATTTCTCTGGAAATCTGAAATCGTGTAAAATGTTGTGATTGTGACTTCGATGTAGATGACATCGAAATTATCAGCATCACTCGCCACATAAATTGCTTCAACCGAATATCTATCTAGCGCCATTATTCTAAACCATTTTCCCATAAGTTCATATCATTCAGGGTTCTTACGTACCTTAGCTATTGAAAAATTTCATTTTTTCCCTCCAAATTTCATTGTTCTCGGCAATTCATTTTTTCCAAACTTCATTGTTTTCGGCAATCTCTCAATGCCCCTTAGAATGAACATTTTGGCAGTACCCCGGACTCACATTGTAGATAACCAATATAATACGTCAACAAAAACAAAAACATACCTGACAACCCAATGGTGTACACAAGATATGCCGAAAACTCTGTCCTCTCCGCCATTGAACCGGACACAATTGTAGCGGCTGTAGCAGTGAAGACCAGGTGGAAAAACCAATGTTGATATTGGATGGCCGGCATCGATTCAAAAAAGAAATATCGATTGCCGATGAAAGCATTTCCAGGTTTGCCGAAGGCGAGAGCATATCCAAAGGCCCAATAGACAAGACCAGCAATGACTGTAGAGAAAAATATAAAACGTTATTATCTTAACCCTTGCCCCGCGGCAGTCGTCTGCAGACGACAGTTCCAAAATGTCACAATATTTTTGAAAAAATGTCAACGTTATTGTATTTCATCACCACATTTGGAATTATTGTGAGCATTGCATTACAATAAGTACAAACATGCATATAGGTTCAGCAATTATGGAAACATCTATTTTGTGTTATATGGTAAAACTAATAGTAATAGCCGCGTGGAAAGTGTAAACAACTCTACATTAACCCTAACCATCCTCAATGCCGCAAATGTCCACGGTAAAGTCTGTCTGTGCCAGCTGGCGTGGCACTTTTTCGATGAAATAATGGCTACATAGTCGGGCCAATAAACTGGCCCGAGTATAGTTGGCCCCCGTGGCGCACTTAGAGCGTTCGTCTCGCAACCGAGAGGTTGTGGCGGCGCCACTCTTTTTGTCCGCGTTTTTGTCGTTGGAAAATAAATTCTTCAAAATGTGACTTAGGAGGTTAGGGTTAATAGATTGTTCAATCGATTTGTACAAAGAATTAGTTGGAAGTGATACCTTATTTGTTCATCTAGTTCAATTGGAGACAAAGATACGGTTTTATGTTTTTATTAACGATACGAATAGAAGCCATCTTGGACCTCAAGGTTATGGCGACCTCAAAAAATGTACAATAAATAATATACAAAAACGTGGTATACTCGACTAGATTCTAGATAGTTGGGGGTCTAAGGGATATGTGGTTCAGATTCTTCTAAAAGCACCAAATTTGGTCCATATGTTGCTCATATCATACTCTTTTGATTTTGATGAATGCCAACATTTGAGCCTTTTTGGGGCTGCCATAATGGCCAATTCCAATATGGCCGCCATACTGGGGGATCAAAAAAAAATCAAATTGCTTCAATTAAGCTGGGAAGCATATCAAATTGTTTGTCTGAGCACAAGGATTCCAAAAATGTATAGTTTGCCCCACTTCCGATATGTGGTTACTGAGATATTGAGCAAAACGTGAAAAGGTCGTTGACCTTTGCTTTTGGGGTCAACATTTTGAACATGTTCCGATTTTGACAAACGATATCTCAAATTGTTCGTCAGATCACAAGGGTTCAACATGTTCAAGAAATGGTAGTTTTTACCACCTAGAATCGTTTTTTGTGCCTTATACAGGGTCAAAAGGTCACAATCCCTATATACGCCTATACAATCCCTATATACGCCTATACGATCCCTATATACGCCTATACAATTTGACCTTTTGCACAATAACGGCTCCAGGTGGTAGAAAATACCATTTCTTGAACCCTTTGATCTGACGAACAATTTGACATATCGTTTGTCAAAATCGGAACATGTTCACATTTTGACCCCAAAAGCAAAGGTCAACCACCTTTTTTACGTTTTGCTCAATATCTCAGTAACCACACATCGGAAGTGGGGCACAAACTATACATTTTTGGAATCCTAGTGCTCAGACAAACAATTTGATATGCTTCCCAGCTTAATTGAAGCAATTTGATTTTTTTAATCTCCCAGTACGGCGGCCATATTGGAATTGGCATTGTGACAGTCCCAAAAGGCTAAAATGTTGGCATCCATCAAAAATCAAAAGAGTATGGTATGAGCAAAATATGGGCCAACTTTGGTGCTTTTAGAAGAAAATTAACCAATGCCCTAACAGCCCCAACTAAGTAGAAATACACTCTATTTAGTTCTCTGGCTCATTTGTATATACTTAATTTTTATGTATCGAAATGGCTGCGAATGAAAGATTGGATGAGTGTTCTATACTATTTGAGATTGGAAGGGAACTGTAATATGGTCATGAAGGCCTGGTTTGGGTACAAACTAGTAGAAAAAGTCGTCAAAGGGCTTATTTTAGAAGTAACCTGACCACAAAAATAACATATTATTAATTATATATCAAATGAAATCTACAACCCTCAGGAATCTGAATATGGTGGATGCACAATTAATATTACATCTATGGGTTTTTTGGCTCTTTTCCACCCGGGGTGGGGGGGGGGGGGGGGGGGGGGGGGGGGGGGGGGGGGGGGGGGGTTACTCGGATTTGGTTTGGTCGGGGTGTGCCGCTGGAGATTCAAAACCCATACCCATTTTTAGGGGTGATTTTTGGAAAAATGGGTACCCATTTTTAGTGGTTTTGCTTCATTTTAGACAAAATTTTCGTAAATTATCGTGAAAATAGACCTATTTTTTGCAAATTATCGAGAAAATATACCCATTTTTTTGCAAATGTTCGCAAAAATAGACATTTTGTGCAAAAAAACCTACCCATTAGAGCGGCACACCCCCGTATACCGTCTTAGGCGAGTAACCCCCCCCCCCCCCACGGGCTTTTCCATGACAACCGCAAAATAAAATAACAGTATTTTGAGGGAAAGTATATCCAAGGGATCGTATTTTCCCGCGTATTTTCAGTTGAGTAAAAGTATAGATGCAGTACCCGTGAAATTTTTATTGTAAGAAATGAATTGGAATGCTTCCACGACACTACTTACGAAACATTTTAATTAGGACAAGGTTAGGCCAAACAAAGAAGAAGGTCTGTCTCAGAAGCCCGCCCGCATTGGTATGTGAAATGAGCTACGGCGCGTAGGTCTATGCGCTGGGGGCTAAAAATCGCAAAAATAAAAATGAAAATCGCAAACCTCACAGCCTATTTTCTAAAAAAAACCAAAACAACAACAATCGCACAGCACTTAGCTTTTTGCACAATGTTTCTGAGACAGACTCAGTAGCGTAGCCAGACGGGGGCAAGGGGGCAGATTGCCCTCCCCCCCCCCCTGAAAAATAATTTGACCGGGTAATCGGGAAATAAGCGAAAAATCGGGAAGACAAAGAGAGGGAGAAGAGGAAGGAAAGGAAAGGGAAACAATGGAAGGAAAGGAAAAAGGGAAAGGGAAAGGGAAGGAAAGGGAAAGGAAACGGACAGAAAGGAGAAAAGAAGACATATTGCAGTTTTTCACGCCGGTATGGGAACGCAACGCCTCTACCCCCGACGCACCCCCCCCCCCCTGACAAGTGACCCTGGCTACGCTACTGGACAGACTTTCTTCTTTGTTTGGTGCATGATGATATGTATATTGAATGTTTTGTTACTTACATATGTCAAGGATGTTCTTTGTCAATATATTGGTTGTGTTCTTACTACGTACTGAGCCAGCCTCTAGAAATGCGAATCCACACTGCATGACTGAAAGAAATCAGTTCAATCATATTTCATGTTATAATAAATATCACGTACAGCAAACATGATGGAATAATGTATAGTGAGATTTTTTTTCATTCATCAACAATGTGAGCATTTGAGGTGTGCATATTGCAGTCATACAAATAACTTGTTAAAGGAGGGGTCCCGCAACCACAACATTTAACATAATCATATAGAACAAAACATCATATCCTACTTATCACAAAAACGAATAAAACTGCCATCTCTCAACATGCAATATTTAAAATTCGCGCCGATCGAAAGTCCCGGTGTCGATAACGTCATGGTTATGGTGCTAAAAAGTGCGCATGTGCATTATTGTATAACTATGACTTCATCGACACCGGGACTTTCGATTGTCGCGAATTTTAAAAATTGCATGTTGAGAGATATATAGCAGTTTTTATTCGTTTTTGTCATAAGTATGGCGTTTTGTTCTATATAATTACGCAAGTTGGGCTCGATAGTTATTTTTCTAATATATAATGCACAATGTTGTGCTTGCAGGACCCCTCCTTTAATATTCTGACATACCGGATTCGCACCCGGTACCATTAGCTACTTATAAATGTTGATTCGAGTAAAATAATTGCAATCCGGGAGATATTGACTTCATGAATTCAACTTAAAATATATCAATAAAAAAAAACAATAATGGTAATTTTTTATGTTCATCTTGAATTCTGAAATATATTAATTTAAAAAAAAAATCTTCAACACTCACTTTGTGTCCCTTTAAGAGACATAATCCTGTTACTTTTTGAATGAAGACAAAGGCAACAAATGGTTCAAAACTTCTAGTCACGTTCCAAGATATAATGGGACACATGTTTTTGCAATGCAGCCAAGTGGAAATATACAGTGTAAGTGTAAGAATGCGGTGCCTTGCCACCTTCAACACTTTTTTGTGTCCCTTTAAAGAGACATAATCCTGTTATTATTTTGAATGAAGACAAAGGCAACAAAAGGTTCAACACTTCTAGTCACGTTCCACGATATAAACTCCTCACAAAAAAGTATCGAGACACCTTGCACATGATCCAATAATTATAAACGGTCCGAAAAGGTATGAACAATTCTGAGCCAATGATCCAGTGCATAATTTTGTTCTGCGTATTTTGACACCTCGATTGTTGAGATACGATGTTTCGGAGCGGAGTTATTGTCATTTCAATGGACGTAAGTGCAGTTTTAAAAGTGACAATCGTCCTTATGGAAGCAGGTTTGCATTACTGTTATCAATGATCATGATGATCAGGTTTATGCTTTACACACGCTGTTGCCATTGGACACATAAGTTAAGAGAAACGCAAGGAGAAGATGTGTGTGCTAATGCCTCTGAGCATACGATAGGTAAATCATAGATTTATTCACCAACAGTGAAACCAAAAATCGCAAATAATTTAACATAATTTTGTGTAAAACAGTAATCAATCTGATTACAACATAACTCAATTTGTCATCAATTGTCAAGGTATAATTTATTTGAACTCAAAGTTCGCATAGAGAATGCGGGGTGATTCGACTGGGGATCGCAGAGAGAGCTAATCCCCTACTCCGGCGCAGCGGGCCGACCACAGAGGCAATCACCTTCAAATTATATCGCATATCAGATTGTCACGACTCCGCTGAATCATGACCAATCAAGTGACCTTACATGGGGACCGCAGACTCCGCTGAGTAGTAGCTGGCCCCCTACTCAGAAGGCAGTGCTAGCCCGAAAAGAGGGAATCACTAAAAATGTATTGATTTAAGCTGATCAATTTAATATTGCAATTGCTGTACATGAAATAATATGACGTGATTTATATAATTACAAGACACATAAACCTGTAATCTGTGAACCGTACATGTACATATTTTTGTATTTATAAATAAAATAGCATTTTTAATCCAAAAAACGCATGACGCAATTCAGTATCACTTGTACTGACTAATAATTTGGTCAAAATTTTTAGAAACGAAAAAGAACAATGCAAAAAGAAAAACAAACCTGAAAACACGCAACGAGAATGCTACCAAATGGGTGTGGTGGGTGGGAAAAATTTGGAACAGAGACAGAATAGAGAATCACCTCATCGTAAGAAATCTCGGAGGATTGTGACACACGAAAGGCGAACGCGACCGAACCGAGACATGCGGGGAGGGTTCCGATGAGTGTAACAGCCAGTCTATTGTCGCGAACTAGCCAAGTGAGGAAACCGCGCAAACCAGGAATTAACAGCAGGCAACTTAGTGCCGTTGGCAAATGCAATTAGTTTTGATTTCACCTCAACTAATTGGTATTGCCATTGGACACATAAGTTAAGAGAAACGCAAGGAGAAGATGTGTGTGCTAATGCCTCTGAGCATACGATAGGTAAATCATAGATTTATTCACCAACAGTGAAACCAAAAATCGCAAATAATTTAACATAATTTTGTGTAAAACAGTAATCAATCTGATTACAACATAACTCAATTTGTCATCAATTGTCAAGGTATAATTTATTTGAACTCAAAGTTCGCATAGAGAATGCGGGGTGATTCGACTGGGGATCGCAGAGAGAGCTAATCCCCTACTCCGGCGCAGCGGGCCGACCACAGAGGCAATCACCTTCAAATTATATCGCATATCAGATTGTCACGACTCCGCTGAATCATGACCAATCAAGTGACCTTACATGGGGACCGCAGACTCCGCTGAGTAGTAGCTGGCCCCCTACTCAGAAGGCAGTGCTAGCCCGAAAAGAGGGAATCACTAAAAATGTATTGATTTAAGCTGATCAATTTAATATTGCAATTGCTGTACATGAAATAATATGACGTGATTTATATAATTACAAGACACATAAACCTGTAATCTGTGAACCGTACATGTACATATTTTTGTATTTATAAATAAAATAGCATTTTTAATCCAAAAAACGCATGACGCAATTCAGTATCACTTGTACTGACTAATAATTTGGTCAAAATTTTTAGAAACGAAAAAGAACAATGCCAAACAAGTTTGACATGAGGAATGACGTTGGCAGGCCAAAAGGGAAAACTTGCCAAGCCCCCCCCCCCTTTTTTTTTTTTTTTTTTTTTTTTTGTAGTTGCCACGTTCAAACAAGGAGTGAAAATGATGGCATAACCCAGTGACGTAACATGGAGGGGCAACCTAGCTTACCCATTGACATATAAAGTAACGCCTTATTGTAATATCATCGATTGAAATCACAATAACCATGGCCTAATCTAAAACGCCCGACTAGCTGAACAAGCTCGGTACGAAGTGAAGACAAATAACCATTAGAGCGCTAAAGCCAATAGTATAATGTAGAATTGACGGATATCGAGATATTGACATGCATAATTTACTTGTTTATAATTGACCTATAGTTAATCATTCAACGTGATAGTAGCCGGCTGCGAAAAACTCGGGAAAAAACGCTTGAAGCGAGAAAAACGAGAAACATAGAATTTGGCCCCTGGTTCAATGGAGTGGATAGCGCAATGCGCAATTCACATCATTTCCCCGCTAAACTATCGCGTGCCAATACGGTGTTGAATCCTAACCGGTCCACATTATCAAGTAGGGTTGCACTGAACCAACAATTATCAGTTATCAAGATAGCAAGATTATATCAATTTTCATAATTGACAAGAATATCAATACTTATTTGCAACGTATGGGGAACAATTAGCTAGACGACCATTAGTTATAAATAGGGTTGCATGAAATCGACGTCCGGTATCTATAAACGTGGTTGCGTTGGATAAACCCCGGTTTCCATAAGTTAACCGTCGGAACTATTCAATGATAAGTTTTGTTAATATGTAAAGCACATTATCGACGTATGTTAAAGACAATAATAATTTACAACGTATGGGGAACAACTTAGCTAGACGACCATTAGCATTGAAATAGACGTCCGGTATCTATAATAATGTTGTGTTGGGTAAATCCCGGTTCCCACAAGTTAATCGTCGAAAACTATTCAATGATGATAAGTTGGATAATAAGTGAAGCACATTATCGACGTATGTTAAAACATGTTATCGTTACTAAGTCATAATGCTACTCACTTGGAAGTCAAAAAGCTCTGGTATCGACTGACATGTCAATTCGTAAAATCCGATACGTTCGAACTGGACGACCAGCGGAGCTACAGAGTGGCGGATATAATGTCCGCGTGATTTCCACCAGAAGTATTACAGGCCTTATCCATGAATGATTGATCTACTGTAAAACAGTGAAAAGCTACGAATTTGTCGGTGGTAAGAATGACGTAATAACCGTCAGAAAAATTGTAATTTGCAATTATTTTGCAAGTAGCTGAGCGCCCAAATAAATTGGAACTTGCAGTTCGGCCATTTCACATGGCCACCGCAATAGACTCATACAGATATTGTTCTGGGCTTGGTGCTGACACTCTCGTGTTACAGATGGTCGATCCCGAATAAGAGAGAGAACATCCTATCCCGCCACAATGGAGCGGGAAGTGTTGTTGCATAGTCACGAATAGTTTCCACAGTTGTCTTGCGCTCCTTTTCAGTTGTCGGAAGTGTTCCGAAGGTACGTTATGTTACGTTTCGTTATGTCTCGATGATCATTTGTCCGATGACTTGGTGTCACCACGTCTTTGGTATACATATGGTAATACGCTGGGCAGGACATAATAGTAATAACACATTCGCCAGGTTGTGATATATTCCGAGCCAACTAAGTTAAACCATTTCGCCAATGATGATTCCGGCACAGTTACAACTAAGCAAGTGTTACATATTTCAACGCTCCGATTGCGCCTGGTGAAGGTATTGGAGTTCACAAAATACTTCTCGTAACACGCCTTTGAACGGACCAACCAGTACACAGACGCACTCGTCTTGTCTCGCATTGTTGTACCCATCCACCATACGCAATCTCATGCACACACCTGTCATATCTGAAAGAAAATAATGCAAGAAACGGATCAGATTCTTGAACTGGCAATAGAAGTATATTAAAGGTACCTAATTGTACAATCAAAAACATGTTTCAAAAAGAGTGATAGGGCCAGGCGGCCCTAGACAATAATGACCCGACAATAGAAAATTAATGCGAAGGGAGCAGCAAGGTGAAAGCCACTCAAACCAAATTAAAGGCCCACATTGACTAACACAACCTAGAGGGCCAATAACCATGTTTGACAACCAATTACCGATCCGTATTTAATCTGCCGGCGACTGGCCGAAGAATCTAATGCATTAACTAAAACTAATATTAAAAGAGGATTTATAAACATAATAGTGAGCCAGCCCGACGTCAGCAAACCCAGACGAAGAAACACCTACTTGCGTGAGTGGAATATCCCATTACGAATGACGTAACAATGATACAAAATACGATGCGATCGATCAACAGCATAAGCAATCATAACCCAACGGATACATTGAAGCCCAACGTATACATTGAAGCCCAACATTATAACAGCCCAACAACCTGTAATTTTAAAACCGGGCGTGATGAATGAAGATGTAGGACTAGTGTCTAAGTAAAAAGAACCGAATGACCTGTAATTGTTATGGATTAATCAACCAAATGTTAATGTCAATTCAGGTATGCTATATATTATTAGGATACAAACCGCTGATACAATCGAAACGGCCAAAACCCACTTCAGACTGCTTGGTTGGTATGTACAACAAAATCAATGTGTAATGGTACACCTGTCACTAGAGCAAAGAACGTACATTATACAACAATTAAATCATGCACGGAATACGGAATATAAAGCACCAACTACGAACAGATACGCGAGGGAGCAACGTCTAAGATTGCAATAGTCGAAACCAAAGGAACAGTAAACACGAATATTCGCAAAGCTCGACATTTAAGCGCAGCCGAAATTAAAATTATGTAGCTTAATAATTTAAGCTCTAATTAAAATGTTAAACGAATGCAAGGTAACTGCAACCCCGAATCACGCGTATGAGATCAGACAACTGCAGGCAAAACTGTGTACCGGAATTTATTTATTATTTTATTTAATTAATTATTTTATTATATGCAAATTATTTATTTGCTAATATTTGAAATACACAAACCTATACATAAATAACAAAACATACGGCGGTTATATAACTGAGTTTCGCGCTAGTACGATCGCCAGACAACTGTGAGCTAATATGTGAGAGCCAGATTAACTAATTATTTAACTATTTAAATATACCCTTTTACTACAGAGCAACAGAGCGCTCCACTACCCGAAGGTGTGAGATAAAAACTAATAAAAACAACGAAAAAACCGCATGAGATTGGAGCACCACCGAGCCACAGAATTAAGTAATTTAAACCAATCATGGAAGCGACCGAATGAGTACCAGATTGAACAGTACCAATGAATGAGCACAAACAATTATGATGTAACAAGCAATTGGGAGCCAAAGTAAAATTAGAAGGCGGAGTGTAGACAAACAAACCAATACCCACATATAAAAACCAAAACCATTTTATATTAGGCCTTATCCGCAATTTATATAAATACTGATTATTAATGTTATTATTAAATACCAGGAGCAGAGACTCAACCCATTTAAAACAAAACATAATAACAAAAAATAATGATGGAAAGAGAAGAATAGCAAAGCGTAACCTAGGGGAAAGGCACGCGACCATAGATGTACATAGGAACCATATACACTGTGAACGCCCAGCCATGCAGGACTAAAATATCGAACGCGGTCGAGTCATCAATACACAGTAACACGCGACCTATATTGAAACGGCGACATCGATTGTCGTAGCGCTGAGTTATAAGTAGCGCTTTAAGTGGCAGTGATGTAATGATTTGAAAGACGCAAAGCGGAAGATGATCAGAGCCTATTGTGCCTACAGGTTCTAACGACATGTTTTGACGACATGTTTTGACTATCTGTGATAAAAGCCACAAAGACCAAAGCAGCTTAAGTTGTAAACAAAACTATTTATAGCGCCGCCACAACGAATAGACGTACAATTATTATGAGAAGGCCAACCACCCCATTTAAGGCGTGGATTATAAGTAATTAAGATGTATGCAAGCAATCAAGGAAACAGATAACCGATTCTAAGAGCCAATGTGATAATATAATAGCCCGAATATGTCAAGCAAGGCCCACTATAAAAAGGGGCATGGATACCAAAGATGGATATAATAAAAAACATGAAACTCCCCGCGGGCTAAACACAACCAGCCATAATGTAAAATGCGTGGACTCAAGATTGTACAATCGCCGTCGATTGGGGACATATATATAACAATAATAATTAACAAGTAAGTAATGTATTATATTTTAACGATGCATGTAGGCCTATTAACCTGCAAATATTGTGAGGGGGAACCGTTGATTCAATGATTAGCAAAGACGACTACCGCCATTGAAATTTCCCCAATAAATTACTTTTTAACAAGACTACATTCATAACAAGACTACTACAAGACAAAACAAAATTTTCTCACCGAATTATCCTGTGAATCCGACCCACGCAACTCGGATGAAAAACGCAGGTCAAGTAGAATAGAAACCAGGATTGTTACGGTAGTATGTACACCAACACCCTTGTTGATTAGATAGAACGGCGAGAAAAATTTGGAACAGAGACAGAATAGAGAATCACCTCATCGTAAGAAATCTCGGAGGATTGTGACACACGAAAGGCGAACGCGACCGAACCGAGACATGCGGGGAGGGTTCCGATGAGTGTAACAGCCAGTCTATTGTCGCGAACTAGCCAAGTGAGGAAACCGCGCAAACCAGGAATTAACAGCAGGCAACTTAGTGCCGTTGGCAAATGCAATTAGTTTTGATTTCACCTCAACTAATTGGTATTGTGGACAATGATAGTGGACACACAAAGTACTGAAGACAAAGATAAAGTCATGGCAAAGTTGAAGTTGAATGAAAAAAATAATCTGTGTTGTGAAAGGAACACGTTATCTTCATTTTGAACACGTGTGTAAAGCATAAAACCTGATCATTCAAAACAATAAATGCAAACTTGCATCTATTGTCTATAGGGATGATTGTCACTTTTGAAACTGGACCTACGACCATTGAAATGGCAATAACTCCGCTCCGCAACATCGTGTCTCAACAATTGAGGTATCAAAATACGCAGAACAAAAGTATGCACTGGGTTATTTGCTTCGAATAATTCATACCCTTTCGGGCCGTTAATTATTGAAACATGTGTAAGGTGTCTGGTTCTGGAGTGTATACTCCGACAAAGCGGGATCCCGCATCAACGTCAGAGCTCTCTGAACCTATAGAGCGAGATTTAGTGTACAAGTTAACAGACCCGGGATGATCCCCTACTCTTTACTATAAGGTCTGCAACTATTTAACGTGTTCAGGGTGAGCGTCTGAATACACGGAACCAACGACTTAACGTGACTCTTCGAAACCACGGCGCAACTGACATTCACTGTATAGACCTGCACGTTATACACAGCGAATGGGGTAGAGGGGAAATTCTACAATTAAATCGATCATCAGCTAACCACGGAAAGAATATCCGATAAACTAACCTAACTGAATTAAGACTTGATTGTAGAATTTCCGACCTAGAACTTTTTGGGATGTACAAAGAATCCTGGTTTCAAGGCGACTTGAACCCACGATCATGTGATTGAAAGAATATTCCCGACCGACGATCAGCGCGCTAGACCGCTCGGCCACCTCTACCTCAAAATACTCTCGATACTTTTTGTGAGGAGTTTATGTGGGACACCGGTTTTTGCAATGCAGCCAAGTGAAATTATACAGTGTAAGTGTAAGTCTGCGGCGCCATAGTAAAATAAATAACATGTTTCCCGTCCGGACTTTTTTTTAAAAAAAGGGGGAGGAACGAACTTACTATTTACTATTTTCCAATTTTTTGCTATTTTTTTTCCAAGATGGCCGACAAGTCGAAAGTGACCAACTTACTATGTCGGGGTCACTTCTAAACAGATTTTCCGCTATACTTGCCAGAGAAACAAAAAAACACACATCTAAATTCAGTACATTTTGTTAATGATATTTGTGGCAATAGACGTGTTGCCTGTAAAATTATACTTGGGCATGATATGGGTCACTTGAGGTAGGGATATGTTGGTGACCAATTAAAGCTTTGAAAATTTAAAATTAAAAAATAGAATACAAATTTCAGATTTCACATTTCAGATTTTAGATTTTAGATTTTAGATTTTAGATTTTAGATTTTAGATTTTAGATTTTAGATTTTAGATTTTAGATTTTATATTTTAGATTTTAGATTTTAGATTTTAGATTTTAGATTTTAGATTTTAGATTATAGATTTTAGATTTTAGATTTTAGATTTTAGATTTTAGATTTTAGATTTTACATTTTAGATTTCAGATTTCAGATGCCAGATTTACATTTAATTATTGGATTTAGGGGAATATGGGGCAACTGGTCCGTGGGGCAAGTGGTCCGAAATGAAGGATTTTGTAATTGTATGGGCATACTGCTATCTTTTGAACAGTACGACTTTTGTTGAAACTTGACATATATCCTTACCTTCTACAATCCAAAACATTTGGAACTTTAGGGTATTTACACATGTGATATTCTCCAGATCTTTGAGGCCACCTCCTTGAGTGACTGATTAAAAATTCACAGATAGTATGGGCGATATATGAAGATGGGTTTAGATCATGTTTAATGTACTTCATATGATTGACAGATATGCAACAGTAAATATATACATGCAGTACAGTCGTCTTAAGATGCTAGGTGCATATTACATTGATGGGTGCTATGTTGTAGTGTGCTTAGGGACTTTCCGAAATATGATTAAAACCATAGGTTGTGGTTGAAATGACCGTAAAATGGCACATATTGCTAACATGGGACATTGGTAGTTTGGATTTGCGATCAATATTATCATTTAAAGAATGCTTCAACTTAAATCATTATCACGGGTATTCATTTGGTAGAGTTATTAGTTTATGAATTTGCAAATAACAAAGTACACCATTTCTTATTTTATCTAAAGACACTCGCCTACTTGTAGGACCCGAAAGCCGTAATATTTGTGAATTCAAAGATACTCGCTGGCTGCAGAAATCTGTGTAATGGCTAAAAACAAAAATGCAGTTTTGCCTTTTTTTCTGAAATGTATTGGAGTTATTGATTATTATGACAAATGGTGGTATGTTTTAAAACATTTTGGAGTAAAATTTACTACGTCACAGGCGTGTTTGAATAATGTTTCATCTCGACAAAGTGCGAAGTAATTTGTTGGGGCAACTGGTCCGCCTGCAAAAACTTAATCAAAATTGTAAATTTAATTTTGAAAATTAGTTGTTAGTTTCAATAAAACATGACTCGGTATTGAAATGTGAATAGATTACGAAATAATTGACATTCTTTCTAGTTCTTAGACATTTTGGGGCATTTTGGGTCTAATACCACTATTTTTGCTATTGAAGGATTGCAATATGACATGAAATTGCTTTAGAATGGTTTAAAACCTCGGTATTATGAATTACATTTTTATTATATTTTGAATGGTGTCTGTAAAGGTATTTGCAATGACGAACTATCATGATTTATTTATTTTATCCACTGCTTTCTGTGTATATTAACCATTGGGTCATCATTGTCATATTGACTAACTTCCCCTGTAACATAAACAGCTGGCTAAATGTCAAGATGGTTTACCATAAGTACTTAATGATGATTATATGAAGTAAATAAAATCATTAAAGAAAGGGGTATATATAGACAAATGTATGGGGCATCTGAATATCACAACCATGTAACCATTTAACTAGGTTCATACCGTTTTATCTAATAAATGTGCAGTCAAAAATTTCGCTTGCTTTGCACACCATTAGTATACTGCTATTTACACGTTAACCACGAAAACTGTATAAAACGTGGGTTTCATGAGACATGTATCCTTTTTACATATTAAATAACATGGAAATGTGTTTGTAAAAATGCTGCCTAGTTTCCGTGTTGTCATTCACTGATTTCTGTGTATTCTAACCGTTGGAACATATAGGACCAGTTGCCCCAATGATGGTGTAACTAGTCCGTGCCAGGTAAAGTTTTCAGTTAGTTGTAATTGGCCTTTTCTTTAGATCTTTTTTAACATTGATTATATGTTATATGTAAACAGTTACATGGGTGATATTTTCATAGCAATTCCATAAATATTTACACGAGCTTTAATCTTATATATCATGAAATATGCTTAACCGGACCAGTTGCCCCAACCTCCCCTATGCATTGGAATTCGAATATTTTCGAATTCCGAATTAACTTCTTTTTCTCTATCATTCGACCTAGTGAATGTTTGCAATTGGTAGTGGTTGCGGTACCATCAGGGTGGTGACACCTACTATAGTCTCCTACGTCATACAAGCCATGCGGTCGGACTTGAAATCTAATTAATCATTTAACTTAGCCTCTTACTGATATCGTGATTTTGTGTATCCCTTGCAATCAATCGGACAGATACTTTTTAAGTCAAGGACAAACGCGTAACCCAAATCTGAACTTTTACTTGTCCTTGGACTGTCACCATGTCACACGAATTGTTTGTCAGCCTGGATTTGTTATAAAATATCAAAAGAACGTTCAAATCAGATAGGCTATCCTTTATCTGGGTTTTCTTGTCCTATAATTCGAACCAAGTGCTATCTTTAGCAACCATGATAGGGGCTTAACTCACTCCGCATTAAACATGTTAATATTTTTATGACACAAAATAATTAAGTCACCTATCAATTACTTAAGGCCCTGTCACACCATAACGTATCGCCTCAACGTATGCCAACGTATGCGAAATATCGAAAAATACGTTGGTGTACGTTGGTACGCTGATATAAGTTAGAGGTACGTTGGGGATACGTCGTTTACGTTAAGAGCACGCTGTGATACGCTGTGACAATTTGGAACACGTCGAGCCCGCGAAAAAATATTAAGCATGCTCAAAATTTCTCGACGTACTCAACGTGTGCTTAATACGTTCTGCATAAGTTCCCGGTAAGTTTGTGGTACGTTAAATATACATGTACGTGGACATACGCTGACATACGTTAGTGGTACGTTACTCGTAAGTTATGTTGATGAACGTAGGCTGACGGGGAAACCGGCAGCCAACGTAGTGATCACGAGTTGATAACGTATATGTGCCGTATGTCTAACATATGCCTGACGTATTTCCAACGAGTTTCGACGTATTCTCACGTATTCACCTTATGCCGGGCGATCGTGTAAGGCCCTGTCACGTATCCATAGCGTATTGAACGTATACATAGCGTATGACTAACGTATTGATTGCGTATCACTAACTTATAACATACTTATGACAGCGTATCACAGCGTATGCGAGCGTATGCGAGCGTATGACTAAAGTATGCTTAACGTACATACTTAACGTAGCGTAGCGTATTCGTAGCGTATGATGATGGGTTGATGTGTTCAGCACGACAGACCATGAAGAAGTGAGGATGAGATACTCAAGGGACCCATTTATATACTCAAACCCTCCATAAGTTCCCAAAACGCTGAATGCTCGCTAGCTGTATACGGTACATACGCTAGCTGTACGGTAGCCCTGTCACACCATGGCGTATCGCCTGAACGTATGACAACGTATGCGAAATATCGAAAAATACGTTGGCGTACGTTGGTGTACGCTGATACAAGTTTGGGGTAAGTTGGGGATACGTCGTTTACGTTAAGAGCACGCTGTGATACGTTGTGAAAATTTGGAACACGTCGAGCCCGTGAAAAATTATTGAGCATGTTCAAAATTTCTCGACGTACTCAACGTGTGCTACTTACGTTCTGCATAAGTTCCCGATACGTTCGTGGTACGTTAGACATACGTTTACAAACGCTGACATACGTTAGACATACGTTGACATACGCTGACATACGTTAGACATACGTTGACATACGCTGACATACGTTATAGAGGTACGTTACTCGTCGTAAGTTATAGGTTGGACCTATAGATTTACCCTTCTAGATATTTTAATAGTTATCATCTAGGCTGCGTTTACTTGAACTGGCAACACTTGTCCCGTCGTGTACGAAACTCAATTTCTGCAGCGGCATCTATCACGTGTTCGTTTTACGCCGAGGATACGCTGAGGATACGTCGAACACGGCATACATACGCTTCCAATACGTTAAGCATACGTTGGTATACGCTCGCCGATCGCATACGCTGTGATACGCTGTCATAAGTTTGTTATAAGTCAGTGATACGCTATCAATACGTTAGTAATACGCTATGTATACGTTTAAAACGCTATTGATACGTCCATTCCATCACCGATGTCGACTTTTCCTACGCAATTCGTTGGGAAGTTGGACGTTCTTGGACTCTGACAATTTTCGAGCTAATTTTTGAATACGTCGGCATACGTTCAGGCCACGTTCAGGCCACGTTCAGGCCATACGCTATGGTGTGACAGGCCTTTAGTATTCATTGGAATAGAGAATGCAAGTATAAGCATAGACTATGGTATAAGTCACATATTTTAACAATTTACCTGTTGTTAATTTTATTTTATGACTATTGTTCACAAAGGGAATTTTACAGCGTGCCCCCCCCCCCCCCCCTCCGCCAAAACAAGACACTCACGTAAAAACAAAATAAAAAATCAAACCAAACAAGAAGAGTCTGAAAAAGACAAACAGCTCTCAGAAGAGGTGAATTTCAATGACGATGGAAATGTAAATAGATTGTGTCACACCTTAAAAATGCCAAGTGTCAATGGTATAGTTGATATGTATGCTTCAAATTGAATGAACTTGGAGTTCATATTAGTGTTGTTAATTGAATACTCTCATAAATTGGATTACATGATATTCCAGAATTAACTAATGTTTATGATGAACCAATACCTATGAAGAAAGACGAAATAATTCAATGGAAGTGGTAGGCTCATAACATTGAAACTAAAATAACTCAACAGCACACACCCCACACAAATTCCTTTACACTAACTCCATTCACTCTTATCTTGGCGAGATCGAAATGGGTTAAACAGCCTTAAACAACCTTAAACTTTGGTAGTTTCGTTATTCCTCCCTTCTAATTATTGGTTAACGACCGTTAATTTTCGGTCAGTTTAACTCTTAATCAATTATTGTTTTAAACTTTTAACCAATTAATGTTTAAAACGCTCTAACCAACTAAAAGTTTAACAGTTAACTAACTTGGTTGCTTAACACGTTTAACCAATAACTGTATAGGATTTAGTATAACGCTTTATACTGTTGTTTATGGAATCAACAGTTATTAACCAGTAACTGTATAGGCTTTATACTGTTATTGTTTATGGAATCAACGTAGTAGTCCAGGCTTATTGGCAAGTTGGAACCTATATCATCAGAGCTGACAGCGATATTCGAAGGCAAGATTACAATACACGTCTCGCAATCACACAAATCAACCGCCAGGCAGGCCTAAATGATGTTTGAGTCTCGCATGCATTATAAGCTTATTAAAAATTTACCGAAAATCCCCGGCGAAAATCGCTCAGAAAACATCATTTAGGCCCACCTGGCAGTTGATTTGTGCAACCGCAAAACGCACATTACAATCCCACCTTCAAATATCGCTGTCAGCTCTGATGACAGGTTCCATACCGTTCCAACTTGCCAATTGATATTTCCGAATGCCCGGTCCGAATGCATTCGTCCGCCATGATGTCACGTTGACCAGATGGATAAGTTACCTAAACTGATTTAGTTTATGAGTGATGCAGTTTACGGTTATGAGTGATACAGTTACGTGTGAAACCAGTCGCGGTTCTTAAACCGATCTAACGCGGCCCTAATTTCCCTAAAACGTTCTTAAAGTTTAATACCTCAATAAAACCGAGAAAAATTAATTAATATTGAACAATTTAGTTTAACGCCACCGCACGCCGGTATAAACCAGAAAGGTGTAATGGAAGTAATCAGTCGTTGTAGAAAAACCTTAAACTTTTCCTCTTAAACAGCATCATTCTTATTCCAGGACTTAAGAGTGTTCATATATGAGCTAAACATAACTCACTTCATTGCCCTAAAACACACTACCCATCCATAACTCGCCACTTTAATAAACCCAAACGGGAGATAGAGAAACCAGAGATCTCTTTGGTGAAACTTTTTAGTTGTAATACAAAATAGGTTGGTTAGAATGGAATATACTGAGAATTATTGTCCTTTTATTATACTTAGTGGTATAAGTACATCCACTTTTGAGTTGCAATATGCTATACATCATTCATTTATAGTATTATCAACTATCGGATGAGCTCCCTCACCCGTCCAGTATGCGTTCGCGTATGTCATAATCACGATTAATTTCACCAACCACACCTATTGACCCTAAGACCACACACAACCCTATAGTATCGTCTCAGGATCAGCGATACATTGTAAGCATTATGAAATATATAAGGAGATTTAGGAATAACCCAAACTATTCATCCACCTGGGTCATCCGCCCATCGATGAGTCATCACTATTTATTCAACCATTAGATCGTGTAGATTTACTCAGCGGTAGTCCTCATAATCGCGTGTTATTAATAACAGCCTTAAAATTGTTCAAAGTGTTATAATGTTCGTTAATAGATTATCTTAACACCAATAATGTTACTGTTATGTGAGATATATGCATACGCTGTTTTAACACCAAGGGAATATAATATTTCAATTTACGTTGTGAGATTTAATTTCTATAAAATACTGCTTGCACTGTTAAGTCAAAGGTTAGAAGTCTGATTGGTTTATTTTACATGAAAATCTAACAAATTGCGACAAAATGTACACCAAGTTATCAGTAGAATAACTAACCACTGATATATTTATGATTTTTCAACATAACCCGCCAATACTTGCAAATATTAAACAATTCACAAAATAATACAGCTACAAAAGTACCAATCAACAATCGCGGTTGCTTTCTACGTGAGCCTTGTGGTTCGGTGGCCGACTGGTTAAGCGCCTGTCCTAGTCCTTACTTGGTTACTGAAAATTTCTTCACTTTTAGTATGTTTTGTTTTCAAGCATAGGCAACATTTTGAATTAAAAGGTAATACGTATTTGATTGAGCCTTGCCTATTCTCATGAGGTTTCGACTCACTATTTACCGCCCGCTTTAAGGGGGGACTTACGGAAGTTTTTGATTTGATTTTTTGAATTTTGTGAGTGCTGTTATTATTGAACTATTAATCAAATGCATATAAAAGTATACATTTTTGGCAAGGAAATAGATCAGAGAATTCAATATTGGACCAACAATGTTCTTACTACGTAGGCCTACTGAGCCAGCCTCTAATGTTCACCATTTAGGCATATGCTTACGCCCTGGGCACTATTTAGGATATATAAATAAAACAATCGTATTTTGTCGTTGTAGGAGCAACGGATATGTCCCATTCGTTCATTTAAATACAAAAATACCATCCCCGGAGAAAAAATTTCTCGAAAACCTCACATTTTCAAGATTAGTCTTTGTGTTTTTACGGAAATACTACAGGAATTGCGCATTGATTTCGTGTAGAGTGCTCCCTTTAAAAAAACATACTCGCGGTCGAATTAAATTAAATAATGTGCAGGAGTTATCAATTCACATATTATCAATCATGTTTCAGTTTCATTAGCATTCGGGTACGGAGCGTTTTTTTAATGACGACATTCACTTTTTATTAAGTCAACTTGGCAAGATAATCTATCTCACCATGACAACATCTACTTTTTGTGAAGTCGACTTGACGAGATAATCTATCTCACCATGATGACATTTACTTTTTGTGAAGTCGACTAGACGAGATATTGTATCTCACCATGACGACATCTACTTTTTGTGAAGTTGACTCTTCAAGTTAACCTATCTCGCCATGACGACATCTATGTTTTGTAAAGTCAACTTGACAAGATAGTGTATATCATCATGACGACTAATAAAACTGTTTAAGTCAAGAATGTGAGAAAAAATATGTGACTATCTCAACATAACGTTGATAATATGTCGACTTGTCAAGATAATTATGTAGCCATCTAATGGCACTTTAAACGCTCCGTATTCGGGAAATGAAATAAGAAGCAATTTATGGGCTCAATTGAAACTTTTTATTGGGAGTTACATACGGGATATTGTTAAAATGATGGCGGCAGCTACGCTAGACGGTTCAGTGTTTTAGCTAGCCCCATTGACAACAATGAGAGTTAGCGTTTGTTATTAAGAAAGTACTTTAAATTATTTTTGAAACTCACGATATTTTCGTCAAACACATGATTTTACTTTGAAATAAAAAGTGCCAAAAAATGTGATTTTTTTTATCTCCAAAAACATGAACATCATATTTTTGGCCCTTTTTGGCCCTTTTTGGTCAATAATTCAAAAAATAATAAAGATTTTTCCCAAAAAAAACCACCCATTCCTACACTGCAAAAAGGTTGCTTAAAATACGTTGCTTAAAGTGCTTTTTATCATCCGTTGGTTGACGTGTTGATTAAAATTCATTCAATATATGTAGAAAGTTAGGCGTTGTATAAAAGTAAAAAATCCCCAGCGTTGAGCAATCCGTCGAAAACAATGTCCTTAAAATGTTGGTGGAAACTGTTTCTGTTGCTAAAATATGTTGCGTAAAAATATTCCACTTTGGCAACTGTTGCATGAGCATTGAGGACAATCGCGCAACAGTTGATGCAAGTTACGCACATGTGAATTTTAGGCAACTGTTATCCAAAAAAAGCCAATTTCGTGAGTTGTTGCATACTTGAACAACTGTTGAGTGAATATAATTGCCTAACTTTTGAGTAACTAGAATTGTTCAACTGTTGGTGAAAACATTTTATCCAACGGTGTTGGGCAAATTTTACTTAACAGTTGAGCGGTTGCATACTTGAACAACGTTGTGTAAAATGTTGAATCAATATTTAAGCAACCTTTTTGCAGCGCAGGACCACAATTAGAATTATTCTGTCATGGCATCCAAAAACGGAATACACTGACAAATAGTTTAAAATTGCCATCCTTGTTTGACATATATTTGTTTATGAATATCATTTCAACGGTGTTATAGCGACGTCACTAGCGATGAATATTGAATATAGCCAAAACATACACGACATGGACATATACTGAATAAGTTCATGTCATGTGATCTATTTTGCACCAAAAGAATCACATAAATATGTTTAGTATTATATAATATGGACTATTTATACCTTCATACCCAGATAGCAAGACTACGTTTGGCAAACGTTCACAGTAATAACACCATTGATAAGAGATGTCAGATATTATGTATAAGCCTATAGTTTAATAACATGTTAAAATAAATTACAGATTCACTACCGAACGGGAATAGTGTATGTAGCTCTGCTGCATCGCCTAGAATTCCCATTACAAGTTACCGGTTCACTACCGGGAGGAAGTGATGTATGTAGCTCTGCTGCATCGCCCAGAATTCACATTATTTTGCCTACCGCGTGTTGCTATACAAAAATGCTCAATATATAATAAAAACTTGACACAAATAAAATACCCAACATATGGCTATATTTGATAAATTAAGCAACAGTTGCTATACAAAATGCTCAATATATAATGAAAACAATTCACAAATTAAGCAACAGTCACAAAATGCCCAACAAATGGTTAATTAATAATACCCAACTGTTGTGTAATTAAAATTGTGCAACTGCTGAGTAACTGGAATTGTTCAACTGTTGGTGAAAACATGTTATCCAACGGTAAGCGGTTGCATACTTCAACAACGTTGTGTAAAATGTTGAGTAAATATTTAAGCAACCTTTTTGCAGTGTTGGGAATTGTATTAGGAATATAATAAAACTAGTATGACAAAATTTGACAAAATATATTTTGAGTTATCTTTGCAGAACCTAAAATTGGTAAAAAACGTGTTTTTTATAATTTTCTCCAAAATGGTCAATTTCATGATCATGGTTGGATTCATTGAACCCTTTTCTGCACAAAGAAATGTATACTTTTATATAGATTAAATGAATAATAGCGACACTGTTGAGACTTACCATTCTTTTGTTTTCAAGTGTGATAACAGATTGATCTTGTTACTAAATTAAACTTTTACTGATATCAAGTTTAAAATGTGATGACAATAACCTTGACAACTTTACGTGCAATATTTTGTCGTACATTGTTCATACATTCTTTTTTTGGTATATAAAGAGCAAATGTGAACAATTATAGCCCAACAGACATTAACAAGGTTAATGAAAAGAGTGATTAAAAATCAAACTGGTTAACTCGAGAGCTCTGAAAGGCCAATCAATCGGTTCACTGCAACTCGTGGCCATGGCGTGGCCGTATCACCAGCCCAGCTGGCTACATGCTTTTCAGAACCATCCACCACATCCCCAACCAAGCATTAACCTACACTTAACCCATGACCACAATGCTAATGTAACAGTCGGGTGTTGAAAGGACTTGGGTGTCATGCGGAGTGTCTTGAACGAATATAAAGGCGTCTGTGCACAAGATGTCTGTGTGCACACGCCACTTGAAAGCCTGAATTCCAGCCGCTGAAATGTTGCCAACAACATCGTCTTGAAGACTGTTCCATAAGGGAACAGCCATGTGAATGAAGTTTCTGTCTAAGCAGCGAGTTCTGGCAGTCGGCAAAGAAAGAGCATGGACTGGCATTGATACCATCGAACGGGTAGGGGTGCGTTTGACATGGTGTGGGAAGTAACTTTGAGAAAAACTTCATCGCTACGCCCGCCCCCACCACAAAACTGCACATTTCCCAATCTCAGCTGCACATGTGCTGGTAGCACACAGGGCCTGTCGTAGGTAGGTGTCGCCTTGAACCAAGGCTAGTATTGATTGCGAAACAACATATCGTTCCATATTTTCAGTTGCTATAGTGCTTAAAAACACCAGGTAAAATAAAGTTGCGAGGATTTTGAGTGATTGTGACAACAAATTATAGCAATTAACCATCAACAGATTTCTGAAGTAAAGTTTTAAAAACGCACACCCAATTCAACAATCTGATATTATTTGTAACAAAATCGCATACAGTATGACATTTTAAACACCGATTGGATTTTGAATACGGTTTGTCTTTTCCTCTTCTTTGAATCATTCCCATCACTACACTTTGATTTATCACCCCATACGCCACACTCTAGCTGTTTTACCCAGGCATGCAAAAAGTGCGGGAGCAGGGAGAACCGCTCCTAGGAAGAGACAGTTAAAATTGAGGAAATAATGCCTTTTGAGAAGAAAATAAATGGGGAAAAAGGAGGAAAGCAAAAAAAAAGGAAAGAGGAAATATGAAAAGAGGAGGAAGAAATAACTTTTGGCACCCCTGTGGACACCAATGGCTTTCTTTAAACGTGAATGACCTCCACGCAATGTAATTAATATATGATTTATATTAATTTCATGTTTTCCCTCTCGTATATTTGAAAAATGAACATGAAGTGAACATCTGCACCGGCACGGTTTATGCTAAAACCAAAATAATTACGTTTTCAATAATTATTAGAAAATTAAATGTTATTAAAAGGTGGTTCGGTAAGAGCATTAACGTATAGTGTAAGCTATTAAAAATGTCTAAAGTAAAATGTATTTGATAACTTTAGGCGTTTCGTTAAATTAAAATGCCAATATATAATCATAATGAACAGGTGGCATATTCGGCAACAGAGACTGACAGAGATCGATAATACAAAGCTATGGCCATGTGTTTTGAACTCACCATCCTACGCGGTGCATTTCCAGATTTGTACATTTTACACTATCACCATAAAAAGTATATATTTTCTGAACGAAAATCTCACAAGGAATCCAACTATTGGAATTTAGATAGAACATAACATATTATAATTAACAATGTTTAAAAAATATAGAAATATTCATATTTTGATCAAAGCTCAATAATATTTTTATATCTATCCCAATCATAATTTACTGTGCATATTTGGGTTCCTCATGAAATTACCCATAATGGTTGTCGTTGTTGAGATATACTATATCGGGAAGTGCATGCTTTCCAAAAAAGTGTAATCATTTGTTGAATAATTTTTTGTTATACAGACTATATACACGTATTTGTTTACATCTGAGCGGTAAGGGATGACGGCACAAGGTGGTCCAGGTGATGAATATTCAACACACGTGCTTGTTAAATCACTGTGTATTTTCTTCTCAAGGATCTATATATGAAGCAATCCTTTGGCTTTGTATGAATGATCTTTGATGTTTATCCTGGCATGAGTTTTGCGTGTTTACCATTGTTGATTGACTTGTAATGCCGCGTCAATGCAGGCTCTACCACACACCAAGTAATTCATCATTTTTCATGACTAAAAATGTAATTACAATATCAACCAAATCGAATTGAGAAAAATTGTCCCGAGCAAACTAATGAAATAATGTCCACAGCATTCGGACGGATTTTCTAAATGTTGCAAACAAACGAATGTAAAATTACATCTGCCCCGAAAAAAAGGCTATGTGCAGGACCGCATAACCCCGATATATGCATGCATATATCGCGGTAAAATCAAATATGTTTTTATTATTCTATCGTTATATAATGTAAACACATACATGTATTGCCATATTATATGATAATTTATCGAATTTAGGTATATTTTCAAACATTAAATGAAGTGTATATAATGAAGTCTCTGTTGTTTGACCCGGGACTTCATATGATTAATTGCTTGACTTTCCCTTGAAATGAAAAAAAGAAGAAAAATCCGCCCACCCGCGCCTTACAGTTTTTTTAGAACATCACAATAGACCAGAAAGAAAATTGTCCCTTGATAGTGTCAATTAAGCCGTTCTTATGGAATGGACCTGAAATCCACCATGATTGTGACAGTGTGTCGAGGACAGCCTTTTTTAGACAAACATTTTGGTGGGAAAAGCTGGTACTCCGTCACGTCTCATAGGGTGAAACCTCATATATTTTCATAATAAGCTTTTGATAAAATCCAAAACGACGCATAACGTTTCCAATGATGTGCTGCAGAGCTATTTTAAGTTACATTTTGATTGAGGAAATATTTAACCTTAGAATCATGCTCCGGAGGAAGAAATTACTTTTTGCACCCCTGGTTTTACCAATAGAAAGCCAGAGCTAGCCAGATGAAATATAACACAGTATTCGCTATTGTTGGAAACAGAATACAAATGAATGGCGCTGCCCACAGATAGTCAAAACCACTATCTGTACGCTGCGGCAGTGATTTACACGGGTATCTGGAAAACGAAGATTTTAAGATCAAAGATGGAAGATCTTTGGTCTTCGTTTTCCAGACCCGTGTGTGGGTGTCGGTCTTCCGTCATCGATCTTCGATCTTCTATCTTCGATCTACCATCTTCGTTTTCCAGACCCCTAATTACATTTTCATGTTGTAGAGGGGAGGCAGTGGTATGTAAATGATGACAAATGGTAGTGCCAAAAAGTGGCCATGGCAAATATAAAGCCTGGATGTGAATTAATGATAAGCATAAACATGTTCAGCAAATATTTAAGATTATTTTTCTCCTATAGATCCATTTTGGAGCTTTCGTTATCAAATTATGGCAAATCGACACAGGCATGTCAAATTCAGCTGTGGTCACTTTTCATGTGCAGAGAGCTCTTTTATTACAATCGTCGTTTAGTATGTAATTGAACATCATCAATTACATTAATACAAATCTACCTAATGTTGATAGTTTGTAGTTAACTAGTTGGTTTTAACTTGAGCGGAAAAACACGTTTTCATTCATATTATCCATGACAAACCAGAGAATATGTTAGACACTTGTATCATATACATAAACTCATTGGAATCTCAAATGCAGTCTCATTCAGTTGAAAATGCAATTCTTGTTCAAAAGTGGCCAACGTGAGATTCTCACTCTTGTTACTGAATTGATATCTCGGAAGTAAGTGGGTGAATTTCGACGGAATAAAAAGAGGACCTTTACGGATTAAACTGTATTTGAGAGGACCTTTACGGCTTACCAACTGTCTATTTTTTGAAAAACAAAAAAACATGTATTTTTTTTATTATTCCCCCCCCCCCCCCCCCCCCCCCCCCCCTCCCCACACAATCATGCGACACTTTTTACATAGAACTGATTGAGAAAATGACGGAAAATGATATACTTACATAATATAAAGAGAGACACGACCAACAGAAAGAACGCGTCCGTGTTGCTCTCAAGAGCGGCCAATCGTTCCTCCACAGTGTAATTCATGTTTCCTGTAATGCTAAATGTCCAGTGAAATCAAACGATATACACACAAAACACTTTTTTGTATTTCTTTTATCGCCAAATTGTACGAAGCGTAATGACGCGATAACTGAAACTAACTATGAAAAAAGTGGTACATTTAACTAGGGACCCGTTACTATTCCAGTATGGAAACGTTAGTAGCCGAATGACATCAACTGATCAGCCGTCTTGTGCATGCAACGCAAATGCGGTAAATAGTTGGTTTATGGTTAGACCGAGATGGTCATATATATAAAGGCGCTTCACAGCTCATTCAAGCGTGTTAACGGTTTTTAATTTTATTATCGGGCACAGACCGTATGATGATTTATTAAAGGGACACTAAGAGATGTGTTGGAGGCTGCGCCCTCAATTATGATAAAAACTTGGATTAGTATATTTTCATAATTGTATTACATGTATGAACTTACACCTATAAGGATTAAGAAAAATCAGCCCTCTTTGTACAAGAAAACGTCGATTCAAAAATGCTCGTACAGCCGGGACGAGCATTTTACGTCCGACAGTATCCCCCTGCAGTACGCATGATACATACCGCGAACCATATTTGCATAGAGGGCGTTTTTCAATAAATAGCGATGATATTGTTTTAATCAAGTTTTGCTGTGTTTTTGTTAGTAGAAACAACAATAAAGGCAATTTGTTATGTTCATCTTGAATTCTGAAGTAAATGTTTAAACATTTAAAATTTTCAACACCACTTAATGTCCCTTTAATACTAGCGGGCATCCGCGCTTCGCGCGGACCCGCTAGAAGATTTCACGGGGGAGGTAAGTAAACAAAGTGTAAGCAAATTTGATACAATATCAAGAACATGTCCTACATGTATACATAATCCAGACGGGCCCTAAATAATCCGAATATCGCAGGTGCTTTTGATAATCCAGGTATACAAGTGCCTTAAAGTAGGTAGGCCTACCTTTGTCTTTCCAGATACCTATGGAGGCCTCCCATGTGACCTGAAATGCAGGTAACCGTGGTCCCATTATATCCAGGGACCACATAGGCCTAAGCCCTACCCCTAATCCAGTTACTACAGGTGCCCTTAATGGCACCGGATACCACATAATCCAGGTACTGCAGTGTGCCGTTATATCGAGATACCGGTGCCTTATACTGTATCATTCAAGTAACTTGAATTAATCTCGGGCAGTAATAGTCATACCACAATAGGCAGAGGTGAGTAATATCAAAGCGTTATAAATGTTTATATAAATATCAAGAGTACGTCCTTATTCAGGTACCCAGGGCAGGTACCTAAAGTGCCCTTGATATAATGTAAGTGACATGGTACCCTTAATACACCATGCGCCTAGGCACAATGTGCTCTTTTAATAATACAGATACCCATGTTCCTAATCCAAGTACTCCACGTGTTCTTAATACACCGGTTGCCCATAGGCCTAGGCCCTACCCCTCACAGATGGCCTTAATAACCCAGGTACCGCATTTGCCGGCATTATATCCATACCAATGTACCAGTATTATAAACTGGGTCCAAAATCTGCAGAGCTTGTAACCTTAAAAGTTGAAAGTGTAGCTGCTTTATATTTGAGAATATTAAGGAAAATATACCTGACCTTAATTGGTTAATATGTGAGACCAATCAAGTAGCAACTTTTTGAAATACAAAGCTTTCAAAAGTGCGTGGTTAGAACCCGTTTTTTCCAATTTAGCAATAAACCACCTTATGCCTTGCATTTGCTTTGTGTGCAAGTTTTCTGTACATCATGTGCATGGTTTTATTCTCCGAAATATCTTATGTTTGGTAGAAAAGGGTTAAATTATATGTATTTTGGATCAATATTCTGCATTATAAATACCCATTGCAGTAACCTTGTCGTTGAATATATACAAAAACAGAGCAACTGTTACCCTGATACCATGCCTGGAAATAGCACCCGCCCACCTGCCCATAACGGGTAAATGTCTGGAAAAAGTACCCCGGCAACCGACTGGCGGGTAAACAATTTCAAACTCACGGTGCAAGTGTGAGAGTTGGTATTTCTGTCGGGCTGGTATTTTTTTGAGTTACCTGCCCGATCCCGACTGGCTGGTTGAACAAAATCTGAAGTTCTAGCCCTGCCTCTAACTCCTTTGATGAGATGACTGAATAAAAGGCTGGTTTCCAATTTCGAAGAAATGGTTCTTGAACTGCTTTAAAGATGGCAGTGTCTCAGAAGGTTATTGATTGATTTTTCTAACAAAAATCATAGGTATTAACACTTTTTATCCCCCTTATGACGAAGATTTCCCTGAATAAGTGATTGTTATCAAGTCAAAGGCAAAACTTTGATGACGTCAATACGATGCGCAAATGCAACGCATGGACGGTTTATGGGCAAAATCGAAAGAAAAAAACGGGTTCTGACAACGCTGTATGCAAAGCTTTGTATTTCTAAAACCTTACATCCCATTGGTCTTATAATTTCACCAAATAATGTCAGATATATTTACTTTTATATTCCTAAACATGAAGCATCTATGTTTCCCATATTTTAAGTTATAAGCTCTGAAAGTTTTGGACCCAGTTTTATGGGACACGCTGTATAGGTGCCGAAGCTATAATAGCGGGTGGTTAGTCACATCAAAACGTATAAAGATAAGGGTATTGTAAAACAGCAAGAGTATGTCGTTGATACTCCATGTATCCTAGGTGCCCTTAATACTGACATTGGTACCACAGTGTCCTTAATAATCCATATATACCATGTGCCCTTAATAAATCCATGTATGCCAATGCCATGCATGTATAACACATGGTGCCCTTGATTATTCAGGTACCACCCATGTACTTTAATAATCAAGATTGTGTATTAGTGATCCAATATAGGACCTCCATGGACTATGTGGTTTATCTTGAATCGAATATTAAGGGCACCCGTGATAACTGTGTATGCGGCTATTAGGGCCTACGTGGATTAATAAGGACACCTGTACGATGAACGGTTATTCAGGTGTAGGAATACTTAAAATATTCAGAGTATCTGGATTGCCTTAATATCCTCTCCCCCAGTTATTACCCCCTGTCAGTTCATGTCCCTACCCATTTGTACACCAATAATACAAAAGTTGTATTTTAATGTCAAAACTGAAAGTAACTTAAAATTAGCTTTAAAATGTCTCCCCCGATTCTTTTATTGCCCCGCCACCCCGTTTTCCTCCTTTAAAATGTTGATGTGTGTGCCATCCGGGTTTTGTTTGGCCTATATATTTACTTAAAATACATTATTCCTCCAATAGGCATGTAGGGCCTAAACGTATGTAGTCCCTTTGTCATGTTTGTTGTGTTCTAAATAAGGCCTTCCGAGATACTACCTAATACACCCTTAAAATCCAGTTATCACAGGTGGCACACCTGCGCATAGTATATCCAGGTAATTTGAGACTCTCTGCGTTTTGTAGTGAACCCGTAATCCAGATACCACTGATGCCCTTACTAATCCAGACACTCTATAATAATCATGATAATATACTACACGTTCCGTTTATCCACATGCCCACGTGCCCTTATATCCAGATTATCAAGTAAGGGAAGTGCGGGGAGGAGGAGGTGGCTTTAGGGTATGATGGGGCAATACCGCACGTTCTGTTTATCCAGATACCATGTGGCCTTAGTAAGGCCGCCTTACTATCCATATTATCAAGTAAGGGAAGTGCGGGGAAGGGCTTAGACCTTAGTGTAATGATGTGATAATCCCGTAATTTACGTGCTATATAAGCCGCACGGCGAATAAGCCGCAGCACCTCAAATTAAGATTCAGACCTCATCGTATACAGTAAGCCGCACCGCTGTATAATAAGTCGCACAAAGAAAATGAAAGGGGTGTGTATGGGGGATGGGTGTGTGTGGGGGTGGGGGTCGACCATGATCCACCAGCCCATAGCTTCATGACCAGCCATGGGGTTACAACTGCATGAGTGACTCCATCAAATGTATTTTCCTTCAGCCACTTCAGTCACTTGTTATCCTGGATACGGTTTGCGCCTTGCTCCCAGTTTCTTTATTAAAATAAAGGTCTTGGCTTTATGATTAATGTTTTGTTTGTGTCTTGCTCTCGTTACATTTTATTGTACTTGTACGGTATGCACCGCGGAGCAACCGTACGGACTGCCTGCTTTCACTGCATGTCCCGTTTACAATGTACAGTTTGCGCCATTAACGCGTACACACTTTGTCTGCGTCATTACGTGTGCGCCGAATCGCGTGCGCCATGTTAAACGCGGTCGCGCAGCAACAACAACGGTTGGTATGGTACCGCCAGTTTCTTTATCGTTAGCAAACTCCGCGTTCATCTATGTTATTAATGTGAAAGTGTCACTTTAAGATCTGCGTAAGAGTTTTTGTTTACATTTAGAAAATGTGGTAAAATATTTTAATTTGTTGGACGTATAGTCCCGTATAAATGCTTGTTACTATGCGTTCTTTAAGAATAACAAACAGCCGCATATACAGAAATGTAGCTATATCCCTGAAGAAAATATGTTGGGTGAAGACCATATGTCATCACTCATTCCGAAAACCACAATTGGTGTCCGAACAGTAACTACCCGAGTAAAAGAAATTCAACATTTCGGATTTTCATATGTGATCCTTTTTACGCATGTCTGAAAACGGTAAAAAACGGGCATTGAACTATCTAATTAGCTCGTGTATTAGAAGCGCAATTACCACGCTTTTTCAGTTGAAGAGGGACGCGAGTGTAAAATTATATTGAACTAATTGAATCTAATAAAGCCATGTTCCAAAAATTAGTATATAGATTATTCTAACAATTAACCCTACGACTAAAGGTAGGTCAAATAACGTCTCGTATTTGGATTATCCCGGATTATATTATATTGCACCGAACAGTTGAAAAACAACAATTGATTTGAATGGTGAATTTTGAAAAGTACGTACATCTAAATGATTATAAAAACAGAGCTGATATTGGCCTAGGGAAGATGCAAGCAACAGAAGCAATCGAATTTGGGTTAAAATATATCAAAACTACGAAAAACTCACACGGCCATGAACCATAGATTTTACACAATCATTTAAATTGCACAATCTTAACTGTTATTGAATATCTTAACCGTTATTGAATAGTATCCTCTCAGAAGTGGTACCCCCACCCTCCCCCGACGGAATTTGTCAGGTTAATGTGAACTGTCGGCATACAAATTGTATTAAACGGTAAAATGATTATTGATAAATGAAAAAAAAACCGTATAATTAAAACCCAGAATTACGAATGAATTGAAATTGGACAGTTTTAACCGTTTTATTAGGAAGAGAAAGAACATTTTCGGCCGAGTGCACCAAATGGCGGGTAGCTGAAGAATTATAGCGCTACCTCGCTAGTAACTGAGGCGTAACCCAAAATTTTGAGAGCACCAAACCGGGGGTAAGCTACCTAGTAACTTGCGAATAATTTACGCTAAATCTTACACCTGACCAGACCCAAGAGTAAGTTGAAGCATAACAGATTATGCTGTAACTAAATGATGACTTCTGATTTGCCCGATGGACGATTACATATGATGACAAATGGGAGATTTCTATCATGCATTTCATTATCAATTCATGCATAATTTACTCAATGATACATTTAAGACCAATTTATTATAAAATATTTTAAATCTATTCACAATGATGTATACAAAATTGTAGAAATAATTTCAAACAATCAAACAACCAACCAATCAATCAAATTAATTAATTAATTAATTAATTAATTATTTAATATGAAATCAAATAAATAAACGAATACATAAATAAATAAATGAATAAACATAAATAAATTAATAAATACATTAAAAGTAAATAACAAAAATGAATAAAAAATGAATATTACATACACTTTAATAAATAAATTGATTAATAATAAATAAATACTAAAGTATGTCAATAACTGGGCCATCATATTGAATAATTTCATAGAAGTCAACATCATGTTTTAAAAAATAGAAATAAGGGAATCTCGGGAATCGCACCCATGTTTTCCGTTCATAAAAGACAGGATCACCGTTTCACGCGACAGAGACTGAACGGTAGAAGTGGCATCATGTTATTACTAAACCATTGAACTATTCAATTACAAAAACGGAAAATTGTAAAAAATGTTGACGGAAAATTGTAAAAAACGTTGACATTTTCGGACTTGAAATTTCGTCATTACCCTGATTTTTTATGAAAAATCAAGGTATATTGTATCTTTACTGTTTCTTTGTCACCTTGAATTTTTGAAAAAAATCGAGGTCTTGTTCCTCTGCTGTTTCTTTCTTGTTTCTTGTTTCTTGTTTCTTGTTTCTTTCTTACCTTATCTTGATTGGTATTGTATCTCTACCGTTTCTTACCTTGATTTTTTCAAAAATCAAGGTCTTATATCTCTGCCGTTTCTTTCTTCTTTCCATCTTCTTTCTTTCTGGCAAACCCACCATACAAAATGCTTCTTTTCCGATCTTACATGCTACGATCACCAGACTTGGTCAGTAGAACCCCCTACCTAACCTTCATATAAGGTCCTCACAGTTTGGGGTCAAAGGTCACTAGGGGTCAAAACGTGATTTCCACTTAAAACGCCCTTGCAATTTAGTGAAATGACCTAGGATCGTCAGAATCGGCCAAAATATTCCTTATGACCGTACTCATATATAATAGTTAGGTTTTTCAAATTAAGAAATATTTAGGGTCGCTAGGGGTCAAAATGTTGACTTTTTAACATATCACATAAAATGCTTCTTGTCTCAGGGGAAATAACTGATGACTGTCATAATTGGTCAAAAGATTCCTTTGGTCCATGCACATATAAAAACTTCAGCGATTAAAATTGACATGTCATATAAGGTCACTAGGGGTCATTGACATAAACAGGGAAAATATTTAAGACATACTCCAATTTTGATCAAATTTGTTGCATCTTATGTCTTTTGATAAGACAAGAAGAAAAAGTAAATCATGACATCGGAGTCAGAGGTCAGGAAAGGTCACTACGGGTCATTGAACTATACAAAGGAAAAAATGTAAAACATGCTCCGATTTTGATCGGATTTGCTGTATCTTATGTCTTTTGACAAGAAAAAGTCAATCATGACCTTTCGCTCAAAGGTCAATAAGGGGTCACTTAGGGTCAACACGTAATTTTCATTTAAAATGCTCTTACTCCTTAGCGAAACGAGCCAGGACCGTCATAATCGGTTATCATATTTATCATGACCGTATACATAAATAGTACTCCGGTCTTTAAAAATACTGGGGGTCACTATGGGTCAAAATGTTTATTTTCACTCCTCTCACTCAAAATACTTCTTGCCTCAGAGGAAATGACTGATAACCGTCAGAATTGGTAAACGGATTCCTGTGGTTTATGCACATATAGGGTGTTCAGTTATTAAAATTAACATGTCAAATGGGGTCACTAGGGGTCATTGAACTTTACATGGGTAAAACTCAAGACATGCTCCGAATTAGATCGGACCTGTTTGATCTTGTTTGGTTTGATAAGGCAAGAACAAATCCAACCATCATAACCAGGTCAAAGGTCAAGAAGAGGTCAATAGGGATCATTTTTTCATACAAAATCAAGGTGCCCTGCTCTTAGACTAGAACGAGATATAGTTCTATCTTCTTTCTTTCTGGCAAACCCATCTACAAAATGCTTCTTCTCCCACAGTTCGCATGCTACAAAACGTTATTTTCACTTAAAATGCTCTTATACCTTAGCGGAACAAGCCAGGACCGTCTTAATCGGTCATCATATTCATTATGACCGTATACATAAATAATACTCCGGTTTTTAAAATGTAAAAATATTTGGGGTCACTATGGGTCAAAAAGTTCAATTTTCACTCCTCTCACTCAAAATACTTCTTGCCTCAGAGGAAATTACTGATAACCGTCATTGATAAAAAGATTACTTGGGTCCATGCACACAGTGATTTAAGCGATTAAAAATGACGTGTCGTCTAGGGGTCATTGAACTGTACATGTGTAAAACTCAAGACTGTTTTTATCTTGTTTGGTTTGATAGCCCAAGGAAAAAAAGTAAAATCATAACCAGGTCAAAGGTCAAGAAAAGGTCACTAGGGATCGTTTTCTCATAACAAAATCAAAGTGCCCTGGTCTTAGACCAGAACTAAATCTAGTAGCCGCTTTGTCTCTTGTCTACTAATATAATAGTTTGTCCCTTTCTATCTTAAACTGTTACAGTTGTTCAAATCATTTAAATAATTCTTTATTTTGATTCAATTGGAAGTTTAAAGGAAGTACGTCACACTTGAGTGACCCCATTAATTGCAAGAAGAAGAAAAAATTGTAAAATATGTGCACTCTTTCAATCAACATATATGTACGTGTCTGTTACTTCTATGGTTTATGTTGTGACCCATAAAAGGGTTGTGTTGTACTTTTCAGTCAACGGTCTGTTCACTTGCACTGTGATTATGACGTTATATGGTGGTATAGGTTAGTTCAAAGTGTTTCGGCAGTGGGGCGAGGTGATCGGCTCGTTTTTGCGCCGGTCCACCGCTCTTAATGTTATTACTCGGTGGCAATCCTACTGTCCTACACGTTGAGAGCCTAGTACAGTCCTTGTCGGTTCACCTTTATTCCCCCTCCCCCTCCCCCCCTCTATGACAAACCTAGCAACGCAACGTGTTTGTGTCATACTTATATGAAAGGTTGTTATTAATTTCAATTAATTTTGCATTCTTGTAATGGATACAAAGGCCTCTGTGTCCTACTGTGTTCCCTTTTTCAATTTTGCATTCTTTTAATGGATACAAAGGCCTCTCTTATTCGGTCAAACTGGAGCTCTACACAGTAAAAAAAAAAGTGAACAACATGTTTAAAAAATTGAACAACTGCTGTTTGACGGGTGAGCTGAGCAACTTGTTGCTCAAAATATTAAACATCTGGGGTTGTTTAAAGTTTTAAACACCTAGTTGTTTAACTTTTTAAACAACATGTTTAAAATCAGATTTTACACATTGGTGTTGTTTAAAAATTGTTGTTCAATTTTCAAGGGTTGTTTAAAGAAAGTTGTTCAATCCTCATGGGTTGTTCAAAGAAAGTTGTTCAATCATCTTGGGTTGTTCAAGGAAAGTTGTTCAATCATCTTGGGTTGTTCAAAGAAAGTTGTTCAATCATCTTGGGTTGTTCAAAGAAAGTTGTTCAATCCTCATGGATGAAATTGGCCTGTTTAAATAACCAGGGTTGTTTAATGGTGGTTGTTTAAAACTGCAGGGTTGTTTAAATGATGGTTGTTAAAAAAACAGGGTTGTTTACTGGTAGTTGTTTAAAATTCCAGCACGATTTGAAGACATGAATTTCTTGTGTTGAAGTACACAGACAGAACGGCAGAACTGTCGAATTCGGATGCCTTCTGTCTGTGGAGCAAAATCGCGAAATTAAAATTATATTTTTGCAAAAAATATCCATCTTCGCCGTCTATCATCAAACTATATCGGTTCTTTGGTCATCATATTTCATTATTTTCTTGATTGTATTTCCCCATCTTGTCAGCAAAATCTTTAAAATTATGATTTAAAATCGAAATTTGTTTACCGAATGAAATACGGCGGTCATTAATTTGAAGCATCGCAATCCGAATCATTGTGACACGTGACTTGTGACGTCACAAGTAAACAACGTTGTTCAAGATCACTTTGTATTGATGTGAACGGCGTTCTTTATACTGTAAACAACACCTGTTTAAAAAAATGTTGTCTTCTTTAAACAACGATGTATAACTTTTACACATCTGTTGTTTGAAAAAGTGTACAACCGAAATTGAACAGCGATATTTTGTACATCGTTTTCTCTGTGTATGCTAACAGTAACACCCAGGATTTTACTCCCTACTAAGAGATGAACGTTCCCACATTTTGCTTTGATTTGTTTGTTTTGTCTTGTGTGTATTACCGGCATATAGAGTATTCACAAGTATTAGAACTATAATCGACCTCTGTATTTTTGTGTTCTGTCAGAACCAAACAAGAAAAAGGGCTGACCTTTTATTTTACATATTTAAATACATACAAGTAACAGCACAAAAACAAAAGAGAGAGAGAGAGAGAGAGAGAGAGAGAGAGAGTTCGCTATGATTCATTAACACTTTAAACCCCTTGTTGTACTAGACCAATTTAAGTATAAATACCTACTTTATTCCATTTCATATAATGAAATCCCAGCCTCCCTCTTTGTCTCGCTAGGGTCCCCTCTAGTCGAGCAGTGTCTCTGATTACTATGTCAAAGACACCGATCGATAGAGAGGACCCCTATATTTGCAGATGCAAATATATCTGCGGGCCATGCAGAGAAGCTGATTCCTCATTAAAGGTAGTTGTTCCGATTGCTGGCCCGATTTTCAACTTGATGTTTTCTGTTTCATATGGAAGGTCATCCATAAATGTGTCACATTCCAAAGTTTGAGTTGCATAACTGCAATAGTTCTTATTTTTAGAATCACAAGGTCACAAGTTAACCACCTTTTGCAGTAATTCACCACATTTTTGCCTATAATTTCTAAATGGAACATTTCTGGCCCCTAAGATTTTACAGACATAATGAGAAAAATATGAGGATTCTTCTGATATCAAAATATCTTGATGTGAAAAAAAAGCATAGCCCCAAAAAAGTGATCGGGTCATATACCTTTAACCACTCATCATCATCATGATTAAATATACCGAACAGTTTTTCAACATTAGTAAGATTGTTAAACAAATCATTCCACTTCTGTTTAAAATCATTCTAAAATTTAACAACACCAGGGCAAGTGATACAAATGTGGTCAAGAGTTTCGATCTCAGTTTTGCATTTCAAACAATTTGGGCTTGTAATATTACCCATCTTATCCAGCCATTTTTTGTTGGTAAAATAAAATGGTTAATTCTAAACTGTAACCATCGTAGTCTGCTATCAATTTTAACTCTCCATGGCAACATAAACAAATCTTTATAAACAGGCTTGATGTGCATTTGGTTTATCACGATCCATGCACGCTTTCGCAGGTTGTCTCCGGGTACTCCGGTTTCCTCCTGCTTTCAAAATCAGTGATCAGTTGTTTTGGTTATCACAAACTTCCTTGACCCAATGGTATTTTGGGAGCTGCATTGACAAAATGGTGGATGTTACAATCTAAGTGCGGATAGGTTTGCGCCTGAATTGGCTGCACCCTAGTTGATGCGATCTGATTCTGATGATTCACCAGCAGCGAAATTGCAGCGCTTTGAACCCTTTGGAAAGTCGCTATATATATCCAGTTATTATGAGATGACTACCATCGAATACTGTATTCGTCGGCATGATTCTGAGCGGCTCATTGAGCGGCTCATTTTTGGTGCGTTTTGTCCGTATGTGTTGTGTAATGACGAACCAGTTACTGCTTTATATTGTGGTTTCATTGTGCGTCCTATATTTGGAAAAGTAAGGGTGTTGGTTAGGCGAAAGTTTGATACAATGCGTATTTGATTTCAACTTACTGCATGAGCATATCTTTTTTGAAAAATACACATTAAAAAAGAAGGCGTTGCCAAGGTATTTTGGGCTCGTTACCAGGGCACATTGCTGACCCACATTAAATGTCACGCTAAACCATGGCGGCATTGAAATGTAGGCCGTAAGTTATACTCCTAGGGCTATAATTATTATATACCGTTTGATATAGCGTATGTGTTCCAGGAGTATAATTGGTGGCCAGATTGGTGTGCTTACTACATATTTCTGATTCACATTAGGTTTCACGCTAATAATCTCGAAGCCAGCTGATACTGCATACACGTTCACCCACGGGTGCCGCCATTTTTTGGCATTGCTATGCTAAAGTTGCTGGCCCTCTATTTTGTTTGTTGAATTGAGCGTGGTATACATATTTAAATTTATATTCACATTTTGTCCGTTTTCAATATCCCGAAATGCTTTGCGTCAATGGAAAAAGTATGCCGCAAAAGTAATCTACTGCGCAATAGCGTAAATCAGTTCAAGACAATAATTCACAATGGCGATTTTCTTGTATACAATAGCGACCCGTTCGGACTAAAATTGTAGCTTTACAAGTAGGCCTTGATATATGGTCGTCAGCCAAAATATTTTTCTTAGAGTTATACCTACATTTCTGTATACGTGACTATTTTCTATCTTTCAAGCATTTATTAGTCCGGAAAATGGGCATATAATACGTTCATGTTTTTTAGTACACAGTAATCTCTTACACAGCCGCTAGAGTAACACTACGCGTGTTTACGAATGTGCACCGTGAACTCCAGTTTTAGCATGTGTCAGAGATTGCCTAATCACTGCTAATGGTGACGCATGCTGGGATTTTATTTTCAGGCCCGATTTGCTAAATCGCACAAAGGAACCAGGATTGATGTGTCATAACCCGCGGTCTCCCTATGTAAAAAAAGCTTATTATTATTTTGAATTATTTTTATTTTGATGAATGAAATGATGGATAATGTCAGAATTAAATGTTTAAAGACATTTCGGGAATCCCGGGTCACGCCCAAAAACAGATCGGGTCACGGGATTACGAATTAGCCTAAAAATGATGGATACCATAAATAATTTTGTTTGATTTTTTGGATGATTTCACATTTTGAGCTAGTCCGAGGTGGCTCAGACTCGTTCCGATACGATCACAGTGATCTCTCTCCACGTGAAGTGGGAGGAACAACAACACGTACGCTACGTGAACGAGCTAATTTTGAGCTAGCTAACCGGTGAAACCGCAACACATTGGATGGAGAAAAAATGCCTGGCAATTTAGCCTAAAAAATGATGGATACCATAAAATGTGCCCCGAAATGATATCAAAAAAAGCAAATCAAGGGGCACATATTAGGATTCAGCCTTTTGGGCCGTTGCGTAACCAAGGATTATAGATAAAAATAAAAGTGATATGCACCAGTTAGGACGCCGGGGGACTTTTAAAACATTTGATCACTGCTAGATCCATTTTCTTATGTTCTTTGTTCATTTACTCAGCAGTGTTTAGCTATTTGTATGTGAAGGTGGCCATTCATACAAGCCCGATTTTACTATTAAGTGGTTCTAATTAATTGTTTAGGTTTAAAAACTTGCTAAAATCCATCATTGTTATCATATTTCTTTAAAATTAGGATGCGCTTTCATATAATTTAGTGGGTTTTTTGTTGCGGTTTCGAAGCTAACATCATTTGTTCCGTCAAATGTGTCGCGGATTGACCGTTTCGATAACAAAACATTATACGTAACTCAAAATGTGATATAATATCCCAAAAATTAAATCGGGGGGCACATTTTAGGATATTCAGCCCTTTGAGTCTAGAACACTGTGAAAAGGAGTTTTTTCGTTGCGGTTTCAACGCCAACGTAATTTATTCCGTCAAATGTGTCGCGGATTTACCATTTCGATAAAAAAATATACGTAACTCAAAATGTGATATAATATCCCCAAAAAGCAAATCGGGGGGCACATTTTAGGATATTGAGCCTTTTGAGCCAAACGCTGTGAAAAAGAGTTTTTTCGTTGCGGTTTCAACGCGAACGTAATTTATTCTGTCAAATGTGTCGCGGATTGACCGTTTCGATAAAAAAAACACTATACATAACTCAAAATGTGATATACCGGTAATATCCCAAAAAGCAAATCGGGGGCACATTTTAGGATATTCTGCCTTTTGAGTCTTAAAACGCTGTGAAAAAGAGTTTTTTCGTTGCGGTTTCAACGCGAACGTAATTTATTCTGTCAAATGTGTCGCGGATTGACCGTTTCGATAAAAAAAACACTATACATAACTCAAAATGTGATATACCGGTAATATCCCAAAAAGCAAATCGGGGGCACATTTTAGGATATTCAGCCTTTTGAGTCTTAAAACGCTGTGAAAAAGAGTTTTTTCGTTGCGGCTTCAACGCGAACATAATTTATTCCGTCAAATGTGTCGCGGATTGACCGTTTCGATAAAAAAAACATTATCCGTAACTCAAAATGTGATATATCCCAAAAAGCAAATCGGGGGGGGGCACATTTTAGGATATTCAGCCTTTTGAGTCTTAAAACGCTGTGAAAAATAGTTTTTTCGTTACGGTTTCAACGCGAACATAATATATTCCATCAAATGTGTCGCGGGTTGACCGTTTTGATAAAAAAAAATATATACATAACTCAAAATGTGATATAATATCCAAAAAAGCTAATCGGGGGGGGGGGGGGGGCACATTTCAAGCCATTTTAATAGCCTTCTTCAATTTTTTTACCTAAAAGGACCAGTGACAAATACGGCTTGTGTAGCATGATGTGGTATTATAAACGAAATGTTTGTTGCCCGGCTCTCAAAATGAAAGTATATTATGCACAAGACTCTTTTGTATTTATTGTTTGATTAACGATCAATTCCGTGTGGCCAATTTTCAATAAGAGATAAGCAAGCGACAAAATTAGTGTTGTTCGGTGACTATCATTGAAAAGTACACACTGCATGTGTTGACTATGGGTAACGGCGGCGACTGCCGTTGAAGAAAAAAAATTATATTAAGTGTGTGATTAACGAGAACTTCCGTGTGGCCAATTTTCAATGACAGATAAGCAAAGTGAAAAAACATGTTATTTTTTGATTAAATTTGATACGCTAGCAGGACGCACGTTGAGCTATGGGATGGCGTACCGTACATGCACTAACTGGATTGGCATGGATGATCGAACTATCGAAAATGTTAAGATTACGTCATAATTCATAATAAATCGGACTGTCAAACAGCCGTGTTGACGGAACAAATGATGTTCGCATTTCAAATTTATCTCCAATACAAGTTTACATTAAATAATCGTGGTTTAGGCGAAAAGGCGTTTTTTTAAGTAAGCTTATGTTTAATATTTTTTGTTTATTATTTTGATGAATGAAATGATGGATAATTTTCAAATCAAATGTTTAGAGACATTTCGAGAATCAAATTATCACATCGCTAACAATGTGGCAGTCATCGAATCTGGTTCCGCTGGGATCCTAAAGTACCAACCACAAACCATGTCTACCGAAACCGCTCAACCAAAAACCATGCAACCCGATAACCGCGAAACCCGAGAACCGCGAAACCCGAGAACCGCTCTAGTTATTATTATTATAGTATCAATTGGATAAACATTATCATCAATCGTATACCCGATAATTTCATCATGATTTGTTATGACAGTTCCATTACCATTACAAGTAGTATTTTTTATTTTCCTACGCTATTTATCAGGAATGGCTTGAATAATACTGTACCACTTCATATAGTTCAAGTTAACACACTGTGTTATGCCCAATGTATGAAAGGGACGAATACAATTCTTGTAAAATAGGTCACCGATTTTAATAATACCGGCCTGATAAAATTGTTGGTAGAATACAGATTTATTATTTATCAACACTTGACTATTGTTCTAAATCACCTGATTGCTTATTTCCTCAACGGTATCTGGTTCACCATGTTTTGAGTTTAATTCTGCATAGGCATTAAGAATACTAATATAAAATTGCGGTATGTGATTACTCAATTTCTTAGTCTCAAAACTACATTTCAATAACAATTCCATACCACCACATCCTGTTATATAGTAATTGAAAATCATCTTCCAACCAGCATGATTATCAGTAAAGTATTTTTTTTAACCACATAAGTTGCTGTGCAGTAATTCTAGAAATAATTTCCACCATCTTTAGGCCCCCATTTTTGTGACTAGCATTTAACTCGGACCTTTTTATCTTATCTGGACCATTCCAGATAAACTGGTGAACAATCTGTATTGCAATAGGTGTGGTAACCATATCTGTAATGTACAATAATTTTGAAAGACCAAACACTTTTGCTATGAGAATCTTACCAATACCTGTGAGATCCCTATTTTTCCACAGAGCCAGAGTTTGCTCCAAAGATGTTATCTTATCTTCAAAATTACGAGCATTTGCAAGTTTTTCATTGTATGAGAACACAATACCCAGCACTTTTACACTCTCAGCCCAAATCACTGGTAGTGGTTTTTCGTTTGGATTTCTAACCTTACCCAGCTACATGGCTTCTGTTTTATCAGTATTAGCCTAAAGTGATGAGCATATATAAAAATCATCCAAAAGTTGCAATATGTATTGTGCAGAATTGATGTCTTTTGGAAACATATAAGATCATCTGCATAACAGGATAACTTCAAAGTACTATCATGATCCAGTTCTATACCTCTAATGTTGTTGTCCTCTCTCATATTAATCAGAAGTATCTCTATCGCAACCACAAATAAAATTGAACTGAGTGGATCCCTCTGTCTTACTCCCCGGTTAATTGGGAAGTAACCAGTTGAATTCCCATTATTCATTACACAGCTCTCGATATTCTTATAAAAGACATGAACCCATTTTTGAAAACTTTCACCAAAGTTAAAAGATTTAATAATTTTTGCAAGAAATTCATGATCAATGGAGTCATATGTTTTTCAAAATGTTATGTAAAATACCTAGGTTGTTTTTAGTCGTGGTTATTGAAATCATCATAATTATCCTTTCGGTTTTTATAAATGAGGTATCAAATTACATGTACGGAGAAGACATTTGCTCATTTAATGTTTATCTCAGATTTTGGTACCGATTATTGATTTTGAATTAGCCAACAACAAAGCACCTGGTCAGGGACTTTTTATGTCAGGTGTATTTACCTGTGTTTCTGAAGGACGCAGGGCATGGAAAACTTACATTGAGCTGCACGCGTAATATAATTAATAATAATAAAATAAAATGCATTTATATAGCGCCTTTAACATGGTCATAGCAGATTCAAAGAAAATATCAGCTTTTGAAATGTGATGTTGGCGCAAGATGCTAGGAATAACATGGAAAGAGCATAAAGTTTATTACTCGGTGGCAATCCTACACGTTGAGAACCTGGTTCAATCCTTGTCGGTTGACCTTTACCCCCCCCCCCCCCCCCCCCCCACACACACACACTGTGACAAACCTAGCAACGCAACGTGTTTGTGTTCTACTTACATGAACGGTTGTTGCCAAGTTCCCTTTTTTCAATTTTGCATTCATTTAATAGATACAAAGGCCTCTCTTATTCGATCAAACTGGATCTGTATGCTAACACCCAGGATTTTACCCCCTACTAAGAGATGAACGTTCCCATATTTTGCTTTGCTTTGTTTGTTTTGTCTTGTGTGTATTACCGGCATATAAAGTGTTAGAACTATAATCGACCTCTGTTTGTTCACCCAGATACAACCGTAAATAACTCCGTGTTATTTTACACGGATCCAATAAGAAGTATTAGTTAAATTCAAAAATTCAATGTTATGGTCATTAAAGATAGATACACTTATACGCATGGATCATACGTACTAGTTTTTGCAGTGCAGCCTTAGGTGATGAAGTGTACTTGAAGTGACTTGGTAATGTAATAAATAATGATGTCGAACGGGCATTTATTCATCCTAACGACATCTTTACACAATGCAGTTGCATTGTGACGAATTAGAAGGTCCAAAAATGTTTCTATGGAAATGGCTTCAGAGATTTTCAACTTGAAGTTTTCTATTCTACATGAAAGGTCATCCATAAAAAAGTCGTGTTCCAAAGTTTGAGTTGCATAGCTCTAATGGTTCTTATTTTAGACGCACAAGATGCTGTGAACTGTACCCATTGAGTAGTACACAAACTATATCGGTGGTTACCACCATTCGCAGTAATTCGACGTTATTTCATCTATTTCTCCGTAATTATACCGATTTAGGCCGTCAAATTTCAGTATGATGATGAGAAAAATACTTTCATATGATATGAAAATCTCCGTATGTTTGATATAATTCTGGGTTACGAAAATGTGATCGGGTCATCTACCTTTAAGTGATTCAGTATTGACCTAGATTTCAATCTTGAATCCATCCACGAGTAGTCATTGGTTTCTGGGCTAGTCCCAATCATTCGGCCATTTGATGACAACTAATAATTGCTCTTTGTCTGAGGAATTGGATGCAGTCACCACAGTAACACCTCCTGTGGTAGCCTCGTAATATCTCTTAGTTATTGAAAACCTGCAATGCAATAATTCCTTCAAGTCCAGAGGGAGACATCGAAATTTTGAGGAAATCGTGCAGTGTTTCCATGGCAAACAACCCATTACTCATCACTAGCCTGGCGACATTTAAGGACAAACATCTTGTAGTGCTTTCATGACAAAGCAAATAAGCAGCATTCCTCTTTATCAATCCTATGCTAGATGGCGACATTTAAGGACACAAATATTGCTGTGTTTCATGACAACGCAACTAAGCAGTATTCCCTGCTATCATTGCTACCCATAGCAAAAGAAAAAAAGTAGCAGCTAACAAGCCGCTAGTTAGCCGATCGTTAGCTGCTATTAACTTTAAACCTATCAGGAACTTATCAAGAACTAGCGGCTAGCCGCTCGCTTTCTGCTACTATTAGCAGTATGGTAGCAGCTTGCTGCTAACTTCTTGCTAATAGTAGCAGCTAGCTGCTAATAGTAGCAGAATGATAGCAGCAAACTTAGTCTTCAAAATATACATAGGAATATGGTAGCAGCTAGCTGCTAATAGTAGCAGAATGAAAGCAGCAAACTTAGTCTTCAAAATATACATAGGAGTATGGTAGCAGCTAGCTGCTAATAGTAGTAGAATGATAACAGCAAACTTAGTCTTCAAAATATACATAGGAGTATGGTAGCAGAATGATAGCAGCTAACTTCTTCAAAATATATGTACAGTATATGGTAGCAGCTAGCTGCTAATAGTAGCAGCTAGCTGCTAATAATTTTGAACTTTAACCGGCAGCAGCCATATTGGAATTTGCTGTCAACTGACAAACTGCCTGTGTCGGAATGCTGCTATATTTAAGGAAATGTATGGATATTTGTGGTTATTTTATCACTATTAATGTTATAAACCTACTATAGATGAAAGCTGCATGATATTCTACAAGAATTGATAAGGTAGACTATTCAGATTTATACTTATCAAATGATTTATCCTGGATTTACAGTATTTTGAGTAAGCTTAAGCTTATTAATTTTGTAGTTTATATGCATGCTATGGTATAATTCCAGTACTACTTTAGTCAGTATAGGCAATCACCTTTTTCTAGCATCCAAACTCTTAAATTCTTGAAACCTTAGTTTAATTCCAATGGAAATTGAATAGCTGGGTGATTAAATATTGATTTGATTGGTTGTTATCCCCCTGGTTTAAAACCAGAAGGGAATTTTGTCATCATGTCAATGTGCGTTGGGATGTGTGTAAGGGTGTGCCTTTTGGTTAGCCTTTCCCCGAATGCTGTATCTTTTGAACGGATGAACGGATTGACTTCAAACCTTCAGCGATATGTAGGCCATGGTCAAAAAATGTGGCTGCTTTTTTGGGGGTCTAATTTGCATAGGTCATCTGAGGTCAAAGGTCATTCAGGGGTCAAATCGTAAAAGTTGCCCGATTGACTTCAAACTTGGAGAAAAGAAACATGAACACCAGGTGAACATGTCTTAAATAAATTAGAGGTCATCCGAGGTCAAAGGTCATCAATGGGTTAAATCGTGCAATGAACACCGGGGAACATGTCAAACAATAATTAGAGGTCATCCGAGGTCATCTGAGGTCAAAGGTCATCCAGAGGTCAAACCATAAAAGTTGCCCGATTGTCGTCAAACTTGGAGACAAGAAACATAAACACCGGGGGAACATGTCTAAAATAAATTAGAGGTCATCCGAGGTCAACGGTCATTAGAGGTCATCCAAGGTCAAAGGTCAACAAGGGGTAAAATCGTGCAATGAACACCGGGGGAACATGTCAACAAATAATTTGAGGTCATCTGAGGTCAAGGGTCATCCAGAGGTCAAATCGTAAAAGTTGCCCGATTGACGTCAAACTTGGAGACAAGAAACATGAACACTGGGGGAACATGACCCCCATGTGACCTTTGACCTCATTTAGTTGATCACCCAGCCAGGGGGATTCGCAAGTCGTGACTTGCAGTATTTGTTTGGTTTGTTGGCTATTTGTTTATTATTAGTTGATCGTTTTTGAGATGGTTGATTCAAATAGTAAATTTATTTTGTTTGATTTAATAGCTGATCGATTGATTTATTGTTTATGGTTTAATTGGTGCAGTTGGTTGATTTATTTATTGCTTAATAGATTAATTTGATTGATACATTTTATTGACAGGTATTAATGAATTGATTGAATGTTTGATCGGAAGCTCAATAGATTGATTTATTGGCTTGCTCGGGTGATTGGTTTGTTGTTTCATCATATTTTTGAATGGCTTTGATTCATTGATTTTTTGATTGATACATTAATTGTTTGATCCATTTAATTGGAAGATTTATAGATTGATTTATTGATTTGGTTGGGTGATTGGTTCTTTGCTGAATCATTTTTTTTGAATTGCCTCGATTTATTGATTTTTGAATAATGCAATAATTGGTTGATCGATTGATTGGCTGTAATTGATTTTTCATCAATAAAGATGATCGATTATTTAAATGAGTGGTTGATTAGTTTATTTATATATTGATTTGATGATGGTCGATTATTTTGGTTTAGTATTAATCCAAGTTGTACATTTTGAGTTTTGATGATCTTGGGAGGGGTCAAGCATGTATAACTGACGAGATTTGGCACCAAGTATGATATATTGCAAATTTAACAGTATGCAGTTGAAAACATGTTCAAGAATGTGTCAAGTGTTCAAAATAAATGGATGGGTGATACACATGATTAAGGCTCCTTGTTATTTGACTACGGTATTTGACTTGTGACACTGCATTTCATGAAAGGAAAGTTGGTGTAAGTATGCAAGACTTAAATTAATGGACTAACTGCCTGTAAGGACTAACTGCCTATAGACCGTTTTCCCTTATCCAGGAGCGGTGTGTGTCGCGAACACATATTTATAAAGGAGATTTTTAAGTACAAAATATATTGCCATATCTCTTTACGTGTAACAGGCACCATTTTGAAATACCACCATGGAAAGTTTGGAGTTATGTAAATTGGTGTTGCTACACGGAAAAGAACAAAGACTGACGCGTACTCGAGCTGTCTCTCTCCCGCGTAGGTTTGAAATATGCGGAAAGAGTGACAATTTCCGGAAGCTTGTGCACCTTTTCTGTAAAATACCTACATACCTCCAAGAAATTTAATTTCGCGATGCACTTCAGCTTGTGTATGATGGGAAAGCGAAAACGGTCTTTACTTAGCTACAATGAGCTGGGCGGTAAGAAATGGATAGCAAGAAACACTTAAGCCGCTAATTTGCATGTGACCCACTAGCTAGCCGCTAACTAGCCGCTAGTAACTAATTTGCATGTGATTCAATTAGCGGCTAACAAGCGGCTAACAAGCAGCTAGCCGCTAATACTATCAGCTAGCTGCTAATACTAGCGGCTAGCCGCTAATGCTAGCAAGAAACGGTAGCAACTATAGCTAGGAGGAAACAGTAGCCGCTAGCCGTTAATACTAGCGGCTAACTAGCCGCTAATACTATCAGAATTTGCATAAACAGTAGCGGCTAACTAGCCGCTAACCCTGCTAATTTGCATAAACAGTAGCGGCTAACTAGCCGCTACTAACTAATTTGCATGTGATTCTATTAGCGGCTAGTTAGCGGCTAGTTAGCGGCTATAGCGGCTAACCCTGCTCTATAACCATAGCAGCTAACTATCGGCTAGCATTAGCGGCTAGCTAGCTGCTAGTATCAAGTATTTTGCTATGGGTAGGTGGCGACATTTAAGGACAAAAATATTACAGTGTTTTCATGACAACGCACATATTAAGCAAGCAGATTCCCAATTTAATCAACGTTAGGTGACGGTTTATGGAGTGATTTCTTGCCAAAGTAAATAAGCAGATTCCCAGTAATCAACGCTAGGTACGTGGCGACATTTAAAAGAAGTCTCAATCCTGTTTGGCGCCAAATTTATCAAGCACTGTAACTTTTAAACTATAAATGTGATGTACATAAAAGTATACTTTTTTTTTTAATGAAACGAGTCGGAGAATCTATTTTTGGTATCAAATTTTACTAAAAATAGTGATTTTTACATTTTTGCCCAAAACACACTTTTTTGGCGCCAAAAATGTTCAGACAACCTAACAAAATCAGTTTTTGATTTCAACATTTCAAAATTTCACCAAAATCATCTTAAGTCAATTATCTAGGATCCAATTTTTTTTGGGCTTAACATTTTTTAGTTTTGAAAATATTAACCAAAAAGTGCCAACAAATTGTTTTTTATCTCAAAAATCACATTTTTTGCACTTTTTGGTGAATATTTTCAAAATTAAAAGTTGCAGTGCTTGATAAATTTCATAAAAAAGGGTTGACAGTACCCTTAAGGACCAAATATTGCAGTGTTTTCATAACAAAGCAAATAAGCAGCATTCCCATTAATCAAAGGTTGGTGGCACCATTGAAGGTCGTATCTCAGATTGGAGATATTACGAATGTAAGTGTCCGGATAGTTTTGTTATTTTCCGGAAAAAAGACGGAGAAATAATCGGATTTTAATGTGTTTAAACAAAATGGTTTAGAACACTTTAATCTTTCATTTGAAATACTAAAATGACAGTAATTGTTTTAAATATATCGTCCATAGTATTTTGAAACAAAAGAGATATAAAAAAAATAATCAGAATTTCAACCAAACGCGTTATTTTAGTTCCATGTGGGGGCTAGCTGCTAGTATCAAGTATTTTGCTATGGGTAGGTGGCGACATTTAAGGACAAAAATATTACAGTGTTTTCATGACAACGCACATATTAAGCAAGCAGATTCCCAATTTAATCAACGTTAGGTGACGGTTTAAGGAGTGATTTCTTGCCAAAGCAAATAAGCAGATTCCCAGTAATCAACGCTAGGTACGTGGCGACATTTAAAAGAAGTCTCAATCCTGTTTGGCGCCAAATTTATCAAGCAATGTAACTTTTAAACTATAAATGTGATGTACATAAAAGTATACATTTTTTTTTAATGAAATGAGTCGGAGAATCCATTTTTGGTATCAAATTTTACTAAAAATGTGTTTAAACAAATGGTTTAGAACACTTTAATCTTTCATTTGAAATACTAAAATGACAGTAATTGTTTTAAATATATCGTCCATAGTATTTGGAAACAAAAGAGATAATAAAAAAAATAATCAGAATTTCAACCAAACGCGTTATTTTAGTTCCATGAGGGGGCATACCTAAGCTATATGCAATATTAACCAAATCAACCAATCCAAAATATCTATATTAAAAAAACCCACATAATTTCCTCCAAAGTACAATCGTGGACATTCTTGCAAATAAACTCTTTGCTTCTCAATTTAACTATGATCTAACATATCGTTTATAAGCTAACAGTTTGCCACCAGTAAGCCGTCGATAAGGTTAAACAAAATGTCGCAATGGACAGGTTGTAAAGATAATCACTTCACAGTTGTATTTACTTTCACAACTTCTATTCGAATTTGTAAATGCATTCCAACTAACTGAGTAAAGAGTATTATCTGTGTAATTATATCACCCTTCGGCTGGCATGTCCATCTCATTATTTTATGTATCAACAAATGGAACTAACCCATAATAAGATTACCTACATTAGCGATGATAATAAAATGTGAGTTTAATCTGGTGAACAAAATGTATTGGTTTTCATATTACATGTATATACATTATTCGAAGTGTATGACAGATAATTGATTCGCTTCAAAGCACATTTGTGCTTGATAATCGCCATCATCATTGTATTCGTGCACCATCTTCTCGCGCCTGTGGCTGGTGCACCCATGCAAGACTCAAGTACGAATGCACTTTAGCTCTTCAACTATCCTTATCATAACCCATTCAACGTTTGGGTTTTCTTTTATTACACAAGTCCAGTGATCGAAATAGAACTCTTAGTTTCGCACATTGCTTGTAAGCCTACTGTTGCGTTTAATGTATACAATCGTAGTACTAATGAACCGATTGTAAAGTAGGAAACTAAAAGTATCGCATTGCACTCAGCGCAGTGAATACGCGCAGTACTCGCTATGCGTATAGTTCGATGAATGCGATGTGTTGTTTCGAGAAAAAGTAGACAAACCAATGCACGCGCGCTGATGTTGATGTGAGAATAATGGCACGACCCCGCAAGGGTGCTATTGTGAGCATATCAACATTTGCGCAAGTGCATTGATTTTCGAGAAATAAAACATAAGCATGTATTTACCTAATTCATACACGACACTATCTGACTATACAAATCAAAATGGACAGTTTGAGCATAATTTTGATCTGTGTAGTAACGAATAAAAAGATGCTAACAAGTGTGCTTATGAGGGAGTATCACCCAGAAGTGAAGGAGCTATATCGATGAAATTTTGTCAGTGTAACGACTGGTCCTTAAAAAACATTATGAAGCAAACATGGTCTCATAACTATGTTTACTTTCTTTAGAGGGGGCGCTAGATGCCAAGGCCATGTACATCAATGACGTCTTCCAATGGTGCTGTGTACATGATACATGATTATGGTCCAATAACTGATCCTTGTGGGACGCCTTCCAGAGGTGTATGAGGCTTAGAAATGTTGTCATCTACAGATATATATTGAGACCTACGAGTGACAAATGACAAAATTTAAAACAAATTCTAAGCCTAATATTATTCTGGAAGGTGTCCCACAAGGATCAGTTATTAGACCATTATAATTAACCATGAATACAGCACCATTGGAAGACGTCATTGATTTACATTGCATTGGCATCTAGCGCCCCCTGTAAAGAAAGTAAACATACTTATGAGACCATTTTTGCACTATAATGTTTTTAGGGGCCAGTGATTACACTGACAAAATTTCATCGATATAGCTGCTTCACTTCTGGGTGATGTCAACAACTTTTTGATACCCCCTCGTACACCCGCAGTATCCCGCGATGCCTGAACAACGAATCAAAACAAAGCGTGGTGGTGCACGCATTGTACGGCGCACACGCGGATTTCATCAGACACTTTCAATGCACTCCGCGTATTTTAGTTTCTTGCTTTCTGATTGGTTCGACATTACTAAGAGTGTATGAATTTGATTAATAAGTTGTTCAGGTATGTTAGTTTTCGAGAAATTAGAATATTGAATGTTTTATTCCCGATAAGTATAAACATTTACCAGGAGAAAACAACCTTACAACAAACTGGGTATAGTTTCTGGCAAAACATAGCATAGATATAGCACAAGAAGTATTGGCAATCAAGGATAAATGCGAATTAGTGCCATTTAAATATTGTGTTAGACAATTTGTCTAAATCAAGCACAACATACAAAGAGCTGCGATACATGTATGAGTAGAAGTGTCTCTGTTCTCAATTTTCGCAGTACTGTACGCCAGATAATTTGATTCATCTATCGTTTCACATGCCAATATGATAATTTAATGAGGCAAAACATTATAATGGGCAGAAGTGTACTTTAGGTCCCAGATATTGTTATATCGGGCGATGCTGGTACATAATGATGCTACAAGTGTAAGTTGTCCCACGATACTGGTACATAATTTTGTTCCAGTATTGCCCGTGACTGGTACATTTTATATGTCCCAGTATCACCCGATACTGGAACACTTACTTTGTAACAGTATTGTACGATACTGGGTGTTCCCGTATCGGACGATACTAGTACAGTCCAGAATCTGGGACCTAAAGTACACTTTCCCTTAACATATTTGTTCTAAAAAAAAGGTGATTCCCTCTCGGTAGCACAGCGAATTGATTTTGCATGTAGATCGAAATTTGAAAAGTACGTTAAGGATTACATAGCAAGTGATTGGTATTGTCGTTCATCATCTGTGAAACAGATCATAGATAATGCACGGTATGACAGCAGTGCGTCAAACACAAACTAATGGCATTTTGTGTCCGGCGGAAAGTAAAAACAAATCATCAAACAATACTAATTCCTCACATCTAGTTTGAAGGTCGGTAGTATTGTGATTAATGATCAGGTACTTTATAAGTCACAGGCGTGCATCTGACTTACTTCATGACCTGAGTGCGTGTGAGCTTAAACATTGGATGGAATGTACAAAGCTTCACCGAACGCTTTTACATCACCTTTTTCCCATCCCTGCCACCGAAAGACGTGATAACAGTAGCCAGACAAACTGTGATCAAACGTTTCTGACACCGCTAAGATATTCTCTGATCCTGTCTTATACAGTCGGACAATAGGCCCAACCTTCAGACTCAGATGCTCGACTCCTATTATCGCTAGTATTTCTCCCTTTCTAACACCCTCTTTACCCACGACTAATATATCTCCCGTACTTCTGCCAATCCACAGTGTATCGTTGACACTGAGCAATGAGCACACATGGACACCCCCTTGGATCTCATGATAGGTTGACGGTCTGCCGCGTTGATTTCTCTCGTTATAACCAGACGCCGCCATACTATATGCAGCATCCCCTATGATGCTTTCAACATTGCCTACATCACTATCACTACTCTCTCTGGCATTAGAGAAGCTAGAGGGACGCTTCCCACCTAGTATGTTTACCCCCACGGACGGGTGCCCTTTTTCGCAATTCAATGACGCCATCGGTTTCTCGTCAGACATATGGCATTGGTATACATGGGAGGATTTGGACAAGAAACACCAAATGTGATTGCTAGAGTAAATAATTTCGCTCAAAACCTGTACCATCCCCGGGCTACTCGGGATAGATATATACCCTTTGTGGACACTGTGATCCCTGGGGTTAACCCTCATGATTCTATCACCACAACCAACCAGCACTACATCTGAATTGCCATCCTTGTCGACTGTTAAGATCAAACGTGTGCAAGGATTGAACCTATCCGTCAACTGTATCACTTTGGTTGGCCCGTTGAACATTACTGTACCATGCTCATAGACGATAATTCTTCCGTCGTTGAGACCAACGTAAAGGTAGTTAGTCTGGGTGTCCGTGTCATTAGATTTCTGTGAATATTATCATTAAAAATAGAGGGAAAATCTGATAAATATTCATGCACGGTGACACCAAACATGTTTCAGGATTTCGATCTGTTTCTAGCCATCTTGATCCATGATTCTCCTATTTCTGGAGGGGTAGGGGGTGGGGGGGGGGGGGGGGGGGGTACCGCGCCATTTTGTCCCGAAGCAATGGTTATGACGTCATATTTTTGTCGATTTTCAGAACTCTTGTATTGGATTTACGTGCAAAAAATATGCCCTTGGCATCATACTTTCCCAGGTGTGCAGTTCATTTTAAATTTCAGATGTTCTAAAATGGATGGTTTTCTAAACAATTCGAGAAAGAAAATCGAACTGCACACCTCAGAATTGCAAAATAAACATAAAACAAGTCAACTTTTTTGTGCCTTTGAACAGAGTGGCGGCCGGGAAACGTGGGAATGATAATTTAACAGTTTAGTGTAGTGGAGAGAACGTCGTCTTGGGAGCGAAAGGTTGTGGGTTCGAGCCCCATTAGGAGCACTTTTTGTTTTATATGCTGGATTTGCTTAGCCTGCCGGCATCATCTGTATGCTTGTCCACACGGACTGCTGGAGTTTACCGTATCAGTTACGCCATTTTTTTTCTCGAAAATGTCAAACAAAATTACCGTTCTTTTAAAAATAAGGATTATAATCAAATTACAAACACATTTTGTGCGAGAGCAACACACACATTTGGCAAAAATGGCACAATAAAAATCCGTTCGTTATAAATAGATAGATATGGTTAAATAATAAAACTATCACAATTACAGTCGTTGATCTCTGTGGCGTGCGTAGGTTGACCATGTCGTTGGCAATCGGAAATCACGGGTTCGAATATTCCTTTTATTTTTCTATTTTTTAAACTTGATGGTAGATTAATGTAACATCATTGTTATGTCAATTTTTATCAATTATAAATGCCGCCCATGCGTTTATAGTTTTCTTTTTATTTATTTATCTATCATAAATGTATCCTTGATTTATTTAACTTTGTATCTAAACAATTAAAATGCGTAAACAATTATATTATTGCTCGATAAATAGAGTGATTTTACTTGAGTTCAGTTTTATTAATGATAGCAAAACTTGTTGTAAAACCATTTTTACCAGTGTGTCCAACAATTTCTCCTTTGCACACTTTGGTATACATTCAGAGATATCATTTTTAGCTTGTTATAGCTAGGTTATAAGCAAGTTTGCGACCGGGTTTGCGACCTCTATGATTTTAGGCTGGTAACACAAACCCACAGTGCATTTCGTTAAAACAGTGTAAATTATTTTTCCACGATACGTATCACGTGATAACCACGATCGATTTCGCAAAATATCGCAAAATGGCGCGGTACCCCAACCCCCCTAGCTTGTGGGCAAGGCACATTAACAGGGTATCCATCCTTGTTTTTTAGCACGAAGCCCTCAGTCTATTTTCCGCAATAATTAGCAGCGTGTTGCATATCGGATACACGCGACATTACCCAGCAATCTTGAAGAAGAAAAACGTGTTTTCAGTACTTAGCTTTGTTTACTGTTTAGACACTAAAAAGCACTGTACATGTATATATCACCATTAAAAATTACACCAAAAATACTTGAAAACCCTGACAGCAAAGCTATATAACTGAGTATACCTGAACTCGGTACCATACCTGCAGTTTTCCATCAAGATACAGTAGACAATTGACAATGAATTCCTCGGACCTCAACAGTGTCTGGCGTGGAATTGCTCCTCCCCTCATCCGTTCATGAATGTCAATACCTTTCCTCTAAAAAACAAACAATGTTGAGATACATTGGTTTAACACTTTCCAAGCCACCTTCCAAAATTTTACAAAATGTTTCAAAAATGTTAAAACTATTGAACGTCATTACCATATGTGGAATCAGTATTAAAAATGCATTACAATAAGTACAAGCATGCCTTAGTATTGGTTCAGTAATCCTTGAGATAGATTGAAAGTTGGGAAAGGTTTCTGACAAATCTGTTTTGTATATGATAAAACCAATAGCCACGTGGAAAGTGTTAACATCTCACTGTCGGTGACTAAAACCGAAAACGTGATGTTGGATTCTAATATACCGAATTGCGGGTAAAAACTAGTACGTACCGATCTGAAGAGTCTACTGGTTTCCACAAAAGCGTACTGAATTCCATAGGAATTTCATTGTGATGAAAAGTTTATTTCTTGAAAAAGTTCTGCTACAAAAAAACAACCTGTAAGTAATGTTACGCCCGCTCAATTTGCTTAAGATATATTCTTTGTGCACGACAAACATTAAACTAAAATAAACATAAAGAGAAAAATGATCATTGATCCGAGCGTTAATAGTTACATCAGTTCCTGTGATATGCAGATTGTCGGCCAATGTACTGCATAACACCTTTGGTCCACTCAGGCATATGTGTGGCTCTTGTGTCAGACTGTCGACGTTGATTTCTGTGAGACCTCTCCGGATGTTATCTCCTGACCAACACCCAATGACGTTAGCATTCAGACTTTCCGCCTGCTGTATTAAAATGAGATTTCAGGGTGTTATATCGTAACACACGTAACAGGTACTCTCAAGAATTATGGGTGCGGTTGCATCCACTATGTACATATATAACGTTTGTATATTTCATTCTATTCTTAAAACAGCGCTTATCAGCAATTGCCCTATCATATCAACCAGTAGGAAGGATCGATGATTACAAAGGCCATGACAGTACTCATTATGAAGGCATTAATCTTTTCGGTTGCAACGGAGCTGAAACATGGTTAATCGTAATAGCGGATTCAAAGAAAATGTCAGCTTTTGAAATGTGGTGTTTGTGTAAGATATTAATAATATCATGAAAAGAGCATAAGACCAATAATGAATTTGTCAGAAGCCAGACTGGCGACCAAAACTCTCTGTATAATAAGATCATATGCAACAAACTGCAATACATTGGAAATATTGCTAGACGAGAGGGCAACAATCTAGAAAAGGTGATAATTATTTTTCTAATAAATAATGCTCAGTGTTGTGCTTGCCCCCTTCCTTTAAGTGTGCGTATTCACAAAATGGTGATTTCTGATAATGAACGTACCAGCCTTGCATTTTAACTTTTAATAATAACCTTTTGGTCTTGTTTTGGAAAACATGCAACCGTATCTACATCCTCTAGTACTCGGAAATTCTGCAAGCATAGGAAACCTGGTTTTCTCATCAAGCTAAGAATCTCCGTGGCCGACCTCCTCTTGTCTGGATCCTTATGCCAGCATTTTTCCATCACCCATTCTAAACTTTTGAAGTCAGGGTGCATAGTATAATCCTGAAAGTTGAAGTCAGGTTGAATACATACACTGGTTGAGGAATTATCTCGGCTGCTTGAGATGGGTTGGTTTTCATCCGGATGCAATCCAGTTATGACGTGGTAGAGTATCATTCCGGCGGAAAATATGTCAACCTATATGCGATACATAATTTTTATTTCAAATATGTACTATACGTATTACAAAATGTAAATACATAAGAATTAAATAAACAGTTTAGAGTTGAAGTCAGAGAAAACATAATTTTAAGTAAAATAACCGATGCACATTGGAATTTAATTTGAATACACCCAATTGCAAGGAAGATCGTAGTATGTGGAATCTGTTTTGAGGCATTATGGTATTATGATAATTATTTATTTCAGCTATTTCAACAATAGTGTGGTGTTAGTATGATGTGCTGCAAAGAGAACCAGAATCATAAACCACTTTACCTTTTCATCGAAAGCTTTGTTTGCGATGATCTCCGGAGCAACAAAGCAGTGCTGACCAGCACGTCCACGAACAACGCCTGCGGTATGTGACTGCGAAATACCTAGGTCGATTAACTTCACATTGATCTCTTCTTTTGGGTCATCTGAGAAAACCACGATGTTGTTGGTTTTTAGATCGGTATGGGTGATTCCCTCCTGGTGTAAGTATTCCAAGGCTGTGAAGAGCTGGAAAGCGATCTTAAAGGTGAGCATTCGATCTAGAATGCATCCATGGAACTCTTCTTCGGTTGCCATGGCTGGAGCACTAGTTGTCAGCACGTCACGCAAAAACGATGCCAAATCTCCCATTGGTGCCAGTTCCATGGCGAAGCAAAGATCTTTAAGACAGAAACCAAACACCCTTAAAATACAGGGATGTTTTAGCCTGCATAGCATTTCCAACTCTCGCCGATATCCAGGGAAACTACACACTGTATGCTCAGCTAGCTCACTGACAGACATAGTGTCGTCAGGGACATCTTTCAGGAAGCTTTTCACTGCTCTTGTGTGACCTTCTACTTTAGCTTGGTATACCATGCCAAACGAACCCTTACCAAGACGCCTAGATTCGGCATCATCGACTCGTGGCACATTGTGAAGCTCTTTGAGATCCACATCCACTAGGTATACATCTGGGATCATGTCTTTGAGGTTTATTGTGTGGACTGGTTTCCTGTTTTAAAAAAATCCAGTACCGATTATTTAAGTTTAATTTTTTTTATTTTTAAATCAAGCGAACTCTTATCAATCAACGCTCTATATTGTTTGTTAGGTTACACGACAATCAAAATAACGGACAAGGTGTACTTTAGGTCCCAGATCCTGGACTGATCCTGGACTGTACTTGTCCGATACTGGAACACCCAGTATCGTTCCCAGTATCGTTCGATACTGATACAAAGTCAGTGTTTCAATATCGGACGATACTGGAACATATAAAATGTTCCAGTATCGGACGATAGTGGAACACATTCATATACCATTATGGTTCAATACTTGGACAGTATCACTCGATACTGGAACACAAATCTGACAACGCCCTACAAAAAAATACAGTATCGACCGATATTGGAACAGTAAAATCGTACCAGTATCGAGCGATACTGGCAACTTTTATGTTTTTATACTGGTATACCAGTATCTAGGACATAAAGTACACCTTTTCCAAAATAACTATTACAAGATAGTTTGTAGTCATTTGCATAAGCCAAATAGTGATTCTCATTGGTTGGCAACTGATATCCAGCATTCACTTTAGCACACGAATTGCAGCCCTTACCCGTTGCAGTTCATTGTTGTTTCTTCACTGCTGAGAGCTTTTGCACTTAAATCTGTCACCTGAAATATTGCGCAGGTTTCTTTGATATGGGATAGATTCTTTGCCATACCCAGAGGAGTGCCAGGGTTGCTGAGTGCGTCACTGAGACAGGAAGGACAAGGTGTAAGTCGTCTAACTGCATTCACTTGATCTATAACGTCAAATATGGACATTGATTACTGGATTAAGTCCTCCCTGTATTTGATTAAAAATGGCTACTCGCACACATAAACTCGCATTGCTTCGGTTGAGATCAGAAGCATACCGACGTGTTTATGTAAGATTAAATGATTCACCCTATTTATCCAACGTTTTGCTACATAGCCTAGATACCAGGAAAATGTTTTTAACAAATGAGGGAAACGTGAATTTTAGGGCACATATTCTGGACTGTACTAGTATCGTCCGATACCGGAACACCCAGTATCGTCAGATACTGGTACAACGTCAGAATAACAGTATCGCCCGATACTGGTACATATTAAAATGTTCCAGTATCGGGCGATACTGGAACATAATTATGTACCAGTATCGTTCAATACTGGGACAAATCTCACTGGTATCACATGTACCAGTATCGCCCGATACTGGAACATAAAAATATTCCAATATCATTTAGATACTGGAACACAATTTGGTGTTCCAGTATCGACCGGTACTAGAACAGTTAAATCGTACCATTATCGACCGATACTGGCAAATTTGATTATCCAGTATTGAACGATATTGGTATATCAGTATCTGGGACCTAAAGTACACGTTTCCTAATCGATATATTGCATAATGGCTAATGTCGAGAAATTAAACTTGCTCTGAATCAAACAAATGTGTTCGACTTCAGACGCTCCTGTGACCTCCTGGAAAACAGAGTCACAATAGTTGTAGATCTTCTTTACTTTGCTTCATACGATGCAAACTAATTAGCTAAATATCACTCAAAATTGTCATATATTACCTGCATACCATTCCTCCACGAGATATTCAATGCGATCGACAAAAAAACCGACGCTCTTTCTTAGGAGTTCCTTTTCATTGCTCTGTATCGATAGGCAAATACAAGGAGATCCGTCCAATAGGGACAGTAATTCAACGTTGATCTGTTGACTTTCGCTAGCTATTGCAATCCCATTTTTCCAAGCTGTTTTATGGGCGAACGATCCTCTGCAATCATAGTATTTCGATAAAAATCAACATTATACACTACAAAAATGTCTTGATTGATTTAATAAGTATATTATATTGTTTGAGCTCGACAACAGGGAAGTTACGAAGTTCAGTTGTATTTGTATATGAAATGCTAGTGAGTGTTTAGAATGTATATCCAAGGCTTACTATACTAACAATCGGTTCATTAAGATTGTAATAATGTTGACCACCTTGGATATCAATTCATATTCTTGAAGAAACAAGCATCTCATTTACGTTTGAAATCTTGAAAACCTACTTTCTGTACACTTTTAATGGTTTTACAACATATATTTCGATTCAGTAGTTTGTATCCAAACAAAGCTCAGCGACGCCATCTGTAGATAATGAAGCCTTCTATTAGCTATAGAAAGTTATGTTCAAAAGGTCATTGACCTGATTGTTCTGCCGCTCGTTCAAACAGTTTCCTGTTGTTTTGTTGTTGGTTTTTTACACGTATAACCGAATCAATATTGATACAAGATAACAAGATTTCCTCCCCTGGAATATTCCAACAAAAATGTTAATACTTTCCATGCGGCTATTCATTTTGCCATATAGGCCTATACAGATTTTTGTCAGAAATCTTTCCCAACTTTCAAAGTCTAAAAGGATTACTGAACCAATACTGTTTGTACTGGTGTTAATGCATTCTCATGGCGAGTCCACATATGGTATTGAAATTTTAAAAGAAATTGAAACATTTTGTGACATTTTGACATGGAAAGTGTTAACCAATGGATATGGCGAGTTTACCTTGGATCAGATTGTGACGTCATCGTACGATTTATATCGATCAAGATACGACAAACAAATCTAGTCATGAAGCCAGTGGGAACAAACGGCAATATATACCATCGCATCACGACATGTCGGAATATGTCGGATATAATTGGTTTGAAACCTTCCACATAAGGCTGTGTGTCGGTCAGCAACAAAGGCAATATGAAGCTAAAAATAAATAAATAAATAAACAAATAAATAAAACTGAAAAAGACAAACAATATCAACATTAAGAGGAAGAATTCGTAATACGCATTTGAGGGCAGGTGTTCTTGTTCTAATGTCATTTCATTATGATTTATGATTAGATATTGCAATACATTTTAATATTAAGATCCGTGTACCTGTCCTCGGACGCTTTCAAAGCGATCTCGAAGCGGCCTAACAGTTGTAAATATGCCCCGAACTGTGACTCATCGAAACCATATTCTTCTGCGTGGACCTTCAGCTCGTCCTTAGCAACCTTTATGTTTCCGCGTTGACCACTAGCTGCAGACAATGACTGACAGAGCCAATTAGGATCCAGGAAATATAAGTTGGCCAATCGATACGTGTGGTCACTAATGTGGACAAAGCTCCCAGTATCGGTCAGGAACTGAATCACTGAAATGAATTACGTTGGCGTTGTTGTTACATCATGCTCGGTATTTTCTGTAGTTATAATTAAGGCCGCGATGTTTAAACCTGGCAACACTTTCGCGAGCGCCGTGGCCGTACTTGAATTCTCAGTTCTTGTACATGTACATGTACATTAGTACGTTGCATGCGGGTGAATCTCCGCATCTGTGCATGCCTGGAGAATTGATTTATACATATAGCGTCTTCTATTATAACGGTTACGACACGCAATTAAGCAATCAAAAGAATGGAGAACTGTATGAATATTCAAACCTCAGATGAAAGTGAATGGTTACACCTCTTCTTAATACAAAATCATTCGGTTGCAGTAACATCTTATTCATTTTACATTCATAACACATTTGATCATGGGATTTTTTGCTGCGACCCTTGATTTCTTTCTGGGAACGCCGCACCGTTCCCAGCGGATTTCGTAGCCTTGTTGATTTGTATGCTAATCTCAAAAAACGAGGAAAGACTTGTGTTTGAAAACATATATTAATCATAAATACCGTAAATTATCACCATTAGGCACTCTTTCAAAACCTTGAAAATACAAATGATCACAGCGCCATCTTGTGATAATACATGTATGTCGAGTGTTTCGAGATCAAATCAAATCGGCAAAGTGCAAAAACGTCCTAAGTCGCTAAAGTATTATTATTTATTGTCAAGAGCCAATCCATTGTCAGTATAGTATGTTAATTTTAATGTGATCAAGACAACGCTGGTTTATTAATTGTGAGGCATTTTATTACTTAATAAGAATAATAGATCTGTTTAAAAGCGAGAACATTTTAACAAAGGCGGGTAATTTACACATTGAAACGTGGTCAAATCATTATTTGTTTGTAAGGGTTTTATTTTTTTATTTTTTTATTAGTATATTAATTAATTAATTAATTAATTAATTAATTAATTAATTAATTAATTAATTAATTAATTAATTAATTAATTAATTAATTAATTAATTAATTTACCTGTTTATTTATTTATTTATTTTCGTTTTTATTTTCAAAAATGAATAGGTCTAGGGTCACAGGTCACTAATAGGTATATCAAATAAGGTGGGGCCGTTTCAAAAAATCCTTAAAATCGTGATACGTGTCTCTATTTTAAATAGAAGTTGTCAAAAAAACATAACATTTTTGGTATCATATTAAAGACAATTTATCCAGCTACCGAATAAAAAAAGGATTAAAGCCACATGTTTAGCAACGGTGAAGTTATCAATCTAAACGTCGAGTGAGTCAAGGGTGGGGCCGGTGGATGAGGCGCCGGTGGATGAGGCGCCCATAGGTTTCTACACAAAATAGCGGAAAACTAGAACTTTTGAATTTGATGCCATTTTAAAAGTATACATAGGAAAGTTTTCAAAGTTCTCATATGTGTTAATAACATGTGCCTGCTACTATGAATAATAATATTGAATTGTTATCTAGACATTCTCTACTAGAATATGATGTTCAATTCAGGGAGTGTTTTAATGTAAAAAAATACACAGTTTTATTCATTTTATTGATTGAACAATGGCCAAATCGCAGTCTCTCTATTTCATTTGTGTGACTCTTCGGTTCTTTTCTACCCTGGGTAGTAAAACATATTACTAAAAAAGCCAGAAGCGTTTTTCACAGAATTGTTCATAGATTTATGAAAAATGTGCTATTTATACCTATTTTGGATCACCCTGTATTCAAAATAAAAGGAACTTTAATGATATTCATGTAGTTCATTTTGATAACCATTTTCCTTTAAATTAAATAGTCCATGCTAACTAAATTTCATAGAATATTATATACAAACCTTCATTTTATGCATTATTTCATCATAATTTTAGACACCCTGTACTTTTCCTGTGTACATTTTGGGCAGGTGATTCTTAGCAAATTTAGTAGCACCTTCTGCGGTTGTTCTGATCTTCAGCTAAACCCTAATTGTACAAACTATCAAAATATTTTGTGAGGAGCAAAAACGATCAACTTTTTTATGTTTCACCCTGTAAAAATGTTACACACCCTGTATAATTTGATTCTTTTTTGCAAAAATGAAAAACCTTGAATCATAAGCTTTTCCAACAATATATAGTTTGTGGGTCATTAAGTATGTAAAACTAAAGTTTTGTCCCGTTTAATCAGAATTGGTGCATTTCTCAACATTATTAGAAGTGAAACATTTTTTTGGACCAGTTTGTGACTTCTGACCCTATCAGTTTTAACTTTGGAAAGGGGTATTTACATATAAAACAAATTATGTGTTAAAACCAGCCACCAATGACAACCATAGTCAATCAGTCAACTGTGCATATTAGTATAGAGACTGCCTGCGTTTCATACCAGTCATGGTGCGGGTACTAGTAAACTCTATTTAAGATTTTCGGGACATGAACTCTGACCATCTTTTAAGTTAAGATATAGTCAATGGAAGTTGAGCATAACTTGCAATTGAATAAGGAATGTGTTGGTACAAATCCCGTTTAACAAATACTATTGATCTTTTCAATGGAATTCCTTCTGCTGCAGAACACTCAATTCAAGCGACATAAATTAGTGTTACTTCAAATTGACCGGGCAGAAATTACTATAGCTATTCGATATTGCTATTGATACCTACACGTAGTAACAGTTTTAGGAATACTAAGTGTAATAGCTGCTACAAGAGATTTGGGAAGCTGCGCAACAATAAAGTTCTGTACAATTTTGTATGGGAGCCATTCTGCTAAGCGCTTCATTTACATGCATGGCTGCACTGATCCATTTCAAGGACATTATAATATGCAGATAATCTTATCGTTTTTGATATTATACTAAGCAGTAGGCCTACGGCGCGGCTACATACAACTTTCGAATGGTTTCGAGTCAGGAAGTCAAGGCATGAAAATACCGTCTATTTTGATCGCCCCGGCCCGCCAGTAAAGTGAGATTTCAAAAAACAAATAGAAATCGGGTCATTTACAACTCGCGATTGTGAAGGATTGCCTCCATCAATTTTGATTATCTTAGGGTCATTTTGAACGGGAAGTCCTATTTATGTAAGATGTCATTTCCGATTTAATAAAAAACACAATTGTTGTTACTATTTTTGAGTCGATAAAGATGCATTTTAAATGCGATCGTAAACATCGTATTTTTGATGATTTTTAGACGTCATAGCAAAAATTGTATGCACAAGAAATGTTCCTTAACGTATAAAACTTGATCAAAAATATGTTTATTTGTAATACATTTTTGGACAGGGGTCAGGGCCACGACTTTTATTCACCTACGGTAAAAATATACGCCATTTTCCAACTCACAGAGACTAAATCGTTTTTTCTAACAAAAGGTATTCAGCGGGATTCGAACCGAGGAGGGGAGAATCTATCTATTAGATTACTAGTCCATATTCGTAACCGCTCGGCCATAACTACTTACTGACGTGTCTATGTGTTCTCTATAATAATGAACTAGTGGTGAACTATTGAGTATTCGACGAAATTTTAGCCAAATTGAACCCAGTTTCTAAATTGTATTTTAAATGTGAAAACGGTGTCGGTGCAAGCTAGGTTTGGATTCTATGTAAAGAGCAATAAATTGATGATCATGAAAGGTTATTAATTTAAAACTTTTAATGAGACAGGGGTCAGGGCCATGGGAAATATACCTTATTTTTTCAGTAATGACAAACTCTTCTTCAGAAAAAGGCATTTTCAAGCAGAAACTTCCCTGCAAACATGACTTTAGCATGTACAAATTTAAAAACATTCGCCTAGTCACATGGTGTTGAACCACATTTAAATGCCTTAAAGGAAGTGTCCCGCAAGTATAAAAGTGTGCATTATATGTTAGAAAAATAACTATCAAGCCCAACTTTTGTAATTATATAGAACAAAACACCACACTTATGACAAAAACAAATAAAAACCGCAATCTCTCAACATGCACTTTTTAAAATTCGCGGCGATCGAAAGTCCCAGTGTCGATGATGTCATAGTTATACAATGCACATGCGCACATTTTAGCACCGATACCCGTGACGTCATCGACACCGGGACTTTTGACCGCCGCGAATTTTAAAACTTGCATGTTGAGTGATGGCAGTTTTTATTCATTTGTGTGACTAGTATGGTGTTTTGTTCTATATAATTACGTGATTTCGGCTCGATAATTATTTTTCTAACAAATAATGCTCAAGGTTGTGCTTGCGGGACCCTTCCTTTAATGTTGTCATTGTATAAGGCTGACATTTTGGCATATTGAATTGCACGAGATCGATATCCTCTTTTCAAGGGAAAACAAAATCTCTTTGTATACAATTGACTAACTCAACGTTGGCATCTGACTGAAAACAGCCTTGATGATTCACGCAACGCATAGTATTTCGGAATGTAACCATTCTTTTAAGAATGATGGTTACATTCCGAAATACTATGCGTGTACGTTCCATGTTTAAAAACATGGAACCACAATAGAAACTGCAATCATTTGCGTTCAGGTATTACAGCTCTAGCGCACGTAATACTTAAGCGATTAGAGATTTAACAGCACCTGCAAGAAGCTTATAACATAATCAATAATTCCCATTGTTTCAAAACCTAATCGCTTCAATATATTAATTTTAAAAGAAGTATGGGGATCAGCAACGGGCAAAAATCTTCATACTAAAATACATCTTTGATCAACGACTTCGACTTAAACGTTAATCCGACGTAGCATAGTGGTCACGATGTAGGGCTCCCACGCATGAATACCAGGTTCGAATCCTCAACAAACCATAAACTGTTTTTATAAAGAAATACTGCTCATAGGTCACCTAGCCAGATGCGGAGGCTGGCGATATATTATATGAAACCAAAAGAAACACTGTTTATTTTTATTTTGTAGTATTATGGGATGAACGTTTAGGCTGCTGTCGGTTTGGGCCTAACTATCATAACCAAATAGACCCATAAATATTAGTCCACCTCTATGTGTGTTATAGTCATTTTACGTCATCCATAGGATAAATAATCAACTAAATATGCACATAATTATCATATCTAAAACTCTTAAACACAATCAATCAATCAATAAATTAATTAGAACCAGGCATGAGAATAGAGTTATTTAAAAAATAGCAGGAAATTGGGGAAAATCCCTGACAGAGCGCGTGAAATTTGGTAAAAAAAAGGCCCGAAACAGGTTGAAATTACAAGAAACTGCGTAAAATGTGACTATAAAAAACAGGAATTCCTGCTTTTTCATGAAAATGCTCATATATATATAACTAAGGGAGCGTTCATAAATACTCTGGTAGGGGGGGTTGGGCAATTCAGGGGGGGGGGGATCAAAAAAATTGTAAGCCTCAAAAAGGGGGGATCAAACAAAATAAGTTGCCGATAAGGGGGGGATCAAACAAATTTCTAATGTAAAAAAGCCGCAAAAAATTTGCGCGCAATTACCTTTCGGGAATTAGTTTAAAGCCAAAATGTATCCCAATCATGACAGAATTAGTGTCAAGAAACAATTTTGTATAAAATAGCACATTTTGCATGGGCCTCCATACATTTACTTTAGCTTGATTTTATGAAGGCAAGCCTCAATCATAACAAAGTAAGTCTAAAAGTAGCAAATTTTTCTTGCGCTGCGCGCGTCTGTTAAGATATCAGGTCAGAAAACCTACAGCCCTGGACCCTACGCCGATTTGGTCAGTGCCCCCCCCCCCCCCCCCCCGGGCAACAAGCCTTCTGGCTACGCCTATGTTTAAAGGCTGATGGAAGTTAAGATATTCAAAACAACTCAGTCATAATCCGTTATTACCCCACCAAACCTACAAATGTAACAGAAGTGTGGTTTGGCATATGGGGGGGGGGGGGGGGGGGGGGGGGGGGGGGGGGTCAAAATAAATTTCAGACCCTGAAAGGGGGGATCAATAAAAATAAGACTTTCTCGAAGGGGGGATCATTTTTTTTTTAATGCCCGGGATGCTAATTTGCCCACCCACCCCCACCAAAGTATTTATGAACGCTCCCTAACCGAACTTCTTAAAAATAATTATGGCAATGATGACTAGCTCCTCATATAAAAGGACGGAATCTAGAACAAATTAAAGATAAATTTACAGAAAACATGATTTAAAAATAAATTTGACTTTGATGGGTCTCGAACTCACGCCTTGGCTTTAACCATACGTCTGTATTTCAAGTCCGGTGCTCTACCAATTGAGCTAATCTGTACGATACAACAGATAGGGTTTTAGTATGTAATAACTTCTACAGTGGATTGGCTCTTGACAATAAAATAATACTTTAGCGACTTAGGACGTTTTTGCACTTTGCCGATTTGATTTGATCTCGAAACACTCGACATACATGTATTATCACAAGATGGCGCTGTGATCATTTGTATTTTCAAGGTTTTGAAAGAGTGCCTAATGGTGATAATTTACGGTATAGGCATAATTGTCATCTTATCCTCAAATTTGTTTTACATACAAGCGCAATACTCACATCCATCAATGACCATCCGATTACTAATAACATATTCTCCCATGTCAATCTTACGAAGACGCGACTCAAAATCCTCCGTTGTCAGAAAATATGGTCCTTTGTCACCCTTAGTATGCTGTTCTGCAAGCACTTCTACCATATTCTCTCTAATATCCAAAAAGACCTTCGGTACCTAAATATCCCACCGTACACAATAGTAATGATTGTATATGACTTAAACAAATTGTCTATGCTTAATTCTATTAAGTGAATTGAATAGGTTAAATTGCACATAGTGAAGATCGTTGTTGAAATATATATATAGTTAATCGTAACTTTAATATCAAATCTATGATTATAGCTCACACTTTAAAAACGCGTAGTTGAACAGAAAATGAATTATTCATACGTAACATGATGAGTATGCATGATGTATACTAAGTTAGCATCAAACTACTGGATGTGGATTTGGATGGTTACTGGACCAACACTCCATATGGAACCATACGACCAGGGTTGGTATATTGCATATGCTTGCTTGTTTGTGAATTCATTTTTTTACCCGCAAATATTACGTCAGGGAGTCTTGAGTTGTGTTAGTGGAGAAATGTATGAATGCAATCTTATTTTATCCAAGAATTGGCCACAGTCATGTTCCAGTATATCATGTATAAAGTGGAAATAACACCTGGAGATTTTTTCTCTCTATACCTTGCGCCCAATTAAGTCCACTGGATGATTACCGCCATCTACGTCGGTAGTTTTCATGGCCAACGCAATCTCGAGTATCTTCTTTGACAATGTCTGTATCCCTCTACCGTTGGAACGATAAGAATCGACGTAAATCTCGTCCTTGATTGCGCCACACAATGCGGATTTCCCATCCTCTATGAGCTTGGCTCGGAGTATTGGTTCCCCCGCTGGTTTAGTTCCACTTCTGGTAAGGACGTCAACGTGACTTGCTACCGCAATTACCGGACTATCTTGCGCCATGAGCTGAAATTATTTATTTTCAAAATTTAATTTAGATTTGAGTTTAAAAAAATTGAAATGTCGACGTAATAGAGTGAACTCATTCAATTCAATAGATATTAATACGAACTGTTAAACCATAGTCAATGAGATAATATAAATTCCTCACAAAAAGTATCGAGACACTTAAATATGATCCAATAATTAACGGCCTGAATGGGTATGGACTTATCGAAGCCAATAACCCAGTGCATAATTTTGTTCTGCGTATTTTGACACCTCGATTGTTGAGATATGATGTTGCGGAACAGAGTTATTGTCATTTCAATTGTCGTATGTCCAGTTTCAATAGATGCAGGTTTGCATTTCATTGTTTTGAATGATCAGGTTTATGCTTTATACATATGTGTACAAAAATGCAACATACACTCAGAAAATGAAGATAATGTGTTCCATTCACAACACAGATTTATTGTTTTCATTCAACTTAACTTTGTCATGACTTTGTCTTTATCTTCAGTACTTTGTGTGTCCGCTATCATTGTCCACAACAGCGTGTGTAAAGCATAAGCCTGATCATTCAAAACAGTTGCAAACCTGCCTCGTATCATTCATAGGGACGATTGTCACTTTTGAAACTGCACCTACGCCCATTGAAATGACAATAACTCCCCTCTGCAACATCGGGTCTCAACAATCAAAATATGCAGGACAAAATTATGCACTGGGTTATTGGCTTCGATTAATCCATACCCTTCCGGGCCGTTAATTATTGGATCATGTGTAAGTGTCTCAGTTGTTGAATCAAAAATAGGATCTACCTGTTTCCAGAAGGAAAGGGACAGAGACGAAATACCAAATAATTCAGCTTCCTACATTTTACAGACCACCGATTGCAAGCACTAGCTCACTCAGCATAGCCTTTTGTAGACAACAACAATAGCCTCCACTCAGTCAGCAATCAGATACAGATATCTAATTTCTTAGTCATGAGTTTTTCAAGATGTAGTTCCAGAAAGCAGTTGGAAGGTATTTATTTTAGGCGCCATTTCAGGTATCTTTTAAATATAGATGGCTACGCTCCCCAACAAATATTTATTTCTTTTAAAGGTGTACTAAGAGATGTTTAAGATATTTTGTTTACAACATTTACTTAATATTAAAGATAATCATTATAATTGGCCATTATTGTTGTTTCTACTCACAAAAAAGCAGCAAAACTTGATTAAAACAATATGTTTAAATTTGTTGAAATATCATCGCTATTTATTTCAACTTTTTTTAAAAAAAACGGCCTCTATGTAATATCGTATGTTATTTGAATCGTAAAGAAAAAAAAGCGTAATGCTGTTTACCATAAAATGCTGTCCGAGCCGAGGATGGACTATTTTGAAACGACTTTTTATTGCACAAAGACGGCTGATTTTTTTCTTAATCCTTACAGCTGTAAATAAACCGTAAAACAATTGCTGCCTTATTGTGTCATTCCGTATTGGAGACCTATTTGAGACAGGATATTGACCATACCTTGATGTTAAGTAGCCATGACGGTATCTCTTCAATGTCATCTTTAGCTGCATCCCAGACCAGTAGGTATATAGTGTTAGGAGTAAATAATGCCTGACTGATTGTGCTGTTGGAAGAACCTCCTTCAATGTCCCAGACAGTGTACACTATATTCTCATTTGCCTGTAAACAAAAGCGAAAACATAAAAAGAGAATTAAGATTGTATTATTATCAAATGATATATGAATATCAGAATGTGTTTCCATTAAAACAAAACATTATATAAACAATATCACAAACACAGGATATAAATCGTCGGTGGTATTGCATAGTGGTGTATCGTTGATGGTATTACATAGTGACGTATAGTCGCTGGTATTACATAGTGACGTATAGTCGCTGGTATTACATAGTGACGTATGGTCGGTGGTATTACATAGTGACGTATGATCGGTGGTAATACATAGTGACGTTTGGTCAGTGGTATTACATAGTGACGTATGGTCGGTGGTATTACATAGTGACGTATGGTCGGTGGTAATACATAGTGACGTATGGTCAATGGTATTACTTAGTGACGTATGGTCGGTGGTATTACATAGTGACGTATGGTCGGTGGTAATACATAGTGACGTTTGGTCAGTGGTATTACATAGTGACGTATGGTCGGTGGTATTACATAGTGACGTTTAGTCGGTGGTAATACATAGTGACGTATGGTCAATGGTATTACATAGTGACGTATGGTTGGTGGTATTTTACATAGTGACGTATGCTCGGTGGTATAACATAGTAACGTATGGTCGGTGGTATTGCATAGGGATGTATCGTTGTTGGTATTACATAGTGACGTATTGTCGGTGGTATTTCATAGTGACGTATGGTCGGTGGTTTTACATAATGACGTATGACAGAAAGAAGTAGGGACACTTTCATCAAAATACACTTTTGAGTTTATTTAGCTTCAGAAGACATATATATTCAAGTTAACATCACTGTGGAACCTAAAACACCACCAAAAGTACGAAATTCATGTAAAGAGGATTGCTTCCTTTGATTTTGTACAGTAATGAGATAGGGCAATTAACAAAAACCAACCACAAAAAGAAGTATGGAACACATAGCGTTGGTTAATTTAAATTATTTAATAACATAAACATATCATTTTCTTCATTCTTTTTGCATTTTCTGCAATAGAAAGACTAAAGATTAAATAACATAAATATTTTAAAAAGATAAGTAATTGCTTGAAGAAATATAGAAATATCTTCAAAAATAGTAATTTTACCATATCTCAAAACATCAAAGTGTCCAATACTTCCTTTTGTCGTGGAGGCATAGTCGCTGGTATTACGTAGTGACGTATCGTCGATGGTATTAAGAAGTTACGTATGGTTAGTGGTATTAAATAGTGACGTATTGTTAGGGGTATTACATAGTGACGTATGGTGAGTGTGATAGTATCGTATAGTCGGTCAACCTGGTCTCCCTATTAAACTACTACAGGGTGTCCCAAAAGTCTATGCACGTTTTTAAAGAGTCATATCTCATAAAATATAAATCATATGGTATAAATTTAACCATATTTTGATAGATGAGATTTGGGAAATTAATTTGATACCAAACACAACCCTATTGGTGAACCCACAACATTAAAAAACTGGTTGAAAGTCATTGGCCGTGTGCCAGACCAACCCATACCAAGTACCACACATTGTTGCTAAAGGTGCGCATAAATTAACGGTATGAAAGCAACGTTGCGCATTAGTCACAGTTCACAGCTTACCTTGCAACATTAATGTTATTTAATACCAAATAAATAAGCGTAGTAGACAACATTGCACAGCCAAAGTCTTCATTCAAGATGGTTTAAAGCATAGATAAGCGAATACAAATTGTATGATTCTACGCTGAAACACATTCAGTTCAACTTACTCAACAAAAGTTCAGAAAACATTTCAAAGTAAAACGCGCACCAGGAAGAATATCCATTCTGAAGTTGGTGGATACATTTTTGAACAGAGGAACATATTCTAAATGGGTAAAACAACCTTCGATGTGGCCTTCAAGCAGCAATAAAATAATCCGCTAAGTTTAAATTTTAACATGTTTGACAGCTGTGTGATGTGTGTGTTCACTTTTCTGTTACGTTATTCAATTGTTTAGGTCTGTGTTTTTGCATTAGCACACGTCTCTGTATACATGGACAATATTTCAATTAAATTTCACTATAGAAACGAAAATTATGTGTGATATAGTTTGTTATTATGATGATATCACTGTAATGTAAAATTTTAAATATTTTCCGTGTAACCAACTCTACCCGTATTTTTGTTAATCTCAATAGGTATGGATTTATGAACTTTTTTCCTCCGAAGTATAAAATTACATTTTTGCAGTAATACATATTTTACTTCTAGGGTGGCATTACAAACAAATGTTACTCCAATGTTTGGTATCAAACTTATTTCCCACATCTCCTCTTTCTAAATATGTATTCATATTTTCAATACGACTTATATTTTGTGAAATACAAAGCTTCAAAGTCGTGCATAGACTTTTGGGACACCCTGTATATATGTATAGTTAAGAAATGGTGCTTTATCTGTTTATATAGTGCAGTTTAACGCCCTAAACGGAATAGAAGCGCAACTGACAAAACTGTTTAAGAATGTAGGATATCCAATATTGACTGTTTAAGAATGCAGGATATCCGATATTTATCATTTAAGATTGAGCCATCCTTGTTTTTACTTCCCCGACGGTCGGTGGTAATACAAAGTGACGCACGGTCACATTTTAGTCGTTTTTTGTGATGTATAATCTATTATTTTGTAATGTCGTTTTCTTAATTATGTTTATGAAATCCCAAATCCAAACAGTGATGAGTTAATTGGTTATCATGAACATTGATTTGGTGTACAAAAAAAAACTCATAAGAATTTTGTTTTATGCACTATACGCCACTATGTAATACCATCGACAAATTACCGTCGTATAATCGCCAAACGAACCTTCGATATATTCATCTTACTCCGTGCCCATTCCGTAACGGTTACTATTTTGTTCACTGCGGGCGGGTTGATGCCTAGTAAACGATTTACGAGTGCTGTTTTCCCGCTACCCTTTAATGAATAGAAATTAATGAATAATAATAAAACAAATATAATAATATACAGTTGCATGAAATAAAACAGATGCGGAAATAACAGTCCAGATAACAAGCTTCCTGTCTTTCATCTCCCGGACTTACCGTCTTGACAAAGGACGGCTAGTCCGAAAGCTTGTTAAACAAATTGTTATCTGGGATGATACTTCTGCCTGTGTTTTATTACTCGCAACTGGTTTATTTATTGCAACTATATCATTATTTTCAACAGAGAATCTTTGCGATTAGTGATTGTATGTGATTGTTCTTCCTATAACTACAATCAGGGAAAACATTACGGTTCCGTTCCCTGTAAGTTATCCAACTTTCTTGACCACAGCTTTGATGCTTGATCCAGGGGTATAACTCATCCCCTCCTACACCTTTTATCTGATTTATTTCACACCACCTGTGTCATGCCAGCGTGCTTGCTACCATTTCCACCACTGTCCTAAGCATGGATCAAGGCTATTTACACTGCAAAAAGGTTGCTTAAAATACGTTGCTAAAAGTACTATTATCATCTGTTGGTTGACGTGTTGATTAAAATTTATTCAATATATGTAGAAAGTTAGGCGTTGTATAAAAGTAAAAAATCCCCAGCGTTGAGCAATTCGTCGAAAATAATGTCCTTAAAATGTCGGTGGAAACTGTTTCTGTTGCTAAAATATGTTGCGTAAAAATATTCCACTTGGGCAACTGTTGCATGAGCATTGAGGAAAATCACGAAACAGTTGATGCAAGTTACGCACATGTGAATTTTAGGCAACTGTTGTCCAAAAAAGCCAATTTCGTGATTGCGTCATTCAATCATTATGGCAATCATTTTTCCTTGATTGTAGGTTCATATAAATATAAACAATTTATTTGAAATTTGGTATTCTCATGCTTGGCTCTCATAATTGTTGGGCTACCGTTTATCGGTGTACCCTTTTTTCATAAATTAGACAAGTAAATCACGTGTTCTTTAATGATCTTAGTGTGCATGATCATACATGATCATTTGATAAAAATATTCGTGCTAAACTAATTCCGATAGTAAGTCAATATAAATATTTTTATTCTAAAATAAATCATGTTGTTGTTTTACCTTTGGACCGATAACCATAAGCTTGATCCCTCTGTATTGCTTGTAGTCGAGAAAGTTTTCTCGAAGTGTTTTCAATACCGCTGGTGTGTCAACTCCTTTCGTTGTATCTGCTCTGTTCGCCTTTAAGATACTAGCGACTGCTGGTGGATCGGTGATAACGACCTCATCAAGTTTCAAGGAAAAAAGCGATCTTAGTACGCCCAGTCTCAAGGGCAGTTTAGTAATGCTCTTGTTACTGTAATGAAATAAAGGGTATCAGAAAATGTACTCAATATTTAGGTATAGACATTATAGGCCTATATGCCTATTGAAATGGGTTTTGTTTATATGTACTAACTGACAGAAAAGGCTCACTTCAAGAGGATTTGTATCACACTAAAGGGCTGAGCAGACTCCACAACGCTCGAACTCTTTGCACTCTCACACATGCGTAGTAGCTCCACCACAACAAAATGACGCATCCTGATTGGTCAACGGTGGTCAACGCTTGCCCTCAGCGTTGGAGCGTTGTGGAGTCTGCTGAGCCCTTAATAGTTGAAAACAGAAGCAAACGTTTGTTTCTGAACTAAAAAAACACCACACTTTGAAATCTAGAACAAGGATCATTCAATCGTATTCAACAAATGCATACCTGGAAAGGTTTACGATTTGAAGCTTTCGCATATCACAGATGGTATCAGGAACACATTGTAACCGATTTGAACTCAGACTCAAAGATTGCAGCCCCATGGATAATTGTGATGGAAACACAAGCTGATTATCCTTCACGATGTCTTTGGCTTTTGTCGACAGTAGCCAATCCGGTGCTTCTTTACATCCAGTGTGTTTAGTCCAAAACTTTCGAAGAGAGGCATCAGATCCATCCTTCTGAAGCCTGTAATTTATCAATTGAAATTTATATCAGTTTATATAATTTGGTGTTGGTGTTGGTGTTGGTGTTGGTGTTGGTGTTGGTGTTGGTGTTGGTGTTGGTGTTGGTGTTGGTGTTGGTGTTGGTGTTGGTGTTGGTGTTGGTGTTGGTGTTGGTGTTGGTGTTGGTGTTGGTGTTGGTGTTGGTGTTGGTGTTGGTGTTGGTGTTGGTGTTGGTGTTGGTGTTGGTGTTGGTGTTGGTGTTGGTGTTGGTGTTGGTGTTGGTGTTGGTGTTGGTGTTGGTGTTGGTGTTGGTGTTGGTGTTGGTGTTGTTGTTGTTGTTGTTGTTGTTGTTGTTGTTGTTGTTGTTGTTGTTGTTGTTGTGGTTGTTGTTGTTGTTGTTGTTGTTGTGGTTGTTGTGGTTGTTGTGGTTACTGCTGTTGTTATGTGGTGCCGGTGCAGTTAATCCCGTTGGTGATAAATGACGTGTTGGTGATGTGGTGTTTTTGTGTTTTTGAAGGGGGTAAGTGGTGGTGGACGTGGTGGTGGTGATCGTGATGTAAAATGGGCCATTACATGAATAAAAATGTATTAACGACATACGGCTAAACAAATAGTACGATACCTCTCTCGCACATCATCGTCGACAAATGTCAGCAGGTTCCCTTCCAGGTTTAGCATAGAAAGAGAGGATGTCTCCCATGGTTGGTGGTTGGGAAGTTTTCTGATCTTGTTGTTTGATAGGTTGAGATCTTGCAGCGCAACTAGTTTGCAAATTGTAGAGGGAATCTCTTCAAACTTGTTATTGGAAAGATCCAGATGTGTCAGTGTACGTTTCCAGCACACGTCCATATCCTGAAGGATTTCAAGCTCGTTATTACTCGCGTCTATACGTTCCTGTAAATATTATAATATAGTGTGAAATAGTGTGTGTCATCAGTCATCCCATATCCTTAGCTACCATTTTGGATAATATCCACAGGGCATGTTAGATGGAGAACATGTCAACCATAGTGAAACCGGTTGAGGGCCGATCGGTGCCATCTTTACTGAAGGATGACATCAAGATTGCATTAGGACCAGTTCACAGTGTTCGCTATCAAGTCACTTGTCTAATCCTCCACAAGAGAAGAAATGACGGCAGATGGAAATATGGGTAAATTATGGGTAAACACTACTCCAACCTCTCCAACTAGAGGACACTGTTCACCTCAGCTCTTGATGCTATGCATTGTCTGTTCACCATAGATAAGTTGCAGAACCACCACAGACTAGCTTAAGCAAGGCTATCTGTAGCTGGCAAGAAGGGATTCTTTCCTCAACGCATGAGGAGTAGCGTATCTCCAGAGGGGTCAGGAGGCAGAGTGCACCCCTGACAGCTTTGACAGGGAAGGACAACTAAAACTATCCTTTGCCCCCCCCCCCCCCCCCCCCCCCCCCCTCCCACCTCCTCCCGACAAGTGACCCCAGATACGCCACTGGGCATGAGGGACGCTAAGAGGGTTAGGAGGCGAGCTGTAACAAATGTAATAACCGCCCAATATTTAAGTTTAATCAATTCGATTCCAATTCCAGAAAATGGGGGGGGTGGGGGGGGGGGGGGGGGGGGGGGGCTTTCAAGCTAGCTTTTTAAATCGTGGCATTGGTGGCGGGTGGCGAAACGTGAAAGCTACAAATAAACAATATAAAACCTATTACCATTGGACATTGCCATGTGCGCGGAAACGTCTTTAATTTGTTGTGCGCAACTTGGAGGAGTTTTAACTTCGTTGCACCTGCAATCGCATCAGGAATTCCCGTTAGATGGTTTCGGGTTAAACACAGAGTCTCCAAATTTGAACAATGCCATACTGCATATCCATGTGGTTCGTTCATCTTTGGTGGTAGGGGTGGTTGTTCTGGAAACAGGTATATCAAAATATCGATTTACACTAGCATTAACAACATACAGCACATTGTATACTCTTCTTAATGTATAGCTTTAGTATCAATATTCTTCACCCAAAGTAACTCGAATAACCTTATCTCTACCTTACCTAAGGTTTTCGTTACTTCATGTTACCCAACATCAGATCAGTACACGATTAACGGATCTTGGGTTTAAGGTGATCCTATATTTGTAAATTTGGGGTACACATACGTAAGGTGTAAGCCATGTGCCCCCCCCCCCCCCCCCCCCCCCTCGCAGTTACCGTTACATCCTATACTGTATTGATAAAGTCACCGGAAGACCTCTATGTTTAGGAAAAGTTTGACGAAATAATCCAAACATCATTCTCTTTTAATGACGAAATGACAGGCTCACATCTAGATCAATTTATAGTCTGACCTTACCAAACGAGCATTATAACTGATCACTCTTATTGGTCTGAACATTTACAACCCAATACATTGATTTGGCCTAGCTTAAAGTGACGCAAGGGTCCTGCCGTTGACACTGGATCGGAACGATCAGCTCAAAAGACTTGAGAATATAATCTACAATGTAGATCTCACTCAAATACCCCCAAACCTAACCAAAACTGGTCATAAACACCTCGACTTCTCGACAAATATGTATGTACATACCTTTAAGTCCTTTGCCGAATGTAATTTCGTGATATATCCCGCCATAGTCACGACCTTTAGTGAGTGGTGTGGCAACAGCAGTAGGCGTTTTTAACATAATGGTTTCTATGAAGAGTTTAAATAGTTCACAGTCATTATAACCCTCTTAGGTCTTACCGCAAAAACGCTTTTGGTCATTAACTATCTGGTACCTTTCGATATACACGATGGGTGAGACGAAAGGAGCATGCTTGATATCTGCATTGGCGTGGTAACATGTTCATCCGCCTAATCATTTGATATACTGTGTGTAATTTCACTGTCAGACAATTGAACAACACCCTCTGATACTTCGCCATGCCAAAAACCTCTCCCATCCGAGAACCGCCCCAAACATGGTATACTGACATAAAATCGACAACAGAACTGCGCTTTAAGCACACTAGGGACGATGCTTTTGATGCATAATTGACGTCACGATAGTATTACCCCCATCACAACGTGTTGAATTTGACGCCTGTACATTTAGAAACACATGAAAGTGATATTTCTGTCGCTGTGTAAGAGTTTATAGTTTATCATAAAAAACAATCAAATTATCTGTCCATGTTCGTACGTATAAAGGCTTTTTACTACGCGATATTGAAAGATACATGTAGGAATTAGCATGGAAATAGTCACATATGGGGAAATGTACCTATATCTCTGGGGGAAATATTTTGGGCGTGGACCAATCTCAAGGCTTACTCCTAAAGCTACAATTTTAGACCGAACGGCGGCTATCCAGTGCTATATACATGTATATAAAAATCTCCATTTTGAATTATCTCAAAATTCGAGGAAGACGGTATGGTATATAAATAGTCATATATTTCGTTTTTATCGTGTCTGCCATTGGTCAATTTTGATCCCCCGCAAAACCATGCAACCCCACACGAAAACGTACTGACGTTAACTGAATAGGCTACTTCAGGCTAAATAAAATCATTGAAGATCTTTGATAAAACAAACTCATTGAACCTACCTCTTGACCTAGTGCACATAGAAGTAAGGCAGTTGTCATTCAGATAAAGGAGTTTCAACGATGCTATCTTAAACAATTCCACTGGTACCGTATGCAATTGGTTATGAGAGATATCCACCTGTTTAAGTCTTTAAAATAAAAAAAACACCAACAATCATATCACAATTCTATCTATCTATCTATCCCGTAGTCTTGTCGACCGTTGGGGCGCCACAGATGCCCTGACCACCAGCTCTCTCCATCCTTGTCGGTTCTCTGCAGCAATTGGGGACACGATAATTATGCTAGAACTGATTAGTCAAAATAAACTAGAGTAAGCTAATAGCTGATGGCAGTGTACAAGACGTATTTGTGTCCCATTCCCATATGGACTTGTTGTGTATTCCCATATGGACTTGTTTGTGCACCGGACACGGTTAAATAATTATTCAAAACGCACAATTGGTGCACGAGTTTAGTTAAACGCGTTAAAATATCCCCATACCCATTTTCAAAGGTAGGTCACAGTGAGTTAGACGAGAATTGCGTTTAGTTAATAAGCGATGTGTTTAAGTCAAATTTAAACGCATGATTAGCTTAAACCGCGTTAAATAGCTTAAACCGCGTTTAAATGCGTACGAGAATACGGCCCATTGAATCCAGTTCCGGACTATCACACACGTGACACATGTGACAAAATATTCCATTTATTGGGATTAGCGCAATAAAAAGGTTATGAAATTAATACACGCAAACATATATGCTACACTAATAGCAAAACATGTTAAAAAACGTGTTTTAAAAATCACGACGAAAATCGCCAAAGAAAACTAATATGCAAACTGCATGATGGTATTTCAGATAGTGTGTCTCAAATTAAATGAGCCAATGGAATTTAAATGTCTTTAAACCGATGACCTCCGTCGGTGTGCACCGGATCCCAGCAGTGGGTAGTGGTATTATGGTGTTTTTGACTAAAGTGTTCAAAAATAATTTACGAAACACCCTCCCCTTACCCTTGTTTAAAGTTATCACCCTTGCGAATATTGACTGAATATGGACAAAGCTGTATCAAAAGCAAAACAAAGTACGGTTTTAATTTTTGCATTTGGTTTTTCAACATACATAATAATAATGGAATATGCGGGAAAACTCCATCCGGTACCCACCTCAATGTCGGTGCAGCGGATGACAATATGGGTATATGACGTAGATTGCAATGCGACAAATTCAGATTTTCCAGGTGAGGAAGACCGTTTAGTACTATTCCAGGCACTTCGTACAGTGGATTGTAAGATACATCGATGTTGACAAGCGTCTCCATTCTGCTATGGTGTTCCTGAAATGTTCACGTGTATAAATATAATAATATTAAACAAAACGTTATTTGGAATATGGCATAGGCCTTACTAATACGCCAAATGCATAAGGCTTATCGAGCAAAAGATTTTTAAAAATATGCTCGATAGCTTAATCTCGTGCAATTGTTTTAAGCCATTGCACGAGATTGCACAATTTTTCATAACGGATTACTTTGAGTAAAGTATTATGGCGGGACTGTATAGCTATTGGCCTCTCCTTTACATTGATACCAAACAAAGTACTAACATTCCCTAATGATGTCAGATGACGAATCACCTCATCCCTATCCTCGGGAAGCGATGTTACTTACCGTAACAAACATTTGATACCTTGACGGAGTAAAAGAGTATAGATGGTGTGACCGGTGACGTAGTGCCCGGCAGTATGCGTGCGCACCTACAGGGAATGTGCTTTAATTCATACTTGATTGATCATTACTTACCATGCTTACGGTGTAATAGTGCAGTAATCATGGTCTGCATCCCTAAGCACAATGAGAGACCAGGTACTAAATCTAAGGGCATGTGCTTTTAAAATTGGCGCTCAGTGATGTGTGTTTTGCTTTCGAATAGTATGTATGCAGTAGTCATGGACTAGTACCTCTAACATGTCTTTAGACCAGGCGCTAATCAATTTGTAAACACTACTGATGTAAACAACGGTCACCTCGTCTATAGTACACACATGCATATGTACATTGTACAGCAATACATGTATACAGTGCATGTTTGGTCAAATGTTTATTACGGTTAATGAATTCGCCCCCGGCGATGGTACGGGTATAAAGGGTTGTGTGAACAACGTTTTGGCTAAAATAATTCGTAGTACGATTACCATCTGTAATTCCACGAATTATTTGAGCTTTTTAGTGCGGCAGAAAGATAAAGAAATAGCATTGAAGCCACTCATTTGCATGGACGGAACATCTATCTTGATGATAATAACCTACACGCCATAAGCACAAGGTAAAACAAAAACGGTAGGTTCAAATGTAGGGAAAAGTGTACTTTAGGTCCCATATTCTGGAGTGTACTAGTAACGTCCGATACATGAACAAAGTCAGTGTTCCTGTATCGGACGATATGCCACATATAAAATGTACCAAGAGTGGGCGATACTGGAACACAATTATGTACCGGCATCGTTTAATATTGGGACAAATCACTACAAAGCATGTGTGCCAGTATCGCCCGATACTTGAATGTGGAATGTAACAACGTTCCAGTATCGCTCGATACTATAGAACACAATTTGGTGTTCCAATGTCGACCAATACTGTCGATCATACGATAATTCGTACCAGTATCGAGCGATAGTGGCAACTTTTATGTTCCAGTATCTAAACGATACTATACTCTATTTGGCTTCCTCTGGACAGTGACGTAACTTACCAGGCGCAGCTTTTACGCACGTGTGTAAACGCCAGCGCCACGAGTAGGCGCACGCGTTATGTGCTGCAATTAGTAGAATACGCAGTTACGTCACTGTCTCGTGATGGCCAAATAGACTATAATAGTATACCAGTATCTTGGACCTAAAGTACACATTTCCAAAATGGGAAAAGTATTTACCATTGGTAGTGGAAATATCGACAGATTATTGTTCGCAATGTTTACATCTTTAAGCTTGGTTGCAGCTGTGATTTCGTCTGGTATATGTGTAAGTTGGTTGTTACTCAGTTTCAGAATCTCCAAATTTGAACAGCACCAGGGCACATCTGAAACAGTAAATAACGTAGAGGCTTAGAATTATTCTTTGAGTTTTGATCAATATGTTCCCTGATTGTTGCATGTTCTGAGTAGTCTTTTACACATAATCTTGCTTTGGTATTCACTTCCCAGAAACCCGTAATGTTATCACGACGTTTAATTTGGTGCTGTTTGGTTATAGAACATGGAAAACGTTAAGAAAACGTTTTAAGAACTTATCTAGCACTTTCATGTAATATAAAGTTCAAGCATACCGTGTCATGAACGTTTTCAGTATTTTAAAACGTTAACATTTTACGTTGTAGGAACGTTACTACAATAACGGTTTCCGAACCATTGGGATACATCGATTTCGTTAAATCGTCGTATTGAATCGAATCGAATCGAAAGCTACTTTCACCTCCACCCAAAACGTAAACAAACGAACGCCTACTAACGTAAATCTCCAACTCTAATCATACCTGACATGCCTGAACTAATCATACCTGAACTATTCGACCCGATCGAAGTAATAGCATTGTTGTTCAGGTAAAGCATCCTCAACGACGGAATCTTGAACAATTCTGCCGGTGCTGTATTCAAATGATTGTAGGAAATATCCAGGAGTTGAAGCCTAAGAACAAGAAAACGAGGGAACTGATAACGTTTAGTATGGTGAATAGCATGTGAGGATAAATGAAACTTTTGAGTCATAAGATATTTTATCATATGTGCAATAATCTTATTTAAGTGAATACCCTACTCTACAGGAGTAAACCTTACATGCTCACCTCAATCCTCGCAAGTCGGCTGTCAATGCAGGCAGGCTACGTATTGAACAGTGGGAGAGATTCAAAGTTTCCAGATGTGAAAGCCCCATCAGCAAGTTTTCAGGAAGGACACATAGTGGATTATGAGAGAGATCAATGTCGACCAGTATCTCCATTTTATCCAAGGGCTGTAGCCATGAAGGGTCAATACGATGAAGACCTTTGCGTTCCCATCTGGCTATCTTTCGCAAATTATCACCCTGTATTGAAAGGCAAATGTCGAAACAGCAATATAATTACAATTGCAATAAACATTAGGACATTTGGCCCGTATCATTGCATATGGCAGTAGCTTTTTAGGATAGCCTCATCGATCCATGCTGCTCGAAAAATACAGCACGAATAAGGCGAACTTATTCTGGAATACATATTGTGATGATATGATATATAAAAAAAGTGTTACTGAAAAATCCAAATGATCAATAGATGATTGCAAAAGTGTGCCAGATTGGTGTGTCATAGGTCCAGATGTGAGTATGTTGAAAAGATGGGGACTATATCATTGAGGGTGAAATTTACTAATACCCGAATATGAAGTTAAATATACAGGGTGACCCCAAAAAAATGTTAACACTCTGAGCACATAAGATATCTTAAAAGAACAGGAACACACGGGTCTAATCTTGATGTATTATGAAAGCTGAGTAAATAAGCTTTCATTTGCATTTTATTGCGTTCCAATTGATTATTTAGAACGGGAGATATGCTTCAGCAAACATGAGGAAGCAAAATCGGCTTGGTCCAATTTGCATTAATTACAACTATGATTACGAACTTGTAAGAATGCCAAAACATAATTGTGCAGTAATTCAAAAGTAACAATAACATAATAAGTTATGTATCAATTATTGATTTATGGTTAATTTCAGTGCAATACTAGTTTTATTTCAGTGCAATATTAGTTAATTTATTTAATTGGATGGACCATTTCAACAAAGAACATGAAATGTTTCAATTTCAATTTTAAAGACTGCTTTACTGACAGCTACCCATTGCACATGGAAAAGAGTATATAGAACTTGAACTCATGACAAAATACCTATATAATTTATGTGGAATATATTTATTTATGTCTTTTAACCTTGAAAAGAATCGAAAGAATGCGTTGAAAAGAACAAAGAAGAGATTAACTGATGCGTGTGTGTGACTTAATCATGTTGCTTCTTGCTTCGTGCATTTTAAAAGCTTTACTTTCATACTGAGAGGATTGGACCAAGCCGATTTTGCTTCCCCATGTTTGCTGAAGCATATCTCCCGTTCTAAATAACCAATCGGAACGCAATAAAATGCAAATGAAAGCTTATTTACTCAGCTTTCATAATACATCAAGATTAGACTCGTGTGTTCCTGTCCTTTTAAGATATCTTATGTGCCCGGAGTGTTAACATTTTTTTGGGTCACCCTGTATATAATAGTAAATTGGTATTATTATATATATATATATATATATATATAGTAATATCAAAGATAATTGAATAAAAAATACATTGCGATTGATGTGTCACATTTGACCATCTGTTACCATACCAGTTGCCATGGTAACAGCCGCCATCTTGGTTCACCGAAATCCGCACTTTATATGCTTGTACTGAAGCTGGTGTTCCAGTATCGACAGATACTGGCACCAAGTAAAATGTTCCAATATCGGGCGATACTGGAATATAATTATGTACCAGTATCGTTCGATTCTGGGACAAATCTCACTGGTATCATGTGTACCAGTATCGCCCGATACTGGAACATAAGCACGTTCTAGTATCGACCGATACTATCGACCGATACTGGAATAGTAAAATCGTACCGGTATCGACCGATACTGGCAACATTTATGTTCCAGTATTGAACGATACTGCTATACCAGTATCTGCTGAGACCTAAAGTACACTTTTCCCCAAAATGTATAAGATCCGACGCTACTGCTACCCTATACCAATTGAGTGAGTGTACCCTTAATCTAACGTCAACCTTGTTAAAAGCTATCTTAATCTGTGTTACTGTACCTCTACTTCACTGATAGATCGCTCGTTGCCACCTGTCGTTTCGTCATCAGTAACCCATAGTGTATGCAAGAGATGGCGTATGATATCGTGATTTGTACCTAAAATAGGAACCATTTTCTGACGTTTATCGTATGTTTAACAATACATGATGTAAATCTATATATACCATGTATACCGGTATACCAAATCAAAATTACAACGCGATTCCATTGCTTATTGCGTTTCGGTGTATACATCGCAAATTTGTGATAGTGACAATGCGTTTGCAAGTTGTGAATTCCAGTCCTAATGAACTACGACCTGCCTGGCTGCCTGGCTGTTTCCAATAGTGCAGTGTACACAACAAATCAATCCAATCAATATTGAACATTGAATTTGCTGCATTTCTTCGTTCGTGTCTTGTGGAATAAAAGTTCAATCACTTTAAAATTACCAATTTATGAAAATGAGATATCAAATTTCAAGGAAAACAATTTACCACTATGGCGACGGAAACATTCCTGTTCTACGGGCCCGACCGGCGCATTTTTTGTATTTTTTTTTTTGGGGGGGGGAGGAAATTTGTGAAACATTGTGCAACTCATAAGATATAAACACGCCCGGTCCGACCGACCCTACCTGAGATGTCCGTTTGCCCCCAGAGCTGAGATTGTTTTCCGTTGCCTTTCTGTATATGCTTATGAATGTTGATAAATGAGCTTTAGAGTTTCAACGAAATTGAATAAGCACCTGCTTTCAGGGGTTATACAGATTTTATTATTAAATTATGTAGGCCTACGTACGTACAAAGGTTTTCTCAATTATACGACACGGTGAAAAACACCTTATTTTAGATCTGCAGAAATACAATTGCATAAGAGAACCCCTACGCCTACGCCTACATACATTTATAAAGCTACTGAGTTTTGCTAACTTATCGAGTTTTATACTTCATTTAATAAGTCTACTAAATATATGTTATCAATGTTATCAATCGATATTATAAATATCCCAAGCAGCCCAAATAGAATAGCACATTTTGTTCACAAAAAGCACATGGCTTTTTACTTAAACCCCTGTCACACTTTGCTGCGAATAGGCCGTCGCTTGCATTGCGCTAACAAATAAGCATAAGCGTCTAGCCTAGCGCAACTAGGTCTCCAATAATCTATTGGTGACTCAACGGATACTGGTTAAGAGAGGAGAGGAGGAGAGAGTGCAATGTATTGTGCGATTAGAATTGCAAATCTGAAAAGTCTTATTTGGAAAGGTCTTACCAGTGTGCACGGAATGTTTTGTAATAATATAGCAATAATAATATGGGGTTTAGAGCCAATCTGTCATGGCGTCACGGAGTCAGCACATCAGCAAATCCCCGTTTCCCAATACAGTACACACTCACGCCAATTCCTCTACGAGAACTTATACACATAACGATATCACTGATATCAATTATTTGCGTGCTGTAACAATTAATTGTAAATGTAATTCCGCATACTCAACGCTTTCTCACCAAGTAGTGGATTAAAGTCGTCATCCACTTCCAAATTGGAGTTCCCGCACAACTGTTTCAAATGTCCCGCCAAACATTCTGCAACTTTGAAATCATCTGCCCGGCAGGAATCCAATAAATAGGTCTTAACGTGAGGTACTGCAAAGGCTGATAAAATAAATAACGAGCACAAAAAACGTGAAGTACCTATGTCGAGAATCATGTGTGCATAATATCCTATGTATTCCCTAATGGGGTTGAGTGGACATTGTGGGTAGATTCTTTCACACCATGTATATATCACTTATTTTATTTATATCAGGCTTTTTAACGGTACAATAAAACTGTGTATTGAGTATTGTTCAACAAAAGTACCTGGATGCGACCAATATTCTCAAAATATCGTCGTCCAATATTTTCTGGTCTCATATCCATATTTGTTTGTTACGAATAATCATCTATTTAAATAGACCTTACGCAACTGTAACGATTATTAAGCATGCATTGAGACTACTTTTCGTCGCTGATTAAAGGTAGATGTTCCGATTGCTGGCCCGATTTTCAACTTGATGTTCTATTTTTAGAAGCACAAGGTCAAGTGACATTTGCCCATTGAGTAGTACACTAAACTGGTTGGTGGTTAACCACCTTTGGCAGTAATTCGCTACATTTTAGCCTATAATTTCCAAATAAAACATTTCTCACCCCTAAGATTTTACAGACATAATGAAAAAAATATGGGGATTTTTCTGATATCAAAATATCTTGATGTGAAAATAAAAATCATAGCCCCCAAAAAGTGATCGGAACATATACCTTTAAGCGTTAAAATAGAACATGGTCAGAACCCGTTTATAACCTTCGATTAGCAATAAACTACCCATGCGGTGCATTTTGGGCGTTGTGTGCAAGTTTTCCCTGCATGTAGTTTATGCTCCGAAAACTAAATTATATAAGTTCTAAAGTCTACCTGTTTACATTGTGTGTTTCTGTTTCTTCTTCAACAATAAAATACATTATAGAAAAGAACGTTCTGTTTTAAACTTTATGCAAATGATAAAATTATTTTATTGCAATAACTATTTTTGATTCTGCTCGTAATCGAAGAATGTCACAGCTTCTAAAATCTTTAACATATAGGGCCAGTCATGGGGCCTCCATAGTGTATCAAAATATGTTATAATAACATGTAACATGTAACGGTAATTGAGGACCCTAGATCAAAAAGGGGGTTAAGTCACAATCTTGTGAAATTGTAGTAAGTATCAGTTTTCTGCTACAAGGAGGATCTCTGCACCCTCTGTTCAAATGTTAAGGCATGTGGTAAAGCTGTGTAAGAGTCCATGGGAGGTAAAACCCGAGTGGGTGAAGTCCACACATGGACACAATGAAACCCAGTTTTTGCCATTTTTCTCAATGTGACTTAACCCCCTTTTAGATCTAGGGTCCTCAATTCACGAACGTCTATATTAGTCATGCCTCACCTGGATTTTCTGATGTTCGACGAGATGACAAGATTCTGTCAATGATTGCCAAGTTGCCATTCGATACAGCTTTTTCTAACGGTGAACCCTGTAGATGGATTATAAAAGTTGTGTAAATCATTTACTGAACTCTGACGTTCTTCTTCTTTTGATGATCGGTGTTTCAACATAACAATGACGCCTAACACCAAGCCTCTTTCTGAGAAATAACACCGGTGTCTTAATAGCGAGAGTTTTTAACCTAAACTTACCGTAGTGAGCAGAAACTTGACTCAAATCCGGCCCGGCAAAAGAATACTATCGAAAACCATATCGTTTTCTGCACAATGATTGCGTAAGACATTGACGGATGTTTACATTACCTGCCAATCAATGCAACGTCTTTATTGTAACAAAATACCGTATATAACCAGCATTTGGCACGTTTTTATCTGGTTTTTATCTCTGATATACAGGGCGCCATCTCGCGATCAAAACGTCTTTTAAAAGTTTAATCTTAAAGGCACTTCCGAATCTCAAATGTTTGCCCCGGGCAAAAGTCACATTACTCGCTACATACCCGAGATCCGCGTATACATCATATAAACCCCATGATGTAATGTTGATAGCTCGCGTACCGAAAGATTGGCTACAAACAGCAAAATGTACGAACAAAATTCATGTCTAGAAATGTTTCGAAAAGTCATTCTATTCATTTGAATGAAACCACGATTATAATCTGAAACAACATTAAATCATTTATTGGGCGAGAACCCTATGTTAAATACATACAAAAATAGAAATATAAAGCATTTTAACTTCCTATTTATAGGATAAGGTTTAAGTATCATTTGAATTTATGTCTGTTCAACTATTGTCATTCAGTGCTCCGATAGCGTAATCGGTAGCGCATCAGACTTATAATCTGAAAACCGTGGGTTCGAATCCCACAGAGAATGTTTTGTTTTTCCCGTTACTATTATATTTAGTAAATGTAGAGATTATTTTAATATCGTTCAATCATAATATTATTTTGATTCCAGATACTTTTCATTTAGAATGATATTCTTACAGATTCAATGAGGTTTTAATTTGAATGTACTAATGTACTATCACTTCATGGGGGTGCATGTACATATACATGTATTATAGGTTTAATACATGCTTAGCGTTGCGTTTATTGAATTATTGCAATACCCCGCCCATTGTTACACCATGGTTATTCACGCAATAATCTATCAGGCCAATTGTTATTGAAAGAAGTCAGCCGTCGTTGTATCGATTCTTATTTCCCATCTGATCTGTTTGTAGTCAGAAGTCAAGGCATGAAAATACCGTCTATTTTGTTCGCCCCGGCCCGCCAGTAAAGCGAGATTTCAAGAAAACAAATATAAATTGGGTCATTTACAACTCGCGATTATGACGGATTGCCTCCATCAATTGTGATCATCTTAGGCTCATTTTGAAGGGGAAGTCCTATCTATTTATGACATTATTTCCGATTTCACAAAAAACATGATTTTTGTTAAAAATATACGCTATTTTCCAACCCACAGAGACTTAACCGTTTTTCTAACAAAAGGTATTCATCAGGATTCGAACCGAGGAGGGGAGAATCCATTAGATTACTAGTCCATAGGGTCACGCGTTATGAACTCGCCTCCCAATAGGGTGGTGCCGTTACATTTTGTAGTTTTATGCTGTCATTTTCCTCAAATATTTTCAAAACCACAAAAGCTATCTCAACAAATTTGGTATCATTTTAAAGCCCTAATAACAAGCTATCTGCCGGCAAAATGGCATTGGTATAGCTAATATAGAAGGGGAGATACAGCTGTTTGATGTTTGGAGACCAGGGGTGGTGCTGGAAGGGGTGTTTCTGGAAGGGGTGCCGCCTGTACAAACTCAATGGGGATAATCCAATAATGGCGATAATCTTTGTTCTTTTTACAATAACTAGTCATCGCCTAATGTTACAAACACAATTCTGGTCCCATTTTAAAGGATATTTAGTAGTCTTTATGTATGTGGTTCAACAGACTTGTCAACTATTTGTAACAACTAATTAATTATGGATAAGACCATGATTATCAGCTTTCTTCCTATTCGCTACACAGTCAACATGAATAATCAGCCTCAATTTACCGGATTTATAAAAATGACTATAACAGAAAAAGTTTTCAACCTATGATAGCAAAAGTATACATTTTTGGAAAGCTTGTAACTAGAGGTATTCAGAAATGCCGTTTATATCAGGGAAGGGTTCATCCTAAAACAAATATTTCTGAAAATTCTAAAAATATATAAAATGAAAATTGGAGATATTCACTAGCCGGTATAATTACCATACCGACGTAGTAAGTTTGACAATTATATATCATCTAATGGGTAATTTCATGAGGAATTCAAATATGTAAAGTAAATAATAATAGGGGTAGGTATAAAAAATATATCGATCTCAAATTAAAAATTAAAAAACTCTGATATTTTTCCGATCATACCATTTTAGTTCTTGGTCGTACTATAATTTTAATGGCATATTCGGTTTCCTCATGCAATTTCCCTTCAGAAAATGTATACTTTTACTACCTCAGGGGGGTATACAAGCAAATATAAATGTGTAAAGTTAAAATCATGTCGCGAAAGCCAAAATCCGTGTGTAACGCGAAAGGAGGCGAGCTTAAAACACATGACCGTAGTCGTAACCGCTCGGCCATGACTACTCAATGACGTGTTTATGTGTTCTCTACATAATGAACTAGTGGTAAACTATTAAGTATTCGACGATATTTTAGCCAAATTGAACCCAGTTTCTAAATTGTATTTTAAATGTGAAAACGGTGTCGCTGCAAGCTAGTTTTGGATTCAATGTAAAGAGCAATACATCGATGATCATAAAAGGTTATTAATGTAAAGCTTTTTAATGAGACAGGGGTCAGGGCCACAGGAAATATACCTTATTTGTTCAGTAATGACAAAAACATCTTCTTCAGAAAATGGCATTTTCAAGAAGAAGCGTCCCTGCAAACATGACTTAAGCATATCAAAATAATGGATTAATATTTTATTGCTCCCCTTAGTAAAAATCCCCTAGTCACATGGCGTTGAACCACATTTAAATGCCTTGATGTTGGCATTGTATAAGGCAGACATTTTGGCATATTGAATTGCACAAGATCGACATCCTCTTTTCAAGGGAAAACAAAATTGCGTCGTATACAATAGACTCACTCAACCGTTGGCATCTGACTAGGGGGGGGGGGAGGGGGTACCGCCCCATTTTGTCCCGAAGCAATGGTCATGACCTCATATTTTGGTCGATTTTCTGAACCTTTGTATTGGATTTACGTGCAAAATATATGCCCTTGGCATCATACTTTCCCGGGTGTGTGGGTGCACTTTAAATTTCAGATGTTCTAAAATGGACGGATATCTAACCAATTTAATTTTAAAAAACACGATCCACACACCTCAGAATTGCAAAAAAAAGCATAAAACAAGTCCACTTTTTTGTGCCTTTGAACAGAATGGCGGCCGGGAATGTAGAATTTAACACAGTGCATTAACCCATGACCCATGATATAAATACATTATTTGCAAAGATTTTTCTCAATATTAAGCACGGTTAGTGTAGTGGATAGAACGTCGACATTGGGAGCGAAAGGTTGTGGGTTCGAGATCCATTAGGAGCACTTTTGTTTTATATATGCTGGATTTGCTTAGCCTGCCGGCATCATCTGTATGCTTGCCCACACGGACACCCCTGCTGGCGTTGACCGTATAAATTACGCCATTTTTTTTCTCGAAAATGTCACAAAAATGTACCGTTCTTTTAAAAATAAGGAGTATAATCACATTACAAACACATTTTGTGCGAGAGAAACACACACATTTGGCAAAAATGACACAATAAAAATCCGTTCGTTATAAATAAATGGATATGGTTAAATAATAAAACTATCACAATTATAGTCGTGGATCTCTGTGGCGTGCATAGGTTGGCCATGTCGTTGGCAATCGGAAATCACGGGTTCGATTTTCGAATATTCCTTGTTTATATCCTTTTATTTTTCTATTTTTTAAACTTGATGGTGGATTAATGTAACATCATTGTTATGTCAATTTTTATCATTTATAAAGGCCGCCCATGCGTTTATAGTTTTCTTTTGATTTATTTATCTATCATAAATGTCTCCTTGATTTATTTAACTTTGTATCTAAACAATTAAAATGCGTAAACAATTATATATTATTGCTCGAATTAAATATGTTGGTACATGCACATGACCGTACAATCATATACGCCTAAACATGGGAAATCAGAATATCGATTCAATGCAGTGGCGTAACCAGCGGGGGGGGCAGGGGGGGCGGGAGCCCCCCCACTTGGAACCCTTGCCCCCCCCGCTTGCCCCCCCAAATGAAATCAAGTACGGCTGTAAAAAACAAAGTACACACCAAATCCCCCCAATAATGACATCGTGTCGGTTGAGATTGGCAGGAATCATGGAATTATGATGGTCAAAAGTACACAATATGAAAAAATTTCGCGCGCTACGCGCGCATATGTCTTCCCAAAATGAAATATTCTTTGGTACAAGCTTGTTTAGAGCCAAAATGTAGCTCAATTGTCTAAAAAGTAGCTGTAAAGTCGAAAATTTTCGCGCGCTACGCGCGCATCTCTTGACTCAACAAATCTTAGGAGCCCCCCATTTCAAGTCGCTGCCCCTTCTTGCCCCCCCAAATGAAAAAGTCTAGTTACGCCACTGATTCAATGACGAAACGATCGACTCTTTTCATAATGGCACAATTGGCCTTTCCCAGATTATTTGTGTAACAATGGGGCTATAGGGTCTCAATAATTCAATTTACGCATCACTGACCATGAACAAGTAAAAGTTGAACTGCATTCAAATTATTGAATTTAGACAATCATTCAAATTAAAAGTATCTTGTCCGTGGATTCACAAATATTATGGGGAACGATAAACAAACCCAACATAAAATTACTAAATTTAATATGATACTAACGAAGACAAAAAACCATTCTGGGTGGGATTCGAACCGCCGGCCTTTCGATCATTAACCCAATGGTCTACCGATTGAGCCAACGGTGCACTGTACTGTTGTTACAACATAAATAGATTCAAATATCGTTTGTGAACACGATTACTATCCCATAAATTGGAAGTTAATAATGCTTTTAAAATTTATAGTTTTGTATGTCTTTAACATAGGGTTCTCGCTTAAAAATTGATTTGATGTTGCTTCAGATTGTAACTCTGGTTTCATTGAAATAAAGCGGAATGACTGTTAGAAACATTTCTAGACACGGATTTCGTTCACATTTGATGTTTGTAGCCACTCTTCAGTATTGCATCATGGGTTTTATCACACGTGTACGCGGATCTCGGGTATGTAGCGAGTCATGTGACTTTTGTCCGAGGGCAAACATTTGAGATTCGGAAGTGCCTTTAAGATTAAACTTTTAAAAGACGTTTTGATCGCGAGATGGCGCCCTGTATATCAGAGATAAAAACCAGATAAAAACGTGCCAAATGCTGGTTATATACGGTAGACGCCCAACCTGCGTCTGTTGGTTGTGCCTTTTTTGTGGTCAAATTCGCCATAGATTTTTAACCGCGTAGTTGGTGTCGCCGTTCCGCGTAGTATTCATAGCGGTGTTCGTAATACGCGTACGTACGTACGGTACATGTACATAATACTGTTCATTATGATCATCCTACATCATGAATAATGTATTAAATGATAAAAATTCTCCCAACCACACCTATTTCAGCGACAGATTGGTTTGATCATGCGCGATGTCACGCAAGCTCCAATACAACGGTCTGAATCAACGGCATAGTAAACGGGCAATCACATTACCGTAAATCAGCGAATTTCTCTATAATTGTTATTGATATTGCAATGTGTAGGCCTACTCACACTCCCTCCGCAAGCAAGGGCGCATACAGGATGGTCGCACCCCGGGGTGCTGTGAAAAGACGAATCCCCAAAAATGTAATTGATCAGGCCCTTTCCTTGTTCTTGTTCTATAGCCCCAATATTGCCTTTCTTTTCCGTTTCCTTTTCTTCTCTTATCTTTCCTTTTTTGTCTTCTTTCCTTTTCCCCCTATCCTTTTTCTCTCTCCCCTTTTTTTCTTTTTTCTTCTTCATCCCCGCGGTGCTGCAGCCACCGCAGCACCCCCTGGATCCGCCCCTGTCCGCAAGTGTTGCGATTTTGATACTGCTATTCGTATCATATGTGGAGATCTCACAAACACCGGTATTCATAGTCACTATCACGGTTTTGGGGGACTACGGTATGTTAATTTGGGGGAAGCAGTCAAAACGTCGGTATTTGAATAAACACAAACAGGCATTCGGTAGGCTCTTTAAATTTCTCCGAAGTTGTTAAACAATGTAGGCCTACTAATCAAAAGCAGGACAGTCTTATGAATATGTATAAGGTACAATAATATAACACCGATAAGACTTTCAACGACGATCCGTGGATGGAACCTGCAATTTATAGGGTTTTTTCTTCTTACCTTTCTTCCTGTCATGTACGGATCGCAACCATTCTCTAAAAGGTCAAATGCTACTTTGTCAAAACCTCTTGCAATAGCCATTGGGAGCAGCTCTCTCCGAGTTGTAGATAACTCATGCGTGTCATCCTTAGCTTTTGGTTTCAAAACACTCTTTATTGATCGTTGATATTTTTCGCCTTTTATGCGTCTATCATCTGCCGAGAACAGGTCCTTTAACGTGTTTCCTCTGAGACCGTTTATGAAATCCGCAACTTTACTCTCGTCGTCCTCTTCGCACAGTAATGTCAACAAGCTCTTGCTGATTGTGGCTAAATAATCTTTAGCTGGTGGTAGTATGCATAAATAGAAAGATATATTCCAATAAACTAGATAGTCATTAGTGTTATTTAAAAGTAGACATTTTTAGCACAAGTCATGATGTACAAACCTGCCACGCACACACATTATTTGCCTTACCTCCAGAGGGACATGGACTTTCTTTTTTCTTGGGAATTCCTACGGTCAAAAATCAATTGCCTTTTATACCTCCAAAGGGACATGGACTTTTTTCTTTGGGAATTCCAACGGTCAAAAATATTATTTGCCTTCTATACCTCCATAGGGATATGGGCCTTTTTTCTTGGGAATTCCCACGGTCAAAATGTATTTACCTTCTATACATCCGGATGGCCATGGACTTTTTTCTTAGGAATTCGTACGGTAGACTTGCCATGCCTTCTATAACCTTCGAGAGGAATATGGATTGTTTTCTTGGGAATTCCCACGCTCAAAAGTGTCATTTATTTTGGGATTCCCATGCCTTCTATAGGGGGTGTACCATTAATAAACGGAATATCCCATTTCGTGCACACACAGAAATCAACCACCTCATTTCTTATAAACACCCCTGCATTTTCATTATATTCCATGTATGATGAGGCATGCCCTTGTAATCCCGACCTTCAGCTGATAGTGTAAAGATGCTATAAAATTAAGGGTCCACATTAATGAAGTATAGCGATTCACGTCCGCTGATTCACGTCGTTGTAGAATAAAATGTACACGTATTAGGCAGAAGAAAAAAAATCCTGTTACACAGGCCAGACCTACCCAATTGTTTAGAAATTGGTGAAGAAATGTTCACGTGCAAATGAATACCACCCACAGGTTTTGTTATGCTTGTCAAAATACGGCAACATCGATAGAATAGAAATTAAAAATACGGTCATTTTAAAAGGATAAAAAGGGAATACAAATTTTAAAAAACCGACCGACTGACACTACCTGATGAGCATTTCGTTTGCCCGTACAACAAGGGTTTGCCATCGCCTCATAGAGGTACATGAAAAAGTGTACTTTATGTCCCAGATACTGGACAGTTATACCGGTATCGTACAATACTGGAACATAAAAATTGCCAGTATCGCTCGATACTGGTGCGATTTGGCTGTTCCAGAATCGGTCGACACTGGAACACCAAATTGTGTGCCAGTATCGAGCGATACTGGTAAACATGCTACCAGTGTTATTTGTCCCAGTATCACCCGATACTAGTACATTTTTGATATGCCAGTATCGTCTGATTCTGGCGCACTGGCTGTGTACCATGATGGTCCGATACTGGGTGTTTCCAGTATCGGAAGATACTACAGTGCAACAGAGCATAAATTTCCAAAAGTGCATGTTATTGAAATTACGCTCTAATTCAAAAAGTAACATATGTAAGACAAGGAGACAATATCATATTAAAGAATACAGCTTCGTGATTTAATGTCATCGAGAAAAAAAAAGGTTTGACCTTATTTGCATATGATTAGCATATTATAAAGAAATACATTAACATTTTGCTATTTGGAATTTCCGGCAAAAACTATAAATACTATTAACACCAAAGTTACAGGAAATGAAGTTCCCATCATTGCCAACAATACTGTCCGAGAAAAAGTTCACATTTATCCCAAAATCTGTCTTAATTAAGCTTAATTAATGACCAAACTCGTTGAAATTATTAAGTAATACTGTGTATCCAAACCAGACTTGCATGGTATCAAATTAAAGGTAAAGATGTGCTTAAAAATGGTCTGAGCAGAGATTTCAATATCCCTTTAGTATTTAAAATATCGTCCTCCAAACATTTAGTATATTTAAAAAGAGAAAAAAACACATGTAACTACTATTTCATACAACTGTACACAGACTTGGCAAAAGTCTATTAATACTTGTGCAGCATGCACGCAAACAATGGAAGGAATATTCAAGGACATGCCCGTGCTAAGGGACCAGTGGTTTAAAATTCGCGCAACAAATTTGAAATGCAATTCGCCAGTGTGCAGTCATAATGGTGTATGTTACTTTAGGTGACCGTGTGATGACATGCATGGGTGTACAAACAGGTATCGTGTCAAAGGCCTGCACTATGCCCAAATAAAAAAGAAATGTTTAAATAGTCAATGCCATGAAAGGAAGTAGGCAGTAGCTGGTTGGATTAGCGTGACTGTATGGATAATCAAGTATTGGCCAATCCGAAATCAGGTTTAATAAGAAATGTAACAATGCTGATAATCATACAAGGACACGAAATAGTACTTTAAAACAAAGCTGTTTTAATTATATATGATACACATACTTAGGATTAAAATGTTCATTGTTGTACAACAATCAGGAGGCACTATATTTGTACAACAATCAGGAGGCACTATATTTATAATTCAATATTTGGAAGATTTTGCTCTGTTGCACTGTAGTACAGTCTAGAATCTGGGACCTTAAAAGTACACTTTTTTCTTTTTAAATGATAAAAGCAGGAACTCTTACCAACTATCAGGTCTCCCCTGTCTTCTGACGGATCACCATTCCTTGATTGATCATGGCGATCGTTAACCGCCGCCATTAGAATGTCACAAACAACAAATGCTGCATACATACATATTAAAATGGCGGCCACATTCCGTTTGAAGAAACGGTCTTTTAACGAATAAATTGTGAGCTAGCAGGTGTGTATTTGTATGCAATAATGTGGATCAAAGTACATATCCTTTGGCAAGGAATAAAGGTCTGTTTATCTTTCTGATCAAACAGTCGGGAGTATGAGTGGGTCTTGTATTACTTATCGATATTATTAATAATTAATACCATAACGTGACATCAAGCTAAATTTGTATTTGAGTGGGCTTTTGTGGCGCAGTGGGTAGAGCACTGAACTCATAATCCAAAGGTGTTGGGTTCGACTCCCGCTGTGGTCAACATGTTGTGCTTTCGAGTAAGGCATTTTACCGCATTTACACCTCTCTACCCAGGAGTAATTAAATGGGTACCGGCATTCTTCAGTGCGGGGTAGGTAACAGCCTCGCTCTCTAGGAGGTGTTGCGAGCCCCAAACAGCAACATTATAACAAAGAGTGTGTCTGGCGCTATCGCTTTGAAGGAAAGATGGGCACTCTCCTCCTGGGATTATAGGATTGACCGCCTTTATCTTTTTCACTTTTTTATGTCCATGACCATGATTTGTTTACACGGTCGGTACAGACACACGCTATAGTCTGTTCGGACACATTCTATAGTTTTTACGGGCACACTCTAGGGTCTGTAGTGCAACTCCCGAAGTGCAGTAATCACTATTCCGATACACTGCGTATATACATAAGACTGGTATGTGCCGCTCTAATGGGTCTTTTTGCATACAAACTCCAAACATTGTTAATGATCAAAAGTGGGAAATGGTAAATGCAATTTTAAAAATAAAATAATTTCAAACGAGTGAAATGTTTATGTTTAATATAGTCGGCCAACTTCTCTTTCAATCATTGTATGTTTTGTTTTTTTTCTACAGAGATCTGAAGACATTACTCTCTAAATGTAAAAGAGCTAAAAAGTCAAGAGCTCTATGAGGGACGGCTCCTTTAAGGAGTGAAGTTCGCTCTTTTCGGAGTGATTGTCCACTCTTTTAGAGTGATTTTTACTCTGAAAAGAGTGGCACTCACTCTGAAAAGGGTGAACTTCATTCCAGAAACGAGTACACTTCACTCCTAAAAAGAGCTGTCCCTCCTAGAGCTCTCAAAAAAGTGAGTTTTAGCTCTTTTACATTTAGAGAGTACACTTACACAAACCATTGTCATTATTACAATCCAGTTCAGTCAACAATGATTATGATTGGGAGAGTTGCGTCATTTGAGATAGTCATGGTCCGTCAGAATCCATCAATGGTACCATCATTTATGGCAAATTGTATGCCATCACATTTGTGACACAGGGTGCGTCATGGTACATGAGAAAGTGACGCACCACGGTAGAGTGACGCACCATTCCCGGGGGTCGTACATGTATATATGCATAAGGGACGCACCATTTCATTTTCAAGGGGGGGGGGGGGGGGGGTGGTGGAAGTTGGGGTCGGGCAGAATTTTTATTCTCGTTTTTTTCGCCGCCATACAGCTAGGTTTATAAGGCTGGCCAGAATATAATTATTGTTTAGGTGTGTGTGCACAGGCTGCCCAGTCAAACATTTCCTCATCCATGAATATCATAAATCAATCGCAATAACTTCAAATTGCAATATCAGTAGAAAGCGCTCTCAGCACATGATGTTTCAATGCGCATACTCCAACCAAGTTGCTGAACTGTGTCACATCGTTTAATAAACTGAATATATATGTCACTGACAGACATTCAGCCCATAGCACCAGCAACAATCAGAACCATGACTGTAATGTGTGTGTGTATGGGGTGGGGGGGGGGGGGGGGTGTTTGCTTCCAATCCAAGATGGATAATTATGCAATTTTTATGCAAGACTTTTCAGCCCAATTGCATATCCTAACAGATACAATTCTTCGGGCAAATGCCCCCTGGTAAAGCCAGAAATATTTAACTCAATACTGTTAAAACAGGGAATTTGTATACTTCCTAAATTAGTTTATTATGTTGACCAGGATATGGACACACTGTTAGCCCTTGTTGTGCTGATACACATCCAACAACCAATACAATACAAGGCTAATTGCCGAGTTCTTGAATAATTATCCTGATACTCTTTTGAATACTATATATACCAAAAACACACACAATTGAAATATTCTTTTCTTTTATTTTACTTTACTTTATTTATAAATTGAATCTAATTGCTCATCCGTCTCGGGTTATTTATAATTGTCATTTACTCATCGAGTATATTGAAACGGTAGATATGATATTGATATACGTATCCCGATGAATAGAGTAGATAATCCAATAGTTGTAATATCGGCTATTGGTCTTATTTCACGAGTTGATTATACTTGCATAATTGTTTTTACAGTTCTTAATTATTATGACAAGTATTTTATTTCATAAACAACTCTGATACTGCATATGAGCTTTCGTCATCCGTGTGTACGTTGTAGCTTCACGTAAATGTTCTTATATCTCCTTATTTAAATCGTAGCTAAATCACCTTACAATTGTTTATTCAGTTTTTCAAGAGGATTCCATCATCCTGTTTTAGATTCCATTTCAGTCATCCCTTCAACGTTTTCACTATCTCACGGTAGCGTGTTTGAAGATCATAGAACTTGACCAAAACCTCCAACCCGTCTGTGGTATTCACTGTAATAAATATTTGACACATAACCAAAAGTGCCGTGAATACTTTGGACAAATTGTTGGTATTTAAAAATACAAAATGATTATATCAGCATATTAAAATAGTCTGAAACTTCATGAAAGATTTCACCGACTGCAGATTTTGGGTGGGGCTAGACAATAGGATTTGCATAATCATTATGTAATTATACAATGACTCCATTGACATATTCCCGCCAAAATATCCATATTAACAATAACATTTATGTAATTTTTGCTTCGTCACGAGTGGCAACATGAATATTTACACCTATTTATATCACGCATCACATAAATTAAACATTTCCGAATCTGACATTGTAACTAAATATTCGGGATACAAAACTGACGATACACGAAACCAAAAGGTATTCCGTTAAGGTTTCACACGTATTTTGAATAAATTAAAGAGGCCAATCCTTTCACGGATATTATATACACCATTCAATAATGTTACCCTCCCCTTAATTTCCAAGCTTATAAATTACCACTCACGTTTAGTCTGCAACTTTGCATTTCATCATCACATCAGTAGTTTCAACTTCACCACCAGCTAGCCAACATTTCCATACCTCGACAAATATACTTCATGTTGATTCCAAACATACAACGATATTAGGTCTGGTAAATTAACCCGCTTGCGATAATTACAAGCAATATTCAGGCTTTACCAGTAACGCCAATTGTACTTCTATCAATCAATCTGTCATCGAGTCACATATTTGAATGCCGCTGCGGCGTGGAATTTAGTACTGTTAGACTACTGCTTGCCAATGCCAAGACGCAACTGAATTAACTAACGCTCAATTTAATCCTCTCAGGATTAAATGTTACGCAACGGGGCGGGAAAATGATCTCCTTGCGTGTCGCTTAAAACTATAAACTACGCCAGCCGGGGCGACGAGCGGGTATGCTACTATTTTATTGAATATTTAGAATTCATCGTAACACACACAAAGGACATGAAGGAAGCTTGACTAACAATATGACATGGTTCTCTCTATTACATTATACACATCCCGACATAGCCTAGATATTTTAACATCTGAGCATTTATAACATGTATAAGACCAGCATTGATAATATATATTCCACCTCGAATACATTAGTTTCACAATTATTGGCATCGGTGCGGTGAAAGTTAACGGAAAATTAGGCACTAGCTGTCCAATAGCTATTAACAGTCTGTGGTCACCGCCAAATAATGTTATCGGTGGAAAAGTGAATAGAAATCATGTTATCGGTGGAAAAGTGAATAGAAATCATGTAAAATAATACCAGTAAAGAAGCGATTTTAGGCCTAGTATGGAGGTTGTTAAACCACACTGTAATGCCAAAGTGTAGGTATATTTACCATGTTTACAGCACTTCAAGGGCGTATCCAGGACTGTTTTGATGGGGGGGGGGGGGGGGGGCAAATGTTGTATCCTTGTGAGCGGAGTGAGCAAACAGTAATTTTTGCATTTTCTTAATACATGCCTACCAACTAAAATACAATTATTCCTGCATATAGGTCATGCCACAAACCACGCACCATGATCGAGGTCATCGATTCTCACTAAAACGGCCTACTCCTCACACTTCCTTTGTATGTTGTCTATAAGGATTTATGTCAATAAAAACCAACGGGCGAAAATCAATACATCCAATGACCCAGCGCATGGCGCAGCGAATCTGGCATGATTCGAGATACAACAGGCAATATCTTTATTGTAAACTAAATTTATTCCACACTTTCTTTTAACGCCTATCACATTAACCCCCCCCCCCCCCCCCCAAAATAGTTGACACGGGCGGGGAAAGACCTGCTGCGAAAGACATTCACTGGGTGGGCGTGTTGTTAGTCTTAGTGCTTTTGGGATGGGTTAAGGTTAACACTTTCCACGCGGCAATTAGTTATGCCATTATACAAAACAGATTTTTCAGAAACCTTTCCCAATTTTTAAGGATAACAGAACCAAGACTATGCATGTTTGTACTTCTTTCAATGCATTTCTCATAGTGATTCTAAATAGGGTATTGAATTGAAAGTCAATACAATATGGGTTTTTTAAACATTTTGTGAACTTTTGGAATGTCGTCTGCAGATGCCTGCCGCGTGGAAAGTGTTAAGGAAGTGAGTTACGTGTATGGGGTGGGTGGGGGAAGGGTGTTCCGGCGGGAATGGTGGTTTTTAGGCTCCAGATGGTTGTGATGTGACATGAAATATAATTAAATTCCAGTCAATTTGACATTCAGCAAAGTAGGACTAATTGGAGGATTATAATTATATATAATTTGTCTTTTTTTATTTATTTTATTTTTTTAAAGAAAAGATTTGCATAAATAGGCTGCCCAGAAAAGTTACTTTGAAAAAAGAAAATGTGTAATTAATGATTTTCTTTTCGAGATATCGACAATTATGTAAATTTTTCTCCACAGAGCTGTGTGTAAAAGCTCATTTTCTCCACCCCACTGTCTTTTAATGCAAGACCCTGCGACATTAAGACTCTCGGACACGTGCCATATACGTAAATGATTAATTTAAATGATTTAAAATTGATCATGTTTATTTATCGAAATGGCAGAAATACGAGGGTTTAACTTGTGCTAGTAGGAACAAAATTCGGAGAAAAACGTGTTTTTTAAATATCAAAAATACAATTTTAAACGAATTACGTTTTAATGGTGAGGAAGAAAAAAGATTTTAATACAAGTTTTGCCTACTTCCGCCCCCCCCCCCCCCCCCCCCCCACGATCGGCGTGGGGTCTAACATGATTTAAATAGTATTTAAATACAATTTATATTCTAAGACAGGTGGAATTGACAGTAATGATCTTTACCAAATATTTAAGGTTGAATTAAGTTCTGCATACTTCTGCCCCCCCCCCCCCCTTCTCCGTACGACACGGGGTCTAAAATGCTCTAAGTCTAAAATGTAATACAAATTCATCTATGATTCTAAGACATGTCCCCCAGCCCATGGCACAAACCACGCACCATGGTCGAGGTCATCGATTCTCACTAAAACGGCCGAAAAAGTCGACATATCTCAAAAAAACTACTCCTCCCACTTCCTTTGTATGTTGTCTATAAGGATTTATGTCAATAAAAACCAACGGGCGAAAAGTCAATACACCCAATGACCCAGCTCATGGCGCAGCGAATCTGGCATGGTATTACTATTAGGTAACAGGAGTAAAATCCAATCACTAAATATGCACATTCAAATTCAATCTTAAACATCATCCACATTAAGTGGGGGTCCAGGGCCCGCGTACGGGCCCTGGCCGCTCCTGGGTTTAAGGCATTAAGGCAAAGATTCTGCATTCTAAAGCAAGAAGAATTAGGATGGTTTGAGATCCATTACAACGTTGAAACCTGTATAAAAATGTGAGCGAAGCGCGCAAAAAAAATCAGTTTATGAACTAAAAGGGTCCAGAAAAATTTCCTGAAGCTATCTTTTTAAACTTAGATATTGAAACATTGCAAAAGATACGCGCGAAGCGCGCAAAAATTGTAATTTTTAACACTAAAAAGGTACAGTATGACGTATTAAACGTCCTTCATCTAATATCTAGAATATTTGGTATGGTTCGAGAATCATTATAATGTTGAAAGCCCCTGGAAGCTCATGGGTTTTCGGCATTTTTAAGGCAAAGATTCAGCATTCTGAAGCAGTAATTTTGGCATTTTCTTACATGTCTACTAACTAAAATACAATTATTCCTGCATATAGGTATTACTATTAGGTATCAGGAGTAAAATCCAATCACAAAATGTGCACTTTCAAATTCAAACTTAAACATCATCCACATTAAGTGTGGGTCCAGGGCCCGCGTAATGGCCCTGGACGCTCCTGGGTTTAAGGCATTGTAAGGCAAAGATTCTGCATTCTAAAGCAAGTAGAATTAGGCTGGTTCGAGATCCATTAACGTTGAAATCTGTAGAAAAATGTGCGCGAAGATGCTCCCCCCCCCCCCCCCCCCCCCCCCCTTGATACGCCACTGCAGCACTTTGCACCCGGTCTCCATGACGTTAAAATTTGACTTCCACTGAGGTCTAACTTATAGTGATTGGTGGCGTGCTCAAAGGTCGAGAGTAGACGACCATACCTTGTAGGGGGGTTGGGGTACCGAGCCATTTTGCGATATTTTGCGAAAACGATCGTGGTTATCACGTGATACGTATCGTTGAAAAAATAATTTACACTGTTTTAACGAAATGCACTATGGGATTGTGTTACCAGCCTAAAATCAAAGAGGTCGCAAACTTGCTTACAATTGTATATTATTAGCCTAGCTGAGCTATAACAAGCTAAAAGTGACATCTCTGAATGTATAAACAAAGTGTGCAAAGGAGAAATTGTCGGGCACACTGGTAAAATGGTTTTACAACAAGTTTTGCTTTCATTAATCAAACTAAACTCAAGTTAAATCACTTATTTATCGAGCAATAATATAATTGTTTACGCATTTTAATTGTTTAGATACAAAGTTAAATAAATCAAGAGATAAATTTATGATAGATAAATAAATAAAAAGAAAACTATAAACGCATGGGCGGCCTTTATAATTTATGAAAATTAACATAACAATGATGTTACATTAATCCACCATCAAGTTTAAAAATAGAAAAAAGGATAACAAGGAACATACGGGAATCGAACCCGTGATTGCCGATTGCCAACGTATGCACGCCACAGAGATCGACGAGTACAATTGTGATAGTCTTATTATTTAGCCATATCCATTTATTCATAACGAACGGATTTTTATTGTGCCATTTTTGCCAAATTTGTGTGTTTCTCTCGCACAAAATGTGTTTGTAATGTGATTATACACCTTATTTTTGAAAGAACGGTAAAAAAACGTTGACATTGGAGTGCAATACCATGAGACTTGAATGTAGGAACGCAATGGGTCGTACTTTGAGCTAAATGAAAACGTGATAAGCGGGATAGAAGTATATTAAACAAAACTAAACATACCTTGTTTTTAAAGAAAATACAATTTTGGACAATTTTCCGCGCTCTTCCTACATGCAGGGCTCGCGTTCTTGCGCGTCCTCGCGTCCTAGGACCCCTTATTTTCCTGTTGGACGATAATGGACGCGTAAGTTTACATATTGAACTTGACTAACGGGTCCCAATCGAAAATAAAGGGACCCCTTAAATCTGACGATGTATGGACGTGGAAACCTTAAAACATTCTGAAAATTGTCAATCTCCATCCTGTGCCTACATTTTAAATTTATTAATGTCCGTAAAAGATAAATACAATGCAAATCCTGTATTTTTAAAAGTTGTTAAACACACTAAATCGCTTCCGAATTGCTTCCACAAAAGTTTCAAGCGATTGTCAAAACATTCTATATATAAGCTAGTATCTTCTACTGATTAACATGGACACGACATAGGTATATGAGCTACATGATCTTACGCTAGTGTGCGTATCTGTGTTAGCGACTGTTTGTCTCTAAAAAAAAAAATGACCATATTCAAAGGCTCAAACCTCAGGACCCCTTATATTTCTAGGGGACCCCTTAAATTTAGTTTTTGCAGTCCTTAAAGGGTCCTGAAAAATGCAAATGGGACTCCTCACATTTTTGAGCCAGTGCTACCCCTGCCTACATGTTGTTTATATATTGATACTTTCTCAGCGCAGTGCAGGCGCTGGCTTTATCCCAGTATGGCAAAAATAAGCGCCGCGGCAACCATGGGTCCCTCTCTCGTCCTAGCCAGTGTCCACTGTTTCACCAATCGGTTCTTAATGCATTTGACTTGGCGTTTGGATCCGTGCAATGCTAACGTATAAGGCCTGATTGATCGTCGTAAGATACGACAGGGGTATTAGACTCGGTTTAAAGTTGTTTTGTGCATATAGACCCTAGGTCTTTTTTTTCTGGCGAGCAAACAGATGAATCTGGATTTTAATTATTAACACGTCAAGTTTTGCAACATTTGTTTTTCTTCTTTGTCGGTGGTTTTTCACCGAGGTCGATGATGTTGCTTGGAGGTTCTTCTTGCTGGGCATTGTCAGCAACGAGTTTTGCAATTGTGTCGAACATCTCGAGAACGCCATCACCTGAAAGAAAGAGGGTGTACGATATTAGCGAGACAATTAAGTCAATTGAAAGTGGTTGATTGTCAGATTTTATGCCATTGTGGGTGTTAATTGACATGGAAGTTAATCAACCATTTAGAATTATTCCTAATTGTAGCTTTGAATCTCAGCTGCAAATACATAGTAAAATCGGTTTGAGTACTGGTTGTACTTTTCTAGAGATACAGCTAAAACCGAATATTCATTAAGTGTGACGGAAACGGATGAAAAACAGCAACATATCTCCAAAAGTGCTTCACCAATTCTAACTTAGGTTCAAATATCTCTTTAACACACAATAAACGAAAAAAGTGACTAATTAGTATTCACAACCTGATCAGGACAACCATAAAGCTTATCCCTCCACTATACTGCCCTTCCACGACAAAACAGCATAACTGACATTTTAGTGTTTCTGAGATATAGGAAGAAACGTGTATTTTAATTTGCTATTAAAAGTGTTTTAATGTTTGTATTCAGTGTTGACTTATCAAAATAGGTAATTACAGTATGTTTCATGGTAGTACATTTTTCTCCCGAGAAAACATGATATTACGTTCAAAATGTCAGTTATGCTGTTTTGTCGTGGAATTTTTCTAGTAAATAATCGAAACAAACGTTCATAAAATAAAATAAATGCAACCTATTTTGTTTCTTTAAATGTTAATACCAACTTGTTATAACTCAACAGTCAAACCAATGTCTCTTTATTAAAAATACATAAGTGTGTTGACCATTTGGATTGAACTCGCATTATAATTAACTTGCAGTTGTGCTGTTTTGTTGTGGAAATTGTTGTCAAGAAGGTATCCTGCTTGCTCCAAAATGCAGTGATGCCTGAGTGCATTCAAGCACAAGCTATCATAATATGATTGGATGCCTTTGTTTCCAGCCATGCTGCAGTGCACAGCGCATCAATGAACTGTGCTTGGTGTCAGTTATACTGTTTTGTCATGGAATTCCTGCTAGATTCATTAAGTTAAGCTGTATTGACATGCTAATATCTAGACAATGGAACATTTTTAAACCCTAATTTTTGTTCAACTTGTGTAACTTGATGTCCTGAGTCACCCACACTATATAACTCAATTTTTCAAAAAATGTCAGTTATGCTGTTTTGTCATGGAAGGGCAGTATAGGGAACACACTGTGAAATTCAGATTTTCTTTTCATAGAAAATCTTCTATTGACTCTCTGATTGACTATTTTAAAGATTGCACGTAAAGAAAACTCAAAAGGTGTAGACTAACATACGAGGCATCATTGTGGCATGAATCGTAACGACGAATTTGACTGATAAGCAGTATTCTAGTATGTTACCATGGTTACAGGTGTGTGTTTGAAGTTGATCAGTGCAATTCTAACTAGCCTAAATTTATCAGAACTTACGCCTACCTCTGGCGCGGCAAGTTTTGTGTACTTGTTCTATGGCAGAAGACTTACAAAAAGGAGTCCGAAAGCTGTCAAATGTAGGAAAACTCTTACTTTTAAGACAAATTAAGAACAACCCGTACGTCAGGCGTGGGCTGTATCAAATCACAATTTATGAAAATTAGTCAAGGTTAACTACAGGTCCCACACTATCAAATAAGTTCCCTACTGCTTTGTATGGTTTAAAGGGAATCGCGCATGGTGAGGAAAAGAAACCGCTGACGACGATTTTGTACCAGCTAAACCTTAGCTCATAACTAATACATCACTTACATCATACGATAGAAAATGCGTTCAATCAAATGAAGGATGGTTGATTGAGCACGCCGTCCACATTGGGTTAAGAGATTGCTGTAGAGTCGCACACAATACCGCTTGCATGTAAACATACGTAGAACAATTACAGACTGCGCCAATGTCCAACTTGTTTAGATTCAAATAGTCGCCGCGCGCTGTTCAATTTTCGTTAGAATCCTCACCATGACCGCTTTCCTTTAAGAGGTCAAGTTCATGTTAATTTGTTCACCTTTAGAGGAAACTTGTTCATTCAAATCATTGTTTTTATTAAAGATCAGGATGTCTTACAAACAATCACTTTTATGGGGATTGACCAGCATTATTCATCTACGAGCCAGGAATATCTAGCTTGAGGTACGACAGGCTGCATAAATTCTAAGATCAGTGATTTTAGCTCTGAATTGGTGGAAACAGTGAAATCGATAAAATAATACCAGTCAAGAAAAAAAGCTAGAGATTTAGGACCTAAAACGGAGAAAAAATAACCTACAGTTGCCAAATTATCAAACATTTAGGTACATTTAGAGCACTTTATACGTGTTCTAGGACGTAAAATTTAGACTTATGGAGGGGTCTATCTTAATTTCAAACACCAGAGTGCAAACTATTATTTGGTGGTGCACACCCTGCTCTAAAGGCAAGCAATACATTCGACTACTAGTATTAGCAAGTCTAAAATGTTGCTTACAATCGTATGTATACATGATAGTACCGTGTTATATCTAGATATCATCCATTGCTTTTCATTTTCATTATACAAATCGTGCTCTTACAATATGGAGAAAAAATGAAAAACATGTATTAATTTTGTCATTAATTTTCCGTTTCCGGTGTCCAAAATCTCTCTCTGGCTTTGACCCCATCAAACAAAGTGAAACAGAAATCAATTATTATGAATGTGTAGCCATAATTCAGAGCTATAATCATGACATGTCATGAGGCTGACAATCATATTAGCGACGTTATGAGGGAGGGGTACGCATTGAATGACCCTCGCATATTTGTAACAGCATTCTCGCGGGTCTTCCACACAAAGCACTGCCAAAACTGCAACGCGTTCAAAATATGGCTGCCCGTGTCGTTACTCTCTCTAGAAAATCTGAACATATCACCCCTGTTTTGTGCAAGCTCCACTGGCTTCCTATTTGAGAAAGAATTGTCTTCAAAATTCTTCTGTTGACTTTGAAAATTCTTGTCGGCGAAGCCCCTGCATATCATTCTGATCTGGTATCTCGCTATAATCCGCCACGAACTTTGAGATCTGCGTCACGAACACTTCTCTGCGAAATACCCAGCAAGACCTTAACATATGGGAGGGTTTTTCTGTAATTACACCCAAGCTATGGAATGCACTCCCGGATAACATCAGAACACTGTTGGTAATGTCCTGATGTTATCCGGGAATGCACTCCCGGATAACATCAGGATATTACCAACAGTGACTAAATTCAAATCAGGCCTTAAGACTCATCTTTTTAGAACTGCCTATGGCATCTGTTTTTTAGTCAACCCATGTACTATATGCTTCAGTTGTGTGTTTTAAAATATCTATTTGTGTTTTAATACTTGTATATTGACGCTCTGCTATTAATGTATTTTATTGTTTTATACACATATCAACGTAATTATATATTGTCATTTTAGTGTATCATGTTGCAAATTTGCTCGTTTACGTGCAGTGGCATTACTCTTGCGTCTTCTAGCCACCTGCTGGCAGTTGGGTTTTAATCTTTAGCTGTCTTAATTTATGTTATTTACATAGTTTTAAAATTGGTCTTTAGTAGTTTGTTAGTTGTACAGCGCATAGGTACTTGCGCTTTATAAATGATTATTATTATTATTATTATTATTATTATTATTATTATTATTATTTCAACGTGTTTTTTTTTTTAAATCCATGAAATCGAAAGTCTCCCTTTAATACCAATTGGGCTGTTTGGTATTTCAGCCTTAAAAAACGTATATCGTGTAGCTCATCATTTATTTAGTTTATGCAAATTTAAACGAACCAGTTTTGGCTGAGGTTAAAATAGGTTGCTGTACGATAGAGTTGTATTTATTACAGTAATCTCTCACATCAATACGTCGTTCCACTGTACTGGCAAGATCCGTTTTGTTTCCGACGATAAATCTCAGTACTGGAAAACAAGAGAAAAAAGTGCTATTAATTAATTAATCAATTAAATAAACTTTAATTAATTAAACATGAAATAAAATGAATTAATTAATTTATCTTGCCTTAGACTATACTCCATTTTCATCATAAAGTTGCGTTCCGTTTGTTTTCTAGTTTCTAGTTATGGCATCCTGCGGTTACTAATTTTAGATATAAGGACCAATTTCTTGAAGTTCGCCAATAGAGGGCAGTATAAATAAAGTTTGCTTCCATTGACCCTCCCCGGACCTTAAACGTTTGCCGTTGATAATAAAGAAATCACTTCTGGGCTATTATACTCAACCAAGATCGTTCCTAGTGGGGCCGCGTGAGGCCGTGTAAGCGACTGTTGTTTACATAAGCGAAATTACCAAAATTCGCAAAAATGATTCACCCGGCGAAAAGTCTCGAAAATTGCACATTTATAAAGAACACCATATTCACAAACATACAAAACAGGTCAAAATAGCGGTATATGGCACTATTAAGAATCCATGTGAATATATTGAAATAAACTGCTCAAAAAAGGTTTGGAAATTTGTATTCAATCGCCATTTATTTGAATATTTCATTTGTATCAATCACTTGTTTCAGTGCTTATGCTTGTGAATGTGGGGAGGTCGCATTTAAAATGTGCCAAATTCCCCACTATTTTGCGTTCAATAGACTATCTTTGCCGTCTGTTCAATGAAGTGTTACATTGACCACGACAGTGTAGAGTGATGTTCTATTGACTTTTGATCATAACATAGTGTTGATTTTGGCACATTCAGATTGAGACCTCTCCATGTTCTCAAGCAAGGACTGGAACAAGGTATTGCTACAGCTACAAATTTTGTGATTGAAAACAAATTCCGAAATTTGTTGAGCAGTTTAGTTATAGGATATTGTATGGCTCATAACTGTGTACTTGTAATAAAAGAAGTAATTGTGTTGACTCAGATGCTCGTTTATATTATTAAATGTTTATTTTATTTCTTGTGTTAATGTTAGAGCAAATAAACATGATATACCTTTGACCGCTCTTTTCTTATCTTCAGCTTCAAGCTTGTCCTCGTAATATTTTAATCTCAAAACGGAATCCTCGTCGTCAACACTATATACGTAAACGGCGGCATCTGCATTTCTGAAGTACGACTCTGTTAATGAGTGATAACGCTCTTGACCCAAGGTGTCCCATAACTGAATCTGAGTTAAGACAATAGAAGTCCTGACTGTGTCAATGATCTCATAAACAAGAAAATAACATGTAGGCCTACCTGAAAACCCATATGAAGTCTTTAAGAATGAAAACAAATTATAGGCATTTCCCCCTGCACAATAAACAGGCAATACGGTCATCAAAATAATGTACCATCAATGCAAGCCACGATTCAGAGCTACATTTACAATCATAGAAATGGCTAGCTTATCAACATAATGTCATGTACGTCCAAACACCCATTTCATTATATTTGGTTGTGCTGCTGGGTTTGGCAGAGTTTACGTAAGACTTACCGCGACTTTACGATCTCCGAAATTATACAGTTTCTTGAAATATTGGTTGGTAAAAATATAATTTTCCTGAACTGTATATTTTCCCTCTACAGACCAACGATAAAGCGTAGTTTTTCCAACACCACTTTTGCCACATAAAATAACTTTATACGGCTTAGGCTCACCCATTTTGAATACGTATTGAAGTATTCTAGTCTAGGTGTACTTTGATCATGCTTTCCAAAACAGTATGGTACACAAGTTCTGTCTCTTTGATAGAGTACACAATATTTTGTGTTGAATGATAATACTAGTATATCAGCAACAAGCTCAATAATGCAATAGTATAGACTAAAGGTCGGATACAAAATTACTGGGCACGACATACGGCCGATTGGCACTTGTAGGCTACCACTTCAACATCTGCATGTTGCAAATTCAAAGTATTTTAACCCCTGTGACCCTACTGCGACCAGACTAACGCTTGCATTGCGTTGACAAATACGAATGAATAATGCAACACGTCACTCACATCACGTCCAGTAGAGCAATGACATCTGTGAATATGACGCCATTTTTTGTGTTCGAAAGTTTATTACCATTCTTTCAAAAATAAGGACCATAATTACATTATAAACACATTTTGTGAGAGAGTAACATACAAAATAGTATAAAATGGCAAAAATGTCACGATCAAAATCCGTTCGTTTTAAATAAATGGATCAATGGTTAAATAATAAAACTATCACAATTCTAGCGTCAAATCTCTGTTGCGTGCTACTGTAATCCTGGCTTTTATAAACGTTAATCACGGGTTCGATTCCCGTGATTCCCATTTTGTTTCTTCTTTTTTTTTCTTCTTCAAAAATTTTGATGGTGACTAATGAAATCAGTTATGTCAATTTCTACGACCTACAGTATGGTATTGACATTAATCAATCGATTTATTAAATGTGTATCATTATTATTTATTATTATTATTTGTATTCATCTTTGCATTTACTTTATTTATAATATTCATTCAATAGGCATATTTATTTATGAATTCGTTTATTTATTTGATTTCATGTTATTTAATTAATTAATTTATTGATTAATTAAATAATTATTGGTGATTGATTGATTGATTGATTGGATGCTTGATTGTTTGACCTAATTTTTACAACTATGTATGCATGATTGTGGATAGTTTTAAAATATTTTATAATAAATTGGTCTTAAATGTATCATTTAGTATAATAATTTTACACAAGTTGATAATAAATTGCATGATAAAATTCTCCCACTGATCATATCTATGGAATCGTCCATCGGTCAAGAAATTGTCGTTTGGTTACAGCATAACCCAACTTACTCTTGGGTCCGGTGAGGTATAAGATTTAGCGTAAATTACCAATTGGGGTCTCTCGGGGTGTGTGTATTAGCCAGGATTGACGGTGCTATCGATCGCACAGTGCAAATGTGTTGGGTCTTATGACATTGTGTGTGATAACAATTGGTCCTTTTTTCTCGTGCTGTGTATTTGAAATGCGACTTTTGAAAATGGAATATTTTTCTTTAAATGGTGCTAATCATGGTTTATCTTTGTTGTTGGGGGGAAAATTTGGTATCAAAGTATGCCTTAAAAATTCATCTAACTGCATATCTAGCCTGTTTGGTCAAAAATAAATTGAATGTTACTCAAAATGACATAAACAAAGGGGTATACTTTCTTTTGTTGAAACCTTTAGCTAAATCCCTTCTACATTCTGCTGCGATTAGGCCGGGGCTTGCATTGCGCTGAAAAAAGGCCAGGCAAACTCATAAGAACCAATTGGGAACGCAGTGGACACTGGCTAGAGCGGGAGAAGGTCCCCATGTAACACGCAGAAAGAGCGCGGATAACTGCCAAAATGTGTCATTTTTTTAAAACAAGGTAGCTCTTAGTACGCTCCTATCCCGCTTATCACATTTTCACGGCGCTCTTATTACCACCCATTGTGTTTCTACTTTAAGGGGGCACTACATTAAATCCTTGTGCGTTTGGTGTAGGGTTCGGAGAAATAGTACCTATATCAAGTTGATCATCGTCCTAGGGGAAGCAAATATAAGTAAATCTTTCTAAGTTTTTATGAAAAAGATAGAATAGAACCTCAGCATTGCTAATGTTGTAAAAAGTCGTCGGAATCGAATACGCACGGGAGCCTAGGCTGCGGAAGGATATCGTGGCCAGAACCGGTGAGGAAGCGAAATAATCGGTTTAAAATGGTGAGCGGAAAAGTTGATCTAGATTGGTAAAGAAAAATCAAGTTTAAAATAAAATTCAACACATATGTAAGACATTCATGCCAAATTAAAACTTCCAACATTGTTACTAAGGGCCCAAACACGGTCTTCAAAAGGGGCCGAAATGCGTGTATTTCAATAGGGGGATTATTTAGTGGTGTGCCCCCTTCGAAGACGTGTTTTGGGGGCTATTACGGTTAGACTGTAGGCCGTGCATGTTTTATTCCTTCAGAAAACAATTCTAGCACTCTCCATCTAGGGGATAGATGAAATGTGGCTTAAAATGAAGCTAATATATGCCTGATCAATATTTTACCTTATCCCACGTTCGTAGGTTGCACATTATGACCCTAGACCTCGATTTAGGGTCAAAGGTCACATGTGTTTCAATGGGAAGTCAAAAACTAAATTTAACATGGTAAAAAAACTAAAAAATGAGCTATTGACTATGAAAAGTATATTATATTGTTGGGATGAGTGTTTTAAACAAAAAAGTCAATCACAACTTTGATCGTAGATCAATAGTTTTTGAACTGTGACCTTTTGAAAAAGACAAGTTGGCCAAAATAGGCCATTTTGGTCATTTGTTTGCAAAATTGGCACAAAAATGACATGTTATCATCATTAAAAAAATATTTTGACTCAATGTGAATTGATAAACCATGTTATAATGTTGGTTTATAGATGAACTTTACATTAAAAGACATTTCAAAAGTCAATGGTGTCCGCATGCCATGGCAAACAGCTTTAATATCCTTCAAATTCATCGAAAATGGGTAAAATCTGAGTCAAATTTAAAGGATTTGAAGGATATTAATGCTGGTTGCCATGGCATCAACATACCATTGATTTTTGAAATGTGTTGTAATGTAAGGTACATCTATATACCAACATTATAACATGGTTTATCAATTCATAATGAGTCAAAATATTTTTTTAATGATGATATCATGTCATTTTTGTGCCAATTTTGCGAAAATATGACCAAAATGGTCTATTTTGGCCAACTTGTAATTTTTAAAAGGTCACAGTTCAAAAACTATTGATCTACGATCAAAGTTGTGATTGACTTTTTTGTTTAAAACACTTATCCCAATAATATAACATACTTTTTACAGTCAATAGCTCATTTTTTAGTTTTTTTACCATGTTAAATTTAGTTTTTGACTTCCCATTGAAACACATGTGACCTTTGACCCTAAATCGAGGTCTAGGGTCATAATGTGCAACCTACGAACGTGGGATAAGGTAAAATATTGATCAGGCATATATTAGCTTCATTTTAAGCCACATTTCATCTATCCCCTAGATGGAGAGTGCTAGATTGATTGATACAGACCTACGTCCCAGTGTCTAGGTACTTTTTCACTCTTTTTTCGCAGGTTTTTTGGTCAATAAATTTGATTGAATGTCTTAAAATTACTACCATTAGCATAAAAGTACAATATAGTATTTTAAATCAAATCTAAACACAATTATGCTAGCCTTGTTGACGAATCATATCAAAATGTACATAATTGTGTATACAGAATGGCTGTGCAAATGGACAGATGAGCTGAAAATATTTTCAAAACTGCAGTATATATACCAGAAATGCGCTAAAAATGATGCTTGTTTGCTGGTTCGTGTTGGGTGTCGAAACAAGGATGGTTACCATCGGTATCATCTGCAGTATCCTGGATATGGGGGGGGGGGGGGGGGGGGGGTGAACACCACGCTTCGAAGAGCCGTGTACATTTTAGAAAATCGCAAACCCGACTTGATGATACCGGGGAAGTTTCCCATATATCATGTATATGTGGCGAGAAGAATGTGCGTAGTGTTAGAGTCTTCGACAGACATCAAGAGGAGAATCACATGCCACGGTTTGAAGAAGTGCAGCGGGTGTTTACCTCCATGTATCATCACATGAATTGAAAGATCACATGAAAAATCGTTCAAACAGTCCCTTTTATACCCAAACAGCTTTTCTTAGAGCTAACATTACTGAAAAGGTGAATAGTTAATTTGTGTCGACTTTATCTGTAGGCCTATGTAATATTATAATCAAATGTTTATCAAATGTTTAGTAAGTTTGTATTACATTATTCACGAAATAATTGATAAAATTTACACATCAGACATAGAAATAATAGGCATATACGACGGGTATTAAACAAATTATGAATATTTTAAACAGGTTCGCCGTCGTGGGTGGAAAAGAGACAATAATGGGAAAACGATCTCGCCCGGGAATCGAACCCAGGATCTGTTGATTGCTTGTCAACTGCCTTATGCACAAGACCTCGCATGGCAAAGCATCTGAAATTCAAACCTAAGCGATCTCGCTTCCCAGTCTCCTGCCACAAGTATTACCCGGAGTAGCTCAGGCCTATACAAGTGTAAGCAATAACTACTTGTTCTACCCCATAAAAAGTATATATTTTCTGAATGGTAATCTCACAAGAAATCCAAATATGCGATTGGGATTTTCATAGGACCTAATGGTAACATTCTGTGATTAAGAATGTTCAAAGAATATCGATTTTTTTTCATATTTTGATTAAATCTCAATATTTTTTTTATTCCTATCCCAATCATCATTTTACTGTGCATATAGTTCCTCATGCAATTTACCTATCAGAACATAATGGTTGTCAAGGGTAACTTGTTGAAATATACTATATCGGGAAGTAAACGCAAACGTTTACATTTCATATTTATTAGAGTTTTCACATATATTTTTTTGGCTATTCATCCTATTCCTGATTTAAGCGGGATTTGTGAATTCCCCTATTTCAGAGCTTTTCAAAAATGTATAATGTTGCTATCATCGGTTGAATAATTCTGTTGGTATTGTCATGTATGCAAAACCGATGAATTAGGGCAAGTTCACTGTGTAGTGAATAGGGAAAAAGCCAAGGACAATGCAATCGATTCGTGATTACAATTGTTACGTAATAGTTGACACATTTATTGAAACAGAAACTTATAGAATATAAAACAATCTATAAAATGAGAGCAAAATCATGTTTGTACCATACAGAGATGAGGAGTTATTGTAATTTGAACGTAGAATTGGGAACATTTTCTATAATCCCCTTAGAGATTGTACACAACGCCACCGCCACCGCCGCCACCCCTGACTTTCGGAATATAATCAATCATATCTCAACCAAACAGTTATAGAAATACCTGATTTATTCACACAGTGTAGCTAGATAATTTAGCTTTAAAATGACACCTAAACCATAGCTCTACCACATTTAGTTGTTGAGTTAATAGAGAGAGATGGATGATTCGTCACCAAAAATGCAACGATTATTTTTTTTCAACGACGCTCTGCATGGTTGGTTGTTGCGTCTGCTTTGTATTAAATAAAACCTATATTCAAACATTTCCAATAAACAAAATTATAAATGACGAAAAATAAATCAAATGAAGCAATGGGTCGGACGAACTTGTAGGCCTATAATATTCCTATTTGGCGGAAACCAAGAAAAGTATCACTTTAGGACATAGTCTAAAGTCTATAGTCTAAAGAATCTTAATTCTTACATTATCGGTTCAATCTCACGAGTTTGTACAATGATAACTCGGTTTAACATATTACAAACTTAGGGATTTGAATATCAAATATATTGATCAGAACAATATTTATATTGGTTTGCTAAAAGTTCAAAATGTCATAATTATAATGAATTATACAGGGTGAGTCATAACAAACAAAAAACAAACTACACTTTGAAGTGAAATAAGTATTCAAAATTTGTCTCACCAGAATACGAAGGCTACCAATTCATGACGCAATATACGCATTTATTTAATGTTGTTATCCGAAAGGAAAAAAACAATCATGACATGTCATGGTTAGATATCACTATTAGAATAGTTACTCTATTTTTGAAACCAAACAAAATATTGATTCTAATTATACTAATTTACACATGATACTTAGTATTCCGAATTAGTGAATAAATGTATGGTACACAATTAAGCTAACTAATAATACAAATAAACCCATATTAGAGTTGTTCAGATATTATAGGTCAATAAATGTGTATGTGTTGTATCACAAGAAATTAGACAAATCAATGCACGAGCGCTGATGTTGATGTGTGAATAATGGCACGACCAAGCATGGGAGTGCTAGTGTGAGCATATCAATATTTGCGGCGCAAGCGCATGGATTTTCTATTTTTTCGAGAATCAAGACAAACGCATGTATTGACCTAATTCACAATTTGAACATAATTTTGATCTACGTAATAACGAATAAAACAAGTTAACAAGTTTGCTAACATCCGCAGTGAAAATCGGCGATCCCGCCATGCCTAACAAAACAATCAAGTTTTCCGAAGTGCATGCGATGAAAACTAATTTGCTGCCCGGGAGTTGAGCACCCCTATGTTATATTGTTGGCGTCCGCGTAATTGCTTGGTCTAATCGGCTTCCGGTTATTTCCGCGCTTTTTCGCCGAAGGCGTTCTATAAAGGAATTGCCTCCCAATAAAGGCGCCTACTTGCCAGTAATGCCGTGTTATTAATACTTCTTTCTATGTAATGAGTACACTATGGGCCCAATTGTACGCTATATTTACAAATGCACAATTAGGCTCCGCCCCTTGCTGGTGATTTTTGCATTGTCTACTAACCTTTGACCTCATACATTTATTCATTAGAAGACTATTCCATTAGCGCATGGGTACCAGGTTACTTAAATATGTTAGGTTCTTAGTATGTTTGGTATATGAATAATGTTAGATGTGTAGATTAGATTGTGAGTTCGAGCCTCGGTTAGACCGTTTTTACGGACGATATTTGTTTTTGGTTTTTTCCAATTGTTTAAACTTTCGTACTATTACTAATAAAGCATCAGTGATTCTCTACTTAACCAGAAATACAAATCTTGTTTCTCGGAAAATATTTGTTAATTTTTTTCAAAAATTGTGTTGGGCCATAATAATAAAAAAAAATCTTGTTTCTGTGTTTAAGCTGAGGCGTTGTCTTTTTTAAAGACATTTCTTGTTCGTTTAGTTCCGATCGGTTTCCGGTTTTTCCCCGCGCTTTTCGGATAGCTTGTTCCTGGTTACCGGGCCAGCTAACATATCGCATTTGGTTGCAACCTCGGCAGGTTGTAAAAAACCCACCCTCCCACCCTAATTTGTTCAACGTTTGCGTTAAGCCCACATACAACTGGTTTGGCTTCCGTGGAAGGTTTTATGCCAGTTTAGTCTATTGCTTGCTTCCCTCAGTTTGGTTATAGGAAATGGGGGGGGGGGGGGGGTTGCCTGGCAACTCCTATCAATTTCTTAGCTATATGATGACGCTTGGATACCTATAGGGTTGGGAGATGAGGCACTATGCTATTATTGCCTTGCGGTCCAGCTGGATTACACCGCTCTAGGTTGGCGAACATGTAGTTGCGTTGAAGAAGAATGTGTTGCGGCGAGGTTGGCTTCCTGTAGTTGCGTTGTAGAATAATGTGTTGCGGCGAGGTTGGCGAAGGCTGTAATTGCGTTGTAGAATAATGGTTTGCGGCGAGGTTGGCGAATATTGTTTTTTCTACATTTGAAATTGTTTCGGATGTAATGCACGATTTGCATGAATCAATGTATATGCGAAATAAATGCGTGATGCGGTATGCAGCCAAATGCTACCTTATACCAAATTTCCCTTCTGTGTCGTCTCCTCTCAACTTCTCTGACAGCAAAGCACGTGGTGCGCGCATGGAACGGCGCACACGCGGAGTGCATAATACACTTTCAACCCAGGATATATATCATAGAGCGTCCTTGCTTTCAACGCACTCCGCGGATTTTAGTTTCTTGATTTCTGATTGGTACGACACTACTAAGCGTGTATGAATTGCATTCATTAAATGCGAAATATTGACAAAACAATGTCAATCAAAGCAAATATACTTGTAGTATTTAAAGAATTGATTTTGTTTTTGATTCACCCTGTATTTGTAAATAAATACAATCTAAATTGAACAACTCAATATAAATGTACAAAGTACAGTACCACATCCCGTCCTTATGATTCACTAAACACATCTATTTTAATCTATTTTAATTCAAGTGCTGTGTATTTCAGGTATTACGAACTGATAACATCACAAACGAATATTGGTTCATATTTTGCATGTATCGGCAATATTACGATGATAGGAATCATCACCGAAATGACTGCCCCATATAACGTATTGATACTCACAACTGCTGGAGACATCTAAGGATACTTTTGACGGCGAGATGATGATGCATGATATGCAAAAACAACACAATGCTGATGTCCAACAACAGGCATTTGGTAAGCTTACTCACACGAAAAAAAATTTAAAAAACTTTTAAAACTGACAAGATATCTTGTCCAAGTTTTATTTGAAGCTCTGAAACATTACCCTTGACCATAGTCGGCACAAACCCTAATCGTCATGTTATGATTATTTCTTTTTGCTTGGTCCTGTTTTAATTCCTGCAACAATTTTTGAAAAAAGTGTACTTTAGGTCCTATAGATACTAGCTTACCAGTATCGTTCAATACTGGAAATAAAAGTTGTCAGTATCGCTCGATACTCGTACGATTTTAATGTTCCAGTATCGATCGATACTGGAACACCAAATCCCTGCACCAAATTGTGTTCCAGTATCGTTCGATACTAGAATGTTTTACGTTCCGATATCAGGCGATACTGGTGCACGTACCAGTGTGATTTGTCCCAGTTAGACAATACTGGAACAAAATTGTATTATAAAGGGCAAAAAGGCATAGGGGACAGTGTTGTGGTCATATGCTGTTCCCTGAAGCATGAATCAACAGTCCAGTCCCTTCAATCGTTGCTTTTGTTTATATAATGTTCTTGTTTATATCCAATATAGTAGGCCTCTATGCATAACAAATTGAAATAAAGGGCGGTTATGGTAAAGTTGTACTATACAGGGTGTATCAAAAAAAACGCAACACTTTTTGTCGCAAGCTCTCTGATTACGGCAAATCAAAAATCACTATGAAATTTATATATTCTGTCAGGTGTACTTATTGGCTATCACATGGTTAAATTACAGCGATATCGATTATTGATTCGCTGAGATATCAACGATACACGTAGACAAGTGCAAAACACGTTTTACATCGTTTATCCTGTATGCCTTATTTATTTTCTTGTCAGGTGAATATTAGCAAGACACTTTAATAACTCATTGTACTTAAATAATTGGAATCAAACTCAACATTCTGAGAAGAAAATGTCATGTTAAAGGTATCAAATGTCTGGCTATTTCAGTATCATATCAATATTAATTAAATCTGGCAATAAATTAGTTGATAGTTAATGACACAACTTGAAAATCCATATTACAAAGTCTGTTTGCAAGTCCTCTCTCTTTTTCTCTCGTTAATGTCATAAATAAAACAGTATGCCACATTATTCAAAAGATAAACAAATGGAATAGTCCAGTGAAGGTAGTAATTGTCTTGTATGAATCAGTCATTGTTAGTCTGTTGTGAATGGGAATGGGACATTATGGTACTGCTCGACCCTCAAAATGCTGTCCTTTTTTTTTTAAGATGCATCGATTATGAACTTTAACTTATGAAAGAACGTACCATAGACATTATGTGGCGATCATAGCAATCGGTGGTTCAGAACTTAAAAAGATTGATTGACGTATTCAAATGGTCGAATGATTATCAGATTACACGATTCAATGATTTTATGTACCACCTTACTCAAACAAACAAGGGAAATTAAGGTAAACCATTCCAGACATTAAGGTTACATAGTTATTAAACTGTTAACCCATAACACTAATCGGACAGGAAAATCCAAGTTTTTAAAACGAACGTTGTAAAACGTGTTTTGCACTTCTCTACTTATACCTTTAATATCTCAGCGAATAAATAATCGATATTATTGTAATTTGACATTGTGATAGCCAATAAGTAGACCTAACAGAATATATAAGTTTTAGAGTGATTTGGTTTTTACTGTGACCGTACAGCTCTCGACAAAAAAGTGTTGCGTTCTTTTTGATACACGCTGTATAGTCCAGAATCTGGGACCTAAAGTAAATATTTTCCCTGTTTTGGATTGTTCATTATTGATTTTGTTTTCCTTCAGAGATTGGACGTGATCTTCTAGTGAAAATAAAGAACGGCGATAAAGAAGATGTGTACAAATACATTAAAAAAAACATTACAGAAAATATACAATGTATTCTGTTCCCGCCAGAACTCGATGAACGCGTTTACTATTATACGAAAGTCAATGATAAATTGCACGAGATACGGGCGCAGTTACTACCCGCAGCGTGTAGACGAGGTGATAAAGACATAGTATCTGTGTTGCTTCAACGTGATGCAGATCCCAGTCTGGGAGGAGATCAGGCAAGTTAAAGGGACACTAACAGATGTGTTGGAGGCAGCGCCCTCAATTATGATAAAAACTGAGATTAGTTTATTTTTATAATTAATACATGTATGAACTTACACCTATAAGGATTAAGAAAAATCAGCTCTCTTTGTACAAGAAAACGTTGATTCAAAAATGCTCGTCCCGCGGGACGAGCATTTTACGTCCGACAGTATCCCCCTGCAGTACGCGTGATACATAACGCGAACCATATTTGCATAGAGGGCGTTTTTCAATAAATAGCGATGATATTGTTTTAATCAAGTTTTGCTGTATTTTTGTTAGTAGAAACAACAATAATGGCAATTTTTAATGTTCATCTTGAATTCTGTAGTAAATTTTTAAACATTTAACATTTTCAACACCACTTAATGTCCCTTTAAACAAACATAATATTAACTTTAAGAATAATTGTAGGCCTAATCTAAGCTTTTGAATTTGGACAAGCGTGATACAGTGAATGGAAGAAAATAAGTTCCTGACCCGTGTACTTACATGTATGTTAGCTATAGTAGATTAATTTTGGCCGGTCGGTTATTGATTTGGACCTATTCCATTTAACATTAGAGAAACCACAGTTGACCAATCGCGACGATTTGTTTTCGCTGCGATATATCAATGGACTTTTAAAAAAGCGTTGAAGCAACATAATACCCAAATACAATGCGTCCTTGCGTGACTTTGAACTATACCCAAGCAAATAAGGGGCTATCCAAACGTGCCAGTGCATCTTAAGTGACATATATTGATCATAATTTCTTCAGTGGTAAAGAGGGGGCAGGCCCTGTGAAAAGCAGACTTGTCATATGCTAAAACGGCTTTAAAAAATCTCAAACCAAACAAAGAATCATAATTTGTCACTAGATTCATAAACAGTGAAGTGGTTAATTTCGACTTACATGAAAATTATTAATCCCATAAGCTAAAAGATTGGTAATTTTCTTTGAGGACAAGAAAAATCGTCACTACTTCTTGTTTATATTAAACAATCAATCACAAACTTCAAAATGTAATATTTACTCAATAAAAAATAGAAGTGACTAGGTGTCTATTTTAAAATACGAATCATTGGCATAATATCACTTGGTCAGAAACTATAGCTTGATCAGTTCCAAATTGACGAGAAATATTCTGCTTTTATCTCTGCGCACGCACAATTAATTTAAGCGTACGCGCGCGATTACGGCCACACTCACGCGGTTTGGGCTGCATGTACACGCCACGCACATGATACATAGTGCGACTGTTGCCTTAACGCGCGCCCGCGTTCTTCTGTATTCATTCGCCACTGTAAGGAGGCTTCGCCAATTTGGAACTTATCAAACTATAGTTAGGTTAGGTGTAGATTTATGACTCGCGTTTAATGTTATATTTGTATTGAAACAGGGCACTCCATTGGAAATCGCTACCATAGAAGGAAATTCTGAAATCATTGACTTATTGGTCGCATTTGAAGAAGGTAAATTCCTTACCATGTATTTTGTATAAACCGTTAGTAATTTACCATAGTCGGTCGGTCTGTCTGTCGATCGGTTGGTCGGTTGGTAGGTCGATTGGTCGGTCAATTATTGCCCTTTTTCAATCTTTCGACTATTCATCTAAGTTGAAATGTTATTAAGGAAAACGTGTACTTTAGATCCCACATGTAAAACGTCAGTGTTGCAGTTTCGGACTAAACAGGCACACATAAAATGTTCCAGTAGTAGTGAGCAATACTGGAACATAATTACCGGTAGGGCTATCGGTCAATACTGGGACAAATCACTAATGGTATCATGTGTGCCAGTAACGCTGTTTCCGTTATTTAATAGTAGAGTCTAGACAATCAGAAAATCACCAAACTGTTATTAATATTCCCGTGAATGATTCCGCAGCTTAACTAATAACTGTAAATAAATACAATCTAAACTGAACAAATCAATTGTATATGCAGTCATCAAAAAAAGAAACTATACTGTACAGGTAACAAATGGGCTTTTAACTCTAAAAATATATATCCTACTAGTTGGGGGGGGGGAGGGGCTAAGGGCATCACATGGGAGGTTTGGTTCAGTTTCTTCCAAAAGCACCAAATTGGGCTCATATGTTGCTCATACCATACTCTTATGATTTATGATGGATGCCAAAATTTGAGCATTCTGGGACAGCCATATTGGCCAATTCCAATATTGCCGCCATACTGGGGGATCAAAAATTAAGCTGACAAGCATACCAAATTGTTCGTCAGATCACAAGGGTTCAAAAAATGGTAGTTGTTACCACATGAAGTCGTTTTTGTGCCTTTTACAGGGGTCAAAAGGTCAAATTCTATAGGCGTATATAGAACTGATCTGACGAACAATTTGAGATGTCGTTTGTCAAATTCTGACCCCCAAAAGCAAAGGTCTTTACGTTTCGCTCAATATCTCAGTAAACACACATCGGAAGTGGGGCAAACTATACATTTTAAGAATTCTTGTGCTCAGACAAACAATTTGGTATGCTTGTCAGCTTAATTGAAGCAATTTGAATTTTTGATCCCCACAGTATGGCGGCCACTTTGGAAATGCCCAATATATGGCTGTTCCAGAAGGCTTAAAGTTTGGCATCCATCATAAATCATAAGAGTATGGTATGATGAGCAACATATGAGCCCAATTTGGTGCTTTTAGAAGAAACTGAACCAAAATATCCCTTAGCCCCCATACCATACCTAAAAATATGAAATAATAAAGTTGGTGAGAAATTTATCTTCTTTATCTGTGCACGCTAGGATTGGGTGATTTTAATGGAAGTGACACTCCAAAATGTAAGGTGAAGTCCGATTTGCATTTTCACATTTTTCTTTTCTACACGCGGATCCAGCTACCGTGGTACATCATTGATTACCGGTAGTGCAATTGGGGATGCATGCGCAGGTTGGATAGTCGGCCGTATTGTTCCGATGGATCAATACGTCACACAAGTCATACTCTCCCCCGTGTTGAAAAGAAAAAGAAAGATGTAAACATGAAATTGTGACTTTACCTTTTGGATTGTCACTTCTTCAATATTCAACCGATCCTAGCGTGCAATATCTAATACTAAAGAAGATAAATTTCTCAACAACTTTATAATCTAATATTTTTAGGTAGGATAGGCCTATATATATTTTAGAGTCAAAAGCCCATCTATTACCTGTATAGTTATTTTTGATGACTGTACATGCACATTAGTACTATAACACACACCCCTGTGTCCCTATCATGATTCACTAACGCATCTATCAGGGCGTATTCTTGAATTCCGGTGCTGCGTATTACAGGTATTACGAACAGATAACAAGGTCTGAAACTTAATATTTGTTGGTACCAGCCAGTTTGGGCAGGTAGCTTCTAAAAGTTACCAGTCCAATAACAAATTTATATGCCCAAATTTGTTTCCAACCTTACAAGTACATTAAGGAATCTTTGAGTTTGATGAAAAAAGCTACCTACCACTTGGGCAGGTACTTTTGCACTTTTACCTGTCCGGCAACAAATTTCCCCCCATGGGCAGGCGGGCGGGTACTTATTTCCAGCCCTACTGTTAACATCGCAAACGAATATTGATCCATGTTCTACATGACTGTATATAGACCAAGAAAAGGAAGTTTCATGTCGATACATTTGCCCGACATCTTTCCTTGCAAACACAAGTGGCATGATCTTGAGATGAGATATAAATGTTGTAATTTAAGTCACACAATAACGTAATATGGAATTGGCGTTATGTTTTTATACGATGTAGACCTCTTGAAAAATGAACAACAGCTGCAATCGTGTCTACGCTTTGCATGTCGATTGGGACATACACAATTGGTAGACTACTGGATAAACCATCTGAAGAACAACATACATCCAAATAAATTTTCTGACTTTGAATTTAGTGATGGATATCATCCAGTGTGTGCAGCACGTGAAGGTGAGTTTAGATTCACAGAAAAGAAAGCAAAAAATGTGTTCATTAATATTTTTCCGCGTTATTAAATAACGCGTAAACGATGCGACAGATTGCGTAAATGACGCGATTAAACACGTAAACGACATAATGAAACGCGTAAACGAAGTGCTGGATTGTGTAAACGACGCGATTGCAACAGGTCTCCTCGACATTAATTATTGAACTTGAACCAATGGAACGTCGTGATTCTTGACCATCATTTTGAACTTCAACCCAGTTAACCTCTAGACAAGTTCCACCAGTCCCCGAAGTGTCGTCCCGCACCCGCTGAACTAATATACCCAGAATGCATAGCGCGGTCCTCCACTTGGGGACTGGTCACAAAGCGTGAAAATAGAAGGAGCAAAATAACATCACAATTCCGATGTTATTTACGCACATGAATGCGTTTGAATTACCACGCAGATCTGCCGGCACGACGCGGGTGGGGCTCGGATGAATGTTCGCGCCGCGCTCGCGTGTGCGTAAGTGCCCTACCAATTCGCGTGTTTGTGCAAGCCGCAGCTCGCGCGGTCGTTAAAAAGTGCTCCGTCATTTGGGCTGGAACATTTCCAGTCGTCACAACAGCAAACGCAGTGGAGCGTATTGTACGACTGGAGGATAAAGTCTAGTTAAGGGACCGTTCATTATTTATAGTGGAGGGGGGTTGGGTAAAATATAGGGGGGGTCATGTAACTTTCATATGTTGAAATAGGGGGGGGGGGTATGTAACTTTTTATTCTTGAACAGGGGGGGGGTTGTGTAAATTTGTTTAAACTATAAAGATGGTGGTGATTGGAGTGATTTTAAAGGCTATTTTGGAGTGTAAATGCCATTTTTTTTCTGCGCTTCGCGCATATTTTCTTAAAACCTATCGGGTATCGACTTCAAAAACTTTTACTATGAGACGACTTCTGGACAGCAAATCGACGATATGGTGGAAAAACATCTATATAATCATCAACGGTCGAGACATTAGAGCAACAGGGTGTATAATGTTACAAAATCCAATTTCATGATTTAAAAATGTGATTTATTGCATGCTTTTCACCTCATCTCTGCTTTGCACCAATGCTCACAAAAGTAAAACGTTTCACTGGATTATACGTTTCTGCTCAGAATGTTCTAACTTGTTCTTTCTGGTTATAAAGACTCACAAAACCACCCAAAATGTATAAATATGAAGAAAAAAATCCAACTCGCTACGCTCGCCATTACTAATTTCACACAATAAAAAGAAGGGGCATCATAAAAATTATTGGCCGTTCAGATAGGGCACAAACAAAATTTGCCAACGTATCCATGAACACAATTCCAAAGGTAAAGACGGCCCGTTAACATGCTTAAGCATGTTAAGTATGTGACAAGTTTTTTTTTTTTTTTTTGGGGGGGGGGGGGGGGGGGGGGGGTTGTGTAAAAAGCTACTGGTTAGCGGGGGGGGTCATGTAATTTTCAGTTTCAGCTGTAGGGGGGGTTAGGTAATTTTAACATACGAGTTTCGAATTTGTCCCAACCCCCCCTCCACCATAAATAATGAACGGTCCCTAACCTCAGGGTACCATTTGACCGTAAACATTGACCTTGAACCCTGACCTTAACCCTCATCCTCATAAACCTCACCAAATTATTGTTCGGTGGGGTACGTACTATACTAGCACGAACCAAACATTTGTTTTAATGACGTATCAATTTAGCAACAATTAGCTTTACCCTCAATGGACCAAAAGGGTTATAAATGGTTCAATAAAAATGGACCATCAGAACAAAGTTATATTAATTTGATTAAATGTGATATGACATGGTATTATATAATTTTGTATTGTACAGGTGGACATGGAGAAGTAATAAAGAAGCTACTGAAGGCATGGGTTGAGGACGAGAGTCGTGAATCATATCGGGATCAGGTACAGAACGACGGTTGTAAAACAGAGCTGTGGCATCATCAAGATATTTAAATACCGTATATTAAAATGCATGTCAGTTTTACAATAATGTAAAGACACAAATTATACCTACCATCATAAAACACGTATAACATTGATCGCGATGGATCATATAGAACATGACAACATTTTGTTGTTACCTTGATTTTTTCAAAAATCGAGGTACTCTATCTCTGCCGTTTCTTTCTTGTTATATTAGTCGAGAAACGACTAATATACTGTATTCTAGCTGTTTCTTCTTATATTAGTCGAGAAACGACTAATATATTGTATTCGTCCTGTTTCCTCTTCTTTCTTCAGCCATGAGACCTATAGCTCCGTAACCATTGAGCCGATTTTGACCATATTTGGTCACAAGTACCCTTATGTGCACCACTACTCAGGTTTTAAAGCACAAGAGGTCAAAGGTCACACAGGGGTCAAACGCGATTTTCACTTAAAACGTCCTTGCTACTTAGCGAAATGACACAGGATGTTGAGAAATGGTCAACATGTTCCTTTGGACAGTACGCATGTATAATAGTTCGGTTTTTAAAATCGAAAAATATTTGGGGTTATTAGGGGTCAAAATGTAAATTTTACTCCATTCACTCAAAACCCTACTTGTCCGAGGGAAAATGACTGATGATACTCAGAATTGGTCAAAAGATTTCTTGGATCAGTGTACATATAGGGTGCTTCTCCACTAAAAGTGAAAGGTCAAACGGGGACACTAGGGGTCATTGAACTTTACAAGGGGAAAATATAAGGCATGCTCCGATTTTGACCGGGTTTCTTTTATTTTGTGGGCATTGATGAGACAAGAACAAAAATTAATCATACCGTTAAGGTCAAAGGTCAAGAAAAGGTCCCTAGGGGTCAAAATGTACATTTTCACTCCGCGCACTCAAAATACTACTTGTCCGAGACGAAATGACCGATGATTGTCAGAATTTGTCAAAAGATTCCTATTATCCATGTACATATAGGGTGCTTCTCCATTAAAAGTGACATGTCAAACGGGGTCACTAGGGGTCATTGAACTATACAGGTGTAAAACTGAAGACATGCTCTGATTTTGACCGGACTACTTTTTTCTTGTGCGCATTGATAAGACAAGAAAAAAAGTAAATAATAAGTTTGGGGTCAAAGGTCAAGAAAAGGTCATTAGGGTTCAAAATGTATTTCTTTAACTACTTAAGGTCAGGGCTGAAATTTATAAAAACAATTATCAAATATAGTACAACTTAAGGTTATTGCCCTTTGACAACATATAGCAAGGTCAAAGGTCAAAGCCCTCGACTAATATCCGTGATCTAAGATCACAATTATCTCTAGTTCTTCTTTCTTTCTCCTGTCATTAGGCCTATAGCTCCGTAACCATTGAGCCGATTTTGACCATATTTGGTCATAAGTACCCTTATGTGCACCACTACTCAGGTTGTAAAGCATAAGGGGTCAAAGGTCACACAAGGGTAACTAGGGGTCAAAACGTGATTTTCACTTAAAACGCATTTGCAATTTATTGAAATAACCTAGGATCTTGAGAATTGGCCAACATATTCCTTTTGACCGTACGCATATATAATAGTTCGGTTTTTTTAATCGAAAAATGTTTGGGGTTACTAGGGGTCAAAATGTAAATTTTACTTCATTCACTCAAAACCCTACTTGTCCGAGGGAAAATGACTGATGATACTCAGAATTAGTCAAAAGATTCCTTGAATCCATGTACATATAGGGTGCTTCTCCACTAAAAGTGAAATGTCAAACGGGGTCACTAGGGGTCATTGAACTTTACAGGGGGAAAATATAAGGCATGCTCCGATTTTGACCGGGTTTCGTTTATTATGTGGGCATTGATGAGCCAAGAACAAAATTCAATCATACCGTTAAGGTCAAAGGTCAAGAAAAGGTCCCTAGGGGTCAAAAAGTACATTTTCACTCCGCGCACTCAAAATACTACTTGTCCGAGACGAAATGACCGATGATTGTCAGAATTTGTCAAAAGATTCCTCTTATCCATGTTCATATAGGGTGCTTCTCCATTAAAAGTGACATGTCAAACGGGGTCACTAGGGGTCATTGAACTATACAGGTGTAAAACTGAAGACATGCTCTGATTTTGACCGGACTACTTTTGTCTTGTGCGCATTGATAAGCCAAGAAAAAAAGTCAATTATAAGTTTGGGGTCAAAGGTCAAGAAAAGGTCATTAGGGTTCAAAATGTATTTTTTAACTACTTCAGGGTTGAAATTTATGAAAACAATTATCAAATATAGTACAACTTAAGGTTATTGCCCTTTGACAACATATAGCAAGGTCAAAGGTCAAATCCCTCGACTAATATCCGTGATCTAAGATCACAATTATCTCTAGTTTCTTTCTTGTTTCTATCAAACCCATCTACAAAATGCTATTTTTTCTACAGTTTACATGCTACAATCACCAGATTTGGTCAGTAGGACCCCCTACCTGACCTACATATAGGGTCTTCACAGTTTGGGGTCAAAGGTCACACAGGGGTCATAAGGGGTCAAAACGTGATTTTCACTTAAAACGCATTTCCAATTTAGTGAAATGACCTAGGATCGTCAAAATTGATCCACATATTCCTTTTGAGCGTACGCATTTACAAAAGAACGGTTTTTAAAATTAAAAATCATTTGGGGTCACTAGGGGTCAAAATGTAAATTTTTACTCCTCGCACTGAAAATGCTATTTTTTCGGGAGGAAATGACCTATGATTGTCAGAATTGGTCAAAAGATTCCTTGTATCCATGTACATATAGGGTCTTCAGCGATTAAAAGTGACATGTCAGATGGGGTCACTAGGGGTCATTGACCTAAACAGGGGGAAAATGTAAGACATGCTCCGATTTTGACCGGTCATGTTTCATTTTGTAGGCATTGATAAGACAAGAAAAAAAGTCAATCATTTTTACGGGGTCAAAGGTCAACATAGGTCACTAGGGGTCAAAAGGTCAATTTTCACTCCTTGCACTCAAAATGCTATTTTTTCTACAGTGTACATGCTACAATCACCAGATTTGGTCAGTAGGACCCCCTACCTGACCTACATATAGGGTCTTCACAATTTGGGGTAAAAGGTCACACAGGGGTCATAAGGGGTCAAAACGTGATTTTCACTTCAAACGCGTTTGCAATTTAGTGAAATGACCTAGGATCGTCAGAATTTGTCAACATATTCCTTTTGACCGTACTAATATATAATAGTTCGGTTTTTAAAATCAAAAAATATTTGGGGTCACTAGGGGTCAAAATGTAAATTTTCAATCCTCGCACTAAAAATGCTATTTTTTCGAGAGGAAATGACCCATGATTATCAGAATTGGTCAAAAGATTTCTTGGATCTATGTACACATAGGGTCTTAAGCGATTAAAATTGACATGTCGTATGGGGTCACTAGGGGTCATTGACCTATACATGTTCCGATTTGTAAAACATGCTCCGAATTAGATCGGACCTGTTTTATCTTGTTTGGTTCAATCAGGCAAGAATAAAAGTCAATCATCATAACCAGGTCAATGGTCAAGAAGAGGTCACTATGGATCATTTTCTCATTAAAATCAAGGTGCCCTGGTCTCAGACCAGAACTAGATCTAGTTGAATATGTATTTTGTCCACGTGCCTTTTTTACTGGACACCATTCTCACCGTACGGAATTCGCGGCGCCACCTAAATCTAAATATTCTCATATGAACGCTGCCCTATGAGCGTGTTTCTACTGGGCAACTTAACGGTAATTAACGTTAAGTAGCCCAGTAGAAACAGCAACTCGATAAATCTTACCGCTAAGTTCGTGTGACCCGGAAGCGATGTTATTTACCGTAACAAACATTTGATACCTTGACGGCGTATAGTCAGGGATCATATAATTATAGAATAGGTAACTCCTCAGACAAAATTTCGCCTACTAAAACCAAATTCACGGGTGAAGGTTTTATAGGGGGCGCACTATCATGGTAGTAGCAAACCAGACGACATGAGACGTGGTGGTTTTTATCGGCTCAAAACATGATTTGTGGCACAGAAATAGTACATCTATGGTTAAAAAAAAAGCTGATTGTGATTTAGAGTAGAACTAATTTGCTTCGATGATGGCAGAATTTAGTTCTTATATGACACGAAACATTCAGAATTGGTTATTTGAAATTTATTTACGTAGATCAAAATACGAATTTTAAATTGTGGATGGCTTCGTCTGGCAGTGACAGAGGAGGGGCGTGGCGTTATTTGCATGAATACTGTAATCAGATCAGTTGGGAAGGACGCCGGATCGCGACGATCACATCGTGTGAGGTCGTGAATAGTCATTGCTGAATATTAATAATAATAATAATAAAAGGGTATTTATAATGCGCCTCACGTTGTGAACACAACCCCGATGCGCATAACATACATGTATGAAAAAATATAAGAACATAATAAGGAAGCTATACAAATACAACAACAACAACTTATCATACAAATATAAATAAGTAATCATTAAAAACCACAGTACATTAACACAATGAAATATAATGTACAATACATGAGAGTATTATACAAGCACAGTCTACAATGCACAATTCATAAATTAAAAAGATATGTCTTCAATGACGTTTTGAAGGATTGCACTGATGTAGCACGTCGGACATGTTTGGGAAGAGCATTCCATTCCTTCGGTGCAGCGATGAAAAAGGCTCTACTGCCATAAGTCCGTTTAGCAGATCTGGCCGCACGTGGTACTTGAAGGAGCCCTTTGGATCTTGATCTTAAAGTCCGAGAAGGATGGTAAGGTGTGATAAGTTGTTTGATGTAGGTAGGTGCAAGATTGTGCAAGGACTTATATACAACAAGGAGAAGTTTAAAAAGAATTCGCTTTCTGATTGGCAACCAATGTAAATCCTTTAAAATTGGCGTCACATGGTCGCATCTTCTGGCACCGGTAACCAGGCGTGCAGCCGAGTTTTGTACGCGTTGGAGCTTTAAAATGTCTGTATCCGGGAGTCCATAAAGAAGACAATTGCAACTGTCCAGTCGCGATGAAATGAAAGCGTGAACTAAACGCTCGGTTGTAGAACGATCGAGGTACTTGCGCAATTGACCGAGAGTCCGTAAAGAAATAAGGGCCATGCGACACACATTTTTAATGTGATCTGACATCATGAGCTGGCCATCAATGAATACACCGAGATCTCTTACACCATCCACAGGTCTGATATCCTAGTTCTCGATTTTGACACTTGGAATAGCTCTGTCATTATGAAAACGTGATCTGATGTATACAATCTCAGTCTTTGCATCGTTTATTTTGAGTTTGTTTGACGTTGCCCAAGATCTGATATCAGTAACACAAGCTTCGATTGATGCTATGGCCTCAGCCTGGGATGGAGGATCAAACACCTTATACAATTGTGTGTCATCTGCGTACACCATTCCTTCAATTCCATGAGCCTTCAAAATATCTTGGATGGGACCAGAGTATAAGATAAATTGGATTGGACTAATAACTGATCCCTGGGGTACTCCATAGATAAGCGAATGTTTCTGAGATAAAGTCTGTCCAATGACAACCGACTGGTCGCGATCACAAAGATATGACTTGAACCATTTGTGGGGAATTCCAGTGACACCGTACCTATCCGTGAGCCGTTCTAACATCAATTCATGATCAATGGTGTCGAACGCAGCTGAAAGATCTAACAGTATAAGAACCGCTTCCTTGTTTTCATATATTCATTCACAACAAATGATTGACAGTTTACGCTTAACTTCCGGGTGAAGAACTGATAGAGTGCGCTATACTGTGAACCAAATCTCAACAATGGACAGATATGAGAGTCATCCCCCTGGTATAGTATACACATGCACATGTACATTGTACAGCATGCAATACATTTATACAGTGTTTGGCTAAATGTTTGTTACGGTTAATAAATTCGGGACCCGGAAGTATGTACACGCTGGGATGCTAAGCATTGTGGCTCTGCGTTTACGATGAATTTCATGTTCATTTATCGTGTTTATGTTGTTAAAATGTAGCATCAGAAGACAATGAACTACGGCGGCAGTCTTTCAAGTGGGCGACATTTTTGGTATAACGAAAGGTAAAATGTCGTGGTTCATCGATTAGGACACGACGTAAACTCAGCTGTAACTTTTCGCGAATAGAAACGTTATTTCAAATAGCGTTTTAACTTTCCAGTGCCTCAGTCGAAACACGCTCTATGAGCGTGTTTCTACCTGGCAACTTAACGGTAATTAACGTTGTTGCCTATAGTAGAAACAAGCCAAATAACGGCAAAAACCTGCACAAACCAGGTTTGTTAACGGCAGTTAAAAGCTAAACTTGCCCAAACAGTAACCCGATAAATCTGACCGCTAAGTTCTTGTGACCCGGAAGTATACACGTACACGCTGGATGCTACGCATTGTCGCTCTGCGTTTACGACGAATTGCATGTTGATTTGTCGTGTTTATGTTGTTAAAATGTAGCATTAAAAGACAAGGAACTACGGCGACAGGACGCTTGTAAACTTAGCGGAACTTTTTGCGAGTAGAAACAGGAGGGATTAGATATATAGTTAACGGTAAGAACGTTATTTCAAATAGCGTTAACTTACCAGTGCCTCAGTAAAAACACGCTCTGTGTCATTGTAGGCCTTTATCTAAGGTCCGAAGTTAACCGCGTTGCGGAAATTCCGCGAAAATCGCGGAAATGAGCTTAAACGCGGAAAACAACATTTTAATGAAAAGAAGAAGAAAACAAATGCACAAAAAAACCGCCCAAAACACAAAATTTATAAATAGTCTTGAAAAAAACAAATATAAATATTTAAAAAACGATACAATGCTCAAATACAATGGCGATATAGAGGGTCGGCTACAGTGATAAGGTAAGCCTATAAATCTAAAATTATGTGTTTTTCTGTAAAGTGTGTTTATTTTGGTTTTATAGATCGTAAATTTTAAGCTTTCTTTGGGAAAATTACATCACAGAAAAATGCAAATTTTACAAAGCGGAAAAACGCGGAATTCGACAGTTACAAAGCAGAAAATTAGGGAGCTTACCGTTATCGCTTGTTATGAGTAATGTTCATATATATATATAGTGAAATAGGTGCCGTTATGCACCAGCATTAACATTTTATCGGTTCATTTCGGTTAATTAGTAGATTCGAGTAGACAGAAAATTAAGGGCCCAGTCTGTTGTAGAGTATCTAACGATGATGTTGATACAGATACGGGAACATTAATGGACTGTTTACATTACATTTGTAACATCTTCAGTAAACTGATTGATCAAATATGTTCATTTGAGGTTAGTCCGCCCATTTAAACTATAAGAGTGTTATTTTATAACCAAGTTAGGGCGTACTATGTTTTTTTTAAAATAATTTCAGCTGTCATTCTACTAATGACATTCCTGATCTTTTTCCACATCAGCTACAAGATTATCATCACTCACTTTGTTAAATACGATTTATCTTATGGCAGTCACAGAATGCTGCCACTGAATCTGGGCACATAAGGAAAGAGGCCAAATGGAGCAAACGAAATTTCATCATTGTTGATTCCGAATGCCTTCGACTTCACAATCCGAGAGATGTCCTAACCAGCGTAGATTTATCGGATAACAAGGATCTTTGCCATGTCCCGGGGGATTTGTTCTGGGGTCTGCCAACTCTGGAATCGTTAAAATTGCATCGATGCATGTTGACTGAAATTCCAGAAATCCAGACCGATCACCATATTGATAATCTGAGGTAACTATAATCTTCTTTTGATTAATATGATTAGCAAACAGTCCTCAAAAATGTAACTTGCAAGGTAATAACTATACCCTTAACTCCAAAGCTATATTTCCTAAAGTGAGTTATTAAATAATAAATTTGTCAAGAAAACTCATCTCCTTATAAAGTTCTGTACTCTTCTGGTAGCGTCTGACCGGTATCGAGGAGGTTTCTTCACGCCGCCAGTGGCCGGTGCAGATTAACGCGCAGCTTTGGTAGCCAACTGTTTTGTTGGTGCCTTTCCACCGGTACTTTTACGTGACGTTTGCTTGGTTCGAGCCATTTCAGTTTGTTTAGATAGCAACGGTACGTACGTACGTGTGACTATACTTGACAGAATGAATGCTTCGGCCAATGGTAAATTCTCTTTTTTGAATATGTGGTGGCTCTGAAAAGAGCCTTTGGATTAGAGAAAGGAGTGAACCGAAATGCAGCTTTCATTTTTGCACTTAGGTTTTGAACATGCAGGGTAGTTTGACAGGTAAGTGTGTGGGTTGCATCTGGTATAATCGAATGAAAGGACAAGAAACGGCTTCATTATTATTATACAATTATATAGGTGTGCGTGTTGAGGGAGCACCAATATCATCAGTTGAGCAAGCATACATAACAAATCTCACTGCACGGCTCGGTGTGTGTCTTGCTCGATACAAATAAAGCCTGTGCAAGCCTGTGCAATTCCTGCTGAACTACTACACTCTTGAAATGCAAATAGATATCATCAAAGAACATCATTGTCCGAATTATTTTGCTATTGAAATCAATAGGAACAAAAAGTCTACAGTTTAAACGTCCAAGGGAAATTATCAATTGCTTTGTTCTAGCATTTTGTAAAAAAATGTTATACATCCGAATTTGTTTCTCAAATATACCGATTATTGTGAACACTAGAACGCTATCATATTAACAAATCACATATAAATTGTGTTCAGTTTAGCCTATAGGCCTTTAGGTTTTAGGAGCAATTATAATTTGATCATTTTTCGAAAGATTAAAGGGCAACCTTTGAGTTCCTTGAATAAAAACACAACCGCAACACGCATGTTATGTAACTGAATGCGATACAATTGACCGTTTTAGTCCCTTCATTCGATTGTCGCTGGCTGCATTGACCAATGAAAGAATTTCCAAACCTTATCTTGCTTTCGACTTTTCATTAATTAATATTTATATTTCATATTACTTTCAGACTTCACTCACTAGATTTGTCGGGGAACAAGCTGTATGAAATTCGTATGGATATATTCATGATTCCCAGTCTAACCAATCTAGAGCTACAACACAATAGTATGCTAACCATTGATGGAATCTCTTCGACACTTTCATTAGATTCACAAACTGGTAATGGGAAACTATTATGATCAGGCCACAAGTTTTAAAAAAGGTTCTAAGAACCCGAACGACCCATTTTTTGATTTAAGAAAATAATGAAAAAAAGAAATTATTTGTGATTTTTTTCTTTTTCTTTTTTAAATGGTTTTTTTAAAGTTGGATCTTTGAATGTTTAACTTTTTTAAAAACACTTTCGAATTGTGTTGCAAAATCACCAACACTTCAACATTTTTAGAAATCAAATGACGACCGACCCCACCTGAGCGCCCTTAGTTGTCATATTGTGGAGAGGAAATTTGCTCGTTTAATGTACGAACGAGTACAGGCTGTCCCAAAATGATTAGTACCCATCGATGCCCAAAGTTCAATAATTTTTGTCATCATCAAAATCGATAGGATTAGATCCGTTGTTTTTACATCACCTTTGTCATACTGTTCTATTTGATTAGAATTTTAGATCATGAACATCGAATTTATCAAACTCAAGATACACTCCATTATGTAAAACCTGGCGATTTAACCTTTTTGACAAAGTGCTAAAAATGTGTGTGCTATTTTTTTTGTACCGATTATTGATTTTGAATTAGCTAACATTAAAGCACCTGGTCTGGAACTCTTTGTGTTAGGTGCAATTCGTCATACACCGGCCGCGGTCTATAACTTTTTGAACGTTATAGACCATTTCAAATCCGAAAATATACGATCGGTTCCGAATGTTTCCGATTAGCCGAGTGTTTGACACTCGGTTCCATGACCTGTCAGCTCCTGACAGGTCATGGCCATGTGCCGGAGAAAAACAAACGTGTTTTTCACCCGTCTGCCCGTGTGGTAGATTGCGCTGGTGCTGGTGATAGATTGTATCCCTTTCAAAGTTGATATTGCGGCATTTCAGTAACAAAAACGGTGAGATGAGAGAGATTTGGGGTAATATTTTCACTTTTTACCGTCTGCTCGATACATTTGGAATTTGCCCGTCAACTCCATTGTTGATAAAAAACCAAAATAGTCTCGTTCCACGTTTTACTTCTCATGTGTGCACGCGTGTATGTAGACATAGTAAATCACTAGGCGGACAACCAACTAGGACAAGACTGTGAATGCGATCAACTGTTGCGAAGAACGCGCAACGCACCTACTCCACGTGACCTGTTTTTCCGAAGATTTCCGATCTCAATTTGAAATGGTCTATAAAATCAGTTCTACCTTTATGATGCCTTCCTCAGATATCGAAGACGTAAAATGGGGGTGTGCGAATCTAGAACATCTGAATATGGGACACAACCGTCTGGACAAAATCCCGCCTGAAATTAAAGCAGCAAGTCGATTACAAATTTTGAAAGTGAACAACAACCGTCTGGAATCCTTGCCGCCTTCATGGAGATGTCCACTGGTAATCGTATGAAGAGCTGATATGCAAAAGGGCTTACATCCATTTTAGTGATTTTGAGAAAACAGCATGAAAGTATTCTGGACTAGTGTGATTGATGCTTTGAAATATCATGTGTATAATTAAAGAAGTACATAGTATGCCAATCAAATACAGTATGTTTTTTCAAATCAATCTCTTTTTTTGTTGTTTTGTTATTATGTTCTTTTTTTAAAAAAATTAATGCATTTAAGCCCTTCTGCAAAACATTTCAATAAAATGCATACAAACAGTTTACGACACGGAAAAAATCATTCACTAAATCAAAAATTAGACTGAACAAATGACTGTCGCCTAATTGAACAGTAAGTGGCGGGGCGTTGGGAGTTGGCGAGGGGACAAAACAGGAACAAGAATTCCCTTTTATTCAATCTTTTGTTGTCTTTAGATAGTGAATTATAGAGGGCAGTATTTAGCATTAGAGGACAGTGTAATGGATCTAAGCCCTTTTGCCAAACATTTTTCTTGGACGGAAGCCCTTTTTGCATAACAACTCGGACTTACGTATCGAATTACTATGGGATGTAAGGGTTTTTTTTCTACAAAATACTATTTATTGCCGTTTATAACTCATTTTTGAAGAAAAAAAAGTGGACGTAAGCCCCTTCTGCAAATTAGCTCTTCATAAATCGAATGATACCATAGTACAGTCAATTCCAAGTTGGCAAGCCAGCATTGAAACACAGTGGCGTAGCTCGGGTTATGATATTGGGATAGGACGGGGGCGGTTGTTATGAACCGACAAAAGTTAGTGATCTTGCGTCGGGCAGCCCCCTAAAAATCACGGCCTGCGCTCCATTTTTTTACTTTTGACTTCATATTATTATCAAATAGAGATTAATACGAAAAACTATACATTTGTTCATTGGAGTTTTTCACGTGTTGTACCTATAGTTCCTGGTAGCTTTGAGGCTACAAATCCAACGGGGGTAAATGCTGCCTTTAAGATTACGTCACTAGCCATTAAAGAGCATAACATGGATAAATGTCAATAGTAGGCCTAAATAGTTCATGTTTGAATTATTGGAGTATTCATTTTCAACAGAAATCTCTACATGCCCAAAATAACCGCTTGACCGTGCTTCCGGACTTGTCTAACTGGAGACGGACCCTCAACACATTGGACATATCGAACAACAAATTCAGCCATTTTCCTTTGTCAGCTTGCAAACTTTTTGCTCTGGAGAATCTCAACTTATCTTACAACCAAATCTGGAAATTGCCAGATGAACGGGATTGGAATACCTACAGGCTGCACATACTGAATCTAGCTAACAACCAAATCATTTTCTTCAGTAATGAGGTGAAAGAAATGTGAGTGTTCGTTGCTTCTGAAAATTATATCAATACTAGCGGGCACCCGCTAGATGAGTAAATTTGGGCGGTTAACTTGGGTTCGATGAGTGAATCTGCATGGGCGGTTAATTTTGTTTTGTTTTTGAGAAGTACTGCATTTTTGGAGAGTGGAGATGGGACACTAAAGTAATGTCCCTTAATTGTGTTGGTACGGTCAAGCGTGCACGGGGAAGACTTTCTCACTCCTGCTGGATGTGTATGCCACTGATCTTTTATTCTGTAACTTAATATAATATGGGGTATAATTTGTCGTCATGTCAATTGGTAGGCTATAATTATGTACATCAATGTCAACAGGCGATTTGTTTTTTCTCAGGTTTGCCATATGGGACATGCTTACGTGTAAAGCCTAGGCCCACGTTTTGAACAAATAGGGGACGTGGGGTGATTCTAAACACAACAATAACCGTAAGCAAGCGATAATGGACGTAATGTGTAACTATACAATAGACTTGGTGCCGGATTGGGACCTAAGTACACTAATTACATTTGTACACGTTTGTATTGTGAGTGCTGAAGTAGTGTACGGTATAATAACAGATGTTTTTCAAATGTAATGTTGTCAAAATGTATTTTTAAATGATAGTTTGTGTGCCGAACAACCCACATGTAATGTGTGCGTGCGCAAAATCAATGAAAATGAGCTGGAAATTGAAACAAAGCACGTACTACATCATGCAGAAACGGCAAAATATACACCAATTGGTTTGATATCGAGTGCTAGTAAAGCTCAACTTGGCTGGTATTCCCGTTTTATTGGCAAAAATAGAACTGTAAAATGATATGCATTAGGGGGTTAAAAATGACGGTAGAGGGCGCCATGTTGACAAGATCCGACTATACCTGAACATGGACCAGGAAAACACACTGAAACCGGTGAAAACACACCGAAACATATTTGTAGAACACCAGTATTTATATATTAAAAATAGTAAAAAAACTGAGTAAAAATCATTGTTGCAAGACTCCTGGTAACTTGCTGCTCATTCTACTTATTCCGAGCTTGCTGGTGTCGTAAGAACACATCGACAACACATAAAAAACCGTCGGGATCCGCGTCGTCGCCGCGCCGTGGACCAGTAAAACACACTGAGACCGAGGAAACACACCGAAATATATTTCTGTAAAACAACAGTATTTATTTTAAAAAAAGTTTAAAAATAGTAAAAAATCATTGTTGCAAGACTCCTGTTAACTTGCTGCTCATCATTATTCTAAGCTTGCTGGTATCATAAGAACACACCAGCAACACAAAAAACCTGTCGGGATCCGCGTCGTCTTCTTGAAAAGCCGTACATTTCTCTAATATTAAATTGCAATTAATTCCAATATCATATTTCACAGGGGAAAAGGCATTTGTACAGTATAAATTGAATTTATTGAATAAATTCTTGTAATTTGTAAGAGATGAATAAATTATGATAATTTTTTGTGGCAAATATCATATTTCATTCAGAGGAAAAAAAGCATTTGTACAGTATAAATTAAATTTATTAAATATAGTATTGTAATTGTAAGAAATTAATAAATCAAGACTTGTCGCGTGTTCGTGTCGTGCTTCTTGAAAAGCCGTACATTTCTCTAATATTAAGAATTGCAATTAATACAAATATCATATTTCAGAGGGGAAAAAGCATTTGTACAGTATAAATTTATTAGATTTATTGAATATAGTCTTGTAATTTGTAAGAGATGAATGAATTATGATAATTTTTGGTAAAGATTATTAATTAGTAATATGAATATTCATGATTAATTTTGGATCCTCTTGGATCATCTCGGTTCAACCAGGACCATTTCAGTTCAATCTGGATCATTATAAATTAAATTTATTGAATATAGTCTTGTAATTGTAAGAGATGGATAAATTAAGATATTTTTTGTCGCCGCGCCGTGCTTCTTGAAAAGCCGTACATTTCTCTGCTATTAAATTGCAAGTAATTCAAATATCATATTTCAGAGGGGAAAAAGCCTCTGTACAGTATATAAATTAGATTTATTGAATATAGTCTTGTAATTTGTAAGAGATGAATAAATTATGATAACTTTTTTGTAATGATTATAAATTGGTAATATGAATATTCGTGATTAATTTGGGATACTCGTTGGAACATCTCGGTTCAACCAGGATCATTTCAGTTCAATCTGTATCATTCATATTGCTAATTAATTGATTAATTATTCATATTGCTAGTGAATATTCATATTGCAAATTAGTATTCATTACAAAATTATAATTTATTAATATCTCTTTACCCCGATTTTAGACTATATTCAATAACCCAAATGGCCGCCCATACAACGTCGTTCATATATTCAGTGGCGTAGGCCCCCCAGTCAGAAGCAATGCCCCCCCCCCCTGATTCCCCCAAATGAAATATGACAAAATACAATGTTACCCATGACAGTGCAGTACATGCCCTAATTTTCCCAGTGGCTTGACTTTTAAAGTAAAAAATAGTTCTAAAAATGGTCTGAAATACGGTCCTACTAGACCCAAAAGCTATTTTTAGGTGATTTCTCCCCAGTCAAAAACCATGGCCCCCTGATGCCCTCCCCCCAAATGAAATATGACAAAATACAATGACCCATGACAGTGCAGTACATGCCCTAATTTGACCAGTGGCTTGACTTTTAAAGTAAAAACTCTAACATAACTATTATGTAAAACATAGAACTCCATCATTTATGTAAAAAATACCTAATGTGAATTGTGTAAAGTTTTACTTATTAATTATGTAAAATTTTTCACAATTGTTATGTACCACCAACCTAATTGTGTAAAATTTTACATAATTTTACACAATTGTTATATAACACCAACCTAATTATTATGCAAAATGCTTACTTAATAGCTACGTAAAAATGTGTACACTGAAAAATAAATTGGTGTCACAGTGACACCTTCTTGGAGTCAACTGTAAATGACACTTACAAAGGTGTTATTTTGACTCAAAATTGGTGTAATCGTCAATGATATGGGTCTGAGAAAACGCATGCGTTGATATGTTGATAGACGCCCAATTTATTAATTGAATTGAAATAACTCCAAGGGCGTCAATAGTTGGCGGGAAAGCTCACGGTTTTTAGAGGTGTCGAAGCAGCATGACACCAATTGGTGTAATTCTGACACCAATTGGTGTAATTCTGACACCAATTGGTGTAATTCTGACACCAAATTGGGCGTCTATCAACATATCAACGCATGCGTTTTCTCGTCGCCATTTTGTCTGCATGTTACGAGCCGGTAAGACTGGTAAGTACCGATCTGCTCCATTTCCAGACTTTTTGATAATAATTATGATACAATTAGCGTAATGTAAGCCTCGTTCATGTTGTTTAATATTGCGCCAACTAACTGATGAAATAAATTACAAGTTCATAGTCAGAGACTAGCATTTTGTTGGACTGTGTGTCAGTGCATGGACCTAGTACTATGTGTGTGTTCGTCATGCATGCATACGATGATATGTGCAACATTACATATAGCCCGATTCAGTCTGGCTCAGTGGTCGTCTTTTTCATACGGACGTCTTACATTACGCTAATTGTATCATAATTACTATCAAAATGTCTGGAAATGGAGCAGATCGGTACTTACCAGTCTTACCGGCTCCTAAACATGTGCTATCTCAATATGACTCTTAAGAGAGTCAATATTACACCCCATTTGGGGTGTAATGACATTTTTCGAAAATGGGTCCTCAGGTAACCACCCTAGGTGTCAAACTCAATATGACACTTAAAAGAGTCAATATTGCACCCCATTTGGGGTGTAACGGCATTTTTCGAAAATGGGTCCTCAGGTAACCACCCTACAGTACAGATCGCATTAGAGTAACCGATATCAACGGAAGGTCAACATACTTTCATCGGAATATCAACCCAATTACATCCCGTTGTCAGTGCGCTGATTTCGCAAGATCAACGGAGTCCCTACACGACAATTGCGCACACTGCGCTGATATCATCGCGTTATCAGTGCATTGTCAATGCGATGTCAATGGACTATCAACTCAAAGTCAATGAACTATCATCGCAGTTGCGTGGTGCACTCTATTGTGAGCTGTACTGTAGGTGTCGAAATGAATATGACACCCAGAGGTGTCATATTTTACACCCATAATGGTGTCAATTTGACACCTTTAGGTGGCCTACTGAGGACCCATTTTTTGACACTTGTTGCAAAATGACACCAAATTATTTTTCAGTGTACATAATTATGTAAAATATTTTACATAATCTAAGTAAAACGACACCTACATAATTTATAGATCTAAAAGGGGGTTAAGTCACAATCTTGTGAAATTGTAGTTAGTATCAGTTTCTGCTTCAAGGAGGATCTCTGCACCCTCTGTTCAAATGTTACAGTTAAGTCATGTGGTGTGTAATAGTCCATGGGAGGTACAACCCGAGTGAGTCAAGTCCACACATGGACACAATGAAACCCAGTTTTTGCCATTTTTCTCAATGTGACTTAACCCCCTTTTAGATATAGGGTCCTCAGTCATTTACGTCAAGCTCTATTATGAGCTGCTATATCATTTACCTCCAGCTCTATATAGGCTGCTATATCATTTACGTCCAACTCTATATGAGCTGCTACATAATTTACGTCAAGCTCTTTATGAGCTGCTATATCATTTACGTTCAGTTCTATATGTGCTGCTAAATCATTTACGTCCAGCTCTATATGAGCTGTTATACACCTAGCAACAAAAGTCCCGGACCAGGTGCTTTGAGGTTGGCTAATTCATAATAGATAATAGGTACCAAGAATCTGAGATATACATTAATGAGGAAATTTCTTCTTCGCAGTTTGATACCTCATTCAACAAAATCGAATGGATACTTTTAAAGTTATGGCGATTTCAATGACCGCACAATACTCAATACTTTTGACAATTTTGAAGTATTTTGTCCAATTTTGGAATGTCGTCTGCAGACGCCTGTTAGATGTGTTAACACTTTCCACGCGGCTATTTGTTTTACCATTTACAAAACAGATTTTTCAGAAAACATTCCCAATATTTGTCAACGTCAATCTCAAGGATTACTGCAATAATACACGGCATGTTTGTATTTGTACTTTACCATGTATTATATGAACTTGTGCTACGGCAATTTGGTTTTCCCTCTTTTGTGCGTGATAACTATAACAAAATAAACCGTGAAGTTGGGTTTAAATTGAATTAGTGTTTTTGGAGTTTTTTTGAAAATGTTTTCCGTCAAAAAGGAGCCTATATATGCATGTTACAACAGTGCATGGAATTACTTATTTCCAAATTACTTGGGACCTTAATACCGAGAAGCTTCAAATGTTATCAACCAACATATTGCAGGGTCAACGGTAATACACAAACATGCCAAATTCGGAAACTCAGATTTTTTTTGGTTGGGTGTGTTTTTACAGGACTAGATAATATGTTCATTTTATATTTAAAATTCATTAAAATTTGATTTGATCTATCAATTGGAATTAATCACAATTTGTTTTAAACATAATATTTTGTAAGGTCTACAAGTCAATAGAAGACCAATTCAGCGGCCTAACCGTGTGATTGGCAACACTACGTGTACAACCCCCGGGTACAACCGCAGCTGTAACTTCACTAATCTACGCTTGTTTTCGTCCGTTGACGAAACTAATTACATTAGTTTTTCCTAATGTCTTAAAATTATATTTCTACAAATATTTAACCATATCAATTAATATAAATGTTTTAATCGTTGTGAAAATAAAGTTGCTATGTATGCTTTCACCGCAGCAAGGAATTACCAGGGCCAGTATCGATTATTGATTGAAGCACTTAAAAAGGTCACGGCGACAAACAGCGGCTTTGTGTCTCAGTCAATAGAAAGACCAATTTATTAGTGGCGCTCGAGTAGAATTTATAAATCGATTGAGTGGGTGACGTTCATACGCTCAAATTATTGCGGCGCATTCCAAACGTAGATATAGTTTGAAATTGATGGAGGAACGAGCTTTTGGTTTCTCAAAATAGTTCTGTTACTTTCTCAATGCATTGGGTATTCCGATTGCGAATGTGACGATCATATTGAGCATATGTTTCGACGCCTCGCCTAACTCTCATATCATTTCACTTTTTATAACAACAAATAGGCTAGTATCAGAGTGAACATACAACTGGTGATGAGGGTACACCGTCTGAGAGCAACGAGACTGGGCGGGGCCACGCGGTGGTTGCATGAATAATAAAACGAGTTGAATTCCACGTGGTGTTGACGCGGTTTCCTGATACGGCCAACGAATGATTGACAGTTCTCGCTTCAGTGATTGCCTAATCGTGCAACATGCTACACTAGCAACCAAAACTATTAGGACACTTGGTTATGGTGTCAAAATCATCCCATATATTCAATTTGGAGTGTAATATTTCACTACGAGTTGAACAAATGTGTTGTTGAATCTCTTCTCATTAATAAAGTCATGTTTCCTGTAACATCTGCTAATTCAATTCCATGGAATAAAAGAAAACATTGCCATCATGAAATCCCCATACAAATTTCCCATTGGAAATAGCTCATGAATAATTCATCACCTCATTATAGCCAATGTAATTCTATGGTGGATAGCTGACAATTTTGACTTCCTTTCAAAAACCCTTCTCAATTGTTTGTCAATGAATTCACTGAAGTAAAACTAATCCCAATATTGTCAGAAGTCTTTTAAATCTCTCACACATATTGACACCTGATCTCTTCATTCATCTTCAAAATAAGATATTTGGGAGGGAAATTTAGTTTCATTTTGACACCTTTACTTTCATATTTTAAATGGAAACCAACCAGATTCTTTGTACTTTATCATAGCACCCGCATGACATGGACACACTACATAGGGCTATCATTTCATCATGACTTAATAATTTGTGTCAAGCTATTTGACTCAAATTAACTAAATATACATGTATCGATGCAAAAAACCTTAGTCACTGAAATATTGTTACAAATGTTTTCCTTTCAATAATGTATAAGTAGGAATATCATTCCAAATTTAATGTGACAAACTTTTAAGAACTTTCAATTAATTTTATAACCCTAGAATACCAAAAAACCTAACACAGTAGTTCAATAGATTCCCAGTGTTTTCTCTCAATTTGCAGCTTGTAAAGTGTCCTAATACTTTTGGTTGCTAGTGTATACGTGCGCTGTTCTATATGAACCAAATCTAAACAATAAGCAAATTATTGTTTCTACAATTGGGCAGTCGAAGGGGTTGTCCATCATGCACTAATCCAAACCAGTCATCTGTAACAACAGCAGTCAATACAACAATCAATGCAAGTTCCCCCATGCATGGAATGGAACCAGGCACTTATCATTGTTGATCAACAAGAGTTGACATGATCTATGTTTTCTTGATTTAAGCTGTCTTGCTATACCATGTCCTATGGATATGCCTTTATTCTCTAAATATTCTCTTTATAATAGGCCTACCTTTATACTTTGATAGGTTAGTGAAAGAAACAGTCGAGACGGCTAGACGAAGGGAATGGAGACAGCTCACTGGTGGATCATATGTTCCGCCTTGGCTACGAGATATAACGCCCGATAAACTTGCTGCAAAAAACACCTTCCCTGTCGGTGTAGGCTCACGGTTAAACTCGCTCGACCTTAGTAATAACCGGATACAGGCACTGCCCGAATCAATCTGTGAGATGAAAATGTTGCAAATATTGCACATTAATGGGTAAGTTGTTATTTTTTTTAAAAAGGGGATCATACTTTGCAATTATAGCTTTTTAGTTGCATGTAACAGAATAAACTTCGGGGAAGTCTGCGTCAATTGCATGTATGACGTCTGGCCAAGATGTCTATAATCCAGACATAAACCCGCTTCCGGGTTTCTTTGTTGGAAAAAGTGTACTTTAGGTCATCAGCGCAGATACGTAGAGCCTTTTTTTGGTAGATTTAATTTTGTCAATTTTGTTCATATCAGTGCTCTAAAATAATGTTTTATTTTATTACGTGTAAGGCACAAATATATGCATATAAAGCACTTCCATCACGTATATAAATAACTCCCTAGTTAGTAGGCTACAATGTTATTTGTTTAAATGAATGATTAGGCCTATAGGTCTATAATGATAATATACCTCTCTAATTGCCGTGGCATTATTTTTAATGACTAATTCATAGACCTTCAGACCAGCCTAAGTAACATTACCAAACTGTAGGCCTAAAAAAAAGGTGTTTGATTGGCCTAACATGACAAAAACAAATAGGGTAGGTCGGTCGGGATTTTTTTTAATCACCTGCTTTGTGGACTTAAAATAGTCGAAAATGAAAGCAAACAGTCAAAAACTTTAATACTTTCAATTTGTCTTCCCTTTTTTCTTCTTTTTTTAATTTTTTAATATTTTTTTAAAAATGTCAATGTTTTTTTAAAAATTTTCTTCCCTCAAAATAAAATAAAAAATAGTCAGGGTCGGCGATGTATTTAGGGTCGTTCGGGTTAGGCCCATCAAACCTTTTGTTTTAGGCCAATTGGCTACTGTGTAATTGGCCTACAGCTTATTACCTATGGTGGTCAAGGAGAATCGAGTCTATAAAACTAGCTGCAGTATCCCGTGTTTACAGTCTCCCGTATGATCTGACCATGCCTTTCACATCCAATCATCTAAATATAGAAACTAAGGCTAGGTTTCGTCTTTCAGAAATCTTCGGAAAAAGTGTACTTTATATCCCAGATTCTGGACTGTACTATCGCCCGATACTGGGACACCCAGTATCGGTCGATACTGGTACAAAGTCATTGTTCCTGTATCGGCCAATACTGGCACATATAAAATGTCGGGCGATACTTGAACATAATTATGTACCAGTATCGTTCAATACTGGGACATATTTCACTGGTATCATTTATATGTACTAGTATCGCTCGACAGATACCGGAACAGTAAAATTGTACTAGTAATTTTATGTTCCAGTTTTGCACGATATCTGGGACCAAAAGTACACTTTTTCCAAATCTTCTTGACCCGGTTTTTGTTCTTCATTAACGGTGGTGCACACCCACCCCCCCCCCCCCCCCCCCCCCCCCAAAAAAAAAAAAAATAAAGCCCCTAGAAATATGTGGCACACATTTGTCGGCCCGTTCCTACCAGTAAGGCGACCTGGGGTTATACACTCACTGAAAAATAAATTGGTGTCACAGCGACACCTTCTTGGAGTCAACTGTAAATGACACTTACAAAGGTGTTATTTTGACTCCAAAATTGGTGTAATCGTCAATGATATGGGTTTACACATAATTTACGGTGACACCGTTAAGTGTCCGACGGACACCTTTCAGTGATCATTTAGTGATTTACACCAAAACTGGTGTCAGATTAATTGAAATAACTCCAAGGGCGTCAATAGTTGGCGGGAAAGCTCGCGGTTTTTAGAGGTGTCGAAGCAGCATGACACCAATTGGTGTAATTCTGACACCAAATTGGGCGTCTATCAACATGTCAACGCATGCGTTTTCTCGTCGCCATTTTGTCTGCATGTTACGAGCCGGTAAGACTGCACACAGAATGTTTTTTACATAATTATGTTAAATATAGAACTCCATAATTATTATGTAAACCTTTCACACAGTATTTGTGTATAAAATACACAAGTTATGTAAACATAACTTGTGTATTTTATACAAAATTAAATTGTGTAAAAAATACACAAGTTATGTTTACATAACTTGTGTATTATGTACACAAATACTGTGTGAAAGGTTTACATAATAATATGGAGTTCTATATTTAACATAATAGCACATACACAGCCAATCCAGAATTCCACAAATTTCACTTATTGTATAGCTTCAGAATGCTGTAAATTTGACATCGTAAATAACCTGATTAATTACAGCACTGTAATTATTAGCCAACTTGGTGTGTGTGTGTGTTTAGTAGATGATTGTCTAAGTCTGGGTGAGTGAGAGGTGTCCTACTGTGAAAATGGTGTGTATCTGGTGTGTAGGGTAGAGCTCTGCCACATAAATCATCACTAAAATAGTCACTGTCGATGAGTGCTATTAATTCCTTATAGCACTCGGCAGCGTAGCTGTCTCGTGCTATAAGTCATACTAATTATGTTAACATTTTTCTGTGTGTGGTAAGTACCGATCTGCTCCATTTCCAGACATTTTTGATAATAATTATGATACAATTAGCGTAATGTAAGCCTTGTTCATGTTGTTGAATATTGCGCCAACTAACTGATGAAATAAATTACAATTTCATAGTCAGAGACTAGCATTTTGTTAGGCTGTTGAGTCAGGACTCGTTTTGGACTGTGTGTCAGTGCATGGACCTACTAGTACTATGTGTGTGTTCGTCATGCATGCATACGATGATACGTGCAACATTACATATAGCTCGATTCATCTGGCTCAGTGGTTCATACGGATGTCTGACATTACGCTAATTGTATCATAATTATTATCAAAAATGTCTGGAAATGGAGCAGATCGGTACTTACCAGTCTTACCGGCTCGTAAACATGTGCTAGAGGTGACAAATACCCATTTTCCCATTTCCAATAATTACACCCCAATTAGGGTGTAAATGTATCTCAATATGACACTTAAGAGAGTCAATTTTACACCCCATTTGGGGTGTAATGACATTTTTCGAAAATGGGTCCTCAGGTAACCACCCTAGGTGTCAAAATGAATATGACACCCAAAGGTGTCATATTTTACACCCATAATGGTGTCAATTTGACACCTTTAGGTGGCCAACTGAGGACCCATTTTTTGACACTTGTTTTAGTGTCAAAATGACACCAAATTATTTGTCAGTGCTTGTATAAATAAATCGGTCTCGATCAGTCTGTTTAATCCATATACATGTATATGATCCTCATCTCGAGTATGTCTTTTCACCTGTATATTAGAAATTGCTCCATCACATTTTTACCGGACAAATTAGGACTGCTCCGAGACTTATACAGGTTAGACCTGTCAGATTTGAATATCCGGAAACCGACAGAAGTAGCGCAAATCTTGAAAGTGAGGAAAGGACAGCGGATAGACACAGCAACTACGATGATCGTAAATGCTCTCAAAGAAAGATTTCTCAAGTATCAACCGTACAGAGGTGTCAAGCTGATGGTGATAGGACCGCATGTATGTACCAAAAGGGGTGTCGCAGAAGTTTCTAAACCATTTTAATGATTTGTATCTCGCTTAAAATAAGTCACAGTACCAAATTGAAAATATATTTGGAGAGAGAAAACCTGTAGACAAAATGAAAGATGGTTTATGTTAGTGTTTGAAAAGTCAATTTGGTTGCTTATAATGATATGATGGTGATAGCCACATATCGCACGGGCATACCGCTAGTCTTGTATTTTACTAGTCGATGAAAAAGCATACTCCATACTCAAAACGCGAACACAGTGAATTCGTCATTCTTCTACGGAGGGAATTATCTTGTCATGTTTGTGGGCCCCTACTTTAATAAGAAGCCGTACTACTTCATTAACACCCTACCCCAACCCATATCTCATGGTTAATACTTTTATTAAAATAATATATACTTTCATTCCCCTGTCCCTCCCGTGGCTTAAACCATAATTAATTACCCAAACCCATCTCCCATCATTAGCCCTTCATCATTAGCCCTTCCTTGGCTTATACCATACTTCATTAACACCCTACTCCAAACTATATCCCATGGTTTATTCTAATAAGAAAGCACATTATTTCATCCTGGTCCTTCCATGCCTTATACTTTTAAATTTATAAAATTATATGGTTATGCCACATTATTTGATTTACCGCCTACTACCGCTCAAATCGTGCAATTCTAGTGACATTGTTTAGCCACATGAACCACATGACTTTATTGACCCCATGGTTCCATGGCTTATACCACCTTACTTTAAGTATCTCTCTACTCCCCTCGAACCATATGTTAATTTATTACCCCCCCCCCCCCAGCCGTACTTATATCACATCACTATATAACCCTCTAGGCCTATTAGACTATGGGACGATGGTCTGTATCTTTCACTCTTGTAGTCCACCTCTGGGCAGAACATGAAATTATTACCAAAAGGTGGCAAATATATCATATAAATCGTCGCTGTTCTGACATACCGGCACATCTCTTTACTTATTTCTGTTGTGATGTGCCGGTATGTCAGAACAGCGACGATTTATATGAAGTCACACTCCATTGTTATTCCGCCCGTACTGCCTATGTGTGTGCGTATAGTGTCGCGTCAGCGCGCCCCGTGTCACCACGGTATTACGCAGTGGTACTCGCAACGCACAGTATTCTCACGGCTTTTATATGAAAAATGAGGAGCTGTTTTTGAACAGCTCTTAAAACTCTTTCCACGCGTCTATTAGTTTTACCATATTATACAAAACAGATTTTTCACTAACCGTTCCCAAATTTAGTCTATCTAAAGGATTTACTGAAGCAATACTAGGCATGTTTGTACTTATTTTAATGCATTTCTCATGGTGAATCCAAATATGGTAAGGACATTTAACAATTTTGACATTTTTGAAACATTTTGTGAAATGTTGGAATGTCGTCTGCAGCTACCTGCCGCTAGGAAAGTGTTAAGGATACATACACCTATCATCAGCATGAATACGTTAATATTTGTCGTTTTTTGATAAACTTGTTTCCAGAGGAGTGGAAAGACAAAATTGTTAACACGTTTATTAGATTCGCAGTATGTGGACAATGATAGTTCCAATACACATACAGATGCTCAGGTACAGCTGCAAACTTGGAGGGGAACGACGCCCAGCCGTTTCTTAAAGGTAAGCCATTTCGAAATATAGCTGAATATAGTCTGCACAATTCACATTGGAGCGTTTAGTTTTTGAAGCTCCATCGACTTACATTATCTTCAAGACAATATAGTCACTGCCATAATGCTACAGACAAATTTCGAGTAATTTCACGCGAGCGTGTTTTGGGTTGTCCGCGGACCTACATCCAGATGCATGAATTACGCGGACAACTTTGTGCGCATGCGTGTGGCGATTTCACGATTGACCACAATCAGGACGCAGGCTTCCGGTATGCTCTTCGGGTTTTACGCACGCACCCCCGCTCGTACAAATGCACGCACGCACCCCCACATACAGACGTATTATTGGAATTATGTCCATAGCCTTATGACGCTGACTATACTGAACTCATTATTTGTGAGATTTTATTTGGTCTCAGCTTTTCAGATCAAGTTTCAGGAATTCTATAGTGATTTCTTATAAATAGGTGTCTACTGTCATGTCAATGTTTGGGGACCACGTGCAACGTACGTATAATACTCACAAATCGTGTTTACAAGCCGTTATAAACATCCACTCGTTTTTGTATACCAGAACAAAACCACGTTGTTAACGTACGATCGCATGGCCTTTTTAAAGGGCCACACACACAGTGATGTGTTGCAGGCTGCGCCCTCAATTTTGATAACAACAGTGGGATTTGTACATTTTTACAATTATTGTATTATAATTATAACCTTACACTTGTAAGGATTCAGAAAAATCAGCCCTCTTTGTACAACAGAACGTCGTTTAAAATATTCTGGTCTACGGCTTAGACATGTTGTACACTAATAGTCTGGGAGCCATAAGGTGTGTCGCCGGGGGAAAAGTTCGAATATCCACGTGAGCTTTTTGCATCCATGTCACTTCGTCCGGACAATCTCAGGGGGCGATGTGAGCAGATTTCTCTCTCATCCATATCAAGTGAAGACACGTCTTGCAATTTCTGATAAATTTTCTGAAATACATAGTAGAGTCATTATCTTGGATTCCGTGACCAATTTCTTCCTACCTTAGTTTCTTAGTGAATTTGTCAACTAGAACCATTTTAAAAGAAAATGAGCTCCCATGCACCTCTCAAAAGTGACGGGAACGTTCTTTTATAGCGCAAATTCGAAAATGGCCGCCATACAGGGGCCCAAAAATTCAAATGGCTTTAATTAAGCTAAAAAGCACACCAAATCGGGTAAAACGTAAAAAGGTCGTTGACCTTTGCATTTGGGGTCAAAATTTAAACTTGCTCCGATTTTGAAAAACAATATCTCAAATTGTTCGTCTGATTGCAAGGATTCCAGAAATGATAGTTTTTACCACCTAGAGTGTCTGTTGAACCTCATAAAGGGGTCAAAAGGTCAGATTCTATATAGGTCAGTGTACCTTGACCTTTTGACCTACACACAATATTCCTGGTGGTAAAAAAACAACTATTTCTGGAATCCTTGTGATCATACGAACAATATGACATATTGTTTTTTCAAAATCGGAGCAAGTTTAAATTTTGACCCCATATGCAAAGGTCAACGACCTTTTTACGTTTTACCCGATAACTCGTTAACCAAACATCGGAAGTATGGCAAACTATACTTTTTCGAAATCCTTGTGCTCAACAAAACAATTTGGTGTGCTTTTTAGCTTAATTAAAGCCATTTGAATTTGTGGGCCCCTGTATGGCGGTCATTTTGGAATTTGCGCTATAAAAGAACATTCCCGTCACTTTTGAGAGGTGCATGGGAGCTCATTTTCTCTTAAAATGGTTCTAGTTGACAAATTCACTAAGAAACTAAGGTAGGAAGAGATTGGTCACGGAATCCAAGATAATGACTCTACTAACACTACAATAGCTGTTAATACGTCCATAAGAACATAGAAAAACACACTAACACTGACATGGTTAAACAATACTGTTCGATCAAGCCCGGGACTGATTCATGACCTACTATACTATATATATTTTGCCCCATTTGTGATCAGGTTTGAACTAAATTGCTGCGGTGTTTATATCATTTTTAATTGGCAGGCCGGCGACCCTATAGATTTTACAATATGGGATGTGAAAGGCGGAGTAGAGAGCGCCCTCATCGGACAGTCGCTATTTACACCCAACACTGTCTATGTCCTGGTGTGGAATGCTGAATTTAACAAGGACAAAAAACTTATATCGGAGATTCGAACATGGATGCTTAATGTCAAGGTAGGCATACTTTTTAGTTTTCTTTTCACTTTTAGCTTTACACTGAAACATAGAACATTTTAAACAATTTATAATCGGTCTCTCAATATTTGTCACACACAACAACAAAAAATACAAAAACCTTTGGATAGTGTTACTACAGACGGATTCCAAAACCTAAACGTAATATGGACTTCTGATTCTTTCAACAGCTTCTAGCGCCAGGTAGCCGAATAATAGTAGTTGGCAGTCATCTTGATACGCTCCACCAGAAACCAGGACAAGAGAACAGTCTCAGACACATTTTAGCCAATGAAGAACACTTACTCCAGCTGATAGCTGACGAAGTATTGATTGATTCATACAACAAAAATAGAAGCGGGATGAAGAGGTTGTCACAGAAGATTGTTGAATATGCCTTGACTATGAAGTATGATATCTTGCACGGATCACGCGTCCCATTGATTGGACGTAGGGTATGTGTCATGATTAGGTTTCCATTTTAATTTATACAGGTGATGACTCAGATCGGGTGTATTGTTTATAATCTAGCTAAATAGTCAGCTTTATAACCGAATGGGCCAAATGTAATGCGTACATATGTGCGTACGGGTGTACCTGCGTAAATCCGGAAGTATGTACCGGACGCTTTCAAAGTAATCGCGGATCCTGGTTGGTCAAGCATAAAGTCGTCTTCGCATGCATGTATAGTTGTTTGCGCATTTTAAGCATTTTGACACAACTCCGCGAACAACAACAAAACACGCTCGAGTGAAACAGCTTGAATTTCGTCCATAGCATTACGAAATTGATTAACTTGACTTTAATGAGGGTGTCCCAAACGTTTCGATACCTCTTTAACGCTTCATATCTCCGGTAAAATAATTCGCAGTATAAAACTGAACACATTTGAATAGGAAACACTTGGTAGAATTATATTCATAAAGAATTTCACAGTAAAGACGACAGTTTTCCGAACTGTAAATTGCACTTTTCATGGTTAACTGGTTAACGCAACGTGTTATGAATAAAGTAATCGTGATATGTAGATTGGTTTTTGTTTTCGTTGTTGAAATAAATCAATTGTTCACAATAATCACTATAGGTGACCAGTTCCAAAGTGCCGAAACCTAATTACATCAGCGAATTAATACAATAGGACGCGGGCGCGAGTGAAGGCAACAAGCTTACTCTGCATCATGCGTGACGCGTGCGTGCTGTCAGAACCACATGCGTGTGGCCATAACCATGCGCATACACTTGGATTACTTTTGCCCGCGGAGAGATAAAACCGATTATTTCTCGCCAATTTGGAACTGATTAAATTACAGGAAAACAAAATAATTTGTTACAGGTCCCAGCTACATTCATCGATATGAAGAAGAAACTAAGACAAGAGCTGACGCGCAAGCAGAACAGCGACAACAAAGAACCTCGTATTATAACGGGAGATGAATTTATGCGATACCTCAAGGATATTGACGAGGAAGGTCACATTGTACAAAGTGGAGAACTTTCACATCGTACGTTTTTAAATTTATTTACTCTGTTTAATTGTTTATTTGATTCTAGTAGGAACACAAAACGTTATGTTTTTTTCTTAATCTTTGATATATCCATGTTTTCAATATAGGTCTTTTAAGACTTTTAAGTCTTAAGATGCTGTTTCTTATTTTTAAACTATTGTGCAATCATTTTCTTTTCTTTCTTTTATCTGGCAAAATTGTCAATCCCCACTCATTAGTGTCCGAAACAATTAAAGATTGTCTAGTTCTTTGTATTTTGGATAGTTTGAATAGTTAACACATAGATCATGGCCTGTTAGATTGTTGTCTAAAAACGGTTTAAAAATACACCTTAACTTGATATGGTTGTCAATACATACATACATACACACATACGCGATTTTATGAAGCGCTATTTCATTTAGATCACGGAGCTGGCAGCAAACAAACAAACAAACAAAAGTACAATCAACAAAAAATGTACCAATAAAAATCTTTACTACATGTATACAGAAAGAACAATTAAATAGGAAACAGGTGAGTCTTCAGGTGTTTCTTGAAAACTTGTAAGGATTCACAGAGTCTGATGTTTCTGGGTAGATTATTCCATAGTTTTGGACCAGCAACAGTTAAAGATTTTTCTGTGGCAGAGTTTTTTGTACGTTGAAAAACTAGGAGAGATCGATCAGACCCGGATCGAAGACCAGGTCGACCAGGTTCATAGTGAGCAATGCACTGATTAAGATAAATAGGTCCACGTGAATAATAGAGACTCGAACCCTAAATTACGCAATACGCATTGTCATTACTTTTTAGTTGTATGTTTTCTACAAGAGACTGGCAGCTTTATTCACGTGAGTGACCACACCTACGGCTTGACCAATCTTTATTTTCTGGATCCTAATTGGCTCTGCCAAGTACTTCTTGACGCAGAAAATGTTCAACCTGCACTAGATAGCCAAAACCATTGCCGACAGAAAGTGCCCAAGGATGTTTTGAAAGCCCAGTGTATTCACAGTGGATTTGGTGAGACGAGATTTGCCGAGTACCTCGAGATACTGGGAAGATTTGAGATTGCGATCAAAACTGCCGAGGACAGGTTAGTTAGTTATTAACCCTAACCCCGGCGGAAAGATTCTGGTGTTGATCGGGGGAAGGGGAAACATTGAGGGATTTTGAACAATCAAACCACCGTGGTACGGATTCGATCCGCGGACCTTCCGTATGCCTCATGCGCACTCCTACTGATTGAGCTAACACGCGAGAGCTTGCCCGGGCAGCAATTTGGTGCCCACGTATGAGTTCGGTCGATCGGTGACGTCATTCAAATCAATGTGAAAGCATGCGCTTTGGGGAGGATTTTACGTAGTAATTCGTAGTATCTTGTTCTGTTAAACTGTTAGGTTAAAACCCTTTGAATAGCGGCTTTTTAGTTTGATCCTATACACGGGCGGCCGCTTTAGCGGCTTTAGACATGTGCGTTTTGTTTACAAACTGTAAAGGATTCCCCTATCGCATATAAACATGCCCTCTGACCCTGAAATGACAGATGGGTGTATAAGACTACGGGCTGCACATAACAGCTTCGTGTTGAATACAATTTGTAGCTGATAACCAGTTTGGTTTTATTTCATCAATTTTGGTCGGATTTCCGGATTTTTAAATGGCGCTGGTTGCAGAGGATGTGTTAGCAAGGATCATGTACTCTAATACGGAGGATATAGATGATTATGACTATAGAAATGAGGATGATTGATTGATTTCGAGACGTATCAAGATACGGTAAAGCATGCACACTTGCACAGTGCTGAATGGGAGTGATACACTACAGACAGTGATCTCGTAGACCTACTACTGGTGCCCGGTGTGCCCGGTGTTGGTGCCCAGCGCTGGTGACTGATAATACACAGTTGGTGTTCGCGGTCATGGTAGAGATCCCGTGTAACATTTATATAACATTGCTATATAATTATGTGTTATATGACATCATTTATCATTACACAAAAGTATATGACTATAAAACATTCCTAGTAATGATGAATGCTTTGAAATGTAGTGTGGTACTTAAGATGTGCTGAGTTAAGCCCTATACATGAGGGGTCAGTGTTCAAAGGTGTGCATTATGAACTCCATTCTGTGGGATCAAAGCGTTATACAGTATCGATAAGCTGCATGACGCTCGGATGTAAATGAAAGGACACTGCAATGGTTATAATTACATACAATGGCTGAAACAGAGTTTTGACAGTGCAACACAAAATATGCCGCATGGCAAGCTTTATGCTCAAAATATAAACACTTAGTTTTTCAAGAAATAAACTAAATGAATTTTTCAAACTCTTATCAGAATATCTCTGTTTTTCTATATTATGTTGTGCTTTGAGCTTGCGGCAAGAGCAATGTTCAAAATATAGAAACACTTAGTTTATTTCTTTTTATGTTGTTCTGAAACTCAGACTGATATCAGTCCTTTATTCTGATAAGCTCAGTTAATCAACTGAAATACTAAGTTTACAAAGTGATAAACAGAGTTTTTATAAAACTACAGTTTATCAGGTGAAAAACCTAGTTTTTCAATGATAAACTCAGTTGATAATAATGATAACGATTCTTATAAACCGCTGTTCCAAAAATGTTACAAAAACCACGATTCTGTACCTTGTTGTGATTCAATCGCGATATTTACTGTTATAAATTCCAGTCAAACATGGTCGAGGTAACCAGAGGATGTTCGTCATGTATAATTGCCTAAATTTGAAATTCGCGTTGTTTTTTGGCGAGATTATGAATTAATTCGAAGTGCACATTATTTAGAAGTAGTTTAAAATGTAATAATACCTACATTTCATTTCCAGTTATATACTGCCAGCTCTTTTGCCAGAGAATAAACCATTGATAGTCGGAAACCGAGCGGGTACCACGACACGTTTTCATCACACATTACTGAGACTGTACAAACTGTCTTTTGTTCCGCCTGGATTTTTCAGTAGACTTATAAGCAGAATCTTGGCTGAAACACAACAAGAAGTGAACGGACGGTACTGTGACAGTATCTAATGATAAATATTTTAAACATTGAACATCCCATTAACATAGTTAACGTGTCGCCAGATAAAGTTAGGTTGAGCTGATGCCCCTTTGCTTCAGTGACACAACATTGGACATCGGTATAAGACTCGTACAATTATTCGTTGCGAATAGCTAAAAATGTTTTAATTATTAGAATGTATTATGTAAAACAAACTCGCAATAGAACGATTTCATAGCTACCCATTAATGTTTTTGAATATTGATGTGGTGTATGAATAATTTCCAGTCAGAATTTGGAAATGGATGGCAAGCGTTGCCATAATCTTCACCATTAGGCAAAACAACAAAAATGCATTTGGCCATGTGTTTTGAACTGACCACCCAAAAAGGGTGGCGGCGTTGCATTTTGGTGACGGATCATCCATCTCTCTCTATTAACTCAACAACTAAATATGGTAGAGCTATCATGGTTTAGGTGTCATTTGAAAGCCTATTTATTAAGCTATATTGTGTAAATGAATCAGGTATTTCTATAATTGTTTGGCTGAGATATGATTGATTATATTTCGAAAGTCAGGGGTGGCGGCGGTGGCGGTGGCGGTGGCGGTGGCGGTGGCGGCGGTGTCGGTTGCGGCGATGGCGGTGGCGCTGTGTACAATCTCTATGGGGAATGTAGAAAATGTTCCCAACTCTACGTTCAATTTACAATAACTCCTCATCTCTGTATGGTACAAACATGATTTTGCTCTCATTTTATAGATTGTTTTATATTATATAAGTGTCTGTTTCAACAAACGTGTCAACTATTACGTAACAATTGTAATCACGAATCGATTGCATTGTCCTTGGCCTTTTCCCTATTTGCTACACAGTGAACTTGCCCTAAATTCATCGGCTTTACATACATGACTATAACAAAAAAGTATACAACCGATGATAGCAAAATTATATATTTTTGGAAAGCTCTCAAATAGGGGAATTCAAATATGCCGTTTAAATCAGGGTAAAGTGAATAACCAAAAAAATATATGTGTAAACTCTAATAAATATGAAATGTAAACGTTTTTGCTCATTCACTTCCCGATATAATATATTACAACAAGTTACCCATGACAAACATTATGTTCTGATGGGTAAATTGTATGAGGAACTAATATGCCCGGTAAATGATGATTGGGATAGGAATAAAAATATTGAGCTTTAATCAAAATATGAAGAAGAAAACAAATCGATATTCTTGGAACATTCTTAATCACAACATGTTACCATTAGGTCCTATGCAAATTCCAATAGCATATTTGGATTCCTTGTGTGATTACCGTTCAGAAAATAATAGACTTATTATGGGGTAGAACAATTAGTTATTGCGATATGCTAATTCGAATCTCAGATGGTGTAAAATGTAAAAATCTGGACATGCAACGGGAAGGGTGGTGAGTTCAAAACACATGGCCATTTGCGTTACCCGCCCGACTCAAATTTACCCCCCGACCCTGGCTTTTCTTCTTCTTTTTTTTGCCAAGTTGGTGCTCCTCATAAAAAAGGAATACAGTACACAGCAAATCTGACGATCGCAAACGGCCTCATGATATTTTGTGATTTATTCGACTCTGTGAGATCAAATGTATTAATTTATACTATAAATACAATTAAAAATTAAAAATTAAAAAATCCCGCCCGCCTTACCTTAATTTCCAAATTACGCCAATACAACATTTTTATTCATTCATTTTTATTCATTTCATTTCATTTCATTTCATTTCATTTCATTTCATTTCATTTCATTTCATTTCATTTCATTTCATTTCATTTCATTTCATTTCATTTCATTTCATTTCATTTCATTTCATTTCGCTTTGTTTTGTTTTGTTTTGTTTTGTTTTGTTTTGTTTTGTTTTGTTTTGTTTTGTTTTGTTTTGTTTGTTTGTTGTTGTTTTTTGTTGTTGTTGTTTTTGTTGTTGTTGGGTTTTTTGTTGTTGTTTTTTGCTTGTTTTGTTTTTTATTTATTGGGGTTTTTTTCTTTCTTTTTTTTATTCGGTTTTTTTTTGGGGGGGGGGGGGGGGACTTATCCTGCCATAATGTGCTTACTTATATATTATCACGAATATCTTGGTTTCGTTTCTAGACGTGTCAATAGATTAGGTGAGAGAACATCATCAACGCCCTGGCAACACGGCATATCAATTCAAACCGACACACAGCAAATAGATATCGAGCTGAAACCCCATGAGTCCGACCATGAAGTCATCGTGATGTACATATATGTTTCTGTACAGAGTGCAGATAAAGAACATATGGCACGGGGTATTGGTTTTGTAGTTGATCACATCGATTATCTGATCAAAGAGTGGTATCCAGGTAAGAAAGTCATCTCATACTTGACGTTCGAGTGTCCTGTCGTAGACACAATGCCGATAACAAATGATTATTTCACTTAGCCTTGGTCCATGCTGATAGTTCACTGCCTCATACTAGGTAACCACCACTGTCCCAGGCTCCATCGTGTTTCACGTATGGTGCATCGCCACTTGCAAGTCCCGAGACTTCTCATATACTACCATCCATCATGCCATCCCCGGGGTGGAGGAGACAACTATATAGCACACTAACAGTTCAAATACTAGAATTCAACAAGACAGGTGACGTTTTAAAGATATTGACAACATGTTTAATTTGGTGCAAGAACCATGATTAAGCAATGCATTCTCTGGTACTATCGTCATTTGAAATTCTCCAAAAGTAGTCGAAAATCTTCCATGGAATGTCATATGGATTTTGTCAACGTTGAACCTCTTTATTTTAATTAACAATGTTTTCAAACTAACTCAGCTGATGACAAATCAGAAGTATATTCCATTCCATTATTCCAGGTTCTGTAGGTAGATAAAACTAATGACATTTGGTATGTTCATTTGCTTGTTCTTGTATGTACATTTGCTTGTTCTTGTTTGACTAATGCCAGTGTATTTCTTTTTTGCAGGTGGCGGATAAATCATAGATACAATGAGCTAGCATTCAAACAATATATTACTCCTAAGACCGACGCCTACAAATATTGCCTTTTTGTTCATTTCCCAATTCTATGGTCTTCTATTCTATCATCAATTAGAGACTCTCTCACCACATCTAGCAAACCAGTTTTTAAAACCAATCTTAAGCGTCATTATAAGGAAAATGATGCATAGTGTGTTGCCTTTATTGTAATTTTTATTTTTTGTCTATTTATATTTATACCTGTGTATGTTTTATTTTCTGGTATTTGTAGAGCTCTGCTGAGTTGGGAGCACTGCACCTTGTGGTGATAGTACTCTCTTGTGCTTTCAGTGCTCCCTGGCTGCTCAGCAGACCTCCTTTATTGTGTTGTTTATATTTTGATGTTGATAGCCAGTTGAATAAATGAAATATAAATAAATGATGGTTACCTGTTCTAAGATGTATCTTGGACCTTACAATCAGATCGATATCTAATCAAATTTGCAAATTAGCTAATTAAATATTCAAACGTCAAATATGCAAATTCGGTACCTTAATGCACACGTCAGTTGTATGACGCACTATACGACCCCCGGGAATGGTGCGTCACTTTACCGAGGTGCGTCACTTTCTTATGTACCATAACGCACCCCGTGTCACAAATATGACGTGCCTATGCAATACAATGACGGTACCCACAGTAAATTTTGGGACGCACCAGTGATTGATTCTGACCATGACTGTCTCAAATGACGCACTCCCACCACCATACATCATTGTTGACTGCACTGAATTAAGATTTACCCCTCCCCCCTTCTGAAAAGAAAAACATTTCATTAATACACACCAAACACACGGGGAACACCACTCATCTAGGACGGCTGCGGACAACCAGGTAGCAGGATGGAGAGACAATAGAAAAGTAACATACCTTTTAAATCCTTATATGTGTATCAAAATACACAAATGTTTCAACATCCTGTTTACCAGACACCGATGCAGCAACACCGATGCAGCACAAAGACTAACATATGATAACATTGAAGTATGTCGATGAAATAGCGCCAGCTCTGTCGAGTCAAGGTTATAAACTGAGATTCTCTGATGAAGCGAAACAACTGGAAAGTTAGACAAACAAGCGTTCTTAATCTGCGGAAAACAAAAGTAAACTGAATATTTAGCAGTCAGCACAGCGTCGAGAGATAGCGGTCAATAGCCAACGGACCAACACCCATCGCATAATCCAACGCTCCCGCCACTGTAACCTTGCATGAATTATGCACCGGAGGGGTCATGCTCCTAAGGACATTACAAAAACGTATTCAGATCTCTGTAGACGAAATATAAACCATGATTGAAAGAGATGTTGGCCGACAATATTAAACATATAGTTCACTCGTTTGAAGTAATGTTCGTAGTTATTTTGCAATTGCTTTACCATTTCAAATTTATTCAACTTCATACACTTCTAGAAACATGCTTCGTTCCGCAGCTATCAACTCGTTTCATGAAAAATCTTATTCGTACAGTACGTCGAAGTGCTATATTTCTTTGACCATGCAATTTGTGCACTGACCACGTCACGTGGTAATAGTGTCGGAATAGTGATTTTTGCACTTCAGGAGATGGTTAATGGTGAATAGGGCTCACACGTAATATAATTATAATAATCGTATTTTGTTGCACGCAAGATGACGTACCCTGTGACGCGCTCAGGTGAAGTGACCGACATTGACGCACCCACTTGTTAATTGTGGCGGACGAAAGCCTGCCCATGACGTACCCTGCGTCACGAATGTGGTGGTAAATTACGCACCTATGACGTACCTCTCCCGAAGTCGTATAATGCGTCATACAATTAGTATGTGCATTAAGCCATATTTTATTTTGACATGATATATTCCTAAATACATTTATAAAAAAATGTGTCACCATAGTTCACAAATGTATATTGCACTACTTTTGATTTTCCTGTTTTAATGCCCGACCGAACCACACTACCTAAGGGGTCCATTTGTCCGAAGAACAGGGTTTTTTTTGGGTCGCCTCAATATCTACATGTATAATCTATTTTAATCTTTGGCTGAAATTGACAGATGCGTATCTTTACATCACATAGTAACATGCTGAGTTGTGTGTTTTTGTTCTATCTCGATCAATTACAATTATCCACAGAAATCGAAACGTCTCGCGCTAGCAGTGCTGTTCAACGCTTAGTGCCCTGTCGTTCCTGCGTCAGTTTGGTACATGCGAAGAGTGGGAATATTACCGACGTTGCTGCTGTATCCAAACGTTTCACAGATTTGACCATTGCTGCAATCAAGAATGAAACAATGGAGTGTAAAGGGTAAGACTAAAATTAGTCGGGAAAAGTGTACTTTAGGACCCAGATTCTGGACTGTACTAGTATTGTCCGATACTGGAACACCCAGTATCGTTCAATACTGGTACAAAGTCAGTGTTCCAGTATAGGACGAAAATGAGACATATAAAATGTACCAATATCGGGCGATACTGTGACAAAATTATGTACCAGTATCGTTCAATACTGGGACAAAATTATGTACCAGTATCGTTCAATACTGGGACAAAAAAACACTGGTAGTATATGTGTCCCAGTATCGCCCGATACTGGAACAAAGAAACGTTCCAGTATCGCTCGATACTTGAACACGATTTGGTGTTCCAGTATCGACCGATACTGGAACAGTAAAATCGTACCAATATCGAGCGATACTGGCAACTTTTATGTATATCTTTATGCATAACCTATTATTTTGAAATATCGTTTTCTTATTTATTTTTACAGAGTCATAATGCCAAAAATTGATTAGTTAAATTAGTTTCATGAGAACTGATTTGGTGTATACAAAAAACGGGAAAAGTGTACTTTAGGTCCCAGATACTACCAGTATCGCGCATACAGGTACGATCTTACTGTTACAGTATCGGTTGATACTGGAACACCAAATTGTGTTCCAGTATCGGTTGATACTGGAAGAAAAGTATGTTCCAGTATCGGGCGAGTACGCGTGAGAGGGGAGGGGGAGACGTTTGCTATTTTTATACAAAAGTGGCGTTATTTCAGTTGTGGTGCTAGGATTTCTAAAAGTTGCCAGTATCGCTCGATACTGGTACGATTTTACTGTTCCAGTATTGGTCGATACTGTAACACCAAAACTGGAACGTTTCTATGTTCCAGTATCGGGCGATACTTTTTTCGCAAGTTGAACGACGCGCTGCGCGTGGTACGAGATTGAAGCTTGTAGCACTGTCGGGTTTTGTAGGGTCGTCCAGGTTAAATGTTAGGGTTAAAGAAACCACTAAAATGAAAATGATAATAACATAAAATATGCACTGACATAGGCGGTTGAGGTTAGTGAAGTGGTAACGTGGGAAACGTGATAATAATAATAATAATAATAACACACACTTATAGAGCGCTTTACTTTAGTGAGATCTAAACTCAAAGCGCTGTACAACATATAAATACAAGATTAAAGCAAAAATACAACAATGATCATAAAACTACAGAGATAAACATACACAGAGTCAAATGCATATTTAAACAAGAGATATGAATGTGTATGACATTAAAAATGCATTATGAATGAAATGAAAGATCATGAACAAAAACACATCAATTAGATTTCCAAGTTAAATAAGTAGGTCTTAAGTCGCGACTTGCACTCCTGAACTGAACCTGCCTGACGTATGTCCAATGGGAGAGTGTTCCATAATTTAGGGCCCGCGATGGAGAAAGCGCTATCACCGAAAGACTTCATTTTGCTTTTTGGAACAACAAGAAACTCACGGGAGCCAGAGCGAAGGTTAGCCGTGGGAATATAAGGTTTCAGCAATTCAGACACATAACTTGGACCAGCATTGTTAAGTGATTTATACACAATGAGCAGGAGCTTGAACACGATTCTTTTCTTAATAGGAAGCCAGTGGAGATCTCTGATGACGTGACTTATATGGTCACGTTTCTTTGTGCCTGTAACTAATCTTGCCGCTGAGTTTTGAACACGTTGTAATTTAGAGATAAGTTTATCAGGAAGTCCGTACAAAAGGCAGTTACAGTAATCTAATCTGGATGAGACAAACGCGTGCACAAGTTTCTCCGTTGACCCTCGATCAAGGTACTTTCTGATCTGTCCAATGGCGCGTAAAGCAAACGAGGCTGATTGACACAGTTTATTCACATGTGCAGTCATTGACAGATGTTGGTCAAAGATGACTCCAAGGTTTCGTGCAGCATCTGACGGAAATATGGGACTATTACCGATAGTTACAGGGTAGATGGGCACAGTTGGCGTGAAACGAGAGGTAATATGTATAACCTCAGTCTTACTGTCGTTCAGCTTTAACTTATTTGCAGTCATCGAACGCCGGATGCTAAAATCTCGACTTCATGTAGACAAGCTCGCATACAAAAAACAGTGCAAACAATACTTCTGTATGCTTGAAAGTGCTAAGACTGAACACCACAGATCCAAAATCGCGGGTTGCAACTCAAAGCAGTTGTTCAGTACCATTAATGAACTCTGCGGATTTAAACCAGCTAAGGTCTTACCCTCCGGAAAGGAGATCGACATCGCTGATCGTTTTGGAGATTATTTCACTGGCAAGATTGCAGCTATCAGATCGAACCTGGACAATTTGGAAATCCTACCTGTGGTTCTCCCAGACAATGAGCGTGACTGCCCTGTTCCTCTATGTCAATTTCAAGATCTTTCTCAGCAGGAAGTCAGGAAAATTGTTATGGACATGCCAACAAAATCATGTGCTCTAGATCCCCTCCCTACCTGGCTAATGAAGCGGTGCATCGATCATATTTTACCCTTGCTGACCAAAATTGTAAATTTCTCTCTGAGAAAGGGGTATGTTCCATACTGTATGAAGATTGCCTATGTAACTCCTTTAATAAAGAAAGCTAGTCTAGATCCTGAGGTGCTATCCAACTACAGGCCTGTATATAATCTTAGTTTCATCTCCAAGCTGAATGAACGCGTAGTATGCAACCAACTACAGGAACACCTTGCTGCAAACAAAATGTATGCACCCCACCAGTCTGCCTACCGACCCAACTGCAGCACAGAAACAGCTCTTCTGCGCCTTCAAAATGATCTGCTTTGCGCATTGGATAATAAGAAAGACGCTGTTCTTGTTCTGTTGGATTTATCGGCTGCATTTGATACGATAGACCACAAAATGCTTCTTGAACGGATGCAAACTAGATATGGTGTTGATGGTACTGCGTTAAAGTGGTTTAAATCCTATCTCTCTAATCGAGTGCAGTCTGTTGCAGTTGGATCCAATCTTTCACGAACGCATAAATTGATATATGGTGTACCCCAAGGGTCTGTGATTGGTCCCTCCAAATTCACCATGTACAGTGCTCCAGTTGAAGACGTAATTTCTAGCCATGACATCGATGTTCTATCTTACGCGGATGACACGCAATTGTATGTTACTTTTCATGCACCCCATCATTAATTTTCATCTTACCCCCTGATATTTGCCAAGCCCCCCCCCCCCCCCTAGGGAACACATCACCAAATACATCTGATAAGTGATATACCGTAAGCGTGTATGTTTACACAGTAAATGCACAAAATGTCTTATTTTCGACGATATATGAATCTGGTACCTTGAAGCTTGGTATCAGTTTGAAGATGACACTCATGACTACCAGCTCAGCACATCTAATATGGAGGTAACCCTCGTCCTATTAACAATTTCCACTCGGCAGGCAGCTGCAGATGACATTCCAAAAGTTCACAAAATGTTTCAAAAATGTCAAAATTACTGTATTTCATTACCATATTCGGAATCACCATGAGAAATGCATTGAAATAAGTACAAACATGCCTAGTGTTTAGTCAGTAATCTTTGAGAAAGACTTTGAAAATTATGAAAGGTTCCTGAAAAATCAGTTTTGTGTATGGTAAAAATAATAGCCGCGTGGAAAGCGTTAAGGTGGGGGCTCAGGTTTGTTTTTTTAGTGGCACCAATATGCAACACAAAGTGACCTAATCGTTTAACATCCCTTGCATTAAACTCATTTTTTCGGGGAAAAGATTGACCCGGGGGTAGGGTCTGGGTAAGCCATCAACGTCTGTATTTACCACATTACAAGATTTAATATCGCCATTTTGAAAAATATCTTAATAGTATAGTCTTGAATCTTATAGTACACGTTCCGCCAAAAACCTGGTGAAATTTGGAACCTTTTTGGCGACACCTTTCAGCCGGCGGAATTGACGTGGACACTAATGTTATCTGTCAATATAGAAACGAAATCATGATTGCGACAGTGTGCTTGTGACCTGTATAACCAATAACGTCAAACTGTAGAATATGTTTCTCGTTAGATGGGAAACAACCATGGTGTTGACATATCGCCGCAAAGGGTACCGAACCGGTACCCAACTGGATTAACTATTGTGAACTCATAGAACACGTGTAAATTATATCCTTGTCTCTCAAAAAATCTCCACTTAAATGTTGATACTGATCCGCTGCCATTGTTCAAAAAGAACATAATATAAATACTGATTCCTAACTGTCTACTTTTTTCCATGGATTCTTTTTTATTCATGATTTCAGTCATACTATCAACCCACGCGATGTAGTTCCCGACCTCTTTCTATTGGATCTTGGAGTTGAAGTTCTAGATGGAAGCAAATTGAGAATCATAAAAAAGCTTGGTGAAGGAGGGTTTGGAGTCGTCTATCAAGCGTGTCTTCCGTCAGGAGAGTTTCTTGCACTCAAAAGTCTCCTGAAATCCGGTTTCGATGGCAAAGCAGCACCAGTAGATTGGTCTGAAGAGATGTCCGAGTCCGTCATTCTCAAGTTCCCCGACTTCAGAAGGGAGATAGCTGTCATGTCTCGTCTTCGGCATCCATGCATACTGCAGCTAAAGAGCGTTTCGATTCAAAAGTTGTGGTTTGCAATGGAGTTCGCCCCTTTAGGAGATCTGGCCAAATACATCGACGGGCAGTTATATGCCCAGGTATCTGAAATGTCTTCACATCAGATCAACGGTACCTTTCTTGACCGGATGCTTACCTTCAAAATTGCTTATCAGATAGTTACTGCGGTAGAATATCTCCACCAGCGAGAAATCATACACACCGATTTGAAAACGGACAACATCTTGCTGTTCTCTACTGAGCCTGAAGACACCGTGAACGTAAAACTAGCCGATTATGGAATCTCTCAAAGCGTGTCCACCGGGATTGTGCGAGGTCAAGCCGGTACACATGCATTTGTTGCCCCCGAGATAATTGATGGCAAGGCTTTCAATGAGCGGGTAAGATGAAATTAAAAGTAGGATATTTATATTGGTAATTTTTTGTCTAAAAGCTACAAGGGAAGATTATCGACAATCGGGTAAACTCTCATAATTCTGCCGCCCCTGTCCCATATCAGATCTGTATTGGCATTTCTTTACAAATCCACGATCCGTTCATATCCTTTAAAACAGGTGGACATATTTTCTATTGGGATGATTCTGTACCATTCGATAAGTGGTGTACCCCCTGGAGGACATGATCTTTGCATCAAGACGACTTTGGACATTGCAAGCGGTGTGCGACCAACGTTCGAATTCCAAGACTACACAGTGCGTCCAAACTTTCCGCATCTTGAGACCATCATGAAATCTTGCTGGAAAACGAATCCGAACGACAGGCCTCCAGCAACGGTCATCTTAGATCATATGAAGAAGCCTGGCTTTTCCTGTCTCAGACAGAGCTTGACATTCGATAAAGTCAACGACCTTTATCTTTCACAGACGGTAAATACAAGTTTAATTTATAATAAAAACGGTACTAAATAATTGCACACGGTACAGGGCGTGTCAAAAAATGTGTCATATAAAACATATTACCAAAAAGGTTCATAAGGATCGTTGATTATAATCTGATATGGAATGTTCATTTTACTGATCCAATGTAAAAGGTACTCACGTGTACGTTTCGGATACGACTGTATCCTTTGTCAACACTTTTGACCCCCCCCCCCCCCCCCCCCCCCCCCCAGATGATAAATCAACTGGCAACTCCAAGACTGCAAGAAGCGTCATGAGTCGTCAAGATCATCACAATCAAAAGTGTTGACAAAGGATACAGTCGTATCCGAAACGTACACGTGAGTACCTTTTACATTGGATCAGTAAAATGAACATTCCATATCATAAAACATATTGTTGGCCATGAAAACTGTACATATTTTACTTGTAATACTAGTTAATTATGTTCAGCAATCTTTAATATGTATTATGATTTGTATCAGAGCTTTCGAAAACAAATTATGGCAAATCTTCTTAGGTCGCACCGCAGAACTATTACGTGTGGCTCTTACGTATAACTGACTTGTTAATTGCACTTCTACGGTAGGCGCTAATACGTACAAGCACCCACAGAGATTAATTAAAATAATATTTATTGCATGGTGATGGTAAGCGTAATGAGCAGTCTCTAAGTAATTTTTAAACTACTTAGAGACTGCTCATTACGTAGACAATTAAAAGACCATTTCACCTCTTGTTGATCAAACACATAGTCCCCGGTTCCATTCCATGCATTGACTGCTGTTGTTAGAGATCCCGTTACAGCTGATGACTGGTTTGGTTTAGTGTATCATGTTTATAATTGACACTCCTTTCGAATGCCCGCGAATACCGGCAGGCAAGCTTTTGTTTGGCAGGCATTTCGCGCGCACACCAGGCAAGCTTTTGTTTGCTTAGCTGCTGTGACGTTACAGGTGCCATCGTATATAAATTAGATGAGAAGATTATAAAGTTTGCACTTCACTTTTTCAAACTCGAAACAGCACGAACAATCCGGTCTTGTGTACATATGGGCAACAGGAGAAGGAGGCAGATTCCTTTGCAAAATCAACCTCGAAACATCTAAGAAGATTTTCTATGAGAATCCGGTGGATTCCAATGTTGTATGTGCCTATCACTGTGACGGACTTCTGTTTAGTGGAACTAAAGTAAGTATTATCCCGACTTTCACCGCCCCGGTGTTACTATCCAAATTTCCCTCTTAATCATTGACTCGTATGTTAGTAAAATTGGTTTTGATTGGTGGTCATTTTATATTCAAGATGGCTACCTGGTTCCTTGACCCTGTATGGAACCAGAAAAATTCTAACCCCATGATAATGATAGATTAGAAAGAAAACTTCTAGAACTTATGATGTTGAACAACTGCTACGTTGCATGTGAAACAATAACACTTCATCAGAAAACTGATGTTGGGTCATGATGGATCGAGACGCCTTGGAAAGGCCCATAATCCTAGGATTTATGAAATTGTAGCTCTCCTGTCTCGTTGAAACATGGTCTCCCAACCCTTTCGCAGATAGCGTCTTTCACTCCTCACTTGTGCCACTGGCCCTCTTGGTCAAGGATTATCACCCTTAAAAATCAATGTTATTTATCAGAGACTTTTGTGAGGAACGACCTTTCGAGTTCTGGGCCACGTTTGAACTGGACCTCTGATGTTGATTGGCCCGGGCTTTGAAGGATCGTTACAGTATAGGACTGTGCAAAGCCGGTATTCGCGCAGGTGATGCTATATGCAGCGTTAAAGCGTGTCCATCAAATGAAATGACAAACGTTTTGTACATTAACCATAAATAAATTTTTAAAAATCGGTTATACCGCCCCCCCCCCCCCCCCCCCTGATCACAGGCCTGTCCTCTCTCGTTTTACTTATTATTAGGGAACAGTTCCATTTGTACTCGATAAATTATCGCGACTGTATCGGGCCCCGATAAGTGTATGCCCTGTTCTTCCAAGCTGTTGGCACTCGCGTAACATATTACATCTCCCTTTCTTTACAAATTTTATTTTTTATTTTGCAGACTGAGGGGATCCGAGTTTTCAAACAAACACCGATCGGCTTCGAATTGACAGTGCTAAAGCAATCCGTCGAGCTTAGATTTCCGATTAGTTCAATGCTCTACGTTCCCAGTGTTCGACAGATAGATCAGGTATATACTTTAGAAGTATAATAACAATATTATAAAGAATGTTTGTACTGCAAAGTTATTAAACAATCCATAGCTATCAGTGATATTGGCAGACTTTTAAAAGTGTAAAGTGTAAAAGAAGGAGGTTACTATGGACCCAGAATTTGTTTGTCACATCTAGCGATGTAACCATGGTAACGCAAACTAATTGTCATTGGTATTTGCTTAACCTGTGGTTGCTCATCTTATTGTAACCAAATGAAATATACTGCATTGTTATCGAGATGATTAGATTGATTGAGTTCTGATGCGACTCCCCTCATACAATTACGGGAGTACCCATGACAGAAATGTGGGATAATAAGCTTAATTTCCGATCGAGTTTTGGAGACCAAAGCAAATTATACATATATATATTATATATACCAGTACCTTTATCCACTTCCATGGATGTGTGTTTGCATGACAGTACACCCATTCTGCTCTGTTTACACCCATTCAGTGAGATGTTAATCACCGATCCTTTGTCACTCCTTTTAACAATATAGAAAAAGGATCGCGCTTTCCCCGCTCTTTCCTCGAGCTTTCCTCTACTTGTAAAAGTGCAAGGCCCCTAAATGCATATGTGTTGCTTTGAGAGAAATTTACAAAAACAAAAAGGCACGCGCGCTAGTGTTGATGTGTATAATGTCACGAGCACTTAAAAAGAGTGCTGTTGTGAGCATATCAAGATGTATCTTTTTATATATATATATATATATATATATATAAAATGTCATGAACATCGAATCGATTTCATGGGTAGACTATCTTTCGAATCAAAGTGCTCAATTCCAGTAAAGGAAGAGCTATATAAAAATTCAAAGTTTAGACCTTCCGAGAAAGGGAGTCGTTACTCTGAGTTTCATGCTTAACGCAATCGTCAGACGACAAGGATACTGACTGTGTAACTGATTAACCCTAGACTAGATTAGGATGCATACACTTTCAATGGTGTTTAATCACTGAAAGTGTGTCACACTTCTCTAGCCCGTAAGCCAACCAGAACATTTCTCAGGACCGGTCTAAAAGCTTCGAGATAGCTTAAAAGTGCTCAACTGATAAAAAGTCAGGAGCATAACATAAAATGTCATGAACATCGAATCGATTTCATGGGTAGACTATCTTTCGAATCAAAGTGCTCAATTCCAGTAAAGGAAGAGCTATATAAAAATTCAAAGTTTAGACCTTCCGAGAAAGGGAGTCGTTACTCTGAGTTTCATGCTTAACGCAATCGTCAGACGACAAGGATACTGACTGTGTAACTGATTAACCCTAGACTAGATTAGGATGCATACACTTTCAATGGTGTTTAATCACTGAAAGTGTGTCACACTTCTCTAGCCCGTAAGCCAACCAGAACATTTCTCAGGACCGGTCTAAAAGCTATATATATATTTTAGAACAGCAAAACATACGCATGTATATTGACCTCAACAATATAACAATAACACAACAATATAAATCAACATTTCACACTGCTGTAGTGAATTTATAAATGCAGTGCAGTGCAACAACCATACCCTACTACCCAACCACCGCCCAAAACACGCGATGGCTTCATCAACATGGCCCGGTCAAGGTAAACACTTCGTCTCTCATTGTTTTATGACACCTAGGATACTGCGAATTTTCTCTATGTGGGTCTTCAAGATGGACGAATTGCTATATACGAATACATGGATGACGAAACATGGAGTCTTCCCAAATTTTGCCAGATGAGTGCATCTGCTTTACCGTGCAGTTGCATGATTCACCAGAAGAAAGACGATGGCAGGTCTGGAAGGCTCATCGTAGGATGCGGTAATACCATACGAACTGTAAACACACTTGATCATACTGTTGAAGGCAGTACAATATGCATTCCTAATTCATCAGATACACAGCATGTTGTAGGTCTAGAGAGTGTTGGCGGTCACATTTGGTGTCACTTATCCCGTTCCAGCCGCGTGTATCAATTCAACGAAACCACTGGTTTGCCTACATCAACGCTTGAATGCGGTATGAAAGATTTACCAAAACGAGTTTCTTTAGTTAGTTTGTCATTATGCACCCCAACAAGATCAAGTTTCTCGTTTCACTCTCAAAACGTTCATAACAGCGCGTCGCTAGAACTAGATGATAGACCCGTAGCTCGAAATAGAGCACAAACAAGTGACACATCGCAACTTGTTCAAGTAACATGTTTGCTGCCGGTCAAAGACACACTTTGGATTGGTCGAAGCACTGGGGATATCTTGGTAGTTGATGTAGGAACCACTAGTGATTTCGGTAAATTGAAAGCTCAGTTACAAGTAGACCCTATGCTTGGTCTTCTAGTGGGTCCCGTAAAGAGTCTTCTAAACTCAGCACCCTGTCAAGTGATTGCATGCAGAGAAGTTGTACAGGAGCAAGATACATCTGGATACCAGGTACTAGTTTGGAATGATTGGGGTAAAAAGGAATCTGACGATTTCGAACATGCTCTACTCGTCCAATAGACGATCCCACGTTAATATTGTGCGGTCAGTTTAATCACCTGTGCATGCTATCGCTATGGATCTTAAATTTGAACAGTTGGTTAAGTGTCAAAATCACCGGCACCCCAGAGTGTAATATTTTACTATCAGCATGGCTAGTTGTGTATTGCTGAATCTTATCCAATTAATTAATTCATGTTATCTGTGACGCATGCAGACCTTCAAAGAGGAATCAGTATAATATCTTGATTATGTGATTTACGTTCCGCCGGACACGAGCGCCATTAGATGTGTGTTTAATGCGCTAAGTAATTCCTCTTAATTAGGTGCGCATTCGTCAATAAAAATAAAAATACACACACACATACCCTCACACAAAATGCGCTTTCGAAATATTAATCTGATATTCAAAGTTACGAAAAGTCACCAGTAATAAATACTGAAACTCCTTAATATTAAGCCATGTTTGGAATTCCGGTTCAATATTGAGAAAAAAGTATTCATTTTCACCAACGTTAAAAACTGCATGTATACCATACGGTATATAAATTATATATCCATAGCGTATATGATGTTATACTAAAGTGCCCAACAAAAGAAAGTCATACACTTTGTTTAGGTCCTTTAGAGTAACTTACGATTATTTTTTGACCAAACAGACTAGATAGACATTTTGATGAATCTTTCCGGCTCAATTTGATACCAAAGTTGCCACCTAACAACAAAGATAAACCATGATTAGCACCATTTAAAGAAAATTAGTCACTTTTCAAAAGTCACATTATCAATACACTACGCGGGAAGAAAATACCACATGTTACCTGTTCATAGCCCGATCGCTCAGGCACGACCCAACGCAGTTGCACTGTTTGATCAATATCCCTTTAACTCCCGGCCATTCAAGTGCCACGCACAGCATTTTCTCGCGGCTTACGTGCGTTGATAATGTGACTTTTGAAAAGTGACTAATTTTCTTTAAATGGTGCTAATCATGGTTTAACTTTATACCGTGTACATTCATCCGTTACAGCTGCATAGTACGAGAGTCGTTCAATAAATAATGAAAGTGATCATGGTATGGGATGCATGAGTGATTCTATTGAGGGATAATGTGATCAATATAAAGTATGAACCTTTATCTTTCAAACAATACAGTTTTGGATTTATAAGTGTGAACTATGACGTCATAGCATTGTCTCAGAGTAAGTACACCTGGGACACTGCTAAATCAGTTATTTGGCGGGAAATTTGAATTGTTTGTATAAAACATGTGGTAAGAAGATTGCATAACATGACACCAGAAGCAGGTAAATCCCATTTGTTTTCGCCTAAGTATGATAAAAAAGACAATAACTTTAATCCCTGTGTAATTTGATATATGTAGTATAAAAGGAAAAAGTAAGGAGAGGCAATCAAACAAAATGTATACAAATATCAGTATTTCAAATAGCCAATTTTCATTGAAAAATGCCCAGTCAGGAATCACTAATATTTCGGAAAATCAAACAATTTAGGAAAAATCCAAGCAATTAACCAGTTTGGGAGATTCCATATGATAGCTAACTAATTATCTGATGTTATTCACATGGAACCTGCAGAAAATATGCGCATGCGCAGACGGCAGATAATTTTGAACAGGGCCACAAATGGCTAAAATCATGACATTTACCAGATAAAAGCTTACTGTGCGTTCAAATTCTAATCAGAAATAATGAAAAATGCTTAAATCAATGTGTTTAAATATTGTGATAGTCAAAATAAAGATATACATGAATGTATCAATCAAAGATGGCTGCCACCACCTCTCTCATTACTGCTATCTTTAGAGCTACTAGATATGTATTGTTAGAGTAATCGTCACATAATTTCAATGGTTTGAGGAAATTTTATGAACAGCTCCTCCTGAAATCCCCACTATTATTGCTTTACATCCCACAACAATTTACTAAATTATAATCCCTCCATTGTTCTTTATCCTTTGTTGTTTTCTAAGGTATATTATTGCGGATTTTGCTAAATAAAAGCGCATTTGAGATGGTCCCGTCTTGTTTGTATTAAGGAATTCAGATCTAGAAAAGAGTGTCAAGCAGAGATAAGTGTGTGTTCTAACTATGTGCCAAGTGTTATCTGTTTTTATGATTGCATTGCCGAGATATACGCAAATGTATCAATCAACCCATTTTCAACATATTACATATCCAGCCAAATAATTGACAGATTTCAGTCAGTGTCTGAAACCTATTGTGTTTATGTTAATGACATTACATAACCAAAGGTATCTAACAATTCAAAAGTGTATTGTTTGAAAGACAAAGGTTCATACTTTGTATTGATCACATTATCCCTCAATAGAATCACTCATGCATCCCATACCATGATCACTTTCATTATTTATTGAACGACCCTCGTATTAGTATGAACATGAATAACGTCATAAAGGGTTCAACAAAAGAAAGTATACCACTTTGTTTATGTCATTTTGAGTAACTTTCAATTTGTTTTTGACCAAACAGGCTAAATAGGCATTTAGATAAATCTTTTAGGCATAATTTGATACCAAATTTGCCCCCTAACAACAAAGATAAACCATGATTAGCACCACTTAAAGGAAAATATCCCATTTTCAAAAGTCGCATTTCCAATACAATCTCATTTGTAAATCGTTTAAATAGGATGTTTTTTAAATTTGTGTGGGGTGGATCAGAAAAAGTTAAACGTACAACATTAATAAATGAGTATGAAAAAGGTGGGCTGAAAATGCTCAACTTACCACATTTTTTGGATTCGCTTAAGTTGACATGGATCAAAAAGCTCGCAGATTCAGAAATCAGCACGTGGAAAAATATTCCTATTTCTTTATTGAAAAATACATGCTTAGACCTAAATATCTTCAAATGCAATTGTAGTTTTGAAACTATGAATAAAGCCGTAAAAGGTATTTTAAAAGAAATACCATCCTTTTACCACAACCTAATCAAAGTTTGGTTTAAAATCAAAAATACTGAAACTATAAACGAAATAGAAAACTGGGATAATCAAGTAATATGGAATAATGATTGTATAACGAGTAAAGGTAATACATTGTACTTTAAGGGATGGATAAAAATAGGTTTTGTTTATGTGTCAGACTTATTCAAAGACGATGGGGAAATATATACATTTGACGAAATAAAGGACAGATTTGTTCATCCAGCAAATGCTTGTATACAATACATAGCTGTAAAACAAGCAATACCTACTTTGTGGAAGAATGAAAGAACAGGTACTAGATCGGATGGTATAACGTTCAAGTATAATAATGGTAACACTTCATTAGAACTTTGTACAACAAAAATATATCGAAATGCAATGATAGATAAAATAAATACAAAACCAATTTGCGAATTGTTTTGGGAAAAGAAATTCGAGTATAACAATTTTGAGTGGAGCGAAATTTGGGGCAAACATATTAAGCAAATTAAGGAACCACGACTCATGACATTAAACTGGAAAATAATTAGTAACATCTACCCGACGAAGATATTTCTCCACAAAATAGGTAAAGAGCATGATACTATATGTGACGTGTGTAATGAAATAGATTATATTGAACATTTCTTTTATTATTGTAAGAAAATAAAAAGTGTATGGACTGAAGTCAACAATATTTTATCGCAACAACACAATAGTTTAATTAAAGTATCAGTTACAGATGTATTATTTGGTTATAATAAAGAAGATGAAGACATAAACAATTCTATAAATAAAATAATAAGTGTTGGTAAATTAGTTATCAGCAAGTTCCGTTACGGGAACCACCCACATTTAATCAGCTTATTATTGTTTGAGCTGCAAATCAGAGATTTATAAAACGATGTTAAAAATGAAATTGTTTATTGTTTGTTTGTCTATGTATACCGGCATACCAAAGATATTTGTATGAATGATACATGATGTATATAATGTAATGTTGAAAATTATGTAAACATGCCGTATGTAAACATGATGAAACTATGTGAAATGTGAAAATTATGATAGAAACAAACAATAAAAGATTAAAAATTTTTTTAAAAAATCAGGCCGGCGCTTGGATTACGCCAAAACTTTATCAAAACGCCAAGCTACACGCATCAAGATCTCCACGAACCCCTTGGTGACGCCAGTGGAAACTGGCTGGAATGTGTGAGGGTCCACGTGGTCACCCTTGAGCGCCCGGTGCACCGCGCTTGTAAAAACAAGCGCGGAGGTTCGGCTCCTTCAAAGCGTTGTCCTGTCCAGTCGTTCTATGTGCATGTACATGTTCACTTGTCAAACTCCAAGAACAGACTGAGCATCCATTAGACAAAGACATTATTATTATTAAGTTAACATGTGTTTGGTATGGTATGGTGATGGTTTGAATAATATTGACCTGTATTGACAGATTGAATGTTATAAAATGTAATTAATTAATTAATAATATTAAATATTCCGCTTACATGCGGGTAATTAAATTGCTTGAAAATTATGGCTTAATTGACAAATCACACAATCAAGTTTGCCATATGAGTGCCCCAGACTTTACCTTCCAGATGTAATGCATCAAATACAGTCAAATTTATAAGCCAAACAAACTCTGCCACAACTATCACTTTCTTGTTGTGCTCCAAATAATTCAATATAGTTTTCTTATTAAACCGCTATGAGTAGGGACAAACACATCATGATACCATATCGCTATATCATTGTTATGTATTCAGATTCAACAATGTTGTTGATACACCTCTTCAAAACTCCCGCCAATAGACACACTACATTTCCATGGATTTACAAAAGTGGCATCATCGCATAACGCTAAGCTAGGATAAAAAATAAAAAGGTCTAAATGTTATTGTCATCGCAGCCAACCGGCTGAATTGTAACAACATTACAAATCAAATACATTATTAAACAATGCAACGTCCAGGCAGCAGCTAAATCTGCGCAAAGCTGCGACATACATGTAAACGTACAAACCAACATGAATGCTCTCTAAATAGGATTTAAATAACAATCAAACAATGTATCGGCCGGCAATGTGTTTACTATGCTGGTTCCCTGCATCAATAGGCTCCACAAAACTTATCCATAGATGCAGGTACGCGCCGATTTCCACTAAAATCTGATTTGCTGGCATAAAAGTCATGCATATTCATGATTGACAAAAAATAGATCCACAAATAAATTCGATCAAGCCAGCGTCACGCTTAGAATGATAACAAATGTGCTGATTGGCACAAACTACACGTGTATCTGCGCTAACCACAGCGCCGAACTTCACACGCACATGCACGCATGTCATATCCGCGTTCCCTGTCGCGCCGTAGCTATGGCAGCGCGACAATGCATTCAGCGTTTGATGCGGTATCTCAGCTACAGTGTTGATCGTTATTTACCTTATGCCATAACAGAGCGACAATGCAATGTGTTGAACTTACTGTTACGGACGGCAATTGATTTGCCCGTACCTGCACCTATGGATAAGTGGGGCCGGGGATCCAGGGTGCAGGGAACCAGCATATGTGTTTACAGCTTTAAACATGGATCATTGTTATTCCTTCTGTATCTACTATTTCTATGTTTGAATCTAATACCCTTCTTGCAATCACTATGTACTCCATGCGCACACACAGAGAACATTGTGGAAACGTATTGAGAACGTACTAATGTACATGATGGCCCTGTCACACATACGGCGATCAGACCAGCGACTGAACTGCGCTCAAAAATATGTATAATACGCAGTGAGAGCGCGGAAAACTGTCCGAAATTGTCCATTTTTAAGTCAAGGTCGCTAAAACCCTTTCACATTCTGCTGCGATCAGGCCGGCGCTTAGATTACGCTTAAAAATTATAAAAACTCCAAGCTAAACGCATCAAGATCTCTACGAACCCCTTGGTGACGCAGTGAGAACTTGCTGGGACGTGAGAGAGTCGTGAGAGCGTGTCCATGGTCGCCCTTAAGCGCCAGTGTACTACGCTTGTTTTGTGCATGCTCAAAACAAGCGTAGTACACTGGCGCTTTCGGAGCGCTGTCCTGTCCTGTCATCCTGTAGTTGTTCACTCGTCAAACTCCAAGCACATACTGAGAATCGTTTAGACAAAGACATGCATGGATGGAGTCCATTCACTTGGATTATTAGTTTAACAGGTGTTTGGTATTGTACTTGGGGCAATGATTTGAATAATATTAACCTGTTTTGATAAATTGATTATCAAAACTTCATTAATAATACGAGGGTCATTCAATGAGTTATACCTCCTCATTCATAACATCGTTAATATAACTGGCAGCTGCTTCATGACTTTTGTCATGAGTATATATAATCATAGCTACACATTTATAGTAAATGATAATTGGTATCTCTCTCACTTTTATAATGACTAGCGGGACGCCCGTCCTTCGGACGGGCTCCCCCGCTAGGGAGTAGGGCCTACCAGATAGAACACCTACAAATGAAACAACACATAAGTGTTGGAAAATTTATAACGAAACACATAGGAATAGAACAATATTTAAAACATTTTTGTTTCAAAAGTTTTCAAATTTCAATTAAAAGACCCCCCGCCCGCCCACGCCCTGTGGCATATTTTAACTCCAAGGCTTAAACCTTAACCATCTCCCGTCCCGTCCCAACCATCCCGCCCCCGCTCGCCCCCGCCCCGTGGCATATCCGTTACGCAATTTAGCATCACATTTCTTCATTAACCCCCTGCCTCACAAACCACATTACATCATTACACACAACCCCCATTCGTCACCGCCCCCGCCCCGCCCGTGGCATATCTCAACCCCAAAGGCCTAAAGTACCCTGCTCCGCGGCTTATCTCAACGCCAAGGTCACACCTTATCCGCGGCGTATTTCTCCAATATTTGTCTGCCCGCGTGTCACATACAGTATCAAATCCCACATCTGACACCATGTTACGTAATTTAGATTTAACATATCATGTTTTGTTCTATCAGAAACCACATTATTTCGTTACCTTATGACAGGCCGCCGTTCCCGCCCCCCCCCCCCCCCCCCGCCCCGCCCCCGTCTCCGCCCCCGTCCCGTGGCTTATCTCAACCCCAAGGCCTAAACCGCAACCAACTCCCGTGTGGCTCAGCGTATTTCTCTAATATTTGCCCGCCCGCGTGTGTAGGGGTGCGTGGGTGTAGTGCGTGGGCGCGTTTATTTTGCATGGCGCACTGCGACGCGTTATGTGCTACGCGCGCCGACTCCATGGTTACAGTGTACGCATGAGAAAAACAAACATGGCCCGTAGAAATAGTCTCAAAAGCGGGGCTGAAAAGGCTTTGGATTTCCCGCTTTTGCTCATATCTTGGTCAATTCTGTACGGTTTTCAGCCATTTATAGCTTATAACACTCACATTATAATCATCTTTTATCAGTGCAACGTTCACGGCGTTTAGACGTTAAATGAGGGAGCCTTTATGGATACACACATACATACATACACCATAAGACAAATTATAGTAAGATGCGATCAAAACCAGAGAGAGATTTTGGACAACAGACACGGAAAATTATCCTAAAGATAAATATGTGGTTTTTTCTTCTTTTTCTGAATATAATATTGTATTATCATGTATAAATCAGATTGTGGGCAATATTAACCTTTGTAGGCTTGCAAATAGTATAATATCAACTCGAATGTATTGCTACGCCTTTAGCAAACTGGAATACAGCTATTAAGTCAATTTTTCGTTGTTACAAAAGTCAAGCCATAGTGAAGAGCAAATATGACTTTTGCAGCGGTTCTCTGTGGTAGGGTTAAAACTAATGGCTGTCCTGGTCTGGTTCTGCCTTATTAGAGGGCATTTCCCATACTATTATATATACATAGGGTACATCAATTAATTTTATTGTTTATAGTCTGTTCAAGAGATATCTGTAATTTAGAACGGTTATAATCTACCGATTAGAATTGGCCAAAAGTAGCTCTTATGAAACATTTGGCTGTTTTTTAATCGTTTCCGTCGCACTACTTGGACCTTTGGTTTGTACTGCATCTCCAGAAAAGTACAACCAGTACTCAGACCAATATACTATGAATTTGTAGCTGAGATTCAAAACTACAATTGTGGAATATTTCATACAACTGGCTTATACAATAGCAAAGTTATGAGGTATGGGGTAGAACTTATTGAATGACCCTATCATTTTAATATATTCAGATTCAACAATGTTATTGATACACCTGTTGAAAATTCCCGCCAATTGACACTCTACTATTTCCATCCCATGGCTACAAAAGTGGCATTATCGCATTACCAGGCCCCCGGGGCCCCGACACTCTATTGTTCGAATCACCGAAAGTATCGACATTCATAAATATACAATGAATAATCATATCAATGAATATACGTCATTTGTGAAGTCGAAAATGAAAAGTACCAGACCATAGTGGACACGAACGGCCGTAATCTTTGAATCTCCGTTGATTTCAATGTTATGTCGGAGTGTTTTACCTAATTTCATACTGACACGACCTGAGTGATAATCAAACGGTCCCCGAACGATACCCTGGCGCTGTTGAAGTCAGAAATATCATCGTTCCCTACAGTCCGAGCGTTCCCACATCGAATTTCACCTAGAATATTCGTCACACGAACCTATGTCCGCCATCGTCTGAATATCGAAAAGGCCCTCTGGAGAGTCAAGGGGACACCATTTTTTTTCTACGCATGCGTCTGATCGCTTTGGATTTGTCCACCAAAATTGTGGACAAATTCCTAATGAGTATGTGCTGCGACACAACTTCTTGTAATGCGCTAATCAACCGTAGATCTAACCCCCGGGCTGGAAAAGCTCAATCAGGAAAAGTTCGCGGAAAAGGTTCAGGCGCGTGTCATTCTTTGACGGTTCAATGGTATATCACAGATAGGCAAAGTGGGTATATCCAGTGACAGTTGTATATCCCTTGGTATATAATATTTAATTTTGACTAAGCGGCAGCCGACAATGCATTGATTGAAGATAACATCCAGAAGTGGTTTGATGTGATAATAAGCGGCCGCCGTGAGGAGCCGTGTAGCGAGGGGCCACGCCGAACTATGATCGAGAGTGACCAATAATGCCGCAATGCGGACCACTGGCGCGGCGGGCCGGAACATCCAACATGCGCGAATCAGTGGCGTAGCCAGCTTTAAACAGGGCCATAGGGAGGGGGTGGACTTATCAGACAGTAATAAGTCTGAGTTGTACCGACGAAAGGCATGATGTGCAGTAAATAAAACTATACGGTTGCCCACATGTTGTGGCGATATACACTTGCAACAGAGTGACGGTGGAATCCGGGGGCCGACTATACGACCGTAACAGAGCGACAGTAGAATCCGGTGTTTCATTTTTTTTAAAGTTGAGTGTATTGTTAATAATAGTCCCGGTTCTGAGCACTCTAGCCCGCCCGGCCTGTAGTGGGCCTCTTAAAATGAGACGCCGTGCACTTTGCGCCGTGCATATGCTATAACCATCTAATGATTGGAAGCGTAGCAGCATAAAGTATTATGAAAAAATGTGTACATATCTCCTAAGATAAAACATCACTTGTTGCTGATTTTTTGTTCCACGCATTGGCCAAGTGGCGTCGGAGTCTACCATCGGACCGGGCTTTCAGTTGACTTACGCATAGGAGCATCGTCGAAGCGAGAATGTCCCCTGTAACCTTTTTCAAGCTCTTTGGCACTGAAATTAAAATTTTGGTTCATTATAGAGGGAATCCACTTTACTCATGCGTGCCCGTAACAAAAGGTTTTCGCTCCCATATTATTCGTTGTTCAGATCAAGTCAATGTACGACCTTCAACAAGCCAACCCTTTTTAAATTCTGAACCAACTCTAGCTCTCCAATGGCCGATACGTGGATTACCTCTAATCACCCTTCAAAGGTACAAGACTTGATCGCGTCTATCAATAGTTGTCTGATTGCCTTTCCACATATATTTCGACATGAATATTGCGTCTCCCAATTCGTTTATTAAAGCTAGCTAAATTTGGTACAAGAACTAACTTTCCTGAAATGAAGTTGTACCAAAGATTTTCTAGAAATTCATCGGTTGTACAGATTTTTAAAAAAATGGTAATCATGGTATAGATTAAACATTGGTAACGGTCTCATTTCTCATGTTGTACGATTGGCTATGGCCTGTTTTGGAAATGTGTTTGCTTCACGTGTATCCAAATAGCTTACAGTTGTATATTAGCCTAGCTATAACAAGCTATAAAAATGACATCTCTGAATGTATAAAGAAAGTGTGCAAATGAGAAATGGTTGGGCACACTGGTAAAATGGTTTTACAACAAGCGTTGCTATCATTATCAAAGTGAACTCAACTTCAATCACTGATTTATCGAGCAATAATATATTGTTTATGCATTTTAATTGTTTAGATTATAAAGTTAAATAAATCCAGAGATAAATGATAGATAGACAAATAGATTTTTTTTTAAATAGAAAAAACTATAAAAGCATTGGCGGCCTTTATCAATTATAAAAATTGATGTTACATACATCCACAATCAAGTTTTAAAAAAAAAAAGGAAAAAAGAAAGAAAACAACAACGAATACACGGAGATTCGAACCCGTGATTGAGAATTGCAAACGATATGGCCAACGTATGCACGCCACAGAGATCGACGAGTGTAATTGTGTCAGTTTTATTATTTAACCATTGATTCTTTTATTTATAACGAACGGATTTTTATCGTGCCATTTTTGACATTTTAAACCATATTTATATGTTACTCTCGCACAAAATGTGTTTGTAATGTGATTATACTCCTTATTTTGGAAAGAATGGTAAAAACGTTGACATTTCGAACACAATAAATGGCATCTTGTATACTGTTTATACGGTCGCTCGACTAAACGTTGTGTGACCTGTTGCATTGCATTATTCATGTTACGATCTGTTTATGTATGCTTTTGTTATACTTCTCAATCGCTCATCGCCAACTCTGTACAAGAAACTTCATGCGCTGTCCAAACGCTGTCGTTAGAGAACAATAGAAAAGTCCCTTCGACTCTCCAGAGGGCGTTATCTGCGACCTTTGACTGGGTTCACGGGGTTAATCATATTAATGAGCAAATATGCAAATGAGCTAAGTGTCCCCTCCTATTATATATACTCCTTGGCATTACGCTAAGCTAGGATAATACTCTCTAAATAGGATTTACATAACAAGCAATGTGATTAGAGCTTTAAACATGGGTCATTGTTATTCCTTCTGTAGAGCTACTACAAGGAGTATACAGTCCTCAAAATAAGTAACTGACCAGGTAATACATTAATATGCTCTCAACTTCAACACAATAATAGCTCCGACGTAAAAGTATTCAGTTATAAAGTGGTAAGGACATTTCTTTCCTTTAATTTGTGATATTACACGTAAAGATTGAATGAATATGTTAATATTCGTTAATATTCATTCAATCTTCCCGGGTCTTTTATTTGCCTAAAGCCAAAACAAAGTCCGTTTTTCATTTTAACATTTTGTTCGCCTACACGCAGCCTCGGACTACATGTAGCAACAGGCAGATTATTGATTAACTGGTAGCGACAAAGTCATGGGTCGATAGTAATAAGATGAGGGTTTGGGATGCTTCAATTGATCAATGCAGCCCATACACATACCTGTCACACTGTCCCGCGTGTTCAAATCCCAAGTGTGAAAATGTAAACTGCACTTTGTTCAATCCTTCGCAATGTTGCGTTCTTAATTATTAACCGACAGTCGTGAACAATATCTCTCGAATTAAAGAGAAGTATTTTCTTTACTAGGCCTACTTCATAATTTAATATGTTTACGTAGAAGCTATAATAGTGTTTGAGTTAAGACTATATCTATAACCTATAGGCAGTTACTTAGTTTGAGGACTGTATAATTTCTACTATTTCAATGTTTGAATTTATACCCTTCGTGCACTCGCTCTGTACTCTCCGCGCTGACGCAGAGAACGTTATGAAAACGTGTTGAGAAGGTGTAGCAACGCAGACAGCGACTTATAAGCGCAATACAAGAGCTGGCTTGATCGCAGCAGAGCGTAAACAAGCGCGATCATGGGAACCCTACACCGCTCTAGATGGTGTCCACTGCGTTCCCAATCGGTTCTCGGTGACCTTAATGCGTTTTGCATGGCGTTTTGATCCTTTTTTCAGCGCAACGAGAGCGCAAGGCCTGATCGCCGTATGTGTGACAGGGGTATTAGTAACGCAGACAGCAACTTGAACGCACTAAGACTGTTTACAGTGAGTGGAGGCGTTAAAGTAGAACGTAACGCAATGGTTGGTAATAAGAGCGCCGCAAAAAAATTAATGTGATAAGTGGGATAGGAGCGTACTAAGAGCTACCTTGTTTTAAAAAAAATGAGCAGGGTAGCAGTGTTCCGCGCTCTTTTCTTCGTGTTACATGGGGACCCTCTACCGCTCTAGACATTGTCCACTGCGTCCCCAATCGGTTCTTAACATTTGAGTGACGCTTTGATACTTTTTTCAGCGCAAGGCCTGATCGCCGTATGTGTGACAGGGCCTTTTAAAATCATCCTCAATGACATGCAAGGATGGAGTACAATACCAGTCTTGAAAGTAGCAACGCAATAGGTCGTACTATATATGAGTGCAATGAAAACGTGATAAGCGGGATAGGAGTATACTCAACAAAACTAAACATAACTTGTTTTGTTTTTTAAAAATACAATTTTGTATAGCTTTCCGCTCTTCTTGCATGTTATTCATATATTGATACTTTCTCAGCTCAATGCAAGCGCTGGCTTTATCCTAGCATAGCAAAAATAAGCGCCGCGGCGCTCTGGCGCTTATGTGCAAATTATAGGGACCCTCTCTCTTCCTAGCCAGTGTCCACTGTTTCACCAATCGGTTCTTGTTGTTCCACGGACTACTTTTTTCATTTGGAGATCGCGCATTTTCGGTTGCTGCAAACGAACTCACTCCCTTATAATTTGAGATGCTGTGATTCACTTGACTCTTTTAAGAACTTGTTAAAAACAAGATTATTTGACTAAGTTTATAATTGATTTCTTTGTATTATACATGTTTATGCAAATCATCCTTGTTTACAGGGTGTCTCAAAAAAACCGTGCACATGTTTACCCAACTTATTGACCATGAACTTCTAGAATTTGGTGTAACAATTGTATACATTTTGATAGACTAATCGCTTAGCTTTCATATGCCGTGTATTTCATCTAATTTGGTTTTGTCAATCCTGAGATATGATCAATTAACTAAAGCTACCTGAAATCGACTTTGTGCCACTTTTCCAGAAGAATGCTTAAGACATACAGTAATAAGCATTAAAACCCTCGTCCTCCTAAGGGAGGGTGGTCGCCGATTGCGCTAAAACGCAAAGAACAGTGACCTAGGGCGTACAGGTGATCGCTGTTACATCCCCTGCGCTCACTTTGACGAAAACAAATTGAGGGTGCCACCTTACCCAGGGGTAGGGTAAACCGTCAAAGTCTGATAGTAGGGGAGGGGTGGTTGCCATCTAACAATTTGTTTAAATCGCCATTTTGAAAAATATTTGAATTGTATGGTATACTGAATATTAAAGCATAGGCCTATGTTAAAAACACCATTTCCCTCACTTATAAGCAAAAAACGGGTAAAATTACGATATTTGGAACTTTTTTAGAGAATATTTCTATTTTGGACTATATTTCACTGTTCAGCGAATACGGCGGGATTTTGAGGTCGGCCATGCTTGGTGACGGGGGTCATTATGACGTCATGCGTGGCCGATGTTCGTACTTGTTTTGGTATGTGCTATACCATGGTACCCAAATAAGCATACTCTGCATTTCGGATTGGATTTTTAGGGGGTGGTAACAACCCACCCCACACCACTTCCTCTCCGGAGTAACCCTTTCTATTCATTGCAAATTGTAAAGTGGCACAAAGTCGCTTTTAGGTAGCTTTAGTTAATTGGTCATATCTCAAGATTGACAAAACCAAATCAGATGAAATAAACGGCATATGAAAGCTAAGCCTTTGGTCTATCAATATGTATACAATTGTTACACTAAATTCTAGAATTTCATGGTCAATAAGTTGGGTAAACACGTGCACGGTTTTTTTTGAGACACCCTGTATGTATTTTTCATGTTAATTTTTGTTTTTTTTTATTTTATATGTTTGCGCCTCGGAATAGTTCACCTAGATTGACGGCGCATTATAAATGCCATTATTGTTATTATTATTATCATTATTATTATTCTTGGAGACCTTAATGCATTTGACTTGGCGTTTTGATCAGCGCAATTCTAACGTAAGGCCTGATCTTGGTAAGGTGTGACAGAGTATTATACTAAGTTTAAGTTGTTTTGTGCATATAGACCCGAGGTCTGTCTGTCTCTGGCGAATAAACATATGGATCTGGATTTAATTATTAACACGTCAAGTTTGTCAGCATTTGTATTTCTTCCTTGGTTTGGTTGCACTGGGGTCGATGGTGCTGCCTTTGCTTGGAAATTCGTGTGGCTGGGCTTTGTCAGCAACGATTTCTGCAATTGTGTCGAACATCTCAAGAACGCCATCACCTGATAAGAAGAGGGTGTACGATTAGCAAGACAATAAGTGGTTGGTCGTCAGATTGTAGGCCATTAGTGTGGGTTTTAATTGACATGAAAGTTAAAGGTAGATGTTCCGATTTTCAACTTGAAGTTTTCTATTCTACATGAAAGGTCATCCTTAAAAAAGTTGTGTTCCAAAGTTTGAGTTGCATAGCTCTAATGGTTCTTATTTTAGACGCACAAGATGCTGTGAACTGTACCCATTGAGTAGTACACAAACTATATCGGTGGTTACCACCATTCGCGGTAATTCGACGTTATTTCATCGATTTCTCCGTAATTATACCGATTTAGGCCGTCAAATTTCAGTATGATGATGAGAAAAATACGAGCTTTCATATGATATGAAAATCTCCGTATGTTTGAAATAATTCTGTGTTATGAAAATGTGATCGGGTCATCTACCTTTAATCAATAATTATGAATTATTGTAGCTTTGAATCTCAGCTACAAATGCATAGTAAATCGGTTTGAGTACTGGTTGTACTTTTCTGGAGACGCAATTAAAACTGAATATCCATTAGCGTGACGGAAACGGATGAAAAACAGTCAAATATCTCCAAAGTAATTATTATTACCAATTCTAAGACACAAAACGATTATGTTGGTATATAGGGAACACTGTAAAAGTCATATTTTCAAAAGAATTGAGAGCTCTTCCGCACACAGGAGTAAATGAAGGGATTCCAAGTCTCTCCAAGATGATTTTCTACTATTGAATCTCTGACTAGGTGACTATCATGCAAAAGATTTAACATTCGAAGCATCACTGTGGCGTGAATGGTAACGACGAATTTGACTGATTGGCAGTATTTTTAAATACTGCCAATCAGTCAAATGTACGTTACAGGTGTGAAATTTTTATTTGAAGTTGATTATAGTGCACTTCTAACTAGCCTAAATTTAACAAAACTTACACTATCAGAACAAAGGTTAAAATCTTTAACCATGTTGGTTAAAATTTTAACCAACGGGAGGTTACCAGGTGAACCACACAATTGGTTGGTTAAAACTGTAACCAACAGCTGTTGGTTAAACTTTAACCTGTGGTTGGTTACAAATTTTAATCATTTGTTGGTTAATATGTTTTGACCAACAGTGGTTGGTTAAACTTTAATCTGTGGTTGGTTACAATTTCTAATCATTTGTTGGTTAATATGTTTTAACCAACAGTAGTTGGTTAAAAAATGTTGGTTAAACTTTTTTTTTTTTTTGCTAAACTTTAACCCATACAACATTACAATATTGATGTTTCATTGGCCCAATATTGGCTTTCAATATTGGCGCCAACCCGTGGCCAGGACCAACAAGGGACAGGACAAGGCACATGATCCTAGCGTACGAGGCCGGGAAGCGATAACTTGAAACAGCGGCTGCAATTTTTACACCACGTCAGAATTTGTATATGAAATCAATCGTGTTATTTTTCGCCCCTGGTATAATGTGCCCATTATTGGAACAATATTGGTTGCCAACATAATGCCAATTGAAGAGCGCCAACGTAAAACCAATATTGGTCCAATATTAGTTGGCAACATGATGCCAATTGAAGAGCGCCAATGTAAATACCAGGGGCCGAAAATAACACGATTGATTTCATATACAAATTCTGACGTGGTCTAAATAATATGCGCAAAATATTTTCCTCGCCAATGAAATTCTTTGGCGGGAATCTTGTTATGACCTATTGTTGGTTAAAATTATGATGCCTTAACCAACGTTGAATAAACTAAAAATTAATTATATTTTTACTCTTTAACCAACGCAGTATTAAAAGTAATTTTTAACCAACGCTTCATTTTTAACCAATGTTGTATAATTTTTAACCAACATTCTTTTAACCCATGGTTATTTAATACCTGTTCTGAGAGTGTACGCCTATCTCTGACGCGGCTAGTTTTGTGTACTTGCTCTATGGCAAAAACAACTGAAGTACCACTAAATCCGCAGAAGACTTACTAAATGGAGTCCGAAAGCTGTCAAATGTAGGAAACTCTTACTTTTAAGAAAAAATTAAGAACAACCCGTATGTCAGGCGTGGGCTGTACCAAATCACAATTTATGAAAATTAGTCAAGGTTAACTACAGGTCCCACACCATTAAATAAGTTCCCTACTGCTTTGTGTGGTTAAGAGGTCAAGTTTCACCTTTATAGGAAACTTGTTCATTCAAAAATCATTGTTTTTATTGAAGATCAGGATGTCTTACAAACAATCACTTTTATGGGGATTGACAGCATTATTGCTCTACGAGTCAGTGATATCTAGCTTGAGGTACGACAGGCTGCATAAATTCAGTGATCAGTGATTTTAGCTCTAAATTGGTGGAAACAGTGAAATCGCATAAATAATACCAGTCAAGAAAAAAGCTAGAGATTTTGGGCCTAAAACGGAGAAAGAATAACCTACAGGTGCCAAATTATCAAACATTTAGGTACATTCAGAGCACTTTATAAGTGTTCTAGGACGTAAAATTTAGACTTATGGAGGGTCTATCTTAATTTCAAACACCAGAAAGCAATAAATTCGACTACTAGTATTTGCAAGTCTAAAATATTGCTTACAATCGTATGTATACATGATAGTACCGCATTATATCTAGATATCATCCATTTTTTAAATTCAAATCGAGCCGTTATAATCTAACCATACAATATTGAGAAAAAACGAAAAACATGTATTAACTTTGACAGTAATTTTCCGTTTCCGTTGTCCAAAATCTCTCTCTGGCTTTGCCCACATCAACATAAAGTGAAACAGATGTCAATTCTTATCTACTATATGTGTAATATGATTCAGAGCTATAATCATGACAAATGTCATGAGGCTGACATTTATATTAGCGATGTTATAAGGGAGGAGGTAGAACTTATTGATGACCCTCGTACATTTGTTAGTATTATTTAAACATTTGTTGTGTTTTTTTAATCGATGAAATTAAAAGTCTCCCTTCAACACCCATTGGGCTGTTTGGTATTTCAGCCTTAAAACGTATATCGGGTATCATTTATTTAGTTTATGCACATTTAAACTAACCTGATTTGGCTGAGGTTAACATAGGATCCGGTAAGACACATTTGTATTTCTTACAGGCATCTTTCGCAAAACCTAGTTCCACTGTACTGGCAAGATCCTCTTTGTTTCCGACGATAAATCGCAGTACTGGAAAACAAAAGAAACAAGAAGAGTCTTTAAAAAGACAATCATCGCTTAGAAGCGGTGATTAAAATCTATTTAATTAATTAATTTCAATTATTGGCCACACAAAACGTCCTTGATTTAGGATAAAGGAACATACGGTACTACAGTACACATTTTCTCCATGGCCCTTGATATGGTAGCAATTGGGCATGCATCACGAATTGGCACCCTAATATTAGAAATGATATAAGTGTCCATATCTTTAGTTGTACAATGAAGATTTGTGTCAATTTAAAGTACGTACAGGGATACTATTAATTTTGGGATAGGAAAGTCCTATACTAACACACGTAGCGAAAACGGTGCCGTTTGCATAAATTACATAAATTATGGTAATCATCGGAATGTGTCGGTGACCGGCGTTGAACGCGTTTAACAGTGTTTAACCAGGTTTAACGTAATATTTGGTCAGCATAGGTTTGAGGGCGTTGTGGATTTACACAGACGACGGTGGCCACGCGAAACCTAAATGTTGAATACGTAATGAATAAGGTGAATAACACGTAGATCGCGAATGTTAATCTTATCATTTTGACAAATTCATCATAATTAGAAGAATTGTCATCGTTAACCGGGCGATGACTGTTAAAAATAATTCAAAATAGTACACTCCCGTTGACATATTGGGTCGTCTGAGAGACGCGTGGCCAGCGTCGTGTCGTCTGCTACAATCACGCCTGATCAGTATAGCGACACCAGTTCTATGCTGACCAAATTTTAATTTAAAAGTGGACCCGATCGGCAAGCTCACTGGCACACCCCTGGTACGTACAATAACTATACTTTTCATAATAGCAACGAAAATTTATGTTTAAACTTTTCAGTTGTAATCAGAGAGTAATTGGTGCTTGAGGCGGTGGCTAAGGAGCCAGTGTCATAAACGTGGAATACTTCCTTTCTATCACTTTTGACAATTTGATATCTGTGATTGGATGTTTATATTTATGTTTAATAGATGTACTCTAACAAAGGTGAAATTTAATTATCGTTGACTGATTTTTCTCAATCATTGGTTGTAATTGATAATTCAAATAATGAATTGCCCGCACGTATGTTGCCATGATCTAGCTAATGAGTAAAGCAATTTTGTGGTATGTTAATTATTAATAATATAGGTCCAACAAGGCAATGTTTCATTATTTTTACATGAAGTGTATAAACCAATCTTAATAATTATTATTAAATATTATGCTACTAAATGCTAATTGTTAATGCTCAAATGATATTAATGAGAACTGAAAAGTCTATACCTATATTATGGGTATACCTATAATCGATCATGAATAAGATAAACGGGATATTTAATGGGACATAATAGCCTACTCATTCGCTTATGGATAAGAATTACATGTGTATTTAGCTACACCCTGTATAACATTATATGTTTAGTGTTGGGCATATGCTTAAGTTGATTTATTTCCATTGCAAAATGCCAGTTTACTGCTTATTAAGACAAATTAGAATAAAAATGGAACTTTAATTTGCAAATATGCTACAAATGTTGACCACCCTGTATAATTTACCAGGTGAAACTTTAGACAAAGAGAACGATGATTTTCTTTTCAATGTGTGTGTTCTATTTATGCACTAACTTAAAAAATAAGGTGATATTCAAAGTAAGAGAATACCAACTGAAAAACATGTGATTAAACTGCTTCATGTTATACCCTACATGTATATATAATTTCTACACACCCTGTATAATGACCTTATATTGACAAAATGGGATTTGAAATATAATATGCTCTCTGCAAATGTATACTTTTCCCATACTCCCTTGCTTATTTTTAATGCTATAAATTGATGTTGTCTTGTAAGCAAAACACCTATTATAATGTTCAGCTTTAGCTGTCACAGAAAGGGGTTCTTAACTCCCATACACTTAAAAATAATAGGCATTCAAGACAGGTATTAAACAAATATAAAACTATTTATTTTCTCCCATACACTGTCCTTGGTGATTATACTGTACCTATACCATGTGCATGAAGATAAAGTATGGATGTATTGTATTACTGATTATCTTAGCTGTTATTCAGTCAATAGTCATATACATGTAGACCAGTTCCCATAATCATGCATTGGGAGAGAGTGCAGTGGACCATGACCAGCACTGTTTATATACCACTCGATGAGCCAATCATTGACATTCTTAGAAGACTAATTTAGGTAGCATTTATTCATTACAGTGGTACATTGTACATGGATGACTTTGTGTGGGGTCACAAGTGCTACAGATAGGGTGGGCTTGAACACAGCATTCTGAAGCCTGTGATAAAATGACTGCTCAATCGTGCACTTTGACCGGGGTCAAAATGTAGTCTTATTCATCTGCGATGAAAAAGTGTTATTAATTAATTAAGCTTTAATTAATTGATTAAGCTTTAATTATTGTTCGTATATAAAGTTGCATTACGTTTGGTTTTTTAGTTTGCAGCATATAATTTTAGAGATAAGGAACGATTTCTTGAAGTTCGCCAATAGAGGGCAGTATAAATCAAGATTGCTTGTTTTTTGTTGGTTTTTTATCTTAAACGTTTGCCGTTGATAATCAAGAAGTGCAATTACCAAATCGGTTACTGGGCTTTACTCAACCAATATCGTTCCTAGTGGCCGCGTGAGGCGGTGTAAGCGACTGTTGTTTATATTAGCAAATTTACCAAAATTCGCAAAATGATTCACCCGGCGAAAAGTCTCGAAAATTACACATTTTTAATTGGTAACAATAGAGAACTTAATATTGATAATCCTATATATAAAACAGGCCAAAATAGCTGTATATGGCACCATTTAGTATCCACGTGAACGCATTAAAATAGTTATAGAACATTGTATATCTCTGCTCTCCACCCCCCCCCCCCCCCCCACCCCACAACATAAATCTCAAATCTAGTTTAAATTAGACAAAGTTTGATAATTTACTAAGCATAACATGGCAATTTTCTTACCAAATTAGGTGAAACTATACACCAAATTTGACAACTTACGAATATAAAGCAGCTACATTTTGCGCGAAAGCGCGGATATTCATATATAATGAGTTAGAATTATACAAAATTTGACAATTTTAGGATAAAAACGAAAACAAATTTGGCCCCCCTAAAAAAATGTCCTATGATGCTGGCGCCGCCACTGTGACTGTGGTACATGTAATAATAGAAGATAAACAATTATCTGTTAGTTTATTTCTTGTCTTAATGTGAGCAAATAAACATAGTATACCTTTAACAGCTCTATTGGTATCTTCAGCTTTAAGCTTGTCCTCGTAATAGTTGAATCTCAAAACGGAATCCATATTGTCAACACTATACACGTAAATGGCGGCATCTGCGTTTCTGAAGTACGACTGTGTTAATGAGTCATAACGCTCTTGACCCAAGGTATCCCATAACTGAATCTGAGTTAACACAATAGAAGTGAGTCCTGATTGTGTCAATATACATGTAATATAATCGCATTAACAAGAAAATAACATTAAGGCCTACCTATGAACTCGTATTAAGCCTTTAGGAATGGAACAAATCAGGGTATTTTTCCCCAGCACAACAAACATGCAATACGGTCATCATGGTCATGTACCCTCAATACAAGCCACGATTCAGAGCTACATTTACAATCATAGAAATGGCTAGCTCATCAACATAATTATGTAATGTACGTTCAAACACCTATTTCATTGTATGTGGTTGTGCTGCTGGGTTTGGTAGAGTTTACGTTAGACTTACCGCGACTTTACGATCTCCGCAATTATACCATTTTTTGAAATATTGGTTGGTACAAATATAATTGTCCTGAACTGTATATTTTCCCTCTACAGACCAACGATAAAGCGTAGTTTTTCCAACACCACTTTTACCACATAAAATAACTTTATACGGCATAAGCTCACCCATTTTGATTACGTATTGAAGTATTCTAGTCTAGGTGTACTTTGATCATCCTTTCCAAAACAGTATTGTACACATGAGTTCTGTCCGTTTGATCATAGATAATCGACACAGGGCACAAAAGCCGATGTAGCCTTTCGCTCTGTCATGAAATAACTTCTTATCATCCATAAATAATACGCCACTCTCGTTCCCAGATGCATAAAATCGCTAGGAATCGATTTCAAAAGAAGTGATATTGTCCATCACGCTCATCATGGGTTCGAGTTTACGTGTAATAGAAAACTGGGTGAAATAAGTGTCTATAAACTTCACAAATACCGTTACATCTATCGCATCGGTGAATGCATGTATTAAATTGTTATGTTTCAAATATCAGAAGTATCTTAACTTTCAGCGTTGGGATATACTTTAATTGAGCACATTTCTTCTCCGCAGTTTGATACCTCATTCATCAAAATCGATGGATACTTTTAAAGTTATGGCGATTTCAATGACCGCGCATAACAACAGCAAAGTTACAATAGGTATAGGAAATCATTAATTTGTGTGTGATTACGCACTGAAAAAACTCACAGCTATCAGCTAAGACTTTCATTCTTCACAGCTAGTCACACCCTTTGTCCCGCTAATTGCGGTTATCACTCCAGACCCATTCATCTGGCTCGTTTAGATACTAGCACACAGTTATGACAGTAATCACACACAAATTAATGATTTCCTATACCTAGTGCAACTTTGCTGTTGTTATGCGCGGTCATTGAAATTGATAAGTGCATTACTGTAACAAATCAGTACTTTCGACGTAGCGCAAAGCGAACAACTTGAGCGTCTCGTTGACGTAGCAAGAATACATACATGCTACTAGTGGTTGCAGCAAAAAAATAGATCGTGTCCTCTGCAACTGTAGTTAGCTTAATCACCACGTGTCTACCCGTCCATACGCACTGAATCTCTCTCCCGTCCTGATTACGCTCTACTGCGCTCTCATGAGGCGTTACAGACTCGTTCCCGGATGCAACGTCCACATGGTGCTGCCATTGCGAGTTTGGCGCTCGTTAAAAATCCAAGCGTCGTAATAAACGGCAATTATTTGACGTTTGCTACAGGTTTACAGTACGTTCCCATCTTTACCATGGTAACATTCATCTCATTTGCATAATAATGGCGGCCATCTTGGATTTTATCGGCTATTTTATCCCGGGGTACTACTTGGAGTGCGCAAACATTTGTCGTTGATTTTTTTTAACTTAAAATATGCTTATGCACATGAATTTTGGGACAACATAGACCATTTTCAAAGTTGTGTCCCCCAAAAAAATCATTTTTTAACTAAAAATGAGCATTTTTGAAAGTAAAAATGGTTATAATTTTTCAAAAAAAGAACAAATATGCAAAAAAAGGTTTATGTTATCCATTGGTTAACTATTTATTCTAGTTCCATTCAAAATTTCAGTTTCATACATGCTTCCGTTTTTGAAAAATAACCCCGGGATTGATCGAGACAACCATTACGAGAATACAGCGTTTGAAGTCTAGAAACACTGTTTTTAATTATTATGCAAATAAGTTACAGCATTTACATTTTTAAGACCATATTTAAAAATACTATTTGAATTATCAACATTTTAGGCGGTATTTTCATGAACAAATCTCCTTTATTTTTAAAGTTTGGGCATTTATAAGAAATAGAACGTTAAATATCACTGGTTGAAAAAACAATGAAATACATAAGATATTACAAAAAAATATTTACAAGAAAAACGTTGGAGTGTTGACTTTGATTTGAGGTTACTTTGGAACCGCTGATTTTTTTATCCGATTTTTGTGAAATAAAAATCACATCAAAAGTAAAACATTTGCTGCTTCTTATAGGCATAATATCTAGATAACCCATTTTTAGCCACTGCAAGGTAGATTATAAAGTTGTTGAAAAATTGCTCCTCTTGAATTTGAGATATTACGCGTTAAGAATGGTTTGTAATTAAGGAAGTTACAATCCCAAATGTAAGGTCAAGTCTGATTTTCATTTTCACATTTTCCTGTTCAACACGGGGACTAAGACCGGTTAATTATTGATTACTGGTAGTTAGTGCTAATTCACCGGGCGATGCCCAGGTTGTTGAAAGTCGGCCGACCACATTGTTACGGTTGATCAATACGGCACACGCGCTTGACCTTTCATACTCAATTTGAAATAGAAAATGTCAAAGAGAAGGGGCAGTCTCTACGTTATTTCCATTTGTCAAGGGGCAGTCCTTTGGATGTTATATTAGAACCAAATTTATATATACACTGCCGCGCAAAAGTATTTCCCCCTGAAAGCTTTCAAGTGAGTGTTGCCAACAAAGTATTAAGCTGAAATAGGAATCTTGACTTGCTCGATAAAATCATGAATTGTAAATGCTTTTAAATCACAAATCTTAATAGGAAACATGAATTTATTGGTATAAACTGTACAATGACCACAATGAAATGGTAATTGGATCTGGTGGCTTAATACTTTGTTGACAACACAGTACACTGCCGCGCAAAAGTGTTTTCCCCCTGAAAGCTTTCAAGTGAGTGTTGCCAACAAAGTATTAACCTGAAATAGGAATCCTGACTTGCTCGATAAAATCATGAATTGTAAATGCTTTTAAATCACAAATCTTAATAGGAAACATGAATTTATTGGTATAAACTGTACAATGAACACAATGACATGGTAATTGGATCTGGTGGCTTAATACTTTGTTGACAACACAGTGATAACTTGAAAGCTTCCAGTGGGGAAAATACTTTTGCGCGGCAGTGTAGTAAGCCAGTGGCAACCTACGTGTAGAGCTCTTTTCAGAGCTGCCATCTCTGTTCAGTGGAAAAGCGGCAATCCATCTGAACGGCTCTTTTCAGAGCCACATATTCTTTCATTCATCATCGGGCAAGGGGCAGCCCAAATGATGATAACAAGAGATGTGGCAAATGTTTTGTTTAATATTATAATAATAATTTGGTCCTGAAGAAGTCAGAGCTAATCCTGTCAAAAGTTTGACAGATTAAAAATTGTCCGACGGCGAACCCGTTAAATTTTTAACTTACATGGTTTTCTTATTGAACCGATATGAGCAGGGACAAATACATCATGACATTTTTGCTATACCATTTAAATGTATTCAGATTCAGCAATGTTATTGATACACCTGTTCAAAACTACCGCGAAAAGACACGCTACTATTTCCATGGCTATACAAAAGTGGCATTATCGCATTACGCTAAGCTACAATCATAGAAAAAAGTGTTCGAACACTGACCCTAATTGTCATGCTTATTGGACCATAACAGGCACGCTATTTGATTCACGTGAAAATCGAAACTTGTAGCCTGAAGTATCCCCTTACTCATATCCCTCCCCCTTCCCCACCGATCAATGTTGCGAGGCCCTGTACTGATGGTGGGCAAATTGTGGGATTCAACATTGATCAGGGGGAAGGGGGAACACTTTACATTACACCTGCAAAGTGTTCGAACACTTTTTTCTAACATTGTAGGATTGAGCATGTAAGGATTTAAATAACAATCAATGTTAAAGATCGCGTTTTGATACCCTTTTCAGCGCAACGAAAACGCAAGGTCTGATCGCCGTATGTCTGACATGACCATAATACATTAATTTTGTCTCTGTCGTTAAATATGATGTATATGCAAATAAATAAATTCATAGATAATTTCAAAACCTACACTCATTTCCCAAAACAAAATTGTAAATAACAAAAACAAAACAAAAATTAAAACAATAGTTCGGTCGAACTTGTATATCTTTTTTCCCATTTGGCCTAATAGTTGAAACACTAAACCAAGAATAGTAGGCTATAGCCCTATCACTTAGGGCAGAGACCAAAGTCTATAGTCATTATCGATTTAAACTCACGAGTTTGTACAACGATAACTTGGTTAACGTATTACAAACTTTGAATACCAAAGATATTGATCAGAACAATATTTATATCGGTTTGCTAAAAGTTCAAAATGTCATATTGATAATGAATTATACAGGGTATGTTAAAAAACAAAACAAAAACGACTAGTCAAAGTGAAATAAATATTTAAAATATGTTTTTTCCAGAACACCACGGCTACCAAAGCATGACGCAATATAGGCCTACGCATTTATTTACTAGTACCCGGAAGAAGAAAAAAAGAATCATGACATTTCATTGTCTGATATCACTATTAGAATAGTTACTGTATTTTAAAAATAAACAGAATATTGATTATTGTATTATAATCATTAACGCATGATAATCCGAACATGTAATGATACAAATTAACAAATAAAACCCATATTAAACTTGTTCAGATAATATTATAGGTCAATACTGCCCCACCGCGACAAAAGGAAGTAACTCCATGTGTATGTGTTGTATCGAGAGAAATTAGACGAATAATACTACCGATTTCGATGTGTGAATAGGCGGCACGACCCCGCATGTGAGTGCTAGTGTGAGCATATCAATATTTGCACAAGTTCATTGATTTTCCTATTTTTCGAGAAACAGGACATACAGGATGAGTCAATAAAAAGAGTACTCAACTTTCAAAATTTTTATCTTTTGCACAGATTTTTTATTGAAGCAGACAGGTTATCTCATTAGCTTTCTTACGAATTTTAGTTGGTTGAAATTGGTTGTGGTAAACAATGGGCCGTATTCTCGTACGTAGTTAAACACGGTTTTAAGCTAAACGCGCGTCTAACTTTGACTTTAGACACAGCGTTTAACTAAACGCGATTCTCGTACATTTGTTTTACTTAAGGCCCTGTCACACCATAGCGTATGGCCTGAACGTGGCCTGAACGTATGCCGACGTATTCAAAAAATAACTCGAAAATTGTCAGAGTCCAAGAACGTCCAACTTCCCAACGAATTGCGTAGGAAAAGTCGACATCGGTGATGGAATGGACGTATCCATAGCGTATTAAACGTATACATAGCGTATGACTAACGTATTGATAGCGTATCACTAACTTATAACAAACTTATGACCGCGTATCACAGCGTATGCGATCGGCGAGCGTATGACCAACGTATGCCTAACGTATTCGAAGCGTATGTCTGCCGTGTTCGACGTATCCTCAGCGTATCCTCGGCGTACAACGAACACGTGACTTATGCCGCTGCAGAAATTGAGTTTCGTTCACGGCGGGACAAGTGTTACCAGTTCAAATAAACGCAGCCTAGATGATAACTATTAAAATATCTAGAAGGGTAAATCTATAGGTCCAACCTATAACTTACGACGAGTAACGTACCTCTAACGTATGTCAGCGTATGTCAACGTATGTCTAACGTATGTCAGCGTTTGTAAACGTATGTCTAACGTACCACGAACTTATCGGGAACTTATGCAGAACGTAAGTTAAGCACACGTTGAGTACGTCGAGAAATTTTGAACATGCTCAATAATTTTTCGCGGGCTCGACGTGTTCCAAATTTTCACAACGTATCACAGCGTGCTCTTAACGTAAACGATGTATCCCCAACTTACCCCTAACTTGTATCAGCGTACACCAACGTACGCCAACGTATTTTTCGATATTTCGCATACGTTGTCATACGTTCAGGCGATACGCCATGGTGTGGCAGGGCTACCGTACAGCTAGCGTATGTACCGATACAGCTAGCGAGCATTCGGCGTTTTGGGAACTTATGGAGGGTTTGAGTATATAAATGGGTCCCTTGAGTATCTCATCCTCACTTCTTCATGGTCTGTCGTGCTGAACACATCAACCCATCATCATACGCTACGAATACGCTACGCTACGTTAAGTATACGTTAAGCATACGTTAGTCATAAGCTCGCATACGCTCGCATACGCTGTGATACGCTGTCATAAGTATGTTATAAGTTAGTGATACGCTATCAATACGTTAGTCATACGCTATGTATACGTTCAATACGCTATGGATACGCTATGGATACGCTATGGATACGTGACAGGCCTTACACGATCGCCCGGCATAAGGTGAATACGTGAGAATACGTCGAAACTCGTTGGAAATACGTCAGGCATACGTTAGACATACGGCACATAAACGTTATCAACTCGTTATCACTACGTTGGCTGTACGTTTCCCCGTCAGCCTACGTTCATCAACGTATACCAACTTACGAGTAACGTACAAGTAACGTACCACTAACGTATGTCAGCGTATGTCAACGTATATTTAACGTACCACAAACATACCGGGAACTTATGCAGAACGTATTAAGCACACGTTGAGTACGTCGAGAAATTTTGAGCATGCTCAATCTTTTTTTCGCGGGCTCGACGTGTTCCAAATTGTTACAGCGTATCACAGCGTGCTCTTAACGTAAACGACGTATCCCCAACGTACCCCTAACTTATATCAGCGTACACCAACGTACACCAACGTATTTTTCGATATTTCGCATACGTTGGCATACGTTGAGGCGATACGTTATGGTGTGACAGGGCCTTTAAACACGCGTCTAACTCGCCGCAATGTGTCTAACTTTAAACATGGGTACGGGGGTAGTTTAATGCGTGTTTAACTAAACTCGCGCACCAACTGTATGCCTTTCATGATCACTCATCCATGCCCGGTGCAAGCCGACGTGCGGATCGCGTAGTCTTTAAAAGTACCGTGTATTTAAGGCATTCGGTCGATATTTATTGTACTCCATTAGGGCCACAATGAATTAAATACCTGTATACAATCAACGCAGGACCACTCAGGGAACGAGATTTGCAGAGTTTAAAATCGTGTTTTGTTAAACACGTCGTTTAAAGGATAAACTCATGTTTAAGTTAAACACGCGTTTAGTTAAACACGATTTTAAGCTAAACACGCGTCTAACTTTGACTTTAGACACAGCGTTTAACTAAACGCAATTCCCGTACATTTGTTATACTTAAACATGCGTCTAACTCGCCGAAATGTGTCCAACTTTAAACATGGGTATGGGGTAGTTTAATGCGTGTTTAACTAAACTCGCGCACCAACTGTATGCCTTGAATGATCACTCAACCGTGCCCGGTGCAAGCTGACGTGCGGATCGCGTAGTCTTTAAAAGTACCGTGTATTTAAGGCATTCGGTCGATATTTATAATTAGGGCCACAATGAATTGAATACCTGTATACAATCAACGCAGGACCACTCTGGGAACGAGATTTGCAGAGTTTAAAATCGTGTTTTGTTAAACACGTCGTTTAAAGGATAAATTTACGTTTAAGTTAGACACGCGTTTAGTGTGTTTAGTACGAGAATACGGATCTTTTGAATTCCACTATCGGAAATGGTCCACATTCTAGTTCGAGATGAGTCCGACTATCACAAAAGCCCAAATTTGTTGTTGTTGTTGCTAAATTCGTGTAATAATGATATTGTTTTGTCATTATTTTTCGGATTTAGTGTTTGAAAAAATAACTGAGAATGTTTCAATTGTCTTTATTAGTCAGTCAACTAGTGTGTACCATACATGAATTCACTTATTCATTAATATCAAGCATTATTTAGTAAAATATTCAATATTGTGTTCGGTTTCAAATTGCAGTAACTTTACCAAAATAGTCATATCTGGTAAACGTACATACATTGGTTGCCTTTATATTCTGACAATATATATTTTTAATAATTGTTTTACTTTGAGTACAATTGTTTTTGACTCACCCTGTACACATGTATTGACTAATTCATACACGACACTATATATAGAAATCAAAATTCACAATTTGAACATAATTGTAATCTACGTTAATATAACGAATAAAACAAGTTAACAAGTTTGCGAACATCCGCAGTGCTAAAATCGGTGAACCCGCGATGCCTGAATACCGAAACAAAACAAAGTGCGGGATGCGCGCATTGAACGGCGCACACGCGGAGTGCGTAAGACACTTTCAATGTACTTTGCGTATTTCAGTTTATTGCTTTCTGATTGGTTCGACACTACTAAGAGTGTATGAATTGCATACATTAAATGCGAAAAAATAACAAAACGTTGTCAATCAAAGCAAGAATTGAATTGATTTTGTTTTTGACTCACCCTGTATTTGTAAATAAATACAATCTAAATCGACAAATCAATATACAGGGTGAGTCAAAAAAAAACTGCAATAGTGGAAAGAAGCCATCTTGTCTTCAAAACCAAGTTGATGTTTGACATTTTTTAAACGTTATAAGAATAACATATTTGTTACTAATTTCATGTGAAAAATTGAAGTCAATTGCATTTTTCGTTCGCCTTTAAGTGAACCTGTTTACCCATGCACCCATTTTACATGTTTGTCCACGAAACACCCAAAACATGCATAAAATGTCAAAATGCGGTTCTCATTAAAAAATTAAAATTCGAGTAGATTTGTGACGCAATTTGAACATAATGTCTTCTTTCTTGTTTACATGGGAGATAAAATAATCAATTTACATAACCCATGCTATGAATTGCTTATAATGTTCTAAATTTGAATTAAAATGATATTATTCAATTTTTTGGTTAGCGGGATATTCAAATGTGAACATGAAATGCGTGCGAAAATCACTATGCTCGTGGACAAACAAGTAAACTGGGTTGGGCAGCAAACAGGTTCAGACAAACGAAAAATGCGATTGACTTCATTTTTTTCACATGAAATTAGGAACAACTATATCATTGTTGCAACGTTTAAGAAATTTCAAACTTCAACTTGGTTTTGAAAAAAAAAATGGCTTCTTTCCACTATTGCAGTTTTTTGACTCACCCTGTGCATGTACATAGTACACTATACGTCAGGTCAGGTGCTGCGTATTTCAATTATTACGAACTGATAACATCATTAACGAATAAGTATTGGTGTATGTTTTGCATGTATCGGTGATATCTTGATAATGGAAATCATCACCCAAATCACTACCTCATATAACATATTGATATTCCCGTCTGCTACTGGAGACATCGAAAGGTACTTTTGACGGCGAGATAATGACATATGATATGCAAAAACAACGCAATGCTGATGTCGAACAACGGACATTTGGTAAGCCTACATGACTGTACACACACGAAAACAACTGACTTTTTCAAACTGACAAGATATCGTGTCAAAGTTTTATTTGAAGCTCTGAAACATTGCCCTTTACCATATTCGGCACAAAACCTCATCGACATGATATGATTATTTCTTTTTGCTGTGTCCTACTGTTTACCAGTATCGTTCAATATGTCAGTATCGCTCGATACTAGAATGTTTTTATGTTCCAATATATCGGCCGATACAGGTACACATACCAGTGTGATTTGTCCCAGTTGGACAATAGGCCTACTGGTACAAAATTGTGTCCCGGTATCGCCTGATACGTGAACATTTGATATGTGCCAATATCGTCCGACACTGGAACACTGACTTTGTACCAGTATCGACCGATACTGGGTGTTCCATAAATGCTCGTTTTACCAAATTCACTTTAAATGACAATTAACAGCACCACTTCACTTTTCATTCAATAAAGTCAAGTTTGGTGACACATGATATCGAAGTCTTATCGTAAATATGTACCAGAACAATTTGATAAAATAACATCATTTGCGTATTATTTGCATAATTAATTAGCTTCGAGTTCAAAACTAAAGTTGTGTGTACGCTGAAAACCTGGAAAATTTAAGCGAAAAATCAAACTTTTCCTTGTATTTCTTTATCTATTTGATTATTTGCATAACTAAGAACTCATTTTGAGAATTTATTTGAAGATAACCATAACGTTAATATTGGCTTGTGACCAAATCATACACTTATCAGTTGTAAGACGCACTATACGACCCCCGGGAATGGTGCGTCACTTTACCGAGGTGCGTCAACATCATCATGTACCATGACGCACCCTGTGTCAAAAAAGTGACAGACCTTTGTCATACAATATACGCACCTTCAGTCAATTCTGTGACGCACCATTGGTTGATTCTGACGGACCATAGGAACGCATACATTGGCGATTATTTTGTTCGTATATGATCCTAGTGAACGGGCCTGTACTCCTACCTCTGATGTGGTTAGAATGTACTGCGCTTGCGTGGTATAGCGCAATGCTGATCCCTATATTATATGTGACAGTACTCTCAAAATGAAAGGTTCTCGGTCTACTGTCGGTTCCTTGTTTTTTCCGTTTGCCAAACTCTTGCACATTTGCACGGCGATCGAGTGATTTCAGGCATTTGAGATCATGGGGGTATATCGGAAAAATGATGTTTGCCGTAAAGTAAAGCCTGGTTGGTGGACGGTGGTATATATTTGAATTATAATGTTCGTATTTTGTTGTTCGTAAACATGATGTAAACTGTGACGCACCCATGTAAAGTGACGGACATTGACGCACCCTTCTTCAAATCTGTTGACCAATTCTGACAGGTATCAGTCATTTCCTGTGATACCAGAAAGACTTTGAATGGAAGGAGTGAAAATTGACATTTTGACCCCTTGTGACCCAAAATATTTTTACATTTTAAAGAGTTTTATTTATGTATAGGCCTACGGTCATGATGAATATGATGACCGATTCTGATGGTCCTGGCTCGTTTCGCTAAGGAGCAAGAGTATTTTAAGTGAAAATAACGTTTTGACCTCTAGTGACCCCTTATTGACATTTGAGCGCAATGTCATGATTTTCTTTTTTTCTTGTCATGTCAAGGGATATATATAAGAAACAACAAATCCGATAAAGTCGGAGCATGTTTTACATTTTATCCCTGTATAGTTCAATGACCCATAGTGACCTCTTCCTGACCTTTGACCTCAAGGTCATGATTCACTTTTTTCTTGTCACATTAAAAGACATAAGATGCAACAAATTTGATCAAAAATGGAGCATGCGTGAAATATTTCCCCTCTTTTGGTCAATGACCCCTAGTGACCTTATATGTCAATTTTAACCGCTGAAGTTTTATATGTGCATGAACCAAAGGAATCTTTTGACCAATTATGACAGTCATCAGTTATTTCCTCTGAGACAATACACATTTTAAGTGATATGTTAACAAAGTCAACATTTTGACCCCTAAAGGCTAGTGCCCCCAAATATTTTTTAATTTTAGAAACCTAACTATTACAAGCTATTACAATAATCTATTATAAGTTACGGGTAGCTAAAGCTATTGATAGCCAATATAAGCTATCGATACCTGATATCGGTTACTTTATTCTTAACCTAGCTATAGGTGATATTAGCTATTACAACAGTCTTATATAAGTTTTTGGTAGCTAATATCAGCTATAGCTTTCTAATATAAGCTATCGACAGCTACTATCGGCTAATGCGATAATAGTAGTTAGATATATTAGCTATAGCTGATATTATAACAACATTGTATCATAACAATCATATAAGCTATTGCATGCTATCTAATATAAGCTGATATCGGCTAAATAGAGCGCTAGCTAATAATATCCGCTAATGCGATGTGTGATAAAGTTGTTGATATGGGAACATTCTATTTTTAGCGATTATGTAAGATGTGTGAATAAGAGTGGAATTGATGAAATAGAAACCCTCAATAGGAACATGATATGTGCATTCATGTCCTTGTATGTGATTGGTCAGTGAAATGGTCTGAGATTAAGAGTGGAGGGCTTAGTAGATTGACAGAACAGGTGTGCATGCTGGGAGAAGCTTGACCGCATGTAAAAGCACATGGGTTGAATGTGAGAGAGAGAAAGTGGGTAGCTAGTTTTACATTGAACTTCAACATGAAAGGAAGTCACTCATGGATGGAGAAATAAAGTAGAGATATAAATATATAGTTCAGAAAAGGTCTTTGGGGTGTTACTAAATTCTTGAACTTTATTATACGATGTTATACCGATTTCGAGACGGACCAAAGGCTGCCAGTGACGTACCCTCCGTCAAGAATGTGGTGACAAACGACGCACCCATGAGGTGTATTATGAATCCTGTTCGCTAAGCACTTGGTCGTGAGGAGCTGGCTGACAGCGATTGTAATTTTAATCAATATGATTTTTTGTATACGGAATAAAGCTAAATCGGTATGACATCGTATAATAAAGTTCAATAATTTAGTAACACCCCAAAGACCTTTTCTGCATACAGTGATTTTAAGCGATTAAAATTGACGTGTCGTATGGGGTCATTAGGAGTTATTAAACTTTACATGGGTAAAACTCACAACATGCTCCGAATTAGATCGGACCTATTTTATCTTGTTTGGTTTGATAAGGTAATAAAAGTCAATCATTATAACCAGGTCAAAGGTCATGAAGAGGTTAATAGGGATCATTTTCTCATAAAAAAATCAAGGTGCCCTGGACTTAGACCAGAACTAGATCTAGTTGATTTTCTCTTCCTTCAGAGATTGGAAGTAATCTTCTAGCGAAAATAAAGGACGGCGATAAAGAAGATGTGCTCGAATACATAAAAGATAACATCATAGAAAATATACAATGTATTCTGTTCCCGCCAGAACTCGATGGATGGGTTTACTATACGAAAGTTAATGATAAATTGCACGATATACGGAAGCAATTACTACCGGCAGCGTGTAGACGAGGAGATAAAGACATAATATCTTTGTTGCTTCATCTTGATGCAGATCCCAACCTTAGGGGAGATGAGGCAAGTTAAACAAACATATAAAGGGGTCAAAATTAGATTACTCAAATTAGATTACTTTTGTTTACATAACTTCACACACAATTAGACGTTTCACAAAGTTGAAATGATTATGAAAAGAGAAAACGCTTGGCTACCAATAGAAAGTTTAACATTTTCGATATCATGTTTACTTTTCCCAAAACAGTCACATTTCCCCAAAATGACGTCTTCCGAAAATATGGCACTTGGTCCATACCAGTAAATTTAAAAACTCTCTCTCGTGGTTTTTTTGTACGAAAATTAGACCAAGTTTGTTTTTTACAACTCTGCACAGGATTAATCGTTTTGAGAAATTTAAAAACTTGTGAAAAGAAAAGTGCTTGGCTTTACACAGAAAGTTTCTCCTGTTCAATATCGTGTTTACTTTTCCCAAAAAAGGCTCATTTTCCCAAAACGATGTTCTCAGAAACAGTGGAAATTTTCAAAATCCTATACAATTTTGTTTGCGTAACACCCCACACAATCAGACGTTTCAAGAAATTGAAATTGTTCTGAAAAGGAAAAACACTTAGCTATCCGTACAAAGTTTCCCATTTTCAATATCATGTTTACTTTTCCCAAAAAAGTCAAATATCCCCAAAATGATGTTTCCGTTAACATGAAATTTGCCAAAATCTAATACAAGTAAGTGCCACTTTTTCTGAAAACATCATTTTTAGAAAATGTGACTGTTTTGGGAAAAGTAAACATGATATCGAAAATGTAAAACTTTCTACTGGTAGCCAAGCATTTTCTCTTTCCATAATCGTTTCAATTTTTCAAAACGTTTAATTGTGTGTGAAGTTATGTAAATAAAAGTAATCTAATTTTAGGGGGGACTTACTTTTTTGACCCCTTTATTAAGAAGAATTGTAAGCCTATAAACTAAGCTTTTGAATTTGGATAATGGTGATACAGTGACTGGAAGTAATAGGTTATAATGTAATATCATAGGAAAATAAGTTCCTGACCCGGTACTTACATTGTACAGGGTGACCCAGAAAATGTTGAACCCAAAAATCACAAACTTAAAAAATAAAAATAAAATTGAAAATAAATAAATATGGCATTCTGTTTTCAACGATTATGTTAACAATTTATTCAGCTTTCTGGAGAACTTTAGATCATGTAAATTGGCCTCACCAAACTAAAGATACACTTGATTGTGTGACAGGGGGTGTTTTTGCCATTTTGTAAAAGTGAAAAAAATTGTAACTTGGTTCAGATATGAAACTTAATTCTGTTCTAAGTACGGTGAGTTAAGTAATCATTTCTTTTGATCTGTATTTATCAAATTAACATTTTCAAATGAAGTCAAGGGGACTTCAGTTTTTGTTTTCAAAGTCTCTTATATAATAATAATAATAATAATAATATTGATTTACATAATAAATGAATATTGATGAGATACTGTGCAGAAATGGTTTCAAACAGGCACTTGTTCTGCTCATGTAGCATGAAACCATTTTGTTGCACTTCACTTACACTACAAAACAACACTTCTTACAAAATTACACGTATTTTAAGTTTCGTGTGGCCTATTTTTATGATCTGAAATGTTTCAGAAAGTTAAATGTATGGTGCACATAGCTGGTGAACGCGTTATGCAATATTTTGTTATTTAAATGGTAAAAAAAATAATTGAATTTTGTGATTTTTGGGTTCAACATTTTCTGGGTTACCCTGTATGATAGCTATAGAAGATTAATTTTGGCAGACCGGTTATTGATTTGGATCTACCTATTCCATTTAACATTAGAGGAACCACAATTGACCAATCATGACGATTTGTTTTCGCTGCGATATAACCAATGGACTTTTACCCAAATACAATGCGTCCTTGCGTCCCTTTGAACTACCCAAGCAAATAAAAAAATCTCAAACCCACATAAAGAATCTAAAAAGTACACTAAGTCGGAATATTTCTGCCTCATAATTTGTCACTAGATTCATAACAAGTGGAGTGGTTCATTTATAGTTACATGATTCATTATTCAATGAAATCCAATATGCTATAGAATGTTAATTTTATTTGGTGACAAGAAAAGTCATAACTTCTTGTTTAAATTAAGCAATCAATCAATTACAAACTCCAAAATGTGATATTTACTCCAACAAAATAGAAGTGAGGTATCTATTTTAAATACGAATCCTTGGCATAATAGTACCTGGTTAGAAACATTAGTTTGATAAGTTCCAAATTGGCGAGAAATAATCGGTTTTTATCTTTCCGCGCGCAAAATTAATCCAAGCGTACTCGCGCGATTACGGCCACACTCACGCGGTTTGGGCTGCATGTACGCGCCACGCACATGATGCACAGTGCAACTGATGCCTTAACTTGCGCCCGCGATCTTCTGTATTAATTTACTGCTTTAAGGAGGCTTCGCCGATTTGGAACAATATCAAACTATAGTTATGTTAGGTGTAGATTTATGACACGCTTTTAATATTATGTTTGTATTGAAACAGGGCACTCCATTGGAAATCACTACCATAGAAGGAAATGCTGAAATCATTGACTTATTGGTCGCATTTGAAGAAGGTAAATTCCTTACCGTGTATGTATAAACCCTTAGTTTTTAACCATCAGTCAGTTGGTCGATTGGTTGGTCGATTGGTAGGTCGGTTGGTCGATCAAATATTGCCATTTTCCCAATCTTTCGACTGTTCATCTAAATTGAAATGTTATCTAGGAAAAGGTGTACTTTAGATCTCAGATTCTGGACTGTAATATGGTATTGTCCAATACTGGAGCACCCAGTATCGTTCGATAGGCCTACTGGTAAAAAAGTTAGTGTTCCAGTATCGGAACACAATGTATCGGAACACTATGTAACACTAAGTTATGTATCAGTATCATTCTATACTGGGATGAATAAATACTGGTATCATGTGTGCCAGTGACGCTTTTCCCGTTATTTAATAATAGGGCCTAGCCTATGCAAAATATGAACATTTAGAAAAACAACATGCATATAGACCATAAAAAGGAAGTTTCATGCCGATAAATTTCCCCGACATATTTCCCTTGCAAACACAAGTGGCACGATCTTGAGATTCAAATGTTACCGTAACTCAAACAATAACGTAATATGGATTCGATGTTATGTTTTTATATGATGTAGACCTCCTGAAAAATGAACAACAGCTGCAATCGTGTCTACGCTTTGCATGTCGATGGGGACATACACAATTGGTAGACTACTGGATAAACTATCTGAAGATCAACATACATCCAAATAGACTTTCCGACTTGGAATTTAGTGATGGATATCATCCAGTGTGTGCAGCACGTGAAGGTGAGTTTAGATTTACAGAAAAGAAAGCAAAAAATGCGTTATGGAATAACGCGTAAACGATGCGACGGATCGCGTAAATGACGCGATAATGAAACGCGTAAACGTAGTGACGTATTGCGTAAACGACACGATTGAAACAGCTCTCATTGACATTCATTATTGAACCAAGGGAACATCGTGAACTTTGACCATCATTTTTGAACTTCAACCTAGTTAATATTGAACTGTTCATTCAGGGCACCATTTGACCGTGAACCTTGGCATTGAACCCTGACCTTAACACTCATGCTCATAACCCTCATCCTCATAATACTCACCAAATCCCTGGTCGGTGGGGTACTTACTATACTACTTACACGAACAAACATTTTGTTTAATTCAACAATTAGCTTTATCCTCAATGAACCAAAGGCTATAAATGGTTCAATAAAAATGATCCATCATAATAAAGTTATATTCATTTGATTAAATGTGCTATGAAATGGTATTATATCATTTTGTAATTGTACAGGTGGACATGGAGAAGTAATAAAGAAGCTACTGACGGAATGGGTTGAGGACGAGAGTCGTGATTCATATCGGGATCAGGTACAGAACAACGATCCAAAACGTTTTGTAGCTACGGTAGTAAAACAGAGCTGGATGGCATCATCAAGATACTGAAATATACGTATTAATGCATGTCAATGTTACTCTAGAATATTATTACAATAATGCAAAGACACAAATTATACGCACCACCCATCATAAAACACGCATAACATTGATCGCGATGGATCATATAGAACATGTATTTTGTGCACGTGCATTTTTTACTGGACACCATTCTCACCATACGGATTTCGCGGCGCCACCTAAGTCTAAATATTCTATATGAACGCTGCCTCTATGAACGTGTTTCTTCTGGCCAACTTAACGGTAATAACCGTTGAGTTGCCAGGAAGAAACAGCCAAATAACGCTAATTACCGTTAAGTTTTCTAACGGCAAGAACCTGCACAAATCAGGTTTGTTAACGGTAATTAAGCTAATTTGCCCAGTAGAAACAGCAACCCGATATTACCGCTAAGTTCGTGTGACCCGGAAATACACACGTACACACTAGATGCTAAGCATTGTGGCTCAGTGTTTACGATGAATTTGATGTTCATTTATCGTCTTTATGTTGTTAAAATGTAGCATCAAAAGACAAGGAACCACGGTGGCAGTCTTTTTCAAGTGGGGCGCCATTTTTTGGTATAACGAAAGGTCAAATGTCGTGGCCCATCAAATAGGATGCTTGTAAACTTAGCGGTAACTTTTTCGCGAATAGAAACGGGGGGATTAAAAAAGTTAACGGTGGTTACAGTTAATTCAAATAGCGTTAACTTTCCAGTGCCTCAGTAGGAACACGCTCTATGTAATTATAGGCCTTATCGTTTGTAATGAGTAATGATCACATAAACATAGTGAAACAGGTCCCTTGGACGAGGAAAAAACCCTGTTTTACGGGCCCGACTGACCCATTTTTTTGGTTTTTCAAGATTATTGTTGTTGTTAGAATTGTAAGAATTATTTTTCTTAAATCATGTAAAATCTGCCGTTTTTTGGCCGAAAGTTTGTCGAGAATGTTTCTTCACCAATTAAAAAAAAAAATGGCCGAAAATCTGTCGAAAAAAGTTGTTCACAATTTTTTTTACACAATTCCCGATTTTTGCAGATTTTGGTAACATTTAAAATTTAAATAAACCCGACCGACAGGTCCGTCCACCAGTAAAACAGGGTGTGATTTTGTCGGTGCCTTATGCACCAGCATTTACATTTCATCGCTTCATTCCGGTTAATACTGGTACAATGGTATTATTATTCAAGCAGACAGAAAATTCAGGGCCCAGTCTGTTGGTTAATGTTTCTACCGATGATGTTGATAAAGATACCGGAACATTAATGGACTGTTGTATTGCATTTGTAACATCTTCAGTAAACTGATTCATCAAATGTGTCCAATAGGTCTAAGTCCGCCCTTTTAAACTATAAGAGGGTTAATTATGAGGGGCATTCAATAAAAAATCTCTGAACTGTGACATGTGTCAATAAAATAAACTTATGATACTTCAACTGTAAGCCTTACCCCTTTCTCACGGACAAATTCAAACATGTGGGTTATTTTTATCATGTAATTTCAGTACTATAAACATCATGGTCTCTGGGCACTGAAAATTGACAATAATCAGCATTATAAATCAAGCGCCAATATTAACACTGTTAACGCATATAATCACTGCACAAAAATATAGTAACCACTTTTTTTCGAGACACCTTGTGTTTAATTCCTAAGACCCTTAATAAATTCAAAATATAGAGGAAAAAACGGATTTTTTTTCCTGCGCATTTTGACACCTCATTTGTTACAATAGCACCAATATTTATGAAGCAGTGGCCATTTGAATAACAAATGATGCAGTCCAATGTTGCACTTAATGCATGCCATAAACTTGTCTTTCAGATTTCCCGCCATTGTAACATTTAATTCCCTAACCAGTGCCCTGACATGACGGTATTCACAGTGCTGAAAGGTTATGAAATAATAGTTCAGCTGTCATTTCACTAATGACATTCCTGATCTTTTCCCACAGCTACCGATACTCTCAACAACAACAAAACTATCATCACTCACTTATATTTGTTAAATACGATTTATCTTATGGCAGTCACAGAATGCTGCCACCGAATCTGGTCACATAAGGAAAGAGGCCAAATGGAGCAAACGAAATCTCATCATTGTTGTTCCCGAATGCCTTCGACTTCAAAATCCGAGAGATGTACTTACCAGCATAGATTTATCGGATAACAAGGATCTTTGCGACATTCCCGGTGATTTGTTCTGGGGTCTGCCAACTCTGGAATCGTTAAGTTTGTCCCGCTGCAAGTTGACTGAAATTCCAGCAATCCAGTCTGAGCACCATATTGATAATCTGAGGTAATACAATTTTTTTTTTATGATTGTGATTATTATGTAGTCCTCAAAAAAGTAACTTACGAGGTACCAACTATGCGCTTAATTCCAAAGATATAGTTCCTAAGTGAAGTTATTAGATTATAAATAAATGTCTTCTCCTTCATTTAGAGACATTGTTCGTGACGATCGAACAACAATTGAGAGCTTGAAAGCATCCCCAATATTTATCTTGCTGTCGGCCGGTGAGTTGACGCTACCACAATCAATAAACCACATTTATTAATTAATGTTTTTATTTCCCATTTCTTTCAGACTTCGCTCATTATATTTGTCGGGGAACAAGCTGTATGAAATCCGCATGGATATATTCATGATACTTAGTCTAACCCATCTAGAGCTACAATGTAATACCATACGTACCATCGATGGAATCTCTTCGACGCTTTTAGTAGATTCAAAAACTGGTAATGGGAATCTATTATGATCAGGCCACAAGTTTTAAAAAAAGGTTGTTGATTTTTTTTAAGGTTGCTGATTTTTAATTTATTTTAAAGTTGGACTTTGGAATTTGTTTTTTTAAACATTCCAAAAAAAAGTTTTAAACAAAATTCATTTCACACAAATTGTCACTGATGAGCACACACACTATAGTTCAGTCAGTCCCAAATAGGCAAAACCTGTTTACGGCAGCGAATGAATTGAGAAGAATATGGTATGGTTAATTAAGTCATCCATTTTTTCGTTTAATGTACGAGTTTTATCAGGGTTTTGTATACCGATTACTGATTTTAAACATGACATAAATTGCCCGCTTAGGAGCGCTATTAATTCGGTCTGGTAACCCTATTGTTATCAATTACTACGAGAGGATTGCCTGGTTGTATATTTAAATTCGGGGCGTGTACGAGCGGTACTACTTGCTAACTGCATGGGTGAGTTTCCATTATGCTGCAAATTACAACGCTCATGCGTTTACACTACTCAATGGGCGTTGCAATACAGCCGGTTGGTTGCACACGTGAATTATGTCATATAGCAACCAGCTTTGATGGAAGGCGAATATTTAAATTTGGTGACGGTTTTTAGGGCACCAATTTATAGCCCTGCTAAGCGGGCCTTGTAGCCTAATGTTAGCACCTAGGCTGGAACTCTTTGTGTTGTGTTAGGTGCAAATCGTCATACACCGGACGGGTCTTTAACATTTTGAACGTTAATACAATCAGTTCAACTTTTATGATGCCATCCTCAGATATGAAATGGCGGTGTGCGAATCTAGAACATCTGAATATGGAACACAACCGTCTGGACAAGATCCCACCAGGAATCAAAGCAGCAAGTCGATTACAAACTTTGAAATTGAACGACAACTGTCTGAAATCATTGCCACCTTCATGGAGATGTCCACTGGTAACGTATATATATAATTATACCATAGTTCAGTCACTTCGAAGTGTGCAAGCCATTTCTTACAGCCTTGTATTTGAAGAGCTTTGTTGCAAAATGGCTATGGTGCATTTTTTCAAAACGAGTTTGATATAGAAATGTATAGGGAAAAATCATATGTTTCAAGGAAACAAAGTCATTTTTTTCAAAAAGACTACTCTCATTGTAAACAGCCTTTGAAATTGTTATTTTGTTGCAAAAGGGCCTGTATCCAGAATTAAATCGGGATACAGGCCCTTTTGCAACAAACAACAACTTCAATGGCTGTTTACAATGAGATGTAGGTCTTTTGAAACAAATGATTTTATTTCCTTGAAAAATATGATTGTGACCTATACATTTCTATATCAAACTTTTTTTT
>CM069442.1:18136094-18468296 GCA_035610835.1 Ophiura sarsii
CAGCTTAATAATCTATAATTTATCTTCAAGGTATGTTATGACCAGTGAAAATGTGATATTTTTAGTGCATTTCTTGATGTTTGCACCATATATATTATCTACCCACCCTGTATAATGACCTTGGTATTGTCATTGTGAGATTTGGAAATCTGTATGCCTTCAGGAAATGTATACTTTCCTTATACTCCTATGTAGGCCTATAATTTTAATGCTAACAATGTTTTAAGCCAAATCCATGTGATTTTCCTATTTTTAGCATGTCATACAAAGGGATCCCAACTCAAGGCACACGATCAATAGTTAACCCTTTACAATATACTTCAGAATTAAACATTTGATGCATCGAATCAATTCTGATTGAATTATAAGAAGTGAATATGGCCACGCGTTATGAACTCGCCTTCCAATAGGGTGGTGCTGTTACACTTTTTAGTTTTATGCTGTCATATTCCTTGAATATTTTTAAAACCGCAAAAGCTATCTCAACAAATTTGGTATCATTTTAAAGCCCTAATAACAAGCATTCTACCTGCAAAATAGCATTGGTATAGCTAATACAGAAGGAGTGCTACAGCTGTTTGAAGTTTAGGGACCAGGGGTGGTGCTGGAAGGGGTGCCGCCGGAAGGGGTGCCGCCTGTACAAACTCAATGGGGATAATCCCATGCGTTGTTCTTTTTACCATAACCAGTCATCCCCTAATGTTACAAACACCATTCTGGTCCCATTTTAAAGGATATTTAGTAGTCTTTAAGCATGTGGTTCAACATACTTGTCAACTATTTGTAACAACTAATTAATTATGGATAAGACAATGATCATCAGCTTTCTTCCTATTCGCTACACAGTCAACATGAATAATCAGCCTCAATTCACCGGATTTATACAAATGACTATAACAGGAAAAAAATTCAACCTATATATGATAGCAAAAGTATACAGTTTTGGAAAGCTTAGAACTAGAGGAATTCAAAAATGCAGTTTAGATCAGGGAAGGGTACATCCTTAAAAAAATATTTCTTAAAATTCTAAAAATATATAAAATAAAAATTGGAGATATTCACTAGCCGGTATAATTACCTTACCGACCTAGTAACCTTTGACAATTATATATTATCTGATGGGTAATTTCATGAGGAATTCAAATATGTAAAGTAAATAATGATACGGGTAGTTATACAAATTATATGGATCTCAAATAAAATTAAAAAGATTCTGAACATTTTGAATCATACCATTTTAGTCCTTAGTCGTACTATAATTTCAATGGCATATTTGGTTTCCTCATGCAATTTCCCTTCAGAAAATGTATACTTTTACTACCTCAGGGGGTATACAAGCAAATATAAATGTGTAAAGTTAAAATCATGTCGCGAAAGCCAAAATCCGTGTGTAACGCGAAAGGAGGCTAGCTTATAACACATGACCATTGGCACAGTGCCGAACAAAAGTTCTGTTTCTTTGATCACTACGTAATATTGTGTGTGGAATGACAATTTGTCAACAACAATAATGCTATCAAGGCTGAAGGTCGAACGTGTAGCTCAGTAGCTTGTGTGCCGCCACACGATCAATCAATTAATTAATCGATCAATCAATCAATCAATCAATCAAATGTCAGCCTCATGACATGTCTCATTTTCGGGGTTTTGTATGGGTTATGATTAAAGTGCACAATCAGCCGTGGATGCCGTAGTGCATTGCTGTATATAACTTGTTGAACTATTACAAGTTTTAAATGTGCCGGTACCCAGCCGTAGATGCCGTAGTGCATATACAACTTGTTGTAGAGGGATTGTCGCGGACCATAGCGACCAGATGAAGCATATGAAACGCTACGATTTGCCGTGTATACATTTGTTGAAAATTTACAAGTCCTAAATACTAAAAGTGGAAAAAAGGGATGATATCTGAATATAATACATTATCATTTAGTAGACATGAATGCTGAAATGTGATTGGTTAATGTCCCAATGATTATTTTCCCGTATTACCAGAGAAATTTATCATTACTCTGTATTTGATTACTGATATGAGCCCGTATTAGTCTAGTAACTTTATCACAGCTCTGATTGGTTACATCAAGGTTTGGATTGATCCATTATCATTTTTAGGGGTTAGATGTGGAAAGGGTGGCGGTGTTGGGTTATGGATGTGGGTTGGGGGGCTTAGGTGATGTGAGGTTGGCCTGTCTCTTTGTTGGTTCCCAGTATCATTTCTGTGTTGTGGGTTCCAAGTTGTTTAAGTTGTGCTCAATGTATGTTGGGGTTCGATGAGCGGTGTGGTGAATGACAGCGAGCAAAAATATTCTTTTTGGTGGTTCTCAATGTCATTTTGGTGGTTCCAAGTGTTTAAGGTTCCAAATTATCTTAGTGCTAGATATCTTGGGGTGGGGAGGCAGTGTGGTGTATTAGGGTATGGGTAAATTGACAACAATGTTTTAGTTGTTCCAAGTGTTAAGGGTTTCGAGATGTTTAAGTTTAATTATTCCTCATTTACTTTTCAAAATGCATTCATGTCTACTAAATGATTAATTCGTTACCCCCTGTTTGTTCTCATGCTATCGCCTCATGTGATATTGGAAACAAGCCATAGATATTTTGCCGTATTGCATGAACAAACAAGGGATAACTAATAGTATTATCATATATAAATAAGATTGTGGGCAATAATATCTCTTGTAGGCTTGCAAATAGTATAATATCAACTCGAAAATATTGCTATATTGCTATGACTTTATAGCATATTTGAATAATAATAATCAGTTACATTTTCTTATTATATACAAGTCTTACGTTAAATTCTTAACGTAAGAGTTACGTTATGAATTTTCTTAAATTCCAACCTTTATAAAATATTCAATCATGTAGTCAATGGTAGAAAATCATCTCTTCGAGAGACTTGTAATCTCTCCATTTAGTCCTGTATAATAAAGATCTTTAAGTTCTTTTAAAAAGCAACTATGACTTTTAAACCTAATGGTTGTCCGGATCTGGTTGTGGCTAATCCGAGGGCATATTTTGTCTAAAAAGATTTATAGTCTGTTAAAGAGATATCTGTAATTTAGAACGGCTGTACAACCATTACTCGGACCGATTTACAATGAATTTGTAAATGAGATACCGAGCTACAATTATACAATATTTCATAAGACTGTCTCATATAATAGCAAAGCTAGGAGGTATGAGGTATAACTTATTGATTGACCCTCGTTTCTATCTATCATTGACAAATTAACACCCGGTCGGTCAAACCCATAATTAACTGTTTTTACAACAGTCGCAACATATCTAAACAAATATAAAAATCGTATTACTTAAAATATAAACCGAAGTCTATAGTCTAAACAATCGTATCGGTTTAAACTTCAACGATAACATGGTGAACATATTATTAGCCTAGCGATTTGAATTATCAGAGCTATTGATCAAAATTTGATATTTTTGTTTATAAAAGTTCAAAAGTCTTAATGATAACAACCCCGGGGGGGTCACTCACATATAACAGTGCGTCGCATCCGCGTTAATAAAAACGTCGAAAATGGGTCGGATTTTGAGTATATAGCGTCGTCGACGTTTTTTAAAATAAGGGGTCATTTTTTGGCTCTTTCGACGTTTAGGGGTTCATTTTCAAACCATAGTTTTCGCCATAATGGGTCAAATTTTCTGGGTATAAATCGGCCGGTAAAAAGACGTCTGTTTTCGTGCAACCCCTCTGAACTAATACGGGAACTAATATCATCCTCACACAACAACGCGAAAGCAAATGCCTCACGGAAATGTATATGTGGCGTCTGTCTGATATTGGCATATTGGACACGTGAAACGTGCGTATGAGACTATTGGCCATCGCTGGTTCCCGGGCTGGTTCCCACTCTCAATATTTCGCGTATACCGGCCGATGAACGAAGCTGCAAGTCACATGGAATCGGGCATGGAATAAATATAAATTCTACACGGAAAATATTCCAAAGTAAAACGTCGGTAAGTCGGGCGGTAAGTACACACAGTTTTGCTTACTAATAAAAGTATGAAATGGAAGGGATATCATGGATATCATGAATAATTGTGCATTGAAATGTACTATGAGTTTTTAACACTTGACGCCATTACGCCATTATGGGTATGAAATGATAACACTTGACGCCAATAAGGGTATCAAATTAACTTCCACCAGTTACGCCAATATGGGTCAGTTTTGAGGGTTGATTAACAAGCATGGGTAGCACTTTTATATGTGAGTGACCCCCCCGGGATAACAACTTATCATTCTAAATAAATACCGAATAAACTGAGCAATTGGGCCAATACATCGTGTACCCGTAACTCATTTATCAGGGTGTATCTCAAAATGGCGAATCTATTTCTAATTCGGGTGCTGCATACAGGTTTTACGAAGTGATACATCACAAAAACGGATAATACTTCGTATGTATGGCAATATCGATCATGAAATCATCACTGAAATATATAACCTATTGTTCGCATTCGCTGAATATTCCATTGGAGACATTTGAGGATAATTTTGAAGGCAAGATGTCGTATGATGTTCCAGCACAACGTACTGGTGGGCAAGAACAATATAATGCTGATGTTGAACAACGGGCATGTGCTCTGCTAATTCAAATTTAAATGATATCTTGTCCGAGGGACAATTAATGGTCACCATTAACATCACGCATGTATTGAAAACACGTGCAGTTGACAAACTATATTTACGGTTTCTTCGCAAACCGTTGACAATCTCTCCGACAAGATATCTAATCATTTTGAATAGGCAGGTTTTAACAGTGGCGTAGCTAGGTTTTTGATATGTGGGAGGCAGGGGGGAAGGGGGCACGTCCGTCCCCCTCCCCAACATTTTGAAGGGGGGGCACGCCCGTTCCCTTCCTCCACATTTTGAAGGGTGGAGGACACTATATCACATGTTCCCCATTTCCCAAAGGGATTATTGGTATTATGAAGTTCAAATAAGATAATAAACAAGGTATTTAAAAAAACTGGACGGGGGAGATAGAAGACTGTTGAAAGTTCAAGAACAGACATTAACAAACAGCGTTGCTACTATGTTTCCTAACAATTTAACTCTAAGGGATTCAAAAGTGTTTTTGATATCAAATGAAAGGTCCCATTTCTCATTACACTGATGATGCCCTTAAATCTAGAATAGGGTCAACAACCTCATACAAGACGTATGGTTAACATTGATGAAGAAGTTGGATTGGGGTAATTAAAGTTGTATGGTGGACACCGAATCATTCAGAAATATTATAAGGACACATTGAGAAATAGGTTATGTAAAACTTTTTTTATTAAAGGTTATTAAAAATATTCTTAAACTAGAGAATAACAAGACTAGGCACGCCTAGTAGAGCTGGTCGGATATTTGAATGTTAAAAAATGTTTTTGTATTGTAATATGGCAGAAATAATTTGGAAAGTGGTGTTATGGTACTAATTTTTTTTAACTGGAAAATATGATTGGCTTTATTTGTTCACACAAAGTAACTTACACATATGTTATTCTTAGGGAGTGTTCATAAATACTCTGGTGGTGGAGGTTGGAAATATTTGAGCTTTGGACATATTTTTTTCTTGATCACCCCAAACAGCGTTATTTTTTGTCTTGATCCCCCTTTTTCGTTGATTTTTTTTCTTGATCCCCCTGTATATCCAATTAATCAAGCAATAGTAGATTTGACTGCTCACGAAGCATTTCTTTCTGATCCTCCCTCCATTTTTTCCAACCCCCCCCCCCCCCCCCCTAAATAATAAATTCATTTGGACAATCCACTGAATAATGTTGATGAATGTTGTGGAATTCTGAGACCTTTTTGCCTTTGTCATGACAGAGAAAGTATTATGATGTAATAACCCCCCCCCCCCCCCCCCCCCCCCTCCCCCCCCCCCCCCCCTCCATAAATAACGAAGAATTTCTTTCTGATCCTCCCTCCATTTTTTCCAACCACCCCCCATAAATAATAAATTCATTTGGACAATCCACTGAATAATTTTGATGAATGTTGTGGAATTCTGAGACCTTTTGCCTTTGTCATGACAGAGAAAGTATTATGATGTTATAACCCCCACCCCCATAAATAATAAATATTTATAATGAACACTCCTTTTGGTTTGAAAAGGTAAACAATTTCATTATGGTTTAGAAAACATAATGGGCCTCTTTTGACTATAAAGTAAGTATATGTAGGACAGTATTTTTACTCTGGGGAAACTTATCCAGTAAACGAAATACTAATATAATGAAACGGAACACCGTTTTCGGTTCGTCACATATTCTAAAGCTTACCCTCTACATGTAGCCCAGTGCAATCAGGCCTGTATGCATTCTGTGTCAGCCTGAACACACGAAAGCATAGGGGAAAATAAGCTTATTAAAAAGTTGACTGATTAGATCGCGTACTTCAACTTTATAATCTCATCTTTTTATGTTCCCATAGTAATCCTTAGTTACATTTAACAGTCAGGCAACTTATTATAGTCTTCAAATGGTCACATTCTGTGTATTTTGTGTGTGAATGTGATTCGTAAACTAAATCTGGTCCCGATATTTTGTACGATTTATGATCCCCGTCCTCAAGGGGTTGTTGCCATATCATTGGGCTAATCATATTGAAGGGTTCACCTAGACTGTAACTCTCAGCCGCCCGCCCTCTTATGTCGCTATCTTGCAGGCTCCGATATTTGTACAGCTTTAGCGTCCGTACGGTAATATTGATGACTGGGGAATGTAGCCTAGGGTTCGCCATAATCATTGGGCTAATTGCGAGAGCCAAGGCAACACGGAACAAAGAGGCCGTGCCGTGGCCGTGGACTCAGTGACTCAGTATATTACTAAATCATATAATATAATACAAAATAGCATCCAAATAGCTTAGTATATTACTAAATGGCATCCAAATAGCTGAAATAACTTACTGTGTCCTCTTACCTTCATATTATAACAATATCAATTACATTTTACAACAAAATCGCTTCAGAAGATGATTAATGCAAGTTATTAGCAAATGCAATTTTAGGGGTTTGTGAAAAGGTTACGACTTAGAAACGTCGTTTCAAATGACGGGCTCGTCATCTCCCCCGTCAAAAAATGCGGGCTACGAGCGCATGTACCAATAACAATAATTTCCGTTTTAGAAGTTCGTTTAAAGCCGAAATGTAGGCCTACCTCAATCATGGCAAAATTAGTGTATACTATTAACATTTTTGCTCGTTTTGCGCGCATTTTTAGACAGTATCGGTTAACATTGATTTCTTGCCCGCCACAATCTCCTAAAAAATCCATAGCCAGTGATGTATCCAGGGGTGGCCCAGCAGGCCATGACCCTCCCTTTGACAAAATCGTAAAAATAAAATTGAGGAAGAGGAAAGAAGGAGGAAAGGTTAGAAGAGGAGGAAGGGTAAGGACAAATGGGAGGGGGTTACGTTCCCTATAATTTTCATCCATAGACCGTTCTTTTTAGTGTTTAAAATGTCAATTTTTGCGCGCTTCGAGAGAATTAGTTTCGTTGTTTCATTATTCAAGCTTTACAAGATGGTTTCACGAACGTTTGGACCAAATTCTCGACAGGTTTTAGAATTTGAACTGGGTCTTGACCCACCCTAAATATTGTTGCTTCTGCCATCACTGGTACGGAATACAAAGAAAAGAAGGCAATGGCAAAATCAAATGTTTGAAGTAAAACAATGTGTATTTGAGCATAAAATCATGTTCTTCACTCTAAGAAAAAAGGGTTCTAGCCTCTAAGAAAAGGGGTTCTTGAAATGGCAAATAGCTCTTGGCAGAACCATGTTTCTCTAAAGAACCTTTAAAGGTTCTAAAAAGGTTTGTTAGGGGGTTCTTTAATACCGCAAAAAGGTTCTATGTAGTGAGATGGTTCCAGAAAGAACCCTTATTTGGGGGAAATGGGGTTCTCGCTTAAAATACTAGATACTGCATTTGGGACTATAAATAAATGGATACGCTGAAACGCTGGTAAATAATCAGAAAATAGAATAGATAGATATAAAGGATTAAAAAGAGGAAAAGAAGAAACACACACAAAAACAATTGGACTACAGAGTAGTCTACATACATCCCAGTGTTGAAACTATACTCTGAGCATACATGGTGGTTCATATATATGCCAATTTATGGAATTTTACCTTTTGTGGCGGCCATTTTGGCGGCCATTTTGGCGGCCATTTTGGAGGCCATTTTGGCGGCCATTTTGGCGGCCATTTTGGAGGCCATTTTGGAGGCCATTTTGGAGGCCATTTTGGAGGCCATTTTGGAGGCCATTTTGGAGGCCATTTTGGAGGCCATTTTGGATTTAGATATGTTAACAAAGCAAAAGTACTGGATATGAGTGTATAGTGGTCTAATACATACAGCGTGTCCCAAAAAACTGGGTTCAAAAGTTTACGAGCGTATAACGAAATAAGTAGGAATTATGATAGTTTATATTTAAGGATATCAAACAAAATATACCTGACCTTTATTGGGTAAATTTGGAGACCAATCCAATGTAAACCCAGTTTTTTGGGACACGCTATACATCCCATTATTAAAACTATACTTTCACCATCCCTTTGATTGCTATATGTCATTTTATGAGATTTGACCAGTTTGAGCGGCCATTTTGGACGCCATCTTGAATAGCATACCAACAACATTGTTGGAAGCATCCTGAATATGTTTTAGGACCATAAAAGAAAGTAAAAACAGTTTGTTTGGGGGAGTCCTGGGGGATTCACGGTAACCCCTTGTATATACCAGACTATAGGTTTTTGCATTTTTGTATGAAAATATCCAAATGATCTGTCGAATGTGCTTAACATAAAGGACCAAATATCCCAGCTATTTTATTGCATGTATATTACACTAAAGGTATGAACAGTCAAATCAATGACAAGATTCGTTCTAAAAAACACTACCTCGGCTGCTGTGGCGTTATAGTAAAACGAGGTTTTGAAAAATAGCTAAAAAAAGGGATTTTTCAAGTGGAGGATTGGAGATTAAAAGAAGTGCAGAAAGAACTGGTAACACTTGTTATGTAAAGTTGAACAACGATACCATATAGTAAAATCTCCATACATCATTTTTTGTTTCATGTAGGCCTATTTGTGTCAGTAGCACAAAGCTTACCCTATTTTGACCCTTGAAAACTGTAAAATACTTCAATTTTAAACATTATATTTTGAATTGCGTTGCCATGGCAACAAGGACACTGTGGGTGGTCATCATGGTAGGACAAAACTTATATCCTGCTAAAGTGTCAATAATATTTAGCGAACTTCATTTTTTAATTTAACCGCACCTTGTATTAGTCCCTGCGTTAGACCCTTTTATGTACCGATAGAGGGCTCACTCATTGTGACTGCTCACTCCAGATGACGATGGCCGGCCACGCGATTTCATCGGTCCAATATGGCAACGGGAGTGCGCCATCTTGAAATATTTGTAACAGTCATCGCCCGGCTAACGATGAAAATAATTTAAAAAAATAGCATTTACAATGGAGTTGGTTAGCCAACTCCAACGGCTTTGGATAGGGGAAAAAATCTTCTAACCTACGATGAATTTTTCAAAATGATAAGATTAACATTCGCGATTACGTGTTATTCCAATACGAATTCAAAATGTATGTTTCGCGTGGTCTGGCTTACTCACTATGACTGCTCCCCATCATCTTATCTTACCCCGGAGAAAAGGGTCTACTTGCTTTGGATTTGACCTTTCGACCTCCGTATACTGTTACACTGCGCTACATCCAAAATCTGGATGAATGCGTAATGAGCAAATTGTTCGTGTGGGGTTTTGCGGGGGACCAATAGCAGACACGATAAATAATAAGTATGAATATCTATATGCAGCAATGGAAATACCCACATGATTTTCCACCCGGGGTCGCTCAACCCTAAGTCGACCAACCCTAAGTCGACCAACCCTGGGTGGACTAGGGTTAGGGTTAGGGTTAGGGTTTAGGGTTAGGGTTAGGGTTAGGGTTAGGTTTAGGGTTAGAAACAGTCCCTGGGTGGACAGTCCCGGGGCTGGACAGTCCCGGGGTTGTTTTAGAATGATCCGTACTTGATTTTACCTCCCCGACCGCCAAACCCCTGAGTTTTTTAACATATAATTTAGAATGAATATAGTTTCCAAGGTGTTTTTTAAACAGTATTATGGTTTATTCCGTGAGGGCGCTATTATAGTCGACCCAGGGTTGGTCGACTTAGGGTTGATCAACCCCGGGTCGGTCTACCCGCTCTACCCCGGGTGGAAAGTCATGTGGGTATTTCCATCGCTGCATATCTATATACCGTCTTCCTCGAATTTTGAGATAAATCTAAATGGCTATTTTCTAGCACTGCTGGATAGCCGCCGTTCGGTCTAAAATTACAGCTTTAGGAGTAAGCTTTGACATTGGTCCTCGCCCAAAATATTGTCCTCGTATATAGCTACATTTCCATGCTATTTCCTATCTTTCAATATCGTGAAGTAAAAAGCCTTTATACGTCCGAACAGGGACAGATAATTTGATCATTTTAACGATAAACTATAAACTCTTACACTTGTTCGATTGTGTGACAGTGAAATTACACACGGTCTATGCAGTGGACTAGCGTTGTATGTGACTATTTTTGGGGGACAACTACGCGTTGCAAACGCTTGGTTTCGCGACACCAACACATATCATGCATACATGCTAACTAACACTAACATTTAGAGTGTACACATGTAAACTTATACAATCAGTAGACAAAACAGATTGAAAACAACTGCATTTGATATTTATTGTACATTACTGATTAATATTCATTTCTCTGTTACATTTATTTATTTTTTGTTAATATTTATTTTCTTTTACAGAGATTGGAAGCTTCCTCCTAGCAGCATTAAATGACAACACTTCAAATGAATTTGTGCTCAAATATATACACAAAAACTTCACAGAAGATATACAATGTCTTATGTTTCCACCAGATTTTGACGAACGCCAATACTATACGGACGTCAATAATAAATTACAAGAGATACGGAAACAGTTATTACCGGCAGCGTGTGCCCGAGGAGATACAGACATCGTATCTTTACTGCTTCATCGTGATGCAGATCCATATATGAGAGGAGATCAGGCAAGATAAAAAACATATTTAAAGAATTGTAGGCCTAAATTTTAAAAGCTTTTGAATGTGGGTAAAGCGTATTGGCTACACTGAATGAGTGTTAGTAAGATACACGTCGTCCCAGTGCACCAAATAGGGGGTAATGTATTAATAGGAGTAAGCTACCTCGCTAGTAAGTATGCCCTAACTGCAGTATTAATTACAAGTGATGTAATTTTGAGAGCAAAGCTGGAGAGTAGGATCGGAATAGAAACTAGCGAGATACATTTTTATATATTCGATTATCCTTAAATGATACATAATATTTTGTTTAATTGCATGATGATAATGTCCCAGGGGACTCCATTGGAAATGGCTACTAGAAGAGGCAATGTCGATATAGTCGACTTATTGGTCGCCTTTCAAAAAGGTAAATTATATACCATGTACAGGGTGTCCCAAAAGTCTATGCACGACTGAAAATATGAATACATATTTAGAAAGAGGAGATGTGGGAAATAATTTTGATACCAAACATTGGAGTAACATCTGTTTGCCATCTGTAATGCCACCCTAGAGGTAAAATGTGTTTTTACTGCAAAAATGTAATTTTATACTTCGGAGGAATAAAGTTCATAAATACATACCTATTGAGATTAACCAGAAACGGATAAAGTTGGTTACACGGAAAGTGATCCTTCAATTGTAATATTTAATTTTTGTACATTACAGTGATCCCATCATAATAACAAACTATATCTGTCCACTGCTTTAATGTTTTGCTTGATCTGAATCTTGTACGGAATATTCTTCAAGTCCTTACGCAAAGATTCTGTGAACAGTTGATCTCTTAATCTCGTTTTCTGCGGAAAGTCGGCGAATAGATATTTTTGGACTTTTGGCTACTGCATGTCTTATGACATCAATGTGACTTGTTGATCTACTAGTCTTTCTACCACATTGAGATAAATCCTGCACAGTTCTTGTTTTCAAAAAATCATCCACCAACTTCAGAATGGATATTCTTCCTGGTGCGCGTTTCACTTTGAAATGTTTTCTGAACTTTGGTTGTGTAGGTTTTGAACAAGACTTTTCCAGCTGTACAATGTTGTCTACTACGCCTATTTTATGTTTGTCAGCACTTTCCCGTTATAAACTCAAGTGGCATGACACATTTTACACTCACCAACACTTAATAGAATTTACTATTTTTGTACAATGCAGACCTCCTGGAAAATGAAGAACAGCTTCAATCGTGTCTATTTCTTGCATGTCGTTTTGGACATCCCAAATTGGTAGACTACTGGATAAAGCAACTCAAGGTCAACATACATCCAAATACATTTTCCGACTTGAACTTTGCTGATAGATATCATCCAATGTGTGCAGCACGTGAAGGTGAGTTTAGTTTTACAGATAAGGACATGGTTTATTAGTATTATTTGCAAAGTTAGACGACGGCAGTCGGTGCTCAAATACATTATGCTAGGAACTTTTCTCTTTCGTCATCTTGGCTCATGTAAGCACTACCCACATGTTGTCCTGCTATATGTAGGCTGCGCGCCAAACAATTTTGGACCAATTTTGTATGTTAACAAAGCAAAATTTAGATATGTTATATATGAGTTACTAGTCTAATACATACATCCCATCATTAAAATTATATTTGTATCATATATTTAGGTTGATATCATCCCATTTTATGGAATTTGACAATTTTTTAAGCTACTTTACGAAGGATTTTGGGGGCCATTTGGGATTTTTGTTAAAAACTATGTTAACAAAGCAAAAATACTGGATATAAGTAACTAGCGGTTTAACACATACATCCCATCATTAAAATTAAATTGTCATCATACATTTCGGTTGATATTATGCTATTTTATGGCATTTTTACCACTTTTGACCGTTTTTGTCCATTCATTTGGCGGCCATTTTGGTTTACTATTTATGAGTTTCTAGTGGTCTAACACATACATGTCATTGTTGAAACTATACTCTGATCATACATGTTGGTTTATATATGCCAGTATATGGAATTTTACCATTTTGTGGTGGCCATGTCGAAGGAAGGCTTCATTAAAAAAACCACCTAAATATCTGCAAGCAACTAACTGATTTTGAAATTGCAAGGAAGCTAACATTCTATTTTGTGTCTTACAAAAAATGCGTTTAACAGAGGACCGTAACTCAGACCGTATAATTTGTGAACCTAATATAGCAATTATCAAAACACAATCGGCCGAGTAGCTGAAGAATAGCGCTACCTCGCTACAGTGCAACTTACCATAAATGCCCGTTTTAACCAACATCACTTACATGACAGTAACAACAACACTTTTCTTCCAATTAAGTCAAGTTTGAAGACACATGACATCAAAGCCTCAACGCAAATTTGTATTACAACTATTTTGCTAATTAAGCTCATTTGCATATGTTATGCATATCTAATTAGCATCTAGTCAAAAACACATTTGACTTTTTATCTAAAGATGTGTACATCATGGAAGCCTGGGAATAAGATACAATGTGCATATTCTTAATTCCGACATATTTGTATGAGCAAATTAAAACATTTCTTTGTATTTTTCTCTTTATTTAAATAATTTGCATAATTAAGTACCTATATTCGAGACTTAATTTGAACATAACCATACCTTTAATATGGGTTTGAATTCAAAGCGTAAGACATACACAACAAAATGGTATGAGAACAATTTATGATTTTGTTTTTGTTTTTAAACTGCACATATTTAAGCAATGAGTATGCATTCTACACCCCTTCTTAGCTTTATTTGTATGCAAACAAATGATTAACCAGGCATAACCACAGGGAACGTGTATTTGAATCTACCGCGTTAGCGTGCTGTGTGCAGTCATGCACAGTGATACATACAAGGGGTGTGTGTGGTTTCATAGACCAGCTCCCTAGTATGTGCTTCTTGACATCTCTTTAGGTCTTTATGAATTGGAGATGTGTACTCAGCTGTGAAATCAAGGTCGGTTAAAAGCTAGCTTCTAGTTGGCTGGGCCATATACAGTTCTGAATGGTGGGTACTAGAAGCAAAGACCAATTACAAAGGAGGTTTAATAGAAATTTATAACAACATTAAAACTCACGTACAGAGAGTAAATTATTTATTTGAACTTGAGTCATTTTAAAGCATTTTGATCACATACTGAATTGGTTTATTTTCATTTTTCATGGACCAAAAGGAGGTGGTGTATAACCAATTGAAACAAAGGGCGTTTATGGTAAGTTGCACTGTAGTAACTGAGGCGTAACCCAAAATTGTGTGAGCACCAAACCGGGGTAAGCTACAGGCTAGTAACTTGCGGGTAATTTACGCTAAATCTTATATCTCACCCGACCCAAGAGTAAGTTGAAGCATAACAGTTTATGCTGTAACTAAACGATAATTTCTTATTTGCCCGATGGACGATTACATAGATATGATGATCAGTGGGAGAATTTTATCATGCAATTTATTATCAACTTGTGTATAATATTTATACTCAATGATACATCTAAGATCAATTTATTATTATAAAATATTCTAAAACTATCCACAATCATGTATACACAGTTGTTCAAACAATCAAGCATCCAATCAATCAATCAATCTACCAATAATTATTTAATAATTATTTAATTAGTTCATTAAATAACATGAAATCAAATAAATAAACGGATTCACAAATAAATGTGCCTATTGAATGAATATTATAAATAAAGTAAATATGAATACAAAATAATAATACATAGGCCTACACAATTAATAAATCGATAGAAATTGACATATATGATTTCATTAAAGTCACCATCACTTTTTGAAGAAGAAAAAAAGAGAGAAAAAAGAAATGGGAATCACGGGAATCGAACCTGTGATCTACGTTTATAAAAGCCAGGATCACAGTAGCACACCACAGAGATTTGACGCTAGAATAATTTAACCATTGATCCATGGTTCAATGCACGCATCAAGGTCAAATGGTCGTTTCAAATGGTGCACAATTATTTTGGATTCACCCTGTATAGTGTGTTGCCCATTAACGCACACAACTCGCACGTCAAAGGTCATCCTCGTACAAGAACAGTATTGTTTCCTAATTACTATTTGACCACACTAACGAATAAAACAAACAACTACTTGAATGTTTATTTTTAATTATAAATTGCTTGCATTTTCAAGTAGCAAATCAGCTTTACGCCTCTCCCTCCTCCCTCTTTACCCAACAGAGGGTATGATGATTCAGAGAAAAAAATGATCCATCAGAATAAAGTTACATTTGATTAAATGGGATATGACGTGTTACTATGTCTTTTTGTAATTGTATAGGACGACATGCAGAAATAATAAAGAAGCTACTGAGGGAAGAATGGGTTAAGGAAGATACTCGAGAATATCGGGATCAGGTACAGTACAACGATTATTCGAACTTTCCATTTTTTTAAAGAACATTTTGGGAACATGTTTGTAATTATTTTGCAAATGTGTTATTTTTTTATTTTTCGAATTTTAATTTGAAATCTTGAAATTGTTTTGATTTTGTTCTTGAGAATTTCGAACAAACATTTCCCGAATGTTTTAGGAAAATACACCCAACCGACCGACCCTACCTGAGAGGTCCGTTTGCCCGTAGAACAGGGTTTTTTTTCGTCACATAATGTAGTTGTAAAGAAAAAGCTAGCAGGCCTTTACGAGTAAATGTCGCGTTTATTCTATAGCTGTTTACTCAGTTCAAAAGGTGTGGGAGAGGTATGCGGGGTTTATTTCCCCGAGCGTAAAAGTAATCCAAGCGTACACGCGATTTTCCGGTGGCATACGCATGCGTAATGCGCCCACGCTCTTCTGTAATATTTCGCTGCTGTAATGAGGCTCTGCTAATTTAGAACTGAATAAACTATAGACTTGTATTACAATAACTCGAAAGAAATATTACGCATCACCCATAAAGCACGTATACAATCTCGATGTATCTCATAGCATTTGTATTTATTCATGTATTTTGTTTATGTGCATTATTTTCTTGATCCCATTCCCACTGTACGGCATTCCCACCGTACGGATTTCGCAGCGACGCCTAATACAATCATTATCATATGAACGCTGCCTCTAAATCACTGTAGGCCCTTTCGTTATCACTTGTAATGAGTGCTGTTCACATAAAAATAATGGCCGAGGTGTCATACGCATCTATTAAAGTAGCCAAAGGCTCATTAGAGAGTATCCACTTTACTATTGTGTGCCCATAATAAAAGGTACTTGGTCCCGTAGTACTCGTTGTTAAGATCAATTCAATGCACGACCTTCAATACAAGTGTTACTGTACAAAGAATGATACATTTGGCGGGATATTTAAACGAGTATCCATCAGCAAGTGGGTTGGTCACCTATTTAGATATCTATGGTGGTACCGTATTGGACTTTTTATTTAAACTCTGAAACAGAGTCCGATTCCAGCAAATATGGCCGACACATGGATGGTCTCTATTGGTTAATATGCATATGGTGTTCTAGTAAATGCGTTAACAGAATACTTTATACTTAGGGTCCAGTATGTCGGTTATATTTATACCGACGATGTGGATGATGATACGAGATCATTATTCGTGAAATAAAGTAATGTTGTATTGCACTTGTAACCGTTTCAGTAAATCGATTGACCAAGTAGGCCTACGTCCATTTGATGAGGGTATTTTCACTGCAAAACTGTTTTAGTTTACACCCAAAGAGCCTATTGTACATTCTGTTATAATTGCAGTTACCATTTCAATATGAAATCCCTGACAACGTACAGGGTGAGTCCAAAAAAAAGTGTACTCAATTTTCAGAATTCTGTGCATAAATTGAATACATTTTTTATTGGGGCAGACGGGTTATCTCATTAGCTTTCTAAAGAATTTTAGTTGGTTGAAATTGGTTGTGGTAAACATATTTTATGCTCATTTGCGGAAAAGTCAACACTTTATAAACCGAACAAGATTTGCGATATTTTCTGTTATACGATCTATTGAATTCCACTATTGAAAACGGCCCATATTCTACTCGAGATGAGTTCGACTATCACAAAAGCTAAATATGTTGTTGTTGTTGCTAAATTCGTGTAATAATGACATTATTTTGTCATTATTTCGCATTTAATGTTTGAACAAATAACTGAGAATGTTTCAACTGTCTTCATTAGTTAACTATTGTGTACCATACATAAATCCACTTGTTCATTAATATGAAGCATTATTGAGTGAAATATTCAATATTGTGTTCGGTTTCAAAATGCAGTAACTTTACCAAAATAGTCACATACATTGGTTGCCTTCATATTCTGATAATAAATATTTTTAATAATTATTTTACTTTGAGTACACTTTTTTTGACTCACCCTGCATACCTAGGTTTTCAGAAAGAAATATCATATCTCATGTATTTGTTAAATCAAATGTGTCTTAATGGTGCTTGTATACAGTCACAGAATTCTGCCACCGAATCTGGACACATAAGGAAAGAGGCAAAATGGAGCAACCGAAATCTCCTCACTGTTGATCCCGGATGCCTTCGGCTTCGAAATCCGAGTGATGTCCTTACCAGCATAGATTTATCGGATAATAAGGATCTTTGCGACATTCCTGGGGATTTGCTATGGGGTCTGCCAACTCTGGAGACGTTAAGATTGTCCCGCTGCAAGTTGACTGAGATTCCAAATATAGAATCCGATCACCATATTGATAATCTGAGGTATTCATGCAATATATTTTACGAGGATGTAATTTTTATAGTTTAAGGTATAACAAGTACATGTACATATTTCAACAAGTCGAAACATTATTGATGCTCTATCTTTTAAGACTTACGTACAGGGTGAGTAAAAACCTGTACTCAAAGTAAAATAAATATGTCTCAGCAACGAATCACAGCATTTCTCATTATACCGTTATTCAGTTATTTTGGTAAAGTAACTGCTTTTTTTAAAACCCGACACAATATTGAGTATTGCACTCGATGACGCATGATATTGATAAATAAGTGGTTACATGCATGAGACACAATAGCTAAATAATAAACAAGAGGCAAACCAATTTTAGATGAAAACAATCCTCGGAAACCATCATAATTTGTGTTAAACCTAAACTCATTTGAGATTAAATCTAAGACTTGATTTTCAGTTATGTAAATTTATTTTAAAAAAATGACAAAATACATTAACATTTTATTGATCAAATCTCAAGCTGGATTTAGAGCGATTTGAATTGGCTGCTGTACGTCAAAGGGAAGTCATGAATAACGAATTTAGCAGTGTGCTCCCTGCTAACACAGGCTGTGTTAAGTTATGGGCGCACACAACTAATTCAGTTTAGAAATCCACTTCCGGCCAAAAATTAAGTACAGCAATATATAGTTCCTATCAAGCACAAAAGTGTGCGAGATCGACACATTAGCTGGTGTTGTCCTCTCGAATGTTGCATTTATGTGTTGTGTGAAATATGTACGTAAAGTTTGTAAAAGACGGGATGATTTGAGCTTTACTATAATTCTATCCGCCGATTTACCGTCACCGTGCATCCCAGCCTGAGGACTGACAATTAGGTGATGGAATTAATACTTTCCGATTCAGCGGCATTTACTGAAAATGTAATCAGCTAACTTGCCTTGATATTCATATAAATTATGTTATATATAAGCATTTAAAGCATCAGATTGCAAATTCACATACAAATTGATCGAAGGATTTTTGAAATAGAGCGGTTTTAATAGGCCGACATGTGTGTGTTAAAGGCATAGTATGTGATCTTTTCCAGAGAGCGCCCTCTATTCATGAATTTTTTTTAGAAAGTAGATTTTCTTGCAAATTTACATTTCTGATCATAAATCGTACATACATTCCAAGTTACAGAGCAATACGATTTCCAATTACCTCAAAATCATGGTTTTAGAGTGAATTTAGAGTGAAAATATAAACTGTTGTGTTAACCCGACAGTTTATTTTCACTCTAAAACCATGATTATGAAGTAATTAAGAATCGTATCGCCCTGTAACTTGGAATGTATGTACGATTTATGATCAGAAATGTAAATATGCAAGAAAATCTGCTTTCAATTTTTTTTTGATGTTGAGGGCGTTCCCTGGAAAGATCACATAATATACATTTAAGCCTATGGGGAGCGAATTAGTTTCGGGCTCCCAATCAATCCCGGCGCAGGACAAATATTTATGCCAATATACGGTAATTAAAGTTTTGTCTAGAATTTGACAACATTTTGTTACTTATACATAGACCTACTATTACCAGTAGTGTCACACTTTTACAGAAGCATGAAATGAAGCTTTCGATAGAATACGAGAGTTAGGTACAGTAATTTAAACTAATTTATAATAAGCTTATCCATTGATTCATAATCTGATCTGAATTCTGATAGTGATATCATCTCTTTGAGACTGAATAATAAATGTATCGGTTATTCAATGTATCAAACGACACATACAGTTTGGAATGCAGCAGTGAGCCTAATAAACCATCTCTAGGATTTTGAATTGGAAGTAAAATAAGCATTTTGATGATAGAAATTATTCATCATTGAGGAGACTTACTTGCATGACTTGAGAATGTGTATCTTAATTGTGTTTTTGTCTTCCCAAGAGCCAAAAAGGGCCAATATTATTTGGTGGTGGGCATGCATGGAACATCCTTATTTATGACTAGACTAGATGGATGCTGTCACAATCATCAGCCATGTCATACTATCACATTCTTCCAATTTAATGGTTTTAGGCTGATGGTACATTCCCCTGTACCTCAGTACAGTCACCACAAACAAGTATGGACAAGTTTTCATGATAAAAACAGGGCCAATATAGCACGCAATATGATGTAGGGCACAATATCTTTGGAACGAATTGAGCGATTGGAACGACATTTTCAGCGTCGGGTCGATTCCACAAATTGTCGATTCAGGTCGGTTTGCTGAAAATGTGTGACGTCGCTTTTCAGATTACCGTGACAACCAATAGTGACAAAATGACAAAATGAATATCGGACGATACTGGCACATATAAAATATGCCAGTATCGGGCGATACTGGAACACAATCATGTACTAGTATCGTTCAATACTGGGCCATGCGCCCAGTATCGACCGCGTATTTGCCGAGACTGGAACAGCAAAATCGTACCAGTATCGAGCGATACTGGCAACCATTAGTATTATGATCCAATAATGAACTATACTGGTCTGGAACCTAAAGTACACTTTATCGACATTCGCACCTTGTCTGACCTACTTTCAATAGAGTTGGTGCGTCTAATTTATATAATTAATTGAAATCAAATACATATATATGGTCAACTCTCATGAAAATAGTGCAAATGAGATTTCAGAAGTTGAAGAAAAAAATTGTCTCCAATTTTATTTATTACACTATTTTTTAATAGTAGACATGTACTGGATACTAGATTAAAAATTTTGTGAACAACACTCATTGCATTTTTGTACAATATAACGTTGAAGTTATATTATAATATCACTTGTTTGCAGCTTTTGCTCCATGTTTATTACGTTATATACTTCCTATCAGCTCTAAATCAGAACGAGTTTACAAACTGTGATGCCAAAAACACAAAATCATAGTTACGAAAGCATACTTCTACCAATTACAGCGAACAAAATGCAATGTAATTTTGTAAATTGCAAGTATTATGAATTGTTTTTGGTCTTCACATCACTGTTTGAACCTCAGCTTTAAAACTAAAAAAATGCACGGTTTTCCAAAATGAATATCTTTGTGCAAAGTATAAAATATATCTTTAATCGTATCTTTTTCCAAGCGTTATAATGTGTTTTTAAAAGTTAGCTCAGAAACAATAAATATTATGCTTTACCAAAAACGCTGGCATTGGTATTCGGACTTTATGGGGTGGGTAACGTAATAAACATATACAAACACATGTAAACAAATATATTCAACATCGACCAAGTCAGTTTATTTTGTACACAGACATATCTTGTAAATGGTATTTTAGTAAAAGTTAGGTTGCCTAAAGTCCACTAAAAGACAGTTCTATATATTGTCGACTTGCTCTTTTGATGTCGGGTAAATATGGTGAATAACGTAATAAACATGGTCACTAAATCGACAGATGTAACATGGCACTTTACAGATATGTTGTTAGACCATGACATTATTACCTTTATGTAAATTTTAATAGCACTAAATATTGAATAGCCTTTTATCTCTTAAAATTAGTAAGATATTGATTTGTTTTATTTAAAATGATGGTAGTAGAATTGTTAATAAGATTGTACTCTGATGACCTTTTTGTCTCCACTGTTGCATTTGGTTCTGCCGGTATCGCCATTGGTTTTTTGCACTGTGTGGCACATATTTCTGTTTAATAAAGATAACAAAAACAAAACAAAGTTAATGACATATATTGCAGCTGTTTCAGCTAGGTATACCGTATTTATTCACACAATTATACGAATTGGTTTATTACGTTATCCAATATCCATAGAACTATGCATCATTGAAGCATGCAAACAAATGAGATTGTGTCAGTATGTGAGACAATATGTATGTACACTAAGTTAACATTCATAAACACATAATAAATGTTGAATCACTATGAACAGGGTGCAATTATATTTATCAAATGATGGAAAGTTTATTACGTTGTCCATTATAAGGTGGTTTCAGTCCTCACATAGAATAGTCCACATATTACAATTATAACATTGGATACAATGTATGATACTCAAGTACATCAATCATGAAAGTTACTGAATTGACGCCAACATTGACATGAGACTAGACAATGAGGTTGGTTACGTTATCCCGTTTATTACGTTATTGGCAACTGCAACAGTGCCTAATGCTGGCTTATAACGTATATACAAAGCAATCAATGAAGATGTTAACGATACCTACTGCATTTCTTCACATTATTAACCCCATTCTGATATCATAGGTCCATTTTCAATGTGCTTAAGAGATCTATAATGACTTCAACTGTCATTCAGCTTAATGTTCATATTACTTACAAGAAAAAATGAGGAATTCTTACCATTCGTCGTGGTTTTTTTGCATTGTACTTTCATCGAGTATCCCCCATGCATGCCTGCGAAAAGGGCCTGCCACGTATCTTTGTTTAATACAGTCGTAGAGAGCAGCTGTCTCTCTGTCGATTTATTCGACAACGTAATAAACGATAACGTAGTAAACGTTTTTCGTATTCAAAGTACCATGTAGACGATCTGGAAAGAGCTAGCGAATGTTCCAAGTAACCACATAGTCTATGTATATGTATCAAATTGGTTTTTAACCAAAAGTGTGTTTTGATACATAGTTCGGGAGAAATCTCAACAACGTAATAAACATCCTTAACAAGGTCGCATGCTTTGCAGCATTTTGATTTCTTCTCAAGGTCAGACATGCTGCTATAGATTTTTGATAATATTATTTTCCAACACCCATGTTCTTTTAGATTCAGAATATGTACATTTAAATGTTTAAATGTTAATTTTGAACAATGTTGATCCTCAATATGTCGCAGGTAACGTAATAAACATCAACATCTCGGACAACATATATGAAACTGAAACAGGTAAACATCGTAAAAGATGTGCATTTTTTTTCTATCCATGGAATATCGCTATATGTTCCCTACAAATTATGACATATCTTGTAGAAAATGGTGCCCTATTTGTATTGTAATTAATAAAGGCAAAATATACATTTATGCTGCGGACATGGAAATTTCGCTAATTTGGGGTATATGAGGGCATTTTTGGGGGTGAAAACACGTTCAGAAGTATATCAAAGTATATAGATCCAAGTAAAAAACATCAATATCTATCTAGAAAAGAAGTTTTTCAAGCAAGAAAACATTGCATAACACAGAAATGGACCAAAGACATCAAAAAGTTCATTTTGCACTGTTTTCATGAGAGTTAACCATATAGTGAAATCTTGTCTCTGAAAATTTAAAACAGTATACTTATTACGATAAGCTACTGCAAGATGGCTGCTTATAAAAAAAACCAGACAAACCCTTTAATTGTATCACACACCCCGCTTACGAGATAACATATTTCTTTTTAATTTTAATTATGTCGAGGGAAAGGAACAACTTCTGATTCCACCCTCCTTTGTTATTTCGTTGATAGTCCGGGAGCCCAGAAGGTCAGCTGAGAAGGTAGACAGGTTTGATGATCTGATTAGTTTAGTTAGGTGCCATTCGAGCCAAGAGTCAATATTTTGTATTGCTGCCCATGCCGTGTTGCATCCTGTACGGGTGGCCGCTACCAAAGGTCAAAGGTCATATGGGTCAAAATGATTAGTTTTCGAGGTATAGGGCAAAATAGGTGAAAGTTCCAACTTTTGCCTCGAATTCTTTGTACAGGGGTAAAATTCTCAAAACGCTCTGATTTTAATGAACATGGTCTCAAATTGTTAAGATGGATGCCACGAGCCATAAAAATAATAGTTTGCTATATATATTTACAAGTTAAGCATCTATGAATTCCATTAGGTCAAAGGTCATGAAGCTATACCGCTAATGTGTGCTGACCTATTGACTCTAATAGATGCTCAACTTTTAACTTACATTTTGACACCTATATGATAGTGGCCCTCCGTACAGAATGCGACACGGCACAAATATAACATATTGACTCTTGGCACCCAACTAACTAATCAGATCATCATACCTTTTGTACCATTTCAGCTGATTAAACCTTCAGGGATCCTGGACTACAAGTACCCCTTTTTTCTTATTGCAAACAAAATGCTTCTATTTAACATTTCTTTCAGACTTCGCTCACTAGATTTGTCGGAGAACAATCTCGAAGAAATCCGTATGGATATCTTCATGATTCCCAGTCTAACCCGTTTACAGCTACAGCACAATACTATGCATACCATTGATGGAATCTCTTCGTCACTTGTTTTGGATTCGAAAACTGGTAATAAGAATCTGTACTATGATGACAGACAAATGCAATTAATGATGTATGAAAAATATGCAGTAAAGGCCTATGTGTTTTAAGCAAAAACATAATAACCCGAGATGAAATCACTAATCATCCTAAAAAGAATACACTGGCCAGCACGTATGTGCGCAGTACTTATATTAACTAAATTCAATATACAGCGTGTCCCACAAAACTTGGTCTAAAATCTGCAGAGCTTGTAACTAAAAAAAGAGAAATTGTAGTTTTTGTATTTAAGGATCTTAAGGTAAATTAACCGGTACTTAATTGGTGAAAATGTGAGACCAGTCAAATTGCAACTTTCTGAAATACAAAGTTTTGAAGAAGGCGTGTATAAATTCCGGCTTTTTTTCTTCAATTTAGCAATAAACCACCTTATGCCTTGCATCTGCGTTGAGTGCAAGTTTTCCCTGCATCATGTGTATGCTGTTTATTCTCCCATTACATTCCAGTTGGCTGGAAGGTTTGAGACCAAGTTTGATAGGTTGAACTGGCCATGACGCTAGTATTAGCAGTCACTGGTATTAGTAAGTTCCACCCAACCGCATGCTGGGGGACCTTGAGTATGGCAGCGGTGGAACTAGAAACAAGCCTGAGGGGCTGCAGTATTGCCACATGACTTTCCACACGTGGTGATTTCCCGCCCGATTTGAGCTAGTTTTAAAACTAAAATCTGCTCTTTGGATAATATAATGTGATTTTTTTTCTCTCGAAATTTGAACATTTGTTTTTATAAAATATGATATAGCACTAGTTTTTATGACAAATTGAAATTAAAAGTTGGAATTTGTTATCGCAAGAACATTTTCAAAAGTAGTATAAAGAGCTTCTAGTTACACCAACACTAAAGAGCCTTGAGCTATGCTTAGGATAGCGGTGGAAATGGTAGCACGCATGCTGGCAAGACACAGTTGGTGTAAAATAAATCAGATAAATGGTGTAGGAGGGGATAATTTATTACCCTGGATGTCATCAAAGACGTGGTCAAGAAAGTTGAATTTTATACAGGGCACGGAACCGTAATGCCGAAAGATATTGTTTGGTAGAAAAGAGTTAAACTATAGGTATTTTGGATTAATATTCAGCAACTATTACCGTAATACCATGCCTGGAAATAGCACCCGCCCACCTGTTCATAGCGGGTAATTTTGGTGTCGAGAAAAGTATCCCGGTGACCGACTGGCGGGTAAACAATTTCAAACACACGGTGTAAGTGTGAGAATTACACTGACTGTTGGATTTTTTGTCGGCCAGGTATTTTTGTGAGTTACCTGCCCGATATCCACTGGCTGGTTGAAAAAATCTTAAGTTCCAGCCCTGCCTCTAATTCCTTTGATGAGATGACTGACTTAACGGCTGGTTTCCAATTTCGAAGAAATGGTTCTTGAACTGCTTCATAGATGGCAGTGTCTTAGAAGGCGATTTTTCATTTTTCTGACAAAAATCATAGGTATTTACACTTTTTATCCCCTCATGACGAAGATGTTCCCGAGTAAGTCATTGTTATAAAGTCAACAGCAACAGTTTGATGACTTAAGTACGATGCGCAAATGCAACGCATAAACGGTTCATGAGCAAAATAGAGAAGAAAAAAAACACAGGTTCTGACCACCACAGCTAAAATAAGCCTTTTCCATGATAACAAAAAATGGCGCGTATTTTTTTCCGTAAAGCGGAGTAAAACAAACCCGTGTGCCGACTGTGGTTGGAATAGGTCGATCAGTTTTCGAGCTATTCGAAAATGATAGTCGCCCCGCCCAAAAACAAAAACAATATACTCAGTATTAACTTTCAGTTAATAGTGGAGTATAATAATCTGGATTTATATAGCGCCTTTCCAAGATTGATCAGAGCGCTGTAATTTCGCAACCAATGGTGAATCACTAGAATCAGATCGCATCAACTAGGGTGCAGCCTATTCAAGCGCAAACCTATCCGCACTTATTGTAACATCCACCGTGTGCGCAAAGTGTATTGATTTTCTAATTTTTCGAGAAACAAAAATACGCATGTATTGACTTAGTTCATATGCGACACTATACAAATCAAAATTCAAAACGAATAAAAACGAACAAAAACAAGTTTACAACTTTGCTAACTCCCGCGGTGAAAATGGGCGAACCCGCGCTTCCTAAACAACGAATCAAAACAAATCATGTGGTGCTATCATTCAACGGCGCACCCGCAGAGTGCACTTGACACTTGCAATGCACTCCGCGTATTTTAGTTTCTTACTTTATGATTGGTTCGACACTACTACTAAGAGTGTATAAATTAAATGTATTAAAAACCACAAACAGTTCTACTTAAAATAACACCTCCTTCAGATATCAATGACATAAAGTGGCGGTGTGAGAATTTAGACGATCTGAATATGGAGCACAACCTTCTGGAAAACATCCCACCAGGAATTATAGCAGCAAGTCGTTTACAAAAATGGAATGTAAGCAACAACCATCTCACAGCCTTGCCATCTTCTTGGACATGTCCACTGGTAACGTATATAAAAGTGTAATTGGTATCAAACATCTAAGCTATACACTAAAGGAGCAAATATCCTCTCCACAATAAGATATCGCATTCATACACACTTTCTAAGATCATGAAGATGATGCTATCAGTAAGCACACGTAACGAAAAAAGGAGTTAAAAGGCGTTTTTTTAATATATATATATATACGGTAGGATGTTTTTGATTTGTTTTGAACACTGCTATCGAAACCGGTCTGCCGTGTAAGGATGAATGGTGAGATGTGATTCATTTCGTACAAATTGTCACTGATGAGCATAATTATACTAGCACTGATATCCCACATAAAATCAATTTAGTGCAACTTGTCTCTCTTCTTGATCTCGATATTTTGGTCATCATAACTTTAACAGTATCCACTTTTTTTATGAATGAGGTCTCAAATTCCTGGGAATAAATTTGCTCGTCTAATGTAAATTTTAGATACTAATTACTGATTTTAATTAAGCTAACATTAATCAGTTGGTCAGTAACATTTTGTGTTATGTGTACATAAAATTATACTGTAGTTTTCCGTGTCGTATGCGTGTACGTACGCGGTTAATGAAGCCACCAAGGTGGTAAACTCAATTGACTTGATAGAAAATATTATGGATACAAAACCACATAATCAAAATATGCTCCTCTCTAAAATCCTTCGGTGTTATGCGCTTTCCTAATGCCGGTTGAACTGGTACGCGATAATTGTAGCTTCTAATTACAGCATTATTCGTTTTCGACAGAAATCTCTACATGCCCAACATAACCGTCTGTCAGTGCTTCCGGATTTGTCAAAATGGAGACGGACTCTCAACACATTGGATTTATCGAGCAACAACTTCAGCCTTTTTCCTTTATCAGCTTGCAAACTGTTTGCTTTGGAGAATCTCAACTTATCTTACAACCAAATCAGGAAATTGCCAGATGAACGGGATTGGAATACCTACAGGCTGCGCATACTCAATCTATCCAATAACCAACTCATGTTCTTCAGTAGTGAGGTGAATGAAATGTGAGTGTTCGTTTCTACTGAAAATGATCTTGATATAGTAGCCTTTTTATTAACATCTTTATAAAAATCGGTTGTGATATGTGCTAATTGAGTCATCCGACCACTGTCAATATTCTCAATCACGCATTTTGAAAAGGTTAAGCAAGTTTAAACTAGCTCCCATAAAAATCAGTGATATTTATAAATTAATAAATAATCATAATAATAATAATAAAAAAGGTATAAATGTTATTGTCATCGCAGCCAACCGGCTGGATTGCCACAACATTACAAATTAAATACATTATTAAACAATGCAACGTCCAGGCAGCAGCTAAATCAGCGTCAGGTTGCGACATAAACAAACATGAACAAACATACAACACCTTTATAGTAACCCCCTTATAGGCAAAGTAGACTAAGTGCCTTGCCCAAGGACACACACACATTGGCACCAGCGGGGCTAGAACTCACAACCTTATGATTACGAGTCCTGCGCTATTCCACTGGACCACACGTGCTCTACAAAACAATTATATAACCCGGTTTTTGATCAACATGGCAATATTATACCCCCCTTGGAACCATGAAGACGGGGAAGGTCGGTTTTCCTTCCGCCCTTAATAGTGGTACGACTCTAGTTTTGCTCTTTCACATGGTACCGATTAAGTAGCGTAACCAGAGGGGGTGGGGCGAGGTGGCGATCGCCTCCAGTATTGACTGGCTGTCGGTTGAGATTGGCACTGTTGGTTCATTCAAGAGGAATCATGGAATTATGATGGTCAAAAGTACACAGACGGATAGATTTTCGCGCGCTCGCGCGCATTTCCATAAAAAATAGTTGTTGGTAGAAGCTTGTTTAAAGCAGAAATGTACCTCAATCATAGCACACGTAAATGTAAAGTCGAAAATGTTCGCGCGACACGCGCGCATTTTTTTCGTCGGCAAAATCTTGTCGGTTTACTTTCATTTCATGCCCCCCCCCCATATGATAAACCTAGTAATGCCACTGTACCGATTTTCTCTCTCGAAAGGTTGCAGAAAGAAACCGTCGAGATAGCTAGACAAAGGGCATGGATACAGCTTACTGGTGGAGCATATGTTCCGAGGTGGCTACGAAATATCACGGCGGAAGAACTTGCTGTACAAAACAATTTACCTGTTGGTGTAGCCTCACGGTTGGTTACACTCGACCTTAGTAATAACCGAATACAAGCACTGCCGGAATCAATCTTTGAAATGAATCAGTTGCAAAGGTTACGCATTAATGGGTAAGTTGCATCTTTGTGTTAAAACAGTTAGCATACATTTACTTTGCAAGAGCTTTAATTTCCATTTGCCCGATACGGAATAAATATTGTCGAATTCTGCAACAAGTTATACATGCATCCCATCTAACAGTTTTGTGCGTATTCATTAGGATCAATCGCATTTCGTTATACACGTCGCTGTTAATATTCTTATATTTTGGAATTACACATTTTTCAAAGTTTCTGTACACAGTTTTGCCATACAAGGATTAGAATCATTTACCGCTCTAAAAACTAGACTGCGAGGATTTCATTGGGGTAGGCATTTGATCCTACATTAAATTGTTATTCCAAAAACACAATATTGTGTGATACAAAATTAATGCAATAGGAGCAACATGTAAGAGCCGTCAAGTGCATCATTTTGATGGCACTGGGCACATACGAGAAAAACACAGATGTCATTCAAAGTAAACAACATCCCGTTATGTAAAGGACACACATAGTTCCCTTGTCACGACTAATACATTTACTTGATACTTTATACTTGATACTTGTAATGGCCAACACTTAATAGAATCTGTGACTGCAGTGCTGTTTTGTTTAGTCTTGGTTTTCTTGTGCTGATGTAGATATGATATTATTGCTTTTTTGAAACATTCAGTCGAGGTTAAATCCCGGGGTTTAATTGGCTGTGTTTTCCGGTAGAGCGTTCCAGTCTTATATAGTTCTTGGTACACATGAGTGTTTGTAAGAGTCCTTGTGTGTGGAGATAGTGGAGTATGCCAGCAGATGAGAAAGTCGTGATTGTCGTTGGGCAGGCTGCAGGAGGCTCGGCAAGAGGTCGTCAATGGGCAGTGACAGATTACCGATTCTCGCTTGGTGGAAAATGGCGGGACGTCTGGTAGTTCTCATGATATCTAGGGAGTCTAGCTTGAGGTCTTTGACTATTTTGCAGCGCCCGGTGTACTGAAATACATGTAGAAGGTGTTACAGTGCAACAGGCCATAAACCACTCCAAAATAAATGTTCATATTTAGGCCATCATTTACATTTGTATGATCCAATCTTGGGACTTTCACAGAGTTCGTATTGTATCTACAAGCTTGTGATCTGCATCTAATTTGTCTACCGTTTTAAGTTGAAATAATCAAGACTTTGGAGTTGAACATGTTACGTAAGCACAAAAGTCATTTTTATGGTATTTTGAACGGCCTATGGATTTTCAATGTTACAGTAAAAATAAATGTATTGCACAAACATGAAATTATATGTTACAACAGAATTTTGATATGAAGACTGATTTAAAAACAAAAAATATTGGGGGGGAAAGTGAAAACATAGGTTTTTTTAGAAATACATGTACAAGTGATTATACTCACCACCATGCCATCTAGTACGTGTTTTCATACTTAAGGGAACATATCGTCAATTGGTATGCATTCCCTGTAAATTTCCAATGAACAATTTAAATTAACTAAACTGACAATTTATTACCAATTTTGAGACAAAAAGTGGATTGCTGATATGTTTTTTTAAACTGTAAATCTATCCTCTGGCAACTTGTCTTATTTCATTTTCAATAGTTTATGTTTCATGAAATCTCCTAATCTTTGCATTTTCCACCAATTGCTGCATTTTTACGAAAGTTTGGAGTGTTATGACATGTTGGAGCCTACAAGCGTTAAAGGAACCAGATGATGCTGATCACAGTTTCTTTAAAAATATGTATCGGTCTGAGCAAGAAGAAGAGATACTGCTGTGCGTAACAGATAAATTGTGACAGTTATTCAAAGATCTTACGCATGCATAGTAGTATCAGTGGCGTATCCAGAGGGGCTGCCCCCCCCCCCCCCATTAAAAAAAGAAGTAAAACAAAAAAGGAGGAAGAGTAGAAGGAGGAAGAGGAGAAGAAGGAGGAAGAGGATAACAAGGAGGAATGGTAGGGACATGAGGAATGGTAGGGACATATGCGGAGCAAAGTGTGTGTGTGGGGGGGGGGGGGGGGGGGGGTTACCGGGTCACGTCCTCATAATTTTAATATGAGTAACGTTATACTAGACCTTTTTAGTGTTAAAAATGCCAATGTTTGCGCGCTTTGCGCGTATTAGTTTCAATGTTTCATTTTTCAAGTTTAACAAGAGGGCTTCAGGAACGTTTTTTCTGGACCATTTTAGTTCAAAAACTGGGTTTTTTTTTGCTCGATTCGAGCTCACTTTCTTCAACAGGTTTCAACATTATAATGGGTCTCAAAACCCACCAAATATTCTAAATATTATGTGAGGACGCGCATTACCATATTAGTTAAAACGCAACAATTGTGCGCGCATATTTTCTACAGGTTTTTAAAATTATAATGGCCCTCAAACTGTAAGTGTTATAAATGACCATTTTTGCGCGCTTTGCGCGTATTAATTATAATATTTAATTATTTAAGCTTAACAAAGTGGCTTCAGGACAGTTTTCCATGACCTAGATTTTCAGAATCATAAAAAGATAACTCATAAACACTTTTAATTTGATCAAAAATTAGATTTATAAGTTGGCTGCTACAGTATATTGTAATAAGTCCCAAATAGTTGATAGCTGATTATCTCAACCCTCGAGGTATAGTCACTTGTTCAGGTTCAAAGATTTGTGCTTCGTATGTTTCACTTCAGTGGCGTAGCCAGAGGGGGCGCACTGTCGGTTCATTTGAAAAGAGGAATCATGGAATTATGATGGTCAAAAGTACACGGATGAAAAATGTTCGCGCGCTACGCGCGCATATGTGTTCTCAAAATGCAATACTCTGTGGTACAAGCTTGTTTAGAGCCCAAATGTACCTCAATCGTGCAAAAAATATGTGTAAAGTCGAAAAAATGCATATAAAAGTATACCTTTTTGGAAAGGAAATGGATCAGAAAATACAATTTTGGCGTTCATTTTAACCGAAAATGCAAAATGTTTTGACCCACATTTTTTCAACAAAACTACCCAAAATAATTTTGAGTAAAAAGGGCCTAAATCGCTAGATTATGATGTAAAGACACTATTAGGGAAGATTTTTTAACCTTATCTTATATTTTTTGAAATTTTGACCAAAAAGTGCCAAAAAAGTGATTCTTTCCCCAAAATTTCAAAAAATATTAGATCAGGTTAAAATAAAAAATAAAAATTGTCCATTAGTTAGTGTCTTGACATCATAATCTAGCGATTTGGACATTTTTACTGAACAGTATTTTTGTTAGCTTTGTTCAAAAATGTTTGCTCAAAAAATCAACATTTTCGGTCAGAATTTGGATTGTCTGACCCATTTCCTTTCCAAATATGTATACTTTTATATACATTTGAGTCATAGTTCAATAATTACAGCACTCACAACATTCAAAAAGTGACTTCCTTTGGTCCCCCTTTAAATGTTAAAATTTGTAATCCATTATTTGATAATCATTCTTATATCAACTGTGTATTTAGAAATTGCTTCATTACCCGTTTACCGGACAAATTAGGACGGCTCAGAAACTTGTGTATGTTAGACTTGTCAGATCTGAATATCCGAGAACCAAAAGAAATGGTGCAGATCCTAAGGGAGAGAGAAGGAGAAGGACAACGATTCAACACAGCAACTACAGCTGTAAAAGCTCTCAAAGAAAGACTTCTTAAGTACCAACCCTACAGAGGTGTAAAGCTGATGGTGATAGGACCGCATGTATGTACCTTAAGATAATACAGGGTGTCCCAATACAAATTGTGACGTTCCATTAAGTGATCGTAACTTCCTAAATACATGTTAGAGTAGAACAACTCAAACGACAAAATAAAGGCAAATTAGTTGGCTATAATTTGAAGAAAATCGCACAATGGAGCTTCTCTCCAATATTAAGATATATCAGAGTGGATTTTTACAATCATGGAAAGGAAGCAAACACATATTACGGCACCGCCGCCCACCCACAAAAACCCATAAAGATACAGACATCGACTACATAACAATGTAGAAATATTGTTAAAGGCAAAAAAGAAGAAGTTTGTGTTGCCCTCACAAGCCTAAAATGTTTAGTATTCCAAATCAACCATAATACGACAGCGCTAGCTGTTGTTGCGTTCGTCGCCTCTAACGCATGAGACACGGGTTCGAATATCATTAGAACGACATTCTAAGTTGTTTATAAACTGATTCAAACTAACACGTTGAGAAGAGACTACAGTTAACAGCGTCCAATCAAAAGCTTTTTTTCTATTAAAACTTCAAGTATTACTTCCATTTCTTTTTTCATATTTTGATAAACTTATATTTCTGCAGAAGAGTGGAAAGACTAATTTGTTAAAACATTTATTAGCTAATCAGTATGTGGCCAATGCACAAAAAGATGTTCAGGTACAGCTGCAATCGTGGAGAGGAACGAAGCCAAACCGTTTCTTAATGGTAAGCCCCTCATCATAACAAAGATATTATGCAAATATATTTTCACCCTGCAATCATAAAAAAAAAAATATATAGACCGGACCTGATTTCGGACAAGTAACTGAATAGTTTGCATAATACACATTGGAGCGTTTAGTTTTAAAGCTCCACCGACTGACAGTATATGAGTATTAGTATTATTAAGTATTTGGGATACCCATGCGTAGATTTATAATTAAAATAGTGTGTAAGTCTTAGCTTTACAGGTCAAAATTCAGTGTTTCTATAATTAGTTCATAACTATTTCTAAAACCCAAAACCTTGGTGTCTTTTGGGAACACCGTGTACCATACATACATTATATATACTGTGAATATGAATACTGTGAACATGAGCCGTTATAAATATTGGGGATGTTCTCGTTTTTATACGACAACAATAAAAAATGTGACTTACGATCACAAAGCCTTCATATTGCTATCAGTAGTCCGCTCGTACAATCAGATTAGCACATACATTTTTTCTACTTGATTCGAGTTTTACATGTTGCTAAATTAATTTACCCTATCTGAATTCCAGGTGATTTGTTAAGATTTTGATTTGGTTGATTTACCAGAGTTAGAAGGACCTAAAAACCAATAGACACAACAATAATTATGAATACTTTGATTACAGAAAGCTACATAGAAAATAATTGTTAACACTTTTATTTTAGACGTATTTTCAATAGAATGTTCAATCGAACCTTGTATCCATGGCTATACTTATTTTAACATTTTTGAACGCGGTGTTATGTCCTTATGATTCACAGGCTGATGACTCTGTAGATTTTACAATATGGGATGTGAAAGGGGGCGTAGAGGGCGCCAATTTCGGCCAATCACTTTTTACGCCCAACACTGTCTATGTCCTTGTGTGGAATGCTGAATATAACGAGGACAAAAGCCTTATATCCGAGATTCGAACATGGATGCTCAATGTCAAGGTAGGGGTTTATTTGTTTCTCTTTTCAGTTTTAGCTCTACACCGAAAGACTTGAACATTAGTAAATAGTTATAAAATAGATTCTCACGTCACTGATACTAAACCTTTTAAGAGTTTTGAGGAAAGGTGTAATTTATGGCCCGACCGCACGCTACTGGTACATGGTATCTGCCAGTATCGATCGATACTGGAATCTTTGTTCCAGTATCGATCGATACTGGAATCTTTGTTCCAGTATCGATCGATACTGATCTACCAGTATCGATCGATACTATCCTTTATTGTATCGATCGATACTGAGACACCCACGTGTGTTCCATGTCAACCGATACTTGAACGATTTATATATGCCAGTATTGCCAGCAAATGGAACGCTTTTATTCCAGTATCGCCCGATACGGCAATAAATTAAACGTTCCACATTACGATTCCATCGCTTCTGTCTTTTGAGCCAATGTGGAATATATTTGTTTATATAATTACAGGCCAAGATATTAGTAATTGCTCCGTGAACATGTGTCCCGAGTCCCAACTCTGTCTAGCCAATACAATCTTGCCACGTTATATTTAGCATTTAATATAGACCAATTGGGCTAATAATTGAAACTAAAATCTAATCTAGAAATGCTACATCGAGACTTTTCTCAAAATTTGAACATTTTATTTTATAAAATCTGAAATACTAAGCACTAATTTGTATAACAAATGGAAGTCCAAAGCTAGAAATTCTTCATACAACCTCGCTAAACATGCTACAACCTTACAATTTGGATGTTGGGCAAGTATACCCTGCACCAACGGCCGAAGCAGATTAATTTACTCCAAAGCTCCGTGGGGCAATCCACATGGTGTCGCAATAACTCAGATAGTTGGGAGAGTGAATTTGAAATTTATAACTGCGAAATGAAATTCTTTTACATTGGATCTATACGACCGAATTTGCTCGTTCGAAAACCATTTCTGGGTATATATTATGTCATTTATTCATATCTGTCCCTAAAATCATGAACATTTAACAAAATCTGCATTGATTATATTTCACAATGACCCCAACTCTAGTGAATGAATACCACTCAAAATTGAAATGCAAATTTCTCATCCAAATTATGTATAATTGTAGATGATACTAAAATTAATATCATGATGAATAGATGACAAAAACCTCCAAATAAGAGTTATTTTAGACGTATTTTTGCCCAAAAATTTCTTTGTTTGATGGTTTCCATGGTAAAAAGTAAGAGCCAAGGTACAACTGGCACAAAAAATCTCAAATTGTGCACCATGTTATAGAGAACATATTCGTGAAATCTCATGGTATAAATCTTAAAAATAGTTGATTTAGAGCAATTTTACTAAATCTCCTATATTTGAATGGCGGCCATTTCGAAATCCAAGATGGCCGCCGCACCATTGCTCGAAAAATGTTGTTTTCTGGCTTTTTGAAATTAGTGCATCAAAACACCCCTATATGCCAATTTGTATGCTTCCTGCCAGAAGTGAACATCTATTTCACATACACTCCACTATGAGTAATTCTATTGAGAGATAGATAGTGTGATCAATAAAAAGTATGAACCTTTGTTTTTTAAACAATGCACTTTTGGATTTCTAAGTATGACGTCATAGCATGGCATTACAAACATATTTTAGGCCAGGGGCACAAGCACAATTTTAATGGCAAACACAAGCATCCGATGGAAACAAGTAGTTCTAATGTTGGTTGATACTAGTACATGATCGTATATGGTACCTAAAGTACACGGTTTCCAGCTTTAATACATACGGAAAGATTCAAAACATGATAGTAAATATGTTACATTGTTTCTTATAGCTTCTAGCGCCAGGTTGCCGAATAATAGCAGTTGGCAGTCATCTAGATATGCTCCAGAAACCAGGGAAAGAGAACACTCTTAGGCACATTTTCGAAAAGGAAACACACTTACTCCACTTGATCGCTGACGAAGTACTGGTTGATTTATACAACAGAAATGGAAGAGGGATTTTGAATACCCGTCGTGAAAGCCTGTCTCACAAAAGGATAAAGAAATTGTCACAGTTGATTGTTGAATACGCCTTGACTATGACAAATTCATCGCAGGGGTCGCACGTCCGACTGATTGGACGCAAGGTATGTGTGATGATTTTGTTTCATTTTCTCATTTATGATTCTGATAGGGTTTATTGTTTATAGTCGAGATACATGACATTGATGAAGGTGCCCCACAAGTCTCGATACCTTTTAAAGCTTTACATCACCGGTAAAGTGATTCTCAGTAAACTGAAACCATGTTAGGATAGAAAACACTTGTAGAACTATTTACATTTCAATTAAAGAAGATGCTAAAGACTCACTTATGCCATCGCCATAGGACAAGTGATGCTGTTTAACACTGTGTTTTATAGTTATGTTGTTATCTTGTTTAAAGCGCTGTGGTACAATTGTTACACCTATATTAATTCTCATTGTTATATTATACTGAGTCATAAAAAACATACTTTGAAATGAAAGCAGAGATGTTTCCTGAAAATGACAGTACACTAATAAAGTAAGGTTCAAGCTTTCCAAGTTAAAGACTTGTAAATATCTTTCCCGAAATTCGAGCTGGGCCACATTGAGAGACTGGCACATATGCACCATAATAGTTTTGTTATGTATGGTATAATAAATAAATTTATGGTAGGCCTTAGTACTCTCTTAATGTAAACGAGTGAAAATGTCACTCGTTGTTTAGAGTGAAGTCATTGTCACTCGTAAAGAGTGATTTTTCACTCGGTGTCGAGTGACTTTTCACTCTGTGTCGAGTGACTTTTCACTCTGTGTCGAGTGACTTTTCACTCTGTGCGGTTGATGAGTTCAGAGTAAAATTATTGTCACTCTGTGGCGAGTGATCAGTTGTATCAGATTTAAATAAGGAGAGCCGGAACACAATCAAATAGAAAAATATGAGTCCAGAGTGAAATTATTGTCACTCGAAAAGAGTGGTTTTCACTCTGTGTCGAGTGACTTTTCACTCTGTGTCGAGTGACTTTTCACTCTGTGCGGTTGATGAGTTCAGAGTAAAATTATTGTCACTCTGTGGCGAGTGATCAGTTGTATCAGATTTAAATAAGGAGAGCCGGAACACAATCAAATAGAAAAATATTCAAAAACTCAAAATATTCTATATTTTATTAAATTTAAACATTATTGAAGTGATAATTAATGATGATATCAATGTTAGTTGTTTCTGCAGTAATTTGAAAGTCCAAATAATGATTCAATATAAATTGCATTAATGAAACGCGTAAAAACATCATCGATAAAAAACACCATTGAAAGTAGATTTAGATAATTTGAAAATTAAGCTTATGATCTCAACACAATGGTTTGACATACCTCGAATTTTCGACCGATCACATCGATCTTCATCTGGAGACTGGCAACCCAGATTTGGGGTCAGTGACCTTTCGGACACGTGATCCCAAAATCGGATCAAACACTCTTGGAAGCTTGTATCGGCCCCGTTGAGTGACGGCTGGTTTACTCGGATGTAGATGGCCTCCTTAACACCCCTATCAAAGTATTTTGGTTCACGGTCCAATATTTTGACTTGTTCCAAGTCTACGTGATGGCCCGGTGACTCGATGTGGATGTGTTGGGAGACCTCCGACGAGGTCGAGCTTGGGCGGCGGTGTTCAAGAAATCTAGTTTTTAGAGATCTTTCAGTCTCACCAATGTACGCTTCTTCGCATTGGCCCCTCCGGGTTTTCCCCTGGCAAGGGATATAATACACCGGCCCAGCTATCTCCTTTTTCTCGGTTTTGTCTTTGGGTGAGACAAGTAGCTGTCTTAGTGTCTGGGTGGGTTTGAAACAAACTCTTATCCCATACTGTCCAAACGTTCTGCGTAAGGCTTCAGACGTGCCCTTTACGTAGGGTAAGACTACTTGTCCTTTACTCTCAGTTGTTCCAGCCCCTTTGTTGGAGGTGGACTTAGTCAAACACCCAGTTAGGATAGCCACATTTCTTCAGCGCGTTATTAATATGCGACTTTTCTTCTTCCTTGTCCTGTTGTTCGGTGACGACGCTATCCGCTCTATGATGGAGGGTCTGAATAACGCCGAGTTTGTGTTGAATCGGATGATTTGAGTGAAAGTTCAGATATTGATCTGTATGAGTAGGTTTGCGATATATCTTGATTTTTAGACTACCGTCGTCCTGAATATTGGTGTTCGTGTCCAAAAATGCAAGTGCTTTGTCCTCTTCCCCTTCGGTAGTAAATTTAATGTCCGGATCACTGAATTGAGGTGGTTCGTGAATTCCTCCGCGTGCTATTTCTTGAGTTTTGTGTGAGTGTCATCAACATATCTATACCACCATAGCGGTGCGTGGGGGCAGTGGCAATGGCTCTTAGTTCAAGATCTTCCATGTACAGATTACACACTATGGGTGAAACAGGTGAACCCATCGCTGCACCATGTATTTGTTGGTAAAACACCCCATTGTATACGAAGTATGTACACTTTAAACATACCTCAAGCAATTTGGTGATATGCTTTGCCGACAACTTGGTCCGTTCACTAAGAGTGCTATCCTGTTCAAGACGCGATTTGATTATTGCCAAAACTTTGTCAACAGGCACTGAAGTAAAAAGAGCAGAGACGTCGTAAGATCTGAGTTCTTCGTCTTCCTCAACTCTTTCAAGTTTAATCAGCTTTGCGAAGTCTTGCGAGTTAACGACATGATGGATAGATTTGCCAACAAGGGGGGATAGAATTTCCGCAAGTAATTTTGCACAGTTGTAAGTGATTGTACCTATACTGCTCACTATAGGACGAAGTGGAGTGTTCTGCTTGTGTATTTTAGGCAAGCCGTAAAATTTAGGAGGGGTCTCGGTAGTTGGATACAGTTGTCGCGGTATCCATCTCTGTTTATACCTTTCTCGTTTTCAATTTCTTGCAAAACGGCTATAAGTTCTTTCTTATATTTGCTGGTGGGATCCCGTTTTCCTAAGTTTTCCTAGGTGTTGGCATCACTAAGCAGTTTCTCACATTTCTGATGGTATTCCTCAGTGTTCAGGACAACAACAAGTCTGCCCTTATCAGCAGGTAAGATTTTAATATCAGTGACCGTCCGAAAGATCACGTGTCCGAAAGGTCACTGACCCCAAATCTGGGTTGCCAGTCTCCAGATGAAGATCGATGTGATCGGTCGAAAATTCGAGGTATGTCAAACCATTGTGTTGAGATCATAAGCTTAATTTTCAAATTATTGTCTACCAACACAGATGAACTTTCACGCTAATATTACATTTAGATACTTTACTAAGGAAATATAATGTTATGATATCGTTTCACTACCGAAAGGAAGTGATAATGTAACATAGGCAAATGACAGCAGTTGTTTGATCGAGAAAAGGTAAGTATAATTTGGATAATGACTCTTTGTTTGTTATTCAAATTTTCTATTGAATTGCAAATTATGCATGTGAATGTGATTAAGTAATTAAAATGTTCCATTATTGTTCACTCTAAATGAGTGAAATTCACTCCTTAAATATTCACTCTTTTTTCACTCCAATGGAGTGATCACTGTAGGCACTCTTCGAAGAGTGAAAATTCACTCGTTCCTGAAGTGAACAAAATTCACTCTTTGTTTTGAGTGAAAATGGTTCCACTCTTTAAGGAGTGACTTTCACTCTATTAGAGTGATCACTGGTAGGCACTCTCTTAAAGAGTGAATATTCACTCCATTAGAGTGGAATTTCACTCTTTTACATTTAGAGAGTATTACATGACGGATCGTCGGTGTTATTATATAGTGACATATTAAACAATCACGTATCGTCGGTGGCATTACACCGTGGCATATGATTGGTGGTATTACATGACGTATGTATCGTCGGTGTTATTGTATAATGACGTATCGTCGATGATACTTCATAGTGACTTATCGTTGGTGGTATTGCATGGCATATCGTCGGTAACATTACATAGTGGCGTATGATTGATGGTATTATATATATATATCTATATAATAATACGGAATCGCCGATTTTTGTCCGGAGATGTTCTCCCCTTTCCGCGCCTTCGATTGACTTCAAATTTTCTGTGCGGGTGCGTATGGGGCCCACAATTGTCCAGTTTATGTTTGATTTTTTAAATTTGGGTTAGATTCCGTGAAATTCGAGTTTTTGTAGCCCGTTTCTATGTTATTGCTCAAGACATTTTATTATTTTGGCCTGCTTATACCACACCACCACTGTGGTCTAACCAATAATTAATGTTGTTTATCAACTCAACCTATACATATATATTAATTTAGTTATTCTTTCCGCAATAAATGACTTTTACTAGAATTTAACGATTGGATTGTTTAATTAGGATTTGATTGGCATAACCATAACACATTGTCTTTGTATTAATTATGTTATTTTAACAACTTGGAAAACATCAATTTACAATGCAGTTAACTGTATAAGTCAAAGGTTTATTAAAACCTATGTATTTCCAACCATATAGTAACAAGATTTAATTTCTTGGGGCTAAACCCTGAGGTTACAGAGTTCATCAATGGAATGGTTGCCCTGGTAATCCATGGGGGATAGGCCTATTATTAATAAACAAGGTATACTGTTAGAGCAAAATACGCATGTAGAAATACGTTTAAGCCTACTGGAGAAATAATTTATTGTCAATAGGCCGGAAAATAAAATAAAGGATGGCTAACTGAACTGGGTGGGTACAAGGTGATCATGGTGAGACCCCGCCTCCCGCCAACTATGAAAGACTCACTATTAAACTTAATAAAGCCACTTAATAAAACCAGTGGCGTCGCGGACCTAAATCTATTTAATACGTATGTGTTCTATGAGAGACTTGGCAATTTTAGTGGGGGGGGGGGGGGGGGGGGGGGGCGTCCGCGAATCTATCCTGTCTGGATTATTTATACGGTTATACCATGGGTACCTGGAGTATGGGTATGGAATATTAGCGGCACCTGTGATAACTGAATTTTAAGGATGTATGGGATAGGGCCTATCTGAGTGGTTATTTCAGGTCTTATTGTGGGATACCTATAATAATATTTAGCGTTTCTGGGTAGGTCTTATTCATATCCCTGGATTATTAAGGGTGCCGTGGCACCGATATTAGAAGGGCACCTGGAGTATCAACGACCTCTTGCTATTTCACAATAGCCTATACGCTTTGATCATGTTGACGACTAACCGCACACTATCTTCTCTACAATGTATAGGCCTACACTATATGGGGTATGGGGTTGGTACAACTTCTTCTTTTTTTGGGAGGGGGGGGGGGGGTTGTATGGGATAACTATAACATTGTTTCTCTCCTAAATGGGGTATTGAAATTGGGTCCGAGATTCAAAGATATCACAAAACTCAGATTTCTGTGAACAAAAGTCTATTTCAAATGAAAACAATTATTCAGGGATCTACAATTTTGAACTCATTACCTATGTCCATTTTGCAACAATTAAGATAATACTCAGCTAGCGAGTGCCCGAGCGTAGCGAGGGTACGCCGCTAGTATATATATAATGACGAACGGTCGACGGTATTACATAGTGAAGTATCGTCGGTGGCATTACCTAGTGGCGTATACGTCACTATTTTAAAACTAACATTTTATTAGCCTTTTTGTACACCAAATCCATTTTTGATTACCAATTAATTAGCTAAATTTTAATTTAGCCAATTTAATTAATAATTAATTCTATAAAGTCCCAATTCCAAAACATATTTAATTTAGCTAATTAAGTGGTAATCAATGGTTCTTAATCTTTTCGGCCTTACGACCCCATCGGACATTCTTGTTCAGTTCCGTGACCACCCCCCCCCCCCCCCCCTCCCCCCTCCTCCCCGCCCCCAGATGAAACGAGCGTAGTGTGCAGGCCATTTTGCATATTTGAACGTTTCTATTGTGTTTTCTAACCCTTTATAGAACTAAATATTAAAATGGTTCCCCAAAAAACTATATTTATGACCCCTTCATGGCACCCTGGAAATGGAAAACTCCAAACGATCCCCAGGTTAAGAACCCCTGTTCTTGATAAAACAACCGACGATTTAAGCAAAGAGAATTTACAAGTCCGCTTGAACATAAACTGAGGTCTTACACTAGCAATCTTGATTTTCATGTTCGATAAATTGTACACCTTGACGAAATCAATTTTTAACAATAACCACTAGGATAAATACTATTCATTGTTAAAGGTTTCAGCTATATTTATCAATATGAAGGAGAAACTGCGAGAAGAGCTGACGCGCCAGCAAAGTAACAATGAACATCGCATTATAACGGGAAATGAATTCATGAGATACCTCAAGGACATTGACGAGGAAGATCACATTGAACGAAGTGGAGAACTTTCACAACGTACGTTTTTTAAGTAATTTACTCTGTTGCTAATAGAGGGTTCCAGCTTCTGTTTTTATTGTTTAATTGATTCTTAATCGTTCTTATCTCCATATTTTCATAAAGGCCTAAGTCGTAAGATGTTGTTTGTCGATTTTAAACTCTTGTGCAACCGTTTTCTTTTCTTTCTTTCTTCTGGCAAAATTGTCAATAGCTAATTGTGTCCGAAACATTTAAAGATTGTCTGTGTTTTTTGTTTGTATTTGTATATAGCTTGAATAATTATCACACGGATCATGGCCTGTTAGATTGTTGTCTATAACAACAGTTTAAAACACACACACACTTGATATGACCGTCAATAGAGATTCGAACCCTAAATTACGTAATACGCATTGTCTTTACTTTTTAGTTGTATGTTTTCTACAAGAGACTGGCAGCCTTATTCACGTGAGTGACCACACCTACGGCTTGACCAATCTTTATTTCCTGGATCCTAATTGGCTGTGTCAAGTACTTCTTGACGCAGCAAAGGTCCAACCTGCACTAGGTAGTAAAGATCATTGCCGACAGAGAGTGCCCAAGGATGTTTTGAAAGCCCAGTGTAAACGCAGTGGATTTGGTGAGACGAGGTTTGCAGAGTACCTCGAGTTACTGGGACGATTTGAGATTGCGATTAAAACTGCCGAGGACAGGTTAGTCACAGCTCAATGTTAAATATATCATGATACTGCAATAGTTACATTGTGTGTATACGTTTTTATGTCGTACCTCAATTAATTTGCGATACATGCCGCTCCAACTTGATCGAGGTAACTAGAGGATGTTCGTCTTGTTTTGCATAGCTTACAAATTCGCGTTGGTTTCTAACATGATCATGAATTGATTCGAAGTGAACTTATTTAAGAAGAAGATTACAATGAAATAATACTTGATCTGTATTTCAAATCCAGTTATATACTCCCAGCCCTTTTGCCAGCGGATAAACCATTGATTGTCGGAAAGCCAGCTGGTGACTCGACACATTTTCATCACAAATTACTGAGACTGTACAAACTGTCCTTTGTTCCGCCTGGATTTTTCAGTAGACTTATAAGCAGAATATTGGCGGAAACAAAGCAAGAAAGCGGAAACAGACGGTACTGTGACATTATCTTATAATAATTGTTTAATCCTATATGCTATTCATATAGTATTCGTTGATATGAAAGGTTCAAATACTGATCCAGTGTAAAGTATTCACGTGTACGTTTCGGATCTGTCTGTATCCTTTATCAACACATTTAGTAGTGATGATCTTGACGATTCTTGACGATTTTGCAGTCTTGAGTCTTGGAGCTGTCAGCTGGGATATTTTACCAGATGATAAAAATCATCATCGACTCTTGCATCGTCCCATCCAAACATGGTTAGAATCTATTGATAAAGGATCATCATCTCGACTTTTGCATTAGCATCTATCTATCATGGTTAGAATCCATCCATCCATCCATCCATCCATCCATCCATCCATCCATCCATCCATCCATCTATCCATCCATCCATCCATCCATCCATCCATCCATCCATCCATCCATCCATCCATCCATCCATCCATCCATCCATCCATCCATCCATCCATCCATCCATCCATCCATCCATCCATCCATCCATCCATACATCCATCCATCCATCCATCCATCCATCCATCCATCCATCCATCCATCCATCCATCCATCCATCCATCCATCCATAAGGTTTATCGCAGATAGAAAAAAAGCCATTGATTATCCTATTCTGATGCATTGTGGGTTCGCAAATGGAGCAGATTTGCACCCACAATCCACCCACAATGCATCAGAAAAGGATAATCAATGGCTTTTTTTTCTATCTGCGATAAACCTTATCCATCCATCCATCGAATCCTCTGATTTGGGCTGTTGTATCTATCTGGAACTGAATGGAATCCTCTGCTGTGGGTTGTTGATGGTACTAGTTGTGGAGGGCAGGACAGTATTGCCACTAGTCCATGGGTGATCCGGAACGGCATGATGACTTTGCTGTGAGCTCGCCTTTCGTACAGTGTCTGCCATTGTAGGTATTGTAGCATTGTTGATACCCTGTGACGCAGCACATAATCGCGTTTGACGGATTGTGCTGCCCGTATCTGTACTATGTCAATCTTGGAGATGAGGTTGTTCACGACGTGGTATCAAAATCGCTAGTGAAAACGCGTTTTACTATCGTATGTGGATTCGTACAACTTGTTCCACAATAACAAGAATGTTGCGCTGCGTCAGACAGCGCCGCCGTTAGTCGCGCGCTTCAAAATGTAATTTCACGCGGCCAAATGTCATGCACGCGTGGTATTTACGCAGTAAGTACGCACGGCGCACTCGCTTAAACTTGTAAACAAGTAACATCCGGGTAAGTGGAATCGATACCATATCGGTACTTTGAAGTATTTTATCGCACAATGAGAACACAACATCAATGTTATGCATGTAGACTTGCACCTGTGAGTCCACATTCACACATTGAGAACACGCACTAAGCCTGTTTTTTATTTTTGGGTGAGCACTTCCTCAGGAAATCCTCTGGTGCTGTTGACTTTCGTACAGATGTGAGGCTTCCAGTTTAGGTTTCTTTGTATCGTCACACCGAGGTATGTGACTAGGTCGACAGAGCGAAGAACATGGTCCGTTATAGCTGATCTGTTGACGACTCCTTATGTTCTCATCGTTCTTGGTTGGTGTTTGTCTTTTTCTTGGGGTTTGGAGTAGCCATATGTTTTTCTCCTCATCGTTTTTATCCGCTTCTGTAGTACTCATCCGATCCTCATCATCTGGTAAAAATCCCCAGCTGATATCCGAGACTGCAAAAAGCGTAAGGATTCGTCAAGATCATCACTACCAAAACTGTTGATAACGGATATTGACACAAACAGGTTCATAAAGCAAAAAGCGAATACAAGGTATGTGTTCTACTATGGGAAGCTAAGTGTCATGTGCATACATATATTTTTCATTATATTGTGTTTATAGTTTCATACAAATCCAACGGCCACATTTTCCAGTTTGTGTAGTAGTGATCACTACCATAAGGAGGAAGTAGGGGTTGAGAGGTTTTATATTATGGATTTCTTTTCCTTCAAAAATGAACAAAATCGGATATATTCCTCTGCAAAGTTATGATAAATTTTGCGCGTCCAAGTCACCAGCGAAGTAGAAATTTCGTATATTATTCCATGTATTTGATTCTCATGTATTTAATTGTTTTAAAGGGGCACAGAGAGGTGTGTTGGAGGCTGCGCCCTCAATTATGACAAAAACTGTGATTGGTATATTTTTTCAATTATTTTATGTATGAACTTGCACCTATAAGGATTAAGAAAAATCAGCTCTCTTGTACAACAAAACGTCGATTCAAAAATGCTGATCTGATCAGATCAGCATTTTACGTCAGACAGTGTCCCCTTGCAGTATGCGTGATACATAACGCAAACCATATTTACATAGAGGGCGTTTTAAAAAAATAAATCAAAAAATAGCGATGGTATTGTTTTAATCAAGTTTAACTGTGATTTTGTGAGTAGAAACATCAATAATGGTAATTTTTTTTCTTTTTCATCTTGAATTCTGAAGTAAAATTAATTTTAAAAGCAAAATGTCAACACTACTTTGTTCCCCTTTTATTATCTCATTTCTGGTCAAAAATTTCATTTTTTATTTGATAACTCCAATAATTAATGCATTTAATCGTCATTTTGTGTATCAAATTAACTAAATTTGATTTAAAAGCGAAATGTTCACTTATTTAAGGCATTTTAGAACACCGTCTTTTTACCTTTGATGAGAATTAATTATTCGTATTTACTAATGACCCGATCTTTAACTGACGATTATCTCCGAAACTCATATCGACCACTTTGCGACAGTGCGCGCATGATATCTGGAAAACTACAGGGCTAGGACCTTCAAATTTAACCAGAATATTGTTAATAAAATCAGCTTTAAAATAAACTAGAATAGAGACTCTAACCCTATGAGAACATTTTTTTGTTTACATCTTCGTAAAAAAAGTTTTTTATTTCTTCTGGGGAACACAATATCAAATACTTACCCTAGTTAAATAGTGTCCAATTGCCTTTATTCTAGTTCCTTCTATAGCCTTATCAATCAGATCCACTTGCTCTTTGTCCCAATAATAGGATATATAGTTTTGAGATATCTTGGGCGCAAGGTGTCCTCGTAGACAAATTATTGATCCAAGATGGCCGTCGTTTCCATGGCAACGGGTCACATGACCCACCAAGTAGCGATATTTTGTTAACCTACTACACTAATTAACATTAACAGTACCTGTTATATTGGAGAAAAAATAGTTTTAGTAAAATGTTCTCAACCCCCACTTCCCCAATAAATATTTTCCCCTTGACTTATGAGCCGTTTATAATTGAATTTACCCAGCCTTGTAAATTATAACATGTCTCTACAAAATGCTGAAAATCGGTATAACAATAATACAATTAATTCGTTGTAAATACCTACATTTTATTTTTATTTTTTCATTTTGAAAGTTGCTCGCAATGACGTCATCTGATAGCTTACCCGGCTCTAATAAAGTGTTAAATTGATATTAGTGTATAAATAAATTACCAATCAAAATGGGAACGACAACTTGCATATTAATTTTCATTATATTACAAATGTGTTGTGACACGCTAAGGCGTGTAAACTTGAAGAAAATAAACATACCGTATCTGTTTTCTCTTATTATCATAATTATTCCGGGAAATCGTTGCTAAATATCCCTACAATATAAATCAGGACAATAAACGAGAGTTTCCAATTCATATTGACCGACTCTAGCAACATTTATTTCTTTTAGACGCATCACTATAGGTGAGAGTATAACGACGGCCTGGCAACAAGGCATATCAATTCAAACCGACTCCCAGCAGATAGATGTCGAGCTGAAATCCCATGAGTCCGACCATGAAGTCAGCGTGATGTACATATATGGTCGAATCCAACGAAAAGTGTACACGGCTAGATTTTTAGGGTCCAGTTTCAAAATGCTTCGATCTCTTTTTCCTTTTTCCCACTCAAAGTCAACATATCAAGCTTGTATGGAAAAAAAGTGCCATCACTAATCTCTCCAATTGACCACGTGGCGGAATGATGAAGTTGAAGGTACACTTCTCAATGTTACCTACAAATACAAGTACCATATTTTGATTAAGTGATGATTATTCCACCTATTTACATATTGCATTCAAATTTGTGATTGTATTGTATTCAGAAGATGCTAATGCTGATAGAAAGTGGACATATTTGTACAGGTACTCATCTTTTTTAACATTTTAGATTCACACAGTTAGGTAGCATTTTCAGGCTCTCAATACTTTGAAACATGAGGATGGGTCACTTTGTATACTTTCACCAAGATGATTTTAATGAACATTTATTTTCATGTATCTCAAAGTGGGGGAATGACCCTTTCTGGAAAATTTAGAATTTTGAGCATGCGCCAGAAACTTAAGTACATAGAGGAATGTGGACATTTTGTATTCGTAGGTAACAGTTAATGTATACGTAGGTATAAGAGAAGTAAAACTGTAATAAATTAATGTTGTACTTAATTTATGCTGCATTTTGGGGGTGAAATGATCATGCAGGGTTGTTAACAATATTTGTTTTTAAATAAACATGTTAAAACATGTTTAAATCCTAATATTATGGACATATTCCCCAACAGTTTACTTTAAATAGATACTAGAATATTAATTTAATGTTGAAAAAATATACCATTTCTAACTCTCAGTTGTGATTTTGAATAGGTTTATTAAGAACAAAATATCAGGCAACAATTTTAAGCATTCCTATAAGAGAAAAACATGTTAAGACTTAAAGCACGGTAGCTAATATTGCAATAATCAAAGTATTCGTAGGTAACACATTTGTTCTCAACTTTAACTTCGTTGACTAAGAACGGTTGGATTCTTTGATTTTACATATGTTTAAGAGGCAAAATTGTACTCGACGTAGTTTTTATGCCCTGAATCGCGTGTGAGGGTGAATGTCGTACAGCAAAATAAAAAGGTGTCTTGCTTGACGTTAAAAGTTGATAATATAAGAATGTGCGCTCAGCACTGCTTTTACAAAGCAATCAGAATTGCGTAATATTCAACATTTGAATAAAAAGCAGGATTAACCAAATAAACATTAAAATTATATAAAACTATGTTCCTATTTCTAAGATATAAAAGAAAACATCATAAACATCAATAAACTCACTAGGCCTATACTGTTAGTATTATTGATCATCTAATTTGGTTAAGGAATGTTGATTAAAATTAATTTACACATGATAATTACGGCAGAAAATGTTTTATTATGCTAACGTATCTGATCATCTAATTTAGTAAGTGTCTTTCTTGCTTGACTTTCAATTATTAAGAATGTGCGTTTAACTTCTACAAAACAGTCAGAAGTGTGTAATATTTAACATCTGATACAAGGCAAGATGATGACAACATACATATCGTACTGGATTACAATTTCGTAAAGGTATAGTTAAACAATCAATTAACTCGCTAGTATAATATTCTTACTCATCTCATTTGGTAAAAAGCATGTTCATCATTAAAACTAAACATAATGAAATATTAAGCATATAGAAACATTTTAAGTAAGATACCTCTGATCATTCAGCCTTGTAATATCTACTTAACAAGTTTATTGGATCTTGTTGTATTCTTTGTGTAGTTAGTTCTTCATCTCTCTCTTGTCACGAGAATGAATATCTAGTAGAACAGAATTACTCTTTGTTTATTATAGGACATTTTAAAATGTTAAGAATGAACGTTTCAGTTTCCGTGTGAATCCAAAGTATTGGATCGAATCAACTATTTAACATTTCCTCGAGCCATCATTAATTAGAAAGCAAGTGGTTTTCTGTTAGCAAACGGTTTAATTTGCCTGTAATTCATAATCTTGAATGTCAGGTTATTTGTTTTAAGCAATAAAACAACCGGTTGTCTTCCTCAATTTGTTCTAAATGAAGGAGGCAAGTGAGTCTTCTAGCAGTTATCATTTTGAATAGCTGTTTTAAACACGAAAGCCAGATCGCTTTTTAATTCATTTAATATATACTTTGAAATAATTTCATATCAGACCTTATATTATATATATAAGTTTAATACGAGCCGAATATGTTCAAAGTCTAGAATATTCAAATGTCGTGCATTTCAGTCCACAGCGCGCGGAATAAAGCACATACAACTTACAGCAAGACATCCAGTTGTCAGATTAGAATTAAGATATAATTTCCTAGTTTGGAATTTGTATCATTCTAAAAGTCGTACATAGTAAGTTTTTATCGAGTTTCAACCGGAGGCAGATTCCGTTTGACATAGAATCACCAATATGAAATATTTTGTCAGATGTAGACAAAATAGGAATTTTATGTTTAAAATTCAATGTTGTTTGATTTAAAAACACTAATCTAATAGGTTTTGCCACGAAAGAGATATTGTCAGGCATGTGCCTTTCATTGTGATTTTCTTTTAACTCAACCACTGCTTAGTTCAATTACACTAATTAATGAATGTCGGAAGCATTATTAATGAACAATTCTTGATTTGAGACTGAAATCAGTTAGGCCTACCCTTGATTACCTCCCACCTTTAAAAAAAGGGAAAATGTTTTACTAAATTTCTTGTTCACTTAAAATACGTTTCGGTGACATTACACAACCTGCCCGAGCAAAAATGAAGCAAGTTATTTTATATTTGTGACACATGAATTCCATTTTCAAATACAACTACAATAATGGCCAATATTATGTACCTCAGTAGTCACTTCTCTGCAATTCCAGAGGAAGTTGGTTAACTACGTATACATCATATCGACAAGCTGGTTTAAAACAATATTACGCACCAAACGATATTATTCCCGTCTTATACATTCCTGCTAAATATTTACATAATATAAGGTGCGAATGAAAGCGAAAAACAATACAGGAATTGTACCATGCTCATTAACTAATATATAGGTTACCTACGAATACAAAATGGAATATGAGAAAATTGATTATGAAGCCGAAATTTCATGGATATTATGACTAAATGTACCCATTTTAAGACGATCAACGTGTAATCTATGGATATAAATAACATTCATTCACTCTAACTCCAACAAAATATATGTTCTCGGCAAAACCAGTGTGATTACACCATGCATTTTATTTAAATTAACACCTCCTATTTTCATTTAATAAGGGAATATTAATTTTTTCCCTCCAAATATAAATATAATAATATATCCAGTCAGATTGTATGATTGCGCACTGCTTGTATGTAAAATACAATCATTTAGGGCCAATATGCACCGTGTATATTATTGAATGTTGCCTACATATACATGTTACCTCCGAATGCAACATGAAGTCAATGCACGAGAAGCTGTTCCTGATTATTTATATAAACATTAATCACCCCCATTGCGATTTAAATCAACTGTCAGAGGATGTCTTTGCGTGAATAACATAAACAACTACACTAATAGGAGTAACAAGATTGAGACATAGGGAGGCTATATTCAATCAACTTTTAAGACAACAACACATTATTGATGCACTTGTACGCAAACTACAGAATTTTGTGAAAAGTTACTTACAAAAGCTGAAAGATTGATGCAAAACTTCTCTGTGGCTTGCCGAACGCAGCACACATTTCTACTTTATTCCAGTCGATACAAGTATGTAACAACAGAGGGAATAACCACGGTATCGTTATTTGTATTTGAAGGTAAAAGTTCATATTTCAAATTTGCCTACGAATACAGCCTTTTATTGCTGATATTTCAAAAAATGTTGCCTTCAAAATGAAAAAACTTGGCACACATGTACGTTGTATCACACTTCGCTTATTTTATAGATATCATTCACTAATCTGTGTTTATATTAAAATGGCAGTGTTTTAAATAGGTATTCGGAGGTAATGCATTTTTTTTACCAAACCGATCGTTTCCGCTTTTAAAATTTCTAACAGCTTTATCAAAAAATCGACTTGAATGTGGACAATGCATTTAAGTATTTAACATATTTAGGTGTCCTTACAGCACAAATTACACTACCTCAGGCGAATTCTTCCCCGAAAGTGAGATTTAACAAAACATGTATTGGGAGGTAACGTCAAAACTTACCACAGCCAAAAAAATCACAACAATTCAGGGGATTGATCAAAAGTCACAAAAATTACAAGAGGCATTCTTGAGATATCCACCAATCAAACAAGTAAAATTAATTCCGCTTAAGCTCGTTTTCATCTAAACGGTTATATGTCTAAAATAAAACCTTAACAACTATTTTGTAAAAAGGGTGAAAAATAGCAGGTTTATTGCTCGCATACGCCCAATTGTGCATAGAAGTTAGTCATATTATATATGGCGCGAAGCGTCTCATCGAGGCGGATACGTATAACACAAAAATAAAATAGTCAAGATATAGATTATTTTATTATAGGCCTGAACATCACGTGTACACTTTTCGTTGGATTCGACCATATGTTTCTGTACAGAGTGCAGATAAAGAGCAAATGGCACGGGGTATTGGTTTTGTGGTTGACCACATCGATTATCTGATCAAAGAGTGGTATTCAGGTAAAAAAGTCTTTTCGTACTTGACGCTCGATCGTCCTATGACGCAAAACAGTCACAATAAAATGACCTATGGACGATCGATTCATTTATAGCGTTTGTAGCGACAAATATTAAATTCAATTCCTGGCGATCGATCGTCTAAAGACACTTGCCCTTAGATGCCACCCCGTAAAACACCAATAAGACAAATACGAGAAGGGAATTTGCAGGACTGGCTGAGACCATATTGGAACAGTTTTATTGTAGAACATACCCAATTTATGTGGGTTACGACGACTACATACTCATCAAATATCTCCACGACTTTAATATGACATTTACACATTAATTTATAACAATTACTACTATGGACAACAGGATATACGAAGACGAGGAAGACATGACATATGCAAGGAACACAACGGTGTACACGACGAACACAACGTGGACATGACAGAAATAGCTGCCGGAGGAGCCGGGGCGAAAACATTTCCCATGAGCCCAGCAACGGAAGACTCAGTCACCGCAATCAGTGGTGACGCGGAAAATGCCCCCGCCCCGACTCCGCCCGACCCCACTTCACGCCTTACAAGGGACCGACACAAGAGGGACCTCACTGCGGCAAAAGCAGGCAGGGTGTGTGGAAGGATGACCCCCTCCAACATAGCACATGAGGGATACCTCCCAACTCCCCCTAACCTAACCCGCACCAGGTGCCCAATAAGTACACCAGATGACCTCCTCCATCCCCAGATGCAAGCACAAAGGGTGGGTGGGAGGGAAATTTACCAACAGCCCTGATGATCTTAGCGACAATGTGACAAGCAACGGGCAACCGAAATAAACCGCGAAAGAATAGAGAGCCTGTGATTGGCTGGTGTCACAACCAGACGACTATTCACCTCGGAACACAGCCACGCATGGGCTGTCAACCGCGTATGGCGAGTTGGTCGATAAAGGGGGTAATTTAAATTACAATGCTCTCAATTCATCCCAAAAAAGTGTGACCAACCGAAAATACAGGGTGTCCCAAAAGGCAAATTTTGCATTTGCCAGACAAGCTGTCAAATGCATACATAATATGAGAATGTGAAAAGACCTAACGATAATGCCGCCGGAGACGGGATAAAACTAACATTGGGAAGGCATGGATAGAATACTTCTAGTCTCAGTCATTTTTTAAGTTAGTGGCGTATCCCCACGTGCAAGCCCTGAGAGAGAGAGAGAGAGAGTAACCTGAGGTTGAGAGGTTGAGAACTTTTTCGATAAAACAACCTTAGGTTGAAAATAATCCGACAACGTCAAGATATTCAACGTGAAAACATCAAGTTGATTTTAATTAAAACATGGTCAATTACAAATTAGTAGTAACCCAATGTAATACAGACATCAGACACGGCTAGAATCGAAAATATGTATTCAATATAATCAGAGTAAAGGTTTGCCAAAAAGGCCAAAGATCTAGAAAAACAATGATATTGGCATAGAATATTGCAATAAATGAGGTTGAGAATTTTTTTAATAAAACAACCTCATGTTGAAAATAAATCCAATTTGACAACCGTAGGTTGGTAAGATATTTTTAACTGTGGAAACCTGACTCGAGAGGTTGATTTTGACTAGTATTGGCCTAAATAAATCACAGTAGTAACCCAAGGTTACACACATTGTGAACAATTGCTAAGTCAATCGACAGTCCTTCAAAAAAGAAGCTCACACACATCAGACAGAACTACCGAAACATGTCTGGAACCTAAAAGACAATAACATGAACATCACCATAAAATGGACTATCTTTAAGTCAAGCAAAACCATATTCTAATATCAGCAACGACGGTGTAATTTATGTATTGCAGAGAAGTTTTGTATTATTTGTCATCCAAGGTTGGCAACCCGTGAAAGGATTGTCTGAAACTACTGTGTTATATATATATATATATATATATATAGTACAGGTTTGTTGGAATCAACAAATATTTGGTAGCATCACTGCTGTCTCTACTACTACGTAGTTTCGTACAAAACACGTCTTGTCGTGTTGCACTCGTCAGGTAGAATGGTGAATGGTGATCATGGTGATGACACAATACAAGATATAATACGTTACGTTATAAGTTGGCACTTAGAAATGCATGGGCAAATATGAGCACTTGGCTACGCTCTGCGGAGCGAAAAGAGCGTAGCCAAGTGCTCATATTTGCCCATGCATTTCTAAGTGCCAACTTATAACGTAACGTATTATATCTTGTATTGTGTCATCACCATGATCACCATTCACCATTCTACCTGACGAGTGCAACACGACAAGACGTGTTTTGTACGAAACTACGTAGTAGTAGAGACAGCAGTGATGCTACCAAATATTTGTTGATTCCAACAAACCTGTACTATAACGCTCTGGCCTAAAAACCATCGAGCACTTTCTTTGTATTTGTTGCTACAATTTCGTGTACTATATATATATATATATATATATATATATATATATATATATATATATATATATATCATATTTGGCTGCAAATAATAGATAGGTCTATACACATACGAAACAGACTCATATTGATCATTGGCAATAATCCACAGATATCGAAATACCTTACAGCAGTGCTGTTGAACGCTTAGTGCCATGTCCTACCTGCGCCAATTTGGTACGTGAGAATATTGAAAATACTGTTGCTGACTTTGCTGATGTATCCAAAAGTTTCACAGCTGTAACCATTGCTGCAATTAGAAATGAAACAATGGAGTGTGGTGAAGGGTAAGTCATATTGATATAAAACCAGTAAGTAAAATATAGTCTTTACCTTTACTTTCTTAAATGTTTAATTTGTAGATAATAAAGGCTTAATTTGTAGATAATAAAGGCTTAGACGATGTAAAAGTAAACCCAGTTCTACCGGCCCGACTAGGTGTGTTCAGTATGGTGTTGAACCCGTGGTGGGGGGGGGGGGGGGGGGGGGGGGCTTACCATGGCTATATATAATACTATCAGGAAAGTGGCGCGCGAGCGGAGTATGCGGCGCGTTTTGCGGCGTGGGGTTGGTTCAGGGGTTTCAATGTTTTACTAAAATGGTCGACAAAAAAGTTCTTGCGCGCGAAATAGTTTCAATGTTTCATTATTCAAGAAGGCCATCTTGTTAAGTAGGAATAATTAAACATTGAAACTAATTCGCGCGAAGCGCTCAAATGCGCTATTTTAAGGTGTGGGGGTGGGGGGGGGGGATTCACGTGCCAAATAGCACATTTTCGTTCTCAATTTTGAGTTTCAAACTTACGTGCAAACCTATGACAACCATATATCACCGTAACAAGGAGGTCACAGAGAATCCAAATAATGTGATTTTATTGACATGGTTACTATGGTAACCAAGCAAGGCTGTGATTGGCCGAAACTAAGAACAAGCCTAACTAAAAAATGAAACATCCATTTACATCCATAGTTGACAGTTTAACATCTTGTTAGGACTAAGCATGAATAACATTGCACAACATAGAAACTAATTTGGGCGAACCGCGCAAATTCTTTTTTATTTCAAACTAAAATGGTCCAGAAAATGTTCCCGAAAACATCTTGTTAGACTTGATTAAATAAACATTTACAACCAATCCGCGCGAAGCGATAATAAATTGGCTATTTTAACACTAAAAAGTTCCAGAAAAAACGTTCCTAAAGACATCTTTTAAGCATGAATGATAAAACAAATAAACTAATTCGTGCGAAGCGTGCAAAAATGTCTAGTTTTCTAACAAAAATCGTCATGAATGCTTAACCATCTTGTTAAGCATGAATATTTAAACATTGAAACTAATGCGCGCGAACACTAAAAATGGCAAAAACCCCCGTTCCTGTAGCTATCTTACTAAGCTTTAATATATTAATATGGAAACCAATTCGCATGAAAATGTTTCTGAAACCAATTCGCGGGAAACGCGCAAAAATTGTCAGCTTGTTGATTTAGATGGTCCAGAAAAACGTTCCTGAAGCCGTCTTGTTATCACTTGAATAATGAAACATTGAAACTAATTCACGCAAAGCGCGCAAAAATTTCTATTTTTAACTAAAATGATCCAGAAAACGTTCTTGAAACCATGTTGTTTAGCTCGAATAAATAACAATTGAAACTAATTCGCATGAAAACCCCCAAAATTGGCATTTTGACGCTCAGAATACACAGTTTGGCGGTAAAATCGAGTCAGCTTTTTTCGGGGGGGGGGGGGGGGGGGGGGGGGGTTGTCCCCACCGTGAAAATTATGGGGGCGTGATCAGTTGAAATAGTGGTCCTAGTGTGAATCGATCTATGGAACTCTGCATTGTAAGGCATATAACTCAACCGCTAGACTAGCGAGGGGTGAATTGGCCAAGACATGATTTTAATCCCTCTTATCATTACGGAATCAAGCAATACTACTATTATGATCAGTACGCACAATAATGTGATGCGATCTGTGAAAACCCGCCACATGGTGGCATTTTTCATTCTGGAGATATTTATGTCATAAGAAAGCTAAAACTGTGTTGATTACAGAACTGTTTCGATCATTTTTCTACGATCACTACAAAAAAGTTAAAAAAATGAATGATGATTGTGATGTCATAAAAGCTACAAAACAAGAAACCATGAAAACAGGCCAAACAAAATACACAATTCAATAGAATAACATTATAAGGTTAATAAGTGACTTAAGTTAGTTTTTGAAGGTGAAATTTCATGAAAGATGATGACACAGTGTATTGGAATTTAAATTTCTTTAATTTGTTTTTTTTTTATATTTAAATTTTACCCATTATCCCTAGTTCACATTTTGCGACATCCGACGGGTTTTCACAGATCATATTATTAATAGAGCTGCGACACACATGATCGTCAACCCCGGGTTGACAGTCATGTGGTATGGGTGAATGTGGGTGAATATTACTGATATTTTTCCAATTTGTACATATGATTTTGCTGGACTCATGAATCTACGTACTTTGACTGTATTTTCCGTAAAAAACAATCACAAATCATAACGGAAACCTGCTTCCAATGTAATGTTCGATTTCAGTGGCGTAACAGCCGGGGGGGGGAGGTGGGGCACAGTGCCCCCCCCCCCCCCCCCCCCCCCCCCCCGAAGGTGCTCAGCAGGAAATTCAGAACCTACCCACCAGGAAAAATGGGGGGAATGGAAAAGAGGAAAAAAAGGGGGGTAGGGAAAGAAAAGAGAGAGAGAAAGGAAAAATGGAGGAAAAAGAAAAAGGAAAAGGAGAAAAAAAGGGTAAAGAAAGAAAAGAAGAAAAGAAGAAAGGGAAAGAAAGAAAAAAGAAAATGTCGCAGTACTAAAAGCACAACAGTCTACAAATTGTTGACTGTTGTGGTTTTTGTACTGCGAAATTTTGTGACCGTGCGAAATGTGTGACATTGCGTAATGTTGTGACCGTGCGAAATTTGTTGACCGTGCGAAATTTTTGACCTTTGACCATTTTTTTTGTTCTGGAACGTATATACGATGTTTTAGTTTCATGGGTTTTAATGTATTGGACAAAACGATGCATTTATAGGACAAAATCACAGATAGAGGGCGTTCCATGAAAAAGATCGCATACTATAGTTTTAATTTCTGCGTCCCCATTAAATATTCAACAACTCCCATAGGACACGTCGTCCTCGTATCCCTTAAAGGGGCATTGAGAGATACGCATGGGAGTGCGCCCTCAATTATCCTGAAAATCAGTATTTTTGCATCAAAGTAATACTTAGGCATACCATCTGAAACAGTTTACCAACATTCGCCGTTTATCATATAAAATGTCATGATTTTCTTAGTTTCGATATGATCATATCGAAACTAGGTGCTGAATTCGAAAGTTATGCTATCGTTTTACATGCGGCCTTTCGCGGCAAATCTTAACCCGGAAGTGCCGTTATTTGCTTATTTGGCATGAAGGCGCTGTCGGAATTGTATGACATTTTGGATTTGGGCTATGTTGATGATTATCTTTACGTTATTTGCTCATTTAGTATATCGGTAGATCTCTCAATGCCCCTTTAAAGTTTCCCCTTCTTCCCCTACATGTTGATGCTTCCGCCGCCATTGTACACTGAAAGGATATAATAATGCAAAATTCTGACTTCTATAGCTTTCTACTTTTCTTCTTGATTTATGATTTCAGTCATACCATCAACCTACGGGAAATAGTTCCCGACCTCTTTCTATTGGATCTTGGAGTAGAAGTGCTAGATGAAAGCAAATTGAGTATCATGAAAGAGCTTGGTCAAGGAGGGTTTGGAGTCGTCTATCAAGCGTCTCTTTCATCGGGAGAGTTCGTCGCACTCAAAAGTCTCCATAACACCGGCTTGAAGGAATGGTCTGAAGAGATGTTCTATTCCTTCATTTTCAATTTCCCAGACTTCAGAAGAGAGATAGCTGTCATGTCTCGTCTTCAGCATCCGTGCATACTGCAGCTAAAAAGCGTTTCGATTCGAAAGTTGTGGTTTGTGATGGAGTTTGCCCCTTTAGGAGATCTGGCCAGATACATCGACAGGCAGCTAGATGCTCGGGTATCTGAGATGTCCTCAAATCTGATCCACGGAACCTTCCTTGAGCGATTGCTAACCTTCAAAATTGCTTATCAGATACTTACTGCCGTAGAGTATCTCCACCAGCAAAACATAATACACACCGATTTGAAAACAGACAACATCTTGCTGTTCTCTACTAAGCCTGAAGACTACGTGAACGTAAAACTAGCCGACTATGGAATCTCCCAAAACTTGTCCACTGGGACTGTGCGAGGTCAAGCCGGTACACATGCGTTTGTTGCTCCCGAGATAATTGATGGCAAGGCCTTCAACGAGCAGGTAAGATAAATATATTTAATATTATGAAATTTAGTTTAAACACAGTTAGTTCGAATTAAATCACATTTGGTGATTGTTTTCAGGGGCAACAAGCATGACAACGGAAGTGTATCGACACTCTTTTACCTTCTCACAATTCTACCACCACTCCCATTTTTAACAAATCTATGATCCGTTGGCATCCTTTTAAACAGGTCGACATATTTTCTGTTGGGATGATTCTGTACCATTTGATGAGTGGTGTACCCCCTGGAGGACATGATCTTTGTATCAAGACGACTTTGGACATTTCAAGCGGTGTGCGACCAACGTTCGAATTTCAAGGCTACACATTGCATCCAAACTTTCCACATCTTGAAGCCATCATGGAATCTTGCTGGAAAACGGACCCGAAGGACAGGCCTCCAGCAACGGACATCCTAAATCGTATGAAGAAGCCTGGCTTTTCCTGTCTTGCGCAGAGCGTGACTTTTGACAATGTCACGGATCCTTATATTTCCCTTACGGTAAATATAAGTTTCATTTGTATTACAAACGGCAATAAACAGCACCCAGTACAAGGCGTGTCAAAAGTTCCCGCGTAAAATATATTTGAGGGTATAAACATGTATTTTGACTGTTAAAACAGTTTACTTGAAATAGTAATAATCATGGTCATAGCAGGGTCATAATCTTGGATTCCGTGACCATTTGCTCCGTACCTTGGTTTCTCGTTGAATTTGTCAACTAGAACCATTTTAAAATAAAATGAGTTCCTATGTCCCTCTCAAAAGTGAGGGGAATTTTTTTTATAGCGCAAATTCCAAAATGGCCGCCATACAGGGGCTTCAATTAAGCTAAAAAACATACCAAATTGTTCGGCTGAGCACAAGGATTCCAGAAAAATATAGTTTGTTATACTTCCAATGTTTGGTTAACGAGTTATTGGGTAAAACGTAAAAAGGTCGTTGACCTTTGCATATGGGGTCAAAATTTAAACTTGCCCCGATTTTGAAAAACAATATCTCATATTGTTCGTATGATCACAAGGATTACAGAAATAATAGTTTTTATCACCTAGAGTGTCTGTTGTACCTTTTAAAGGGGTCAAAAGGTCATGTTCCATTTAGGTCAGTATACCTTGACCTTTTGACCCACGCAAAATATTCATGGTGCTAAAGAAAAATACAGGTCCTTTCTTCTCGTGCTGTGTATTGGAAATGCGACTTTTGAAAATGGGATATTTTTCTATAATGGTGCTAATCATGGTTTATCTTTGTAGTTAGGGGGGCAAATTTGGTATCAAATTATGCCTAACAGATTCATCTAAATGCCTATCTAGCCTGTTTGGTCAAAAAAAAATTGAATACTCAAAATGACATAAACAAAGTGGTATACTTTCTTTTGTTGAACCCTTTATTTCAGATGACTGATTTAGTTAAGTGTATGGTTTATAATGGACACTCCCTTGAATGCGCCCGCATACCGGCAGGCAAAATTTTGTTTGGCAGGCAATTCGAGCGCACATCGGCTAGCGATTATGATCACACACGCACGCGATTTTGGTGGCACGGACGCGTGACGCATATTATCATGTACACGTGTTGCCTTCATTTGCGCCAGCGTCTTTCTGTATTCAATTTGGAACTGATCAAACTATAGTATAGATGATGAAGTTAGTTGGTACACAGATAGTGGTTGGTAGGATCTCGTGTTCATTCACATGGTGTTGTTTTTTTATGTCGCTTTTGACTTTCCGATAAATCCAAATAATTATTATCAACATGGTGTTGCTGTTGCTTTTGATGGATGCGTTCATTTTACGTATGCCTATAGCATTTTATATTGGAATAAATAGGTAAAACTACAACAACAAAATACACAATGAAACACACCTTCGTGCGCGTGTTAGTATAGTGCGTCACTTTTTGAAGCTTCTCCACGTACAGCGTTTCCCTTCACCTGCACCATGTATGCATTTATTTCCAGCTGTATTCATGTTCGATTGCTATTAATGTACGCCCATCTGCGCCAGAAATCCACTGCACTGAAGTACTCCACCAAAGTTCAATAATATCGGATTGGTAGTTGTATAGTTCAATTAGTTCAAAATTGACGTAATCCAAGCGTATAAGCGAGATTTGGGCATACTAAAGTTTTCCGCCGGGCTACTAGGAAAACTAATTTGGTGACCGGAAGTTGGATTTCACCTGTTCAACCCTGCTCCCTGGTCATGTCAGAGGGCAGCGTTTCTCGCGAGATATTTGACTTGTCCACTGGGTACGTACGCCACATCATTCATTCCTTAGTTTGACTACAACCAGACCGGCCACCTTTTCAGTTGGAGAAAAACAAAACAAACATCATTATTTGGCAGCTTGAGTTTTTCTTTTGCTGTGGGTTTGAACTATAATTTTCTCCAGTTTCGTCTGGGTTATTAGCTACAAGCTACACCGTGTGTTTGGTTTTACATTATCGTTTCGTTATAAATATAATAACAAACGTTTTTTCATCAAAAAGAAGTACTGTTTACATTTGCTGGTTTTGCGTTGGATTTTTGGTAAGACTAAGAGAATTAAAAAGTACTGTGTACTGTTTACGGTGTGCCGCTTTCACAAAGAACTCTCAGTAAAAAGATGGCAGGGGGCCGTGGAAAGAAGCGGAAAGCAACGGGAAACCCGCCAGCGGCACCGCCTGCCGCTCGCCAGACGCGAGCGCAGGCTCGGCATTTATCGGTCGCCCTTGCGGACGGCCAACGACAAGGCATTCAACAGGCAGTTGACGGGGACCAGAACCGGCCCAGTACAAGTTCCCAAGGGGCCAGGAGCGCTGTGTCTTCGAGTGCACCAACAGCAGCGGGTAGTACAGCACAAGATAGGCAGGGTGCGGGGCCATGTGTCGTGGCACTTCCGGTACCTCGTGCGTCTGTTGGAGATCAAAATGGCGGATCGAGAGCATGTGCAAGTGTGGTGGGTGAAGAATTACCAGCGCCGATACCGCAACCGGCGAGTTATCCACAATTTGGTGATAATGGAGGATTGAGGAGGAACACGCAGCAGGCTGGTGAGCTAAATTTGGATGTTAATGAGGCCTCTTTGGGCTTCAACAGCCCTGTCGTTGGAGAGGTTGTGAATAGACATTCACTACAACTTCAGCAGCAATTAGGCCTACCAAATGTACACGTAGAACAACCATTCCAAAACCTCCCTAATTTTGGTTCCATTTCATCTCTATCGTCTGTATGTAGCCCCTTAGGCGAGGGCCTACCACAGCAAATTAAGGAGAAAATTGCGCGGGGGATTATGTAGACTTCGCGGCCTTGTTGGACAAAGGGGGCGAGGTACAAGGGTCAGTAGATGATAGTAATTTGGGCTTAAACGAGTGGGGTCAGGTGGTGCTAAAATCCAAAAAAACCAGCGCCCAAAATTACGTGTATTAGTTCCTAGACCAGTGCTTTTTTCATTTTCGCGGCAGTGTTTTTAAGGTCTCATCCAAACCACGCACAGGAAATCTTGAAGTATGGGCATATGGTGCGTACCTCTGCAGCGCGTTTTGAGGGGGAAGGGTGGAAAGTGTATGACTCGCAGTTTCGGATGCGGCAGCAGGCGCATCCCGAAAGGTCATGGGCCACAATTGACCATGAGCTGTGGGCGTTTTATGTGGCAGTGCCTTCCCCTCAGCAAAAGGTAGCTACTGCACCTGATTTTCGCAATGCCCAACACTCAGCTTCCTTTCGCGCCCCCGGTGGCATGCCATATTGTTTCCAATTCAATGGCGCGGGATGCAAACGTTCCAGTTGTAAATTTCTACATGCTTGCCAAATCTGCCAAATCGAAAGCCACGGTGCAAGGGAGTGTGAAGGAAACCTAACAATAAGCCCTCGTCAAGAGGCGGGTCAATAATTCAGGAGCAGGGGGAGGTCCAAAAGCCAAATGAGTATTAAAAATAAATAAATAAAATAAATAAAATAAATAAAGTAAATAAAATAAATAAAAATATAATAAAAATCAACCTCGTGAGTCCGTCGATTTATTCAACCATCCATAAATGGTACCATCGAGTCTGGCTGTCCACCAACTTTTGAGGATGATAACTCGGGTCTACATGCATGTTGCAAATATTTTTTTTTTAAAAAGAAAAGAAAAAAAAAGAAAGAAAAAAAAGAGAAAAAAAGAAAGAGGTGTATTGTATAATAAAATAACATAGGTTTTGTAAATAATATAGAGAGTGTTAAATTAATGAATAACGGTTGGGGGGGGGGGTCTTGTTGGGGCAAGTCTCCTGGATGGGTTCCTTGTTGGGGTGGTTTAGGCCTCAAGATGTCAACATTTCAGAATAAAACTGTGAAAATGAATGAGTAATTGTCAGGAAAGAGGAGAAGGTTAATATTATTAATCATATTATGGTACGGTTAGGTAATAATTGTATTGGAAAAATTGTCCGAAGTAGATATTTCATTATAGTGGGGAAATTGACAGTAAGGACAAACTAAAGTCGTAATGACATGTTAAAAATGAAAATTGGATAGCTTAAACTTCAACAGCAGATTTTGCGGCATATTTACTTACAAATTACACGTCAAGTCTATATTTACATATTACACATCAAGTCCCTTGTCATTTACATGCCGAGGGCACATAACTTTAAACGTGTCAATTCAATGCTACTTTGTTAAAGCATCATGTATAATTGCTGTTGATTTTATGCAAATGTGGGCGATCAAACAAAGGTCACAAAATAAATAGTCAGGTTGTAGTCAAATACTACCACTACCTTATAACTCTTATTTTGTCCGTGTAATTCAATTATCTGGCAACAATAAAGTTTTCCGCCGGGCTACTAGGAAAACTAATTTGGTGACCGGAAGTTGGATTTCACCTGTTCAACCCTGCTCCCTGGTCATGTCAGAGGGCAGCGTTTCTCGCAAGATATTTGACTTGTCCACTGGGTACGTACGCCACATCATTCATTCTTTATTTTGACTACAACCAGACCGGTCACCTTTTCAGTTGGAGAAAAACCCACCCTCCACTCCCTTGAAGCGAAAGCAGGTTCGCAGGCAGTGCCGAGTGCATTCAATCTATCATAATGCTGTGTCAGGTTCCAGGCGTGGTGACACGTGGTTGTGTGCAGGTGTGGTCATTCGCATGGGTACCAGGCTTGGTACACTCAGGCGTGGTTACAGCAAGTTGCGCCAGGCTTGGCGCAGGGGCGTGAGGTACCAGGCTTGGTACTCTCCGCAGGCAATTGCAAGTATGTTCCCAGGCTTGGGAAGATGCGAGGTAAAAGTAGGCAACAACACAGTTGCGAATCTGGGCAGTTTTGCTCAGGGGGTAGTTTAGGCCTCAAGATGTCAACATTTCAGAATAAAATTGTGAAAATTAATGAGTAATTGTCAGGAAAGAGGAGAAGGTTAATATTAGTAATAATATTATGGTACGGTTAGGTAATAATTGTATTGGAAAAATTGTCCGAAGTAGATATTTCATTATAGTGGGAAAATTGACAGTAAGGACAAACTAAAGTCGTAATGACATGTTAAAAATGAAAATTGGATAGCTTAAACTTCAACAGCAGATTTTGTGGCATATTTACTTACAAATTACACGTCAAGTCTATATTTACATATTACACATCAAGTCCCTTGTCATTTACATGCCGAGGGCACATAACTTTAATCGTGTCAATTCAATGCTACTTTGTTAAATTGCTGTTGATTTTATGCAAATGTGGGTGATCAAACAAATGTCAAAAAAAAAATAGTCAGGTTGTAGTCAAATACTACCACTACCTTATAACTCTTATTTTGTCCGTGTAATTCAATTATCTGGCAACAAGCAAGCGTCACGCATACAATATCACTGCGACATTGCGAGCCATATCTCGCCATGCGAGGTTCTGAATTCATTATTCTCTGCTGTAAACAGGTTTCGCTAATTTGGAAATGACTGCATAGCATTTAACTATTGAACTAATCATCCATGACTGAATTTTCCAAATACCAGTAGGCCAATAATAAAATATGTTTGGTTGTCCTCGACCTATCTATCTTAATTCCGTCAGGTTTCGCTAATTTCGAAATGACTGCATAGTAGCTTTATTTTTAGCGTGTATACCCAGTAAGCGATCGCTCAGTAGCGATCGTGTGAGTGCGAACATGTTTAAACTACGTAACTTAACAACCGCTCACTATTACGCATACCAATACACCCAATCCAAAATAGTTTGTCAAATGTCTGAATGACGTAGGGGAAATTTTCTTTTTGAGTCGATTATCCGGTTTGTTTACGTCGACCGTTAAGCGTCGTAAGCCAGCTGCGACTTTGTTTACATTCGCGAGGTCAAAGAAGGATGTCAGCCGTTGGAGATATTTGCTGCGCCTGTCACTGACTACGCACTGATGTCACTTCCCAGGCTGACACATAGCATCGAACGGCGTTTGTATCGTCTGTGTGGCTTTAGGACCAACGCCCAACTTAAACAAATCACGCAGATATGCAGAACGAATGTTATTGATAGGTGTTGCACATGAAACACAATGTAAATCCATTCAAACTATAACATGTATAACGAAGGATGTGAAGTCTAAATAGTCACACAAATACAATGCAAATAAGAACATTATTATGGTTTCCAATGATGAATTCATTTCATTTCTAATAAATTGATTCAAACCAATTTCATTCCAAATTATTATTTGTATTTATCAATTTTATTAATACAGCATGAACAATCAGGTCTTGTGTACATGTGGGTAACCGGAAATAGAGTGGAGGAAACCGGAAACAGCGGGAGACTCCTGTGCAAAATCAACCTAGAAACATCTAGGAAGACTTACTACGAGAATCCAGTGGATTCTAAGGTTTTGAGCGCCTATCACTGTGATGAATTTCTGTTTAATGGAACTGAAGTAAGTGTTACCCCGACTTTCAATTCAATGTACAGCTCTCTGCATCGTCGGCCGAGATATTTTGTTAAACAGGTTTCAATTGATGGTCATTTTTTATTCAAGATGACCATAAAGGAATAAATAAGGCAACGATGTATCATCCTATATGGTTCCTTGACCCTGTATGGGACCAGAAATCAATCAATCTGACTCGATAGTAACATGTAGAATATCAATCTGATGATAAATGATAGATTAATCTAAGAATGCTAGAACTTATGTTTTTACGACTGCTACGTTGATTCACATTTCATCAGACAATTAGTGCCTGATCAATGAATGAAGACCTCTTGGAAATACCCGCAGTTCAAGGTTAGCTAAAATTGTAGCCCTCTTGTCTTGTTCAAGCAGGGTCTCCTAACCCTCTCGCAGAAAGCTTCTTTCACTCCTGACGACTCGTGCCACTAGACTTTTTGGTCAAGGATTACCACACTTAAACTCTAATGTAATGTATGATCGGAGTACTTTATATGAAGGAAGACCGCTAAATTCTGTGACACGTTAGAACTGGAACTCCGATGTTGATAGGCTCGTCGTCGGGGGATCGTTTAGTCTAGTGGGGTTTGTAGAGGACCTGCGATGCCAGCATCGTTACAGATTTCACAAAATGTTCATTTTCGCAACATAGGTCAAACGTGGATATTATATGGAATAAGATTTTCTCAATTTGTTGTTGTTCATTTTGGTCCGGTTCTTGCCAAAAAACACAATGTTTTTTTAAGTAAAGAACTCATTTTTTTCTAATTTCATGTTTTGAGGTAGATTCAGACATCACTTAACTTCAGATATGCATTTAATTTAAAAGTAAGGCTTCAGAGAAGTTTTTGGTAAAAAACAAACCGGTTGACATTAGTGCTAAAATAGCTCTAAAAAGGTAAACAATATTAAATATTGAATTATTTTAATTTTTGACTTTTTCAATATTTCTCTCTTTATGGTGTTTTCCATTATGAAGACATACAGAAAATATCAACACATTTTAGTTTTGGTTATGTTTCGTACATTTGGGAACAATATAGAAATGTATATTTTGATCAATAGTCATTTATACAAAGAAAATGCATTATTCTCAAATATGAACAAAAAAGAGGTTTCGATCACCCAATTGTTGAACAAATATTTGTGTATTATGGGTAGTACAATAAAATCTCATTTTTACCCCAAAATGTCATTTTTCCATTTCTATTCGTTTATAGCTTAAACGACACACAATCTATAATTTATAATGCCGTTGTTTTTGTAATAGTTTGTCATAGTTTGTTATTTACTGGTCTGTACATGTAGATCCCATTGTACAAACCAGTAAATGAGTTTATAGTAATTTATAGGGCTTTACATTGAGACTAAATTGGTCATGGTCCAATGATTATACCAGTAATTACACCGTCATGAAACAGAGTCCTAATTCTTTTGATTCACCCTATAGACAGCTCAGTTGTATACATATAGTCAAGTAGAATTCTATCTACGGTAGATAGAAATCAAGTAAACAGTGATGCATTCGGAATATCAATAATACATTTTAATTAACTCAAGGTGTAACATAAGCAATATAACGGTCAAGTGCTATATACGGTATATAGCAGCCTTTCAAGTAATAATTGTATAGTCATCAAATAAAATATGACATTTTTGAATGACATAAGAATTATATATAATATATGAGATTTTCGACTTCGCTGGTAATTTGAAGGCGCAAAATGTTTCATAACGTTACCGAGCAATGTTCGAAGTTGTTCATTTTTAGGCCTTTGGGGCTTTGATATGCAATAAAAATCTCATCTTGCTATGGAAACCATGTCAACCCTGATTTTAGTCACGTCACGGTTTCTTGCTAAAACCGCGTTAACTACTAGTATACAACACATAATGAGTTGCTCTGTATTAAAAACATATCATGAGCAGTCAGCTGTAGAACGGGACCCCGTTTCAATTGAGGGCGCTCTATTTAGTGACACACTGCCGTCATATTTTACACGGCGATTCATCAAGTGACGGAAGTCCGTCGTCCGCCGGAATACGAACAAAAAACACTTTTCAATAGAGGGCGGGCTTGAGAACGGGACTCCGTTTCCAAGGGAACGGCCTCACGTCACAGTAATTTTCAAAATGCTTAAAAAGCCGATTTTGCTGATTTTAAACAAAGAAATAACTCTCTTATCACAGAGATAACCGTTACAAAGGCATCACTTCTGAATACTATAGGGGTTGTATTTAATGTAAAAATTATCACACTTATTCTAGAAATTGTATAAAATGGTGTAATCTCGTCTAGAAAATGGTGGTCTCATCGCAGCAAACCGGTCAAAAAGACATACTTTTAGCTTGTGTCATGCGATGTTGGGGTCAAAGATTAAATTAAATCATCGAACTGAGTGTCGCAAGGAGTTCTGGTACCTTATGCTGCCCTGAACTCGATGGATAGTTACTTTTTATGCAGATAATTGGGGTAAAAGGCGAAAATTCAATCATTGCGCAAATTGACGGGTGTGCGTTACCTTGGTTACGTACACCCGTCGTTTTAGAGCGCCCTCGATTGAAACGGGGCCCCGTTCTACAGCTGACTGATGAGTTGAGGCTCTGTATACATAGCCAGAAAATAACATATAATTAACAAATGTTATCATGCGACCAAGCATCATCAGTAGGTCACATTCCTGATGAAGTAGTAGTTGTATGTTTGAGAAATGCTCTTTGTATCAAGAAGATGAGTCACCGTCACCTTGCATTTACCAGAATCTAGGGGGGGGGGGGGGTTGTACCTATGATAGCCCTGGTCGCCACTATTCTGCGCAACTTTGATCTTAACATTTACATCAAACAGTTCAAACAATAGCTCTGGTAATCTATATTTAGCGTCACAATAATGTGGACATAATTGCAACAATGCGTAAGTGCGTACATGCGTAAGTGGGGAAACTCGAAAGTGCGTACCGGGCGCTTACAAAAATGACCGCGCGACCTGATTGGTCACATTTATGATCTGGACGCAGCTTCGCGAACAGCACCAAACCACATTCGCGTGAAATAGCTTGAATTATGTCCATAGTATTAAGACACTTGACTATACCAAACTGAACATTTATAATATGGAATTGTATTATGAACATTTTCAATATTTTGCAGACTGAAGGGATCCGAGTTTTCAAACAAACACCCATTGGGTTCGAATTGACAGTGCTAAAGCAATCCGTCGAGCTGAGATTCCCCATTAGTTCATTGCTCTACGTTCCCAGTGTACAACAAACAGATCAGGTATACTTTAAAAGTGTATTTAAATAATTAATGAAGAATGTTTGTACTGCAACGTTATTCAAAGCAATCCGCAGTTAGTAAAACGTATACAGTGGATGTGCTTTCGGATGTCAACAGCAGAATTGATTGTGTTGGGCTGATTTTCAGCCGATACGCACATATCTGTATATTATGAGACGATAATATTTTATAGTTTGGGGCGGGACTTAATCCATTCGAATAATAATACCTTCAGTGCGTATGACCGCGTAAATATGTTCAAGCGTGCCCTACACAAAGTCGCCGGCGTATGCGTTGTGCGTATAACGCATCGTTGGGGGGGGGGGGGGGGGGCGGGGGGGAGGGGGGGCGGGGGGGGGGGGGGAGCGAGTGCTATATAACGCAATTATTCGAAGCTTGAAGTTAGTAAACAGCTAGCTGGAATCGCCGATTTATAAGGGGGAAATGTGTTGTTGTTTGATTATTTTACAAATCTAAAAAAAACGCGTTATTTTATGATAAAGGATTTAAACAGAAATACCCAAACTTAAATAAGAATGAGAACTAGATATAGTTCTGGTCTAAGACAGGGCACCTTGATTCTTATGGGAAAAGGATCCATAGTGACCTCTTTTTGACCTTTGACCTGGTTATGATGATTGACTTTTTTTCTTGCCTTATCGAACCAAACAAGATAAAACAGGTCCGATTTAATTCGGAGCATGTCTTGAGTTTTATCCATGTAAAGTTAAATGACCCCTAGTGACCCCATACGTCATGCCAATTTGTAGAGCTTAAATCGCTGTATGTGCATGGACCCATGGAATCTTTTGACCAGTTTAGACATTGATCAGCCATTTCCTCTGAGACAAGAAGTATTTTAGGTGATATGGTAAGAAAATCAACATTTTGACTCCTAGTGACCCCAAATATTTGTTGATTGTAAAAACCTAACTATGATATATGCGTACGGTCATAAGAAATATGTTGACCGATTTTGACGGTCATATCACTAAATTGCAAGGGCGTTTTAATTAAGGGAAAATCACGTTTTGACCACTAGTGACCCCCTGTGACCTTTGACCCCAATCTGTAAGGTCCTGTAATGAAAGTCTAGTAAAGGGTCCTACTGACCGAGTATGGTGATTGTAGCATGTAATCTGTAGGAGAAGAAGCATTTTGTATGATGGGTTTGACGGGAAGAAGATGAAGACGAAGATGAAGAAAGAAACGGCAGAGATACCTTGATTTTTGAAAAATCATGGTAATAAAGTATAGTTCGTAGCTGTTTTACTATACGTTGGTCTCATTATCTAAAGGCTGTACCATATTTGAGTCGTCGTGTAAATGTAGTACAGCTTATACATTATGAGACCAACGTATAGCAAAACAGCTACGGACTATATTTTGTTCTCTAAGTGTAAAGTGTAGGGGGGGGGGGGGTGTTATAGCTCCAGATTGGGACTGATATTTTCCAAAGGGTTCAGTGCGCTGTAATTTCGCTGCTGGTGAATCATCAGAATCAGATCGCATCAACTAGGGTGCAGCCAATTCAGGCGCAAACCCTATCCGCACTTAGTAACATCCACCATTTTTCAATGCAGCTCCCCAAATACCATTGGGTCAAGGAAGTTTTTGATAACCGAAACAACTGATCACTGATTTTAAAAAGCACAGGAGGAAACCGAAAAAAACCCTGCGAAAGCGTGCATGGATCGTGATAAACCAAATGCATATAAAGCCCGCGGTCGTGCACATAATTGACCCGGGTTTCGTTGGTGCAAGGGGAGGCCAACACGCAGTTAATCCAAGCAAAATGTTTTGATCAAAGTCACGCATTTCCTCGATATAACTATGTCAGCGCACACCTTGCAAACCCTTTAGCATCGATAGTTGCAGCAGCATAACGTTATGCTCCAACTTACTCTTGGGTCCGGTCAGGTTTAAGATTTAAAGTTAATTACTCGTTAGCTACTAGCCAAGAATAGCTTACCCCGGTTTGGTGCTCTCACATTTTTTGGTTACGCCTCAGTTACTAGCGAGGTAGCGCTATTCTTCAGCTACTCGCCATTGGTGCACTCGGCCGTATATGTAGTATTTATGCTCTAACTGTAGCGTAACTTACTAACGATGTAATTCTTAGAGCTCAACTGGACAGAGTAACACCAGTATAGTAACTAGCGAGGTAAATATCCACATTAATCAGTATCGTCCCCTTACAAAATTAATTGTCGCATGCGTCAAATGTGTGTACATGTTTCAAACAGCTATCATATTGACACGAATGGTTTTTCGTAGAATTATAAAAATGTGTCGTCAGTCACTACGTCAAGCGTTGATTGAAATAACATGAACAATGCAACACGTCACACCACGTCCAGTAGTGCAATGAAAACTGTGAATATGACGCAATTTTTTGTGTTTGAAAATGTCAAAGTTTATTACCATTCTTTCAAAAATAAGGACCATAATTACATAAATACATTCTGTGCGAGAGTAACATAAAAAATGGTATAAAAGGGCAAAAATGTCACGATTAAAATCCGTTTGTTTTAAATTAATGGATCAATGGTTAGTTAAATCATAAACTATCACAATACTGTGATACTGGCATTTTCAAACGAAAATCACGGGTTCGATTTCCGTGATTCCCATTTTTTTGTTCAAAAATAATGGTGACTTTAATGAAATCATATATGTTAATTTCTATGAACTACAGTATGGTATTGACATTAATCAATCGATTTATTAAATGTGTATTCATTCAATAGCCATATTTATTTATGAAATCGTTTATTTATTTGATTTCATGTTATTTAATTCATTAATTGATTAATTATTTAAATAATTATTAGTTGATTGATTGATTGATTGATTGGATGCTTGATTATTTGAACTAATTTTTACAAATGTGTATGCATGGTTGTGAATAGTTTTAAAATATGTTATAATAAATTGGTTTTAAATGTATTATTGAGTATAATTATTATACACAAGTTGATAATGAATTGCATGATAAAATTCTCCCCCTGATCAGCCGCGTAGCCAGCCCAGCCACTCCGAGGGGGCAAGATCCCCATAGATCCCCATAACGGTCCCTATTTCAAAGAAACCAGGTCAAAAAACGGCTGATTTAACATGATTTTCCGCCTTTTCCGTCCCCATTTTGCCCATTTTCCCCCGTCAGTCTGCCCCCCCCCCCCCCGCCCCCCCACTCGCTACGCTACTGCATCTATGTAGTCGTTAGCGATGTAGTTGTCCCAAAACCGGCAAAAAAACCCCCGCATGGTACAAATGTACAATGTACCGACGGAACCCACCTATGCCTCTGAAAAAGGCTCAAAAGGGTAAGTGGTACAGAAAAAAGTTATATTGTAAAATTTTACGGGGGGCGCCTACACAAAAAAGGTATATTGTAACATTTTACGGGGGGCGCCGCCCCCTTCGCCCCCCCCCCCTTGTATCCACCACTGACAATTGTTCGACGCCTTTTCGTCGAAAAACAATACACACGCATGTATTGACCTATTTCTTAACACGACAATAGCAATCAGAATTTATAATTTGTTTGCAATGGTAAACTTTTACGCATTAACATAATTTCAAAGGAATAAAAAAGTCAACAAGTTTGACATAGCCTGCAGTAAACATCGTTGATTCCACACTTTCGTGAACAAACGTATACATGGTATAGCGCGTATGTACGCAGCGCACAATTTAGTTATTCTAAAACCACTCCGCGTATTGATTACACAAATTATGAACATAGTGACTTCAGTTTATGATGAACTTGGACATTTTGTGAGGTATAATAAAACGTGATATCAAACTAAGATCTATGATCAAACAGACATAGGGCGTTTAAAGGTGCTACAACCACATACTACCCATCCACAACCGTTGATTCCAAAATCCAAGCCAATGACCTCTCTTTGTTTTTCTGATACCGTCTAGGATATTGCAAATTTTCTCTATGTGGGTCTGCAAGATGGACGATTTGCTATATACGAATACATGGATGACGACGAAACATGGAGCCTTCCCACATTTCGCACGATGAGTGCATCTGCTTTACCGTGCCGTTGCATGGTCCACCTGAAGGAAGACAATGGCAGGTCTGATAGGCTCATCGTTGGATGCGGCAATACCATACGAACTGTAAACATGCGTGACCATACTGTTGACGGCAATACCACATGTATTCCTGATTCATCGAGTGACCAGCATGTTGTAGGTCTAGTGAGTGTTGGCGGTCACATTTGGTGTCACTTATCCCATTCTAGCCGCGTGTATCAATTCAATGAAACCCCTGGCTTGCCCACATCAATGCTTGAATGCAGTATGAAAGAATTACCAATACGAGGGGTTAGTTTGTTAGCATACGGATCAAGCTTTGCGGTTCACTCTCAAAACGTTCGTAAAAGCGCGGCGCTAGACATTGATATACACGTTCCCCAAAATAAAACACAAACAGAGCAACGTGTTCAAATAACGTGTTTGCTGCCGGTCAAAGACACACTTTGGATTGGTCGAAGCACAGGGGATATATTGGTAGTTGATGTAGGAACCACTGGTGATTTCGGTAAATTGAAAGCTTGGTTACAGGTAGACCCTATGCTTGGTCTTCTAGTGGGTCCCGTAAAAAGTCTTCTAAACCCAACACCCTGTCAAGTTATTGCTTGCAGAGAAGTTGTACACGAACAAGATATTTCTGAATACCAGATACTAGTTTGGAATGATTGGGGTAAAAAGGAATCGGACGAATTCGAACATGCTCTACTCGTTCAATAGATGATTCCATCACCAGTCAGCTGTAGAACGGGGCCCCGTTTCAATTGAGGGCGCTCTAAAACGACGGGTGTACGTAACCAAGGTAACTCACACCCGTCAATTTGCGCAATGATTGAATGTTCTCCTTTTACCCCCAACTATCTGCATAAAAAGTAACTATCCATCGAGCTGAGGGCAGCATAAGGTACCAGAACTTCTTGCGACATCCAGTTCTTTGATTTAATTTAACCTTTGACCCCAACATCACACGACATAAGCTAAAACTATGTCTTTTTTGACCGGTTTACTGCGATAAGACCACAATTTTCTAGACGAGATTACACCATTTTATAGAATTTTTAGGGTAAGTGTGATAATTTTTACATTACACATAAGCCCTATAGTATTCAGAAGTGATGCCTTTGTAACGGTTATCTCTGTGATAAGAGAGTTATTTCGTTGTTTAAAATCGGCAAAATCGGCTTTTTATGAATTTTGAAAATTACTGTGACGTGAGGCCGTTCGCTTGGAACGCACTCCCGTTCCCAAGCCCGGCCTCTATTGAAAAGTATTTTTTGTTCATATTCCGGCGGGCGACGGACTTCCGTCGATTGATGAATCGCCGTGTAAAAAATAACGGCCGCTAAATAGAGCGCCCTCAATTGAAACGGGAGCCCGTTCTACAGCTGACTGATCACGTGATGGGTTAGCATTGGTAGAGTGCATTAGGAAAGATTACTGACACTTAAGATATACACATGGTGTGTCAGAAAGAATGGACACTTTTTAGCGAAAGCGCCACAAACAATCCAGGCCTTCATATTCAAAACCAATGACAGTTCTAAAAGGACCACATTATTTGGCTTTCATTTACAAAATGGCTTTCATTTATGTAACATGATAACGCAATGGTCGATTTTTGAAATTCTTCTATAGCATGTGCAGCATTTCCAAAATAAGAAATGGGATCACTTACCTTCTTTTTAACAACAAGGTGGCATTTTGTTCAAAATGTTAAGACATCTTGTATGTTCCTGTCAGAATGGCAAAATGAAGATTCGCAATAAAGGAATAGGCATGAATATTCACAATCAATGAATAGGCATGAACATTCACAATCAATGAATGGGCATGAATATTCGCAATATAGGAATAGGCATGAATATTCACAATCAATTAATGGGCATGAATATTCGCAATAAAGGAATAGGCATGAATATTCACAATCAAGGAATGGGCATGAATATTCACAATCAAGGAATGGGCATGAATATTCGCAATAAAGGAATAGGTATGAATATTCACAATCAAGGAATGGGCATGAATATTCACAATAAAGGAATGGGCATGAATATTCACAATCAAGGAATGGGCATGAATATTCACAATCAAGGAATGGGCATGAATATTCACAATCAAGGAATGGGCATGAATATTCACAATCAATGAATGGGCATGGATATTCACAATCAATAAATGGGCATGAATATTCACAATAAAGGAAAGGGCATGAATATTCACAATAAAGGAATGGGCATGAATATTCACAATAAAGGAATGGGCATGGATATTCACATTAAAGGAATGGGCATGAATATTCACAATAAAGGAATGGGTATGAATATTCACAATAAAGGAATGGGCATGAAAATTCACAATAAAGGAATGGGTATGACTATTCACAATAAAGGAATGGCCATGAATAATTAAATATTCTACCGATCTATGTAAATTATGAAGGAAGCAACACTTCATTACTAAACAACATACTACTCTAGCAACCAAAAGTATTAGGACACCTTGCAAGCTGCAAATTGAGAGAAAACACTGGGAATCTCTTTTGAACTACTGTGTTAGCTTTTTGGTATTCTAGGGATATAAAATTAATGGAAAGTTCTTAAAACTTTGTTACAATAAATTTGGGATGATATTCCTACGTTGTCTTAAAAGACATTATTATTTAAAAGGAAAACATTTGTAACAATATTTCAGTGGTTAAAGTTTTTTGCATTGGTACATGCATATTTAGTTGATTTGAGTCAAATAGCTTGACAACAATTCTTAAGTCATGATGAAATGATAGCCCTGTGTAGTGGGCCCAGGTTATGTGGGTGCTATGAAAAAGTACAGAGAATTTAAACATGTTGCTTTACGCTTAATATAATCAATTTTCACCTACCAAATACTTAATTGTCTTCGACATCACTCGATTGGCTTTCCTTCAGTCTTTTCTCTCAAAAACAATTGTTTCGGGAGCCATGGTTGTGGAAGTGTCTTCAATATACAAGCAATGATACATGATGATACAAGTGATGAGACAAATGGGTGTTGGTGTTCAGTGATCTAGTCAAAATTTATTAAATTAAATTGAGCTTCTGTCAATCACCTAAAACGTTATTTTGTCCATGTATTTTGTGTACATACAAAACCTACATGTACATTATGACGTAGGCCAATGGAGTCAACTTGAGTGCCTCTTTCCATAAGTAACACACCAACATATAGTTGGCCTTAGATTTTCTGGACGCAATGTATAGGTCACTATAACCACACGCAGTGTGTTCCTCACATTCCATTCATGTGGATTTTGTTCCAGTTCCAAAGAAGGTTTTCACTTGTTAAATGTTGTGTACAATATTATTAATGTTTTAACAAGTTTATATAATTCTGAAATTAAAAAGGGTCATTGTAAAGAACCTTTTTTCTCTTCTCTACCTCTTTCCGTTTGTCGCATCCTTTTTTTCAGCTCATTATTCTACGCTTTCATATATATTGTATTTTGGCTAAACAGATAGCTGTTTTCAGTTTGGTACCAACATACTTCTACAAGTCTTCTCTATCAAAATATGGTTTTTTTTATTGTTATACTGCAAATTATTTAATCGGGGATATAAAGTTTTGAAAAAGGTTTTGACACTTTTGTGACACCCTGTATATATGGCGTAGAGAGTCCAAAACGCAAATTTAATATGTAATAGCGTTTAAGGCCATGCGTTTTGAACTGACCACCCAAAAAGGGTGGCGGCGTTGCATATTTTGGGACAGATTATCCATCTCTCTCTATTAACTCAACAACTAAATGTGGTAGAGCTATGGTCAAGGTGTCATTTGAAAGCCTATTTATCTAGCTACATTGTGTGAATAAATCTGGTATTTCTACTGTTTGGATGAGATATGATTGATTATATTTCGAAAGTCAGGGTGGTGGTGACGGCGGTGGCGGTGGCGCTGTGTACAATCTCTATGGGGAATATAGAAAATGTTCCCAATTCTACATTCAATTTACAATAACTCCTCATCTCTGTATGGTACAAACATGATTTTGCTCTCATTTTATAGATTGTTTTATACTCTATAAGTTTCTGTTTCAACAAACGTGTCAACTATTACGTAACAATTGTAATCACGAATCGATTGCATTGTCCTTGGCTTTTTCCCTATTCGCTACACAGTGACCTTGCCCTAATTCATCGGTTTTACATACATGACTATATAACAACAAAAAAGTATACAACCGATAATAGCAACATTATACATTTTTGGAAAGTTCTCAAATAGGGGAATTCAAATATGCCGTTTAAATCAGGATAGGGTGAATAGCCAAAAATAGATGTGTAAACTCTAATAAATATGAAATGTAAACGTTTGTGCTCATTCACTTCCCGATATAGTGTATTTCAACAAGTTACCCTTGACAACTATTACGTTCTGATGGGGAAATTGCATTAAAAACTAATATACGCCCGGTAAAATGATGATTGGGATAGGAATAAAAATATTGAGCTTTAATCAAAATATGAAGTAAGAAAACAATCGATATTCTTTGAACATTGTTAATCACAACATGTTACCATTAGATTCTATGCAAATCCCAATAGCATATTTAGATTCCTTGTGAGATTACCGTTCAGAAAATATATACTTTTTATGGGGTAGAACAAGTACTTATTGCGATATGCTAATTCGAATCTCAGATGGTGTAAAACGTAAAAATCTGTACATGCAACGATAAGGGTGGCGAGTTAAAAAAACGCACGGCCTTAAGTATAAAGTATAACAAAGCAGGCCAACCCGACTATTATATATTTACTAGGTTGACGTACCCTCAGCCTCTTATATTAATACCGAGATTCTGCAGCAATAAGCAACAATACTAAATGCTAAAAAAATTGGTTAACTTTAATTGTCTGTTTGGTTGAACATAAGCGTAATTTATAAATTAATTACTGTAACACTAATGTTTAATGAAGCTTAAATTAATTGGTAGATTACCGGTGTAGTCATCTTCGGCGCCTTCGTTTCATTCCTTTTACGACGAACACTCCTGATGTAATCCTCTTGGAAGATGACTATTGGGGAACAATCACCATGTTTCGGACTATAGCTTTTCATTCTTCATCTATACAGTCTATGATCTGATGTCATATAAAAATGCACTTATTACAAGTTTTAAGAAATGGATTCATATATACATTTAGTATGAAATTGAAGCCATTACTATTTTCTACATTTGCAATTTTTGATTTACAGTTTCCGAAACAGAGATACACATTTTGTCATAAGTCACTTAAAAGACATCATTATTCAGTTGTTCCATAGTTCCATAGTAAATGTAATGTGTCTGCATTGTGTATACGGTCATGTGTTTTAAGCTCGCCTCCTTTCGCGTTACACACGGATTTTGGCTTTCACGACATGATTTTAACTTTACACATTTATATTTGCTTGTATACCCCCCTGAGGTAGTAAAGGTATATATTTTCTGAAGGGAAATTTCATGAGGAAACCAAATATGCCATTAAAATTATAGTACGACTAAGAACTAAAATGGTATGATCGGAAATGTTCGGAAAAATATCAGAGTTTTTAATTTTTAATTCGAGATCCATATATTTTGTATACCTACCCCTATCATTATTTACTTTACATATTTGAATTCCTCATGAAATTACCCATTAGATGATATATAATTGTTAAAGTTACTACGTCGGTATGGTAATTATACCGGCTAGTGAATTTTTATTTTATATATTTTTAGAATTTTCAAAAATATTTGTTTAAGGATGAACCCTTCCCTGATATAAACTGCATTTCTGAATTCCTCTAGTTACAAGCTTTCCAAAAATGTATACTTTTGCTATCATAGGTTGAAAACTTTTTCTGTTATTGTCATTTTTATAAATCCGGTAAATTGAGGCTGATTATTCATGTTTACTGTGTAGCGAATAGGAAGAAAGCTGATGTTCATTGTCTTATCCATAATTAATTAGTTGTTACAAATAGTTGACAAGTCTGTTGAACCACATACTTAAAGACTACTAATTATCCTTTAAAATGGGACCAGAATGGTGTTTGTAACATTAGGAGATGACTAGTTATTGTAAAAAGAACAAAACATGGGATTATCCCCATTGAGTTTGTACAGGCGGCACCCCTTCCAGAAACACCCCTTCCAGCACCACCCCTGGTCCCCAAACATCAAACAGCTGCATCTCCCATTCTGTATTAGCTATACCAATGCCATTTTGCAGGCAGATAGCCTGTTATTAGGGCTTTAAAATGATACCAAATTTGTTGAGATAGCTTTTGTGGTTTAAAAAATATTTGAGGAAAATTACAGCATGAAACTAAAAAATGTAACGGCACCACCCTATTGGGAGGCGAGTTCATAACGCGTGACCATACCAATCGAGAGTACAAATAACGACATCCCTCCCTTCTTAATACCCTGTTGAATTGAGCATGATGTGTAACCGATATTTGTCCTTTGAATACAAATTGAATACAACATACAGTAATATAAAAATGTTCAATATCCTGTAATTATACATGTTATTTATGATTAAAACCAATACGTTAGAACTCACCATTTGGTGAACAATTACAACGTGAATCAAAGTCATTTAGGTCAAATTTCGGGTAAAACATTGATATTCTGAAGTAGGTTAGTAATGTTGTGAGAGGCAATCGCAAGTGGTTATTCAGAGAAGGCAAACGCTTAATATTGCAACAGGCCAAGTTTTATCGTCATTGGATCTCATATTTAAAAATGGTATACTTCAACCGTGGAGTTCATAAGCTTTTATTAGTATTTATCATCAGGCAGCTGGACCTGACGATGGACCTCCAAGTATTACACCACATCAAGGTAACATTGCATGTTGATGTGTTCATGTAGTACAAGATTCAGAAGAAGATTCTAAACTGATCAAAAAAAGTTCGGAAATTTGTTTTCAATCGTCAATAGTTCAAATATTTCATAATATATTCATATTGTGTTTCATACAAGTAATTGCTACACATTTGAAATCACTGGATTAACAAATCAACTTTTAATTGATATGCAACACAATATGAAAATGTTCCAGGGCTCAGCAACGTACTTGAGAATATGGGGAGGTCCCAACTCCCAATCTGAATGTGCAAAAATCATCGCCATTTTGTCCACAAAAGGCAATAGAGCATCTCTCGGAACTTCCCTTCAAGCTGAGATACTACAACCACATGCAGTCCTTAAGAAATGAAAACACCAACACAGCACTGAGCTCACAAGACACGCGTGGCAGCTAAAGAAGAAGAACCAACCATGTACACCATCAAATGGTCTACCATCACCAGAGCGCGTGCATACGTCAACGGATCCAGGCGGTGCGACCTTTGCCTCACGGGGAAGCTGTACATAATCAAAAGTAGACTCCTCAACATAAAATCTGAGCTTGTTTTGAAGAGCTGTCATGAAAACAAGTTCTACCTTACCTGCTTATGAATTGCTCCAGAGGCATAACATAATTACAATCACGTTCGCAATAACTGGCATCTACACCCACTTTCGCAATAACCAACGTCTTCCAGGTATACACAAAATAGCAACCAGTTGTCTGATGATCGCACAAACGTGAAACTTGGAGTAGCAACTACCGTTCCAAATGGTCTAACTTATACTCTACTTAAATCATATATTTTGTTGAAACTAAGTTTAATAAGACTAGTAGGCCTATATTGTTTATTTTTGCAACAAATTCAAATCGTTAAATATCACTGGTTTGGGATTCTTATGAATCTTTTTGTTTCCTCACCCTGTTATATTTAAGGGAAATTATGTTTAAAAAGAAATTTTAAGGGAACGAATGCGTCAATTTAAATGATTCTTGTTTGATAATTACTACTAATTTAGTATACAACTGAAAATAACAACAACGTTACATATTTCAAATGAAAACCAACAATATTTATCAAAAACGATACCCAAACATTAAAGGCCGATATCTCAAAACTTATATGGTATATAAAAAACACACCAATATGTCACTACTTGGGAAAATTAAGTAAATCGACCTCGAAGTGTTCAGGCCCAAACACCCCCTCCCCCTTAAATGATGATTCAATTTAAGTTTCCTTTATTTTGATACACTCTGTACATATATTATGCACATCTGAAGCTCTTCCTATTGTTAATTGTCCATTGTTCTTCACATCAATTATATCTACAAATGCACTGCCTAAAGTCTCAATCGAGCAAGGTTAACATAAATTGTGTTCAACGGTGAATTATTATAATCATTTGTTGGATAATGCAAGTTCCTAACCAATTATATTCATCTGGCACGTTTCAAACTTTCGGCAGTGTATTCACAGAAGCCCTATGGGTCACCTGGTGATCGTCTCAAATATCTAGAAACACATAAATTGATTAATCGTTTAACACACCATTGAACAAGGAAATGGACATCTTACACATCTACCAACTAATATGGATATAAAATCAATGGTGTTTTTATTGTAACTCTGAATCAATTTAGGCCTAGAACGAGTACAAATCAACCGATATCAATATCGATTTCATATACAATACCATAAATACGAGTATAACCACTATCATCATGGTCGTTACAATTGAATGTTTTGCTGATCATTATTAGATATTTAACCCACCAGATATAAAAATTGAGATTTTGCAGAAACGTGTTGCACTTGTAAAAGTACAAGTCTTATTTGAAGTTCGTATCTCAGATCGGAGATATTACGAATCTAACTGTTCGGAAAATGTGCATTAAAATAGCCCAAAGACGGAGAAATAATCGGATTTTAATGTATTTAAACAAATGGTTTAGTATACTTTAATCTTTCATTTGAAATACCAAAATGACAGTAATTGTTTTAAATATATAGTCCATAGTATTTGGAAACAAAAGAGATAATAAAAAAAGTTCAGGATTTCAACCAAACGCGTTATTTTAGTTCCATAGTTCCATGTGGGCATACCTAAGCCATATGCAATATTAACCAAATCAACCAATCCAAAATATCTATATTAAAAAGTATTTTGTAATTTTGTAATTTTGTAATTATATCACCCTTCGGCTGGCATGTCTATCTCATTACTTAATATGTAACAACAAATGGAACGATTAACCAACCCAAAATATTACCTACATTAGCGGTGATAATAAAATGTGAGTTTAATCTGGTGAACAAAATGTATTAGTTTTCATATTACATGTATATACATTATTCGAAGTGTATGATAGATAATTGATTCGCTTCAAAGCGCATTTGCGCTTGATAATCGCCCTCATCATTGTATTCGTGCACATCGTCTCGCCCCTGTGGCTGGTGCACCCATGCAAGACTCAAGTACGAATGCACTGTAGCTCTTCAATTATCCTTATCATAACCCATTCAACGTTTGGGTTTTCTTTTATTACACAAGCCCAGTGATCGAAATAGAACTCTTAGTTTCGCACATTGCTTGTAAACCTACTGTTGCGTTTAATTTATACACTCGTAGTACTAATGAACCGATTGTAAAGTAGGAAACTAAAAGTGCGCATAGTGCATTAAAAGTATCTCATTGCACTCATTGTATTCGCTATGCGTATAGTTCGATGAATGCGATGGGTTGTTTCGAGAAAAAGTAGACAAACCAATGCACGCGCGCTGATGTTGATGTGAGAATAATGGCACGACATCGCAAGGGTGCTATTGTGAGCATATCAACATTTGCGCAAGTGCATTGATTTTCGAGAAATAAAACATACGCATGTATTGACCTAATTCATACACGACACTATACAAATCAAAATGGACAGTTTGAGCATAATTTTGATCTATGTAATAACGAATAAAAACATGTTAACAAGTGTGCTTACACCCGCAGTATCCCGCGATGCCTGAACAACGAATTAAAAACAAAGCGTGGTGGTGCACGCATTGAACGGCGCACACGCGGAGTTCATTAGACACTTTCAATGTACTCCGCGTATTTTAGTTTCTTGCTTTCTGATTGGTTCGCCATTACTAAGAGTGTATGAATTTGATTCATAAGTTGTTCAGGTATGTTAGTTTTCGAGAAATTAGAATATTGAATGTTTTATTACCGATAAGTATAAACATTTACCAGGAGAAAACAACCTCACAACAAACTGGGTATAGTTTCTGAGAAAACATATAGCAAAAGATATAGCAAAAGAAGTATTGGGAATGAAGGATAAATGCGAATGATAAATGCCATTTACATATTGTGTTAGACAATTTGTCTAAATCAAGCACAACATACATAGAGCTGCGATGCATGTTTGAGTAGAGGTGTCTCTGTTCTCAACTTTTGCAGTACTGTGCGCCAGATAATTTGATTCATCTATCGTTGCACATGCCAATATGAAAATTGAATGAGGCAAAACATTATAATGGGCAGAAGTGTACTTTAGGTCCCAGATACTGTTATGTTCCAGTATCGGGCGATACTGGTACACATGCTACAAGTGTAATTGTCCCACGATACTGGTACATAATTTTGTTCCAGTATTGCCCGTGACTGGTACATTTTATATGTCCCAGTATCACCCGATTCCCTCTCGGTAGCACAGCGAATTGATTTTGCATGTAGATCGAAATTTGAAAAGTACGTAAAGGATTACATAGCAAGTGATTGGTATTGTCGTTCATCATCTGTGAAACAGATCATAGATAACGCACGGTATGACAGCAGTGCGTCAAACACAAAACTAATGGCATTTTGTGTCCGGCGGAAAGTAAAAACAAATCATCAAACAATACTAATTCCTCACATCTAGTTTGAAGGTCGGTAGTATTGTGATTAATGATCAGGTACTTTATAAGTCACAGGCGTGCATCTGACTTACTTCATGACCTGAGTGCGTGTGAGCTTAAACATTGGATGGAATGTACAAAGCTTCACCGAACGCTTTTACATCACCTTTTTCCCATCCCTGCCACCGAAAGACGTGATAACAGTAGCCAGACAAACTGCGATCAAACGTTTCTGACACCGCTAAGATATTCTCTGATCCTGTCTTATACAGTCGGACAATAGGCCCAACCTTCAGACTCAGATGCTCGACTCCTATTATCGCTAGTATTTCTCCCTTTCTAACACCCTCTTTACCCACGACTAATATATCTCCCGTACTTCTGCCAATCCACAGTGTATCTTTGACACTGAGCAATGAGCACACATGGACACCCCCTTGGATCTCATGATAGGTTGACGGTCTGCCGCGTTGATTTCTCTCGTTATAACCAGACGCCGCCATACTATCTGCAACATCCCCTATGATGCTTTCAACATTGCCTACATCAATATCACTACTCTCTCTGGCATTAGGGAAGCTAGAGGGACGCTTCCCACCTAGTATGTTTACCCCCACGGACGGGTGCCCTTTTTCGCAATTCAATGACGCCATCGGTTTCTCGTCAGACATATGGCATTGGTATACATGGGAGGATTTGGACAAGAAACACCAAATGTGATTGCTAGAGTAAATAATTTCGCTCAAAACCTGTACCATCCCCGGGCTACTCGGGATAGATATATACCCTTTGTGGACACTGTGATCCCTGGGGTTAACCCTCATGATTCTATCACCACAACCAACTAGTACTACATCTGAATTGCCATCCTGGTCGACTGTTAAGATCAAACGTGTGCAAGGATTGAATCTATCCGTCAATTGTATCACTTTGGTCGGCCCGTTGAACATTAATGTACCATGCTCATAGACGATAATTCTTCCGTCATTGAGACCAACGTAAAGGTAGTTAGTCTGGGTGTCCGTGCCATTAGATTTCTGTGAATATTATCATTAAAAATAGAGGGAAAATCTGATAAATATTCATGCACGGTGACACCAAACATGTTTCAGGATTTCGATCTGTTTCTAGCCATCTTGATCCATGATTCTCCTATTTCTGAAGGGCAAGTCAAATTAACAGGGTATCCTTCCTTGGTTTTTAGCACGAAGCACTCGGTCTATTTTCCGCAATAATTAGCAGCGTGTTGCATATCGGATACACGCGACATTACTCGCAATCTTGAAGAAGAAAAACATGTTTTATCCTGTTTAGACACTGAAAAGCACTGTACATGTATTTATCACCATTCAAAATGACACCAAAAATACTTGAAAACCCTGACAGCAAAGGTATATAACTGAGTATACCTAGCTCAACTCGGTACCATACCTGCAGTTTTCCATCAAGATACAGTAGACAATTAACAATGAATTCCTCGGACCTCAACAGTGTCTGGCGGTGAATTGCTCCTCCCCTCATCCGTTCATGAATGTCAATACCTTTCCTCTAAAAAAACAACAATGTTGAGATACATTGGTTCAACACTTTCTAAGCCACCTTCCAAAATTTCACAAACTGTTTCAAAAATATCAAAACTATTGAACGTCATTATCATATGTGGAATCAGCATTAAAATATATTACAATAAGTACAAGCATGCCTAGTATTGGTTCAGTAATCCTTGAGATAGATTGAAAGTTGGGAAAGGTTTCTGACAAATCTGTTTTGTATATGATAAAACCAATAGCCGCGTGGAAAGTGTTAACATCTCATTGTAGGTGACTAAAACTGAAAACGTGATGTTGGATTCTAATATACCGAATTGCGGGTAAAAACTAGTACGTACCGATATATCCCAAGAGTCTACTGGTTTCCACAAAAGTGTACTGAATTTCATTGTGATGAAAAGTTTATTTCTTGAAAAAGTTCTGGTACAAAAAAAAACACCTGTAAGTAATGTTACGCCCGCTCAATTTGCTTAAGATATATTCTTTGTGCACGACAAACATTAAACTAAAATAAACATGATAAAGAGAAAAATGATCATTGATCCGAGCGTTAATAGTTACATCAGTTCCTGTGATATACAGATTGTCGGCCAATGTACTGCATAACACCTTTGGTCCACTCAGGCATATCTGTGGCTCTTGTGTCAGACTGTCGACGTTGATTTCTGTGAGACCTCTCCGGATGTTATCTCCTGACCAACACCCAATGACGTTAGCATTCAGACTTTCCGCCTGCTGTATTAAAATGAAATTTTAGGGTGTTATATCGTAACACACGTAACAGGTACTCTCAAGAATTATGGGTGCGGTTGCATCCACTATGTACATATATAACGTTTATATATTTCATTCTATTGTTAAAACAGCGCTTATTAGCAATTGCCCTATCATATCAACCATTTGGAAGGATCGATGATTACAAAGGCCACGAAAGTACTCATTATGAAGGCATTAATCTTTCCGGTTGCAACGGAGCTGAAACATGGTTAATCGTAATAGCGGATTCAAAGAAAATGTCAGCTTTTGAAATGTGGTGTTTGTGCAAGATATTAATAATATCATGAAAAGAGCATAAGACCAATAATGAATTTGTCAGAAACCAAAACTCTCTGTATAATAAGATCATATGCAACAAACTGCAATACATTGGAAATATTACTAGACGAGAGGGCAACAATCTAGAAAAGGTGATAATTATGTTTCTAATAAATAATGCTCCATGTTGTGCTTGCGGGACCCTTCCTTTAAGTGTGCGTAATCACAAAATGCTGGTTCCTGATAATGAACGTACCAGCCTTGCTATTTTACTTTCAATATTAACCTTTTGGTCTTGTTTTGGAAAACATGCAACCGTATCTACATCCTCTAGTACTCGGACATTCTGCAAGCATAGGAAACCTGGTTTTCTCATCAAGCTAAGAATCTCCGTGGCCGACCTCCTCTTGTGTGGATTCTTATGCCAGCATTCTTCCATCACCCATTCTAAACTTTTGAAGTCAGGGTGCATAGTATAATCCGGGAAGTTGAAGTCAGGTTGAATACTTGCACTGGTTGAGGAATTATCTCGACTGCTTGAGATGAGTTGGTTTTCGTCCGGATGCAATCCAGTTATTACATGGTAGAGAATCATCCCGGCGGAAAATATGTCAACCTATATGCGATACATAATCATTATTTCAAATGTGCACTCTATGTATTACAAAATGTAAATTCATGAGAATTAATTAAACATTTTAGGGTTGAAGTAAGAGAAAACATAATTTTAAGTAAAATAACCAATGCACATTGGAATTTAATTTGAATACACCCACTTGCAAGGAAGATCGTAGTATGCGGAATCTGTTTTGAGGCATTAAGGTATTATGATCATTATTTATCTCAGCTATTTCAACAATAGTGTGGTGTTAGTATGATGTGCTGCAAAGACAACCAGAATCACCAGAATCATACAACCACTTTACCTTTTCATCGAAAGCTTTGTTTGCCTCCGGAGCAACAAAGCAGTGCTGACCAGCACTTCCACGAACAACGCCTGCGGTATGTGACTGCGAAATACCTAGGTCGATTAGCTTCACATTGATCTCTTCTTTCGGGTCATCTGAGAAAACCACGATGTTGTTGGTTTTTAGATCGGTATGGGTGATTCCCTCCTGGTGTAAGTATTCCAAGGCTGTGAAGAGCTGGAAAGCAATCTTAAAGGTGAGCATTCGATCCAGAATGCATCCATGGAACTCTTCTTCGGTTGCCATGGCTGGAGCACTAGTGGTCAGCACGTCACGCAAAAACGACGTCAAATCTCCCATTGGTGCCAGTTCCATGACGAAGCAAAGATCTTTAAGACAGAAACCAAACACCCTTAAAATACAGGGATGTTTTAGCCTGCACAGCATTTCCAACTCTCGCCGAAATCCAGGGAAACTACACACTGCATGCTCAGCTAGCTCACTGACAGACATATTGTCGTCAGGGACATCTTTCAGGAAGCTTTTCACTGCTCTTGTTTGACCTTCTACTTTAGTTTGGTATACCATGCCAAACGAACCCTTACCAAGACGCCTAGATTCGGCATCATCGACTCGTGGCACATTGTGGAGTTCTTTGAGATCCACGTCCACTAGGTAAACATCTGGGATCATGTCTTCGAGGCTTACTGTGTGGACTGGTTTCCTGTGTAAACAAAATCAGTACCGATTATTTAAGTAAAAAATAAAATAAAATAAATCAACAAGCGAACTCTTGTGAATTAACGCTCTATATTGTTTGTCAGGTTACACGACAATCAACATAATGAGCAAGGTGTACTTTAGGTCCCAGATCCTGGACTGTGCTGGTAATGTCCGATACTGGAACACCCAGTATCGTTCGATACTGGTACAAAGTCAGTGTTCCAGTACCGGACGTTATTGGCACATATAAATGTTCTAGTATCGGACGATAGTGTATCACATTCATATACCATTATTGTTCAATACTTGGACAGTATCACTCGATACTGGAACACAAATCTGACATCGCCCTCTCATTGGGGTAACCAAGCTCTGGACTCTGGTCACGCTTCTGGCAGTAGTGCCGGCGTGGCTTCTCGTTAGTAGCGCTTCTGGCAGTAGTGCCGGCGCAAACACCGGGTGCACGCATCGGAGGGAACATACCGGCCAACGGTCTCCTTTGTTTGCATAACCCGCAGCTAAGACTTTTGGAGATGTACCAAAAGGATCCAGAGGGACCATCGGGCCAGTTTTAAATGTTGCATTCTGTCGGAGACGCACCGCGACCGTTTGGGCTATGGGCTATTTAATAGCCTCGGGGCCGGACGCGGGCTACGAACCGACATGAGACCGCCCCGTCGGTTGACCCTCGACCCTTACGGACGGTAACACACGGTAAAGTGTGATCAAGTGATTTTTCAGATCCGGACCGAGATTCGCCCGTCTAGTTGCGGGCAAATCCCTCGGATCTGTAAGACTTAGTTTCAGCAGATCGCAGCGAAAAGACTGCTCTACTGGGCACGACACCTTGATCCATACCCAAGTCGTCTGCAAGTGATTTGGCGTTCCTCTCCAAGGCGGACTTGATGCCGCGTGAGAACGGTGGACAGTTCGGGGCTACCGCCACCGCGTCTCAGACTCGCGATCATGGGCCCATCTACCTCAAGGGGGGTGCGCGTAGCGCCCCGGGCCTACCTCGCTAGCGGAACGCCGGTGGTGTCGACGCGTACCGGCCGGGATTCTGGAGAAGGGATCTTTAAGTAATCTTAAGAGGCTTTCAGCCGTAATCCCCCAGATGGTAGCTTCGCACCACTGTCCTCTCGAACAAGCACGTGTACCAACGGTCTGAATCTGCGGTTCCTCTCGTACTGAGCAGAATTGCCGTAACGCCGACATGTAATCAGTAGGGTAAAACTAACCTGTCTCACGACGGTCTAACCAACCGACACGCTTTGGGATTCCCCGCCGCCCACACATATTCAGTCACGCCCGTCTTATAGCGGGCATGAACTATGTGCGGCTACGGCAGCGTCCACCAATACTCGTTTCCTCGTTTCGCTACAACACCCAAATACTGGTACAAAGTCAGTGTTCCAGTATCGACCGATATTGGAACAGTAACTTTTATGTTTGTATACTGGTATACCAGTATCTGGGACTTAGAGTACACTTTTTCAAAAATAACTATTACAAGATAGTTTGTATTCATTTGCATAAGCCGAATAGTGATTCATTGGTTGGCCACTGATATCCAGCCTTTAATTTAGCACACGAATTGCATCCCTTACCCGTTGCAGTGCATTGTTGTTTCTTCACTGCTGAGAGCTCTTGCACTTAACTCTGTCACCTGAAACATTGCGCAGGTGTCTTGGATATGGGATAAATTCTTGGCCATACCAAGAGGTGTGCCAGGTTTGCTGAGTGCTTCACTGAGACAGGAAGGACATGGTGTAAGTCGTCTAACTGCATCCACTTGATCTATAACGTCAAATATGAACATTGATTACTGGATTAAGTCCTCCCTGTATTTAATTAAAAATGGCTACTCGCACACATTACACTCGCATTGCTTCGGTTGAGATCAAAAGCTTACCGACGTGTTTATGTAAGATCAAATGATTCACCCTATTTATCCAACGTTTTGCTACATAGCCACGATACCAGGAAAATGTTTTTAACAAATGAGGGAAAAGTGAATTTTAGGTCCCAGATTCTGGACTGTACTAGTATCGTCCGATACCGGAACACCCAGTATCGTCAGATACTGGTACAAAGTCAGAATAACAGTATCGGCCGAAACTTGTACATATTAAAATGTTCCTGTATCGTTCGATACTAGAACATAATTTTGTGTTCCAGTATCGGTCCCAGTGTCGACCGATACTGGCAACTTTTATGTTCCAGTATTGAACGATACTGGTATATCAGTATCTGGGACCTAAAGTACACTTTTCCCAATCGAGATACAAAAAAAAATGTTTGGTTGCCCTCCGCGACCGACCGAAAAAACACGAAAAAATCGGGTCGTGTTTTTTTAAAAATAATTTTAAAAATAATTTTTAAATCCGAAAATTTCATAATCGTGTGGACATATTTTGTCCCAAAGATGTAGAAATAAATTCTATGAAATGTTTTGAAGTCCAATTTATCAAAATGTAAGTAAAACATATTGCGCACAAAACTCATCAAAATATTCACATCATCGGGCTGTGCGCCCACTTCATTTTATACACAATGTGCTTCCGGCAAAAACTCAACATGACCTTTGCCCCATTCATTTCATACGCGCTGTTTCTAGTCGGCCATGTGCGTTTCTACAAAGGTTTCGTTGACAAATATATTGTAAAGATAGAACAGTGAAACAATGTGTCTTTTTTGCAACGTGTATACACAACAACAAAAACCCGAAAGAATGAAGTAAAAAAATGTGCTAATGTTCCAAAGTATGTCCTAAAACGTTCCACGCAAATTGCAATATAAATTAAATTTGGAAAACTGGGTGACGTGCTGTCTCTAAAGTTCCGATTCGCCGGATCTGCTTTTTGTGGCGTCGTTCCAACAACATGGATATCTAGGCGGTTTCAATCGTTTGTAAGCTGGACAATACGAAAGTTTGGAGCGTCGTTTCGTCCATAGACACTGCTGGCACGTTTCTATCTCTTTTCGACAAGCAAAACTGCAACGACAGATTGTCTGCACATGTGTCACGCTCACCAAATTGCTCGTGGCAGAATACCAAATTGGGTGAAAAAAAACCCGACCTCGACCCCGACATAACCCCGACCTCGACATCCCCGACCTCGACATCTCTCGAGGGCAACCAAACATTTTGTTGTTGTTGCTCTGAATCAAACAAATGTGTTCGACTAACAGGAATACTCTATCTTTAAAGGTACCTCAAACAGCGCTCCTGTGACCGCCTGGAAACAGAGTCACAATAGTTCTTTTTACTTTTGCTTCATATGATGTAAATTAGCTAATTATTACTCAAAATTGTCATTACCTTTATACCATTCCTCTATTAGATATTCGATGCGATCGACATAAAAGCCGACGCTCTTTCTCAGGAGTTCCTTTTCATTGCTCTGTATCGATAGGCAAATACAAGGAGATCCGTCCAGCAGGTACAGTAATTCAACGTTGGTCTGCTGACTTTTACTAGCTATTGCAATCCCATTTTTCCAAGCTGTTTTATGGTCGTACGATCCTCTGCAATCATAGTATTTCGATAAAAATCAACATTATACACTTCAAACATTTCTTGATTGATTATTAAGTATAGGCCTATTATATTGTTGAGCTCGATAACATGGAAGATACGAAGCTCAGTTGTATTTGTATATGAAATGCTATTGAGTGTTTATAATGTATATCCAAGGCTTACTGCTAACACTCGGTTCATTAAGATTGTAATGATGTTGACCACCTTGGATATCAATTCATATTCTTGAAGAAACAAGCATCTCATTTACGTTTGAAATCCTGAAAACCTACTTCCTGTACAGTTTTAATGGTTTTGACAACATATTTCGATTCCTTTTTTATAGTAGTTTGTATCCAAACAAAGCTCAGCGACGCCATCTGTAGATAATGAAGCCTTCTATTTAGCTATAGAAAGTTATGTTCAAAAGGTCATTGACCTGATTGTTCGGCCGCTCGTTCAAATTTTCCCAGTTTCCTGTTGTTTTGTTGTTGGTTTTTTACACGTATAACCGAATCAATCTTGATACAAGATAACAAGATTTCCTCCTCTGGAATATTCCAACAAAAATGTTAACACTTTCCATGCGGCTTTTAATTTTGCCATTTATAAAAACAGATTTTTTTTCAGAAACCTTTCCCAACTTTCAAAGTCTAAAAGGATTACTAAACCAATACTGTTTGTACTTGTGTGTTAATGCATTTCTCATGGCGAGTCCAAAATATGGTATTGAAATTTTAAAAGAAATTGAAACATTTTGTGACATTTTGACATGGAAAGTGTTAACCAATGGATATGGCGAGTTTACCTTGGATCAGATTGTGACGTCATCGTACGATTTATATCGATCAAGATACGACAAACAAATCTAGTCATGAAGCCAGTGGGAACAAACGGCAAAATATACCATCGCATCACGACATGTCGGAATATGTCGGATATAATTGGTTTGAAACCTTCCACATAAGGCTGTGTGTCGGTCAGCAACAAAGGCAATATGAAGCTAAAAATAAATAAATAAATAAACAAATAAATAAAACTGAAAAAGACAAACGATATCAACAATAAGAGGAAGAATTCGTAATACACATTTGAGCGCAGGTGTTCTTGTTCTATTATTATATTATTATGATAAGATATTGCAATACATTTTAATATTAAGATCCGTGTACCTGTCCTCGGACGCTTTCAAAGCGATCTCGAAGCGGCCTAACAGTTGTAAATATGCCCCGAACTGTGACTCATCGAAACCATATTCTTCTGCGTGGACCTTCAGCTCGTCCTTAGCTACCTTTATGTTTCCGCGTTGACGACTAGCTGCAGACAATGACTGACAGAGCCAATTAGGATCCAGGAAATATAAGTTGGCCAATCGATACGTGTGGTCACTAATGTGGACAAAGCTCCCAGTATCGGTCAGGAACTGAATCACTGAAACGAATTAGGTTACAAATTATTCGGTTGCAGTAACATCTTATTCATTTTACATTCATAACACATTTGATCACGGGATTTTTTGCTGCGACCCTTGATTTCTTTCTGGGAACGCCGCACCGTTCCCGCGTTCCAGCGGATTTCGTAACCTTGTGGATTTGTATGCTAATCTCAAAAAACGAGGAAAGACTCATAAATCATAAATATAGGCATAATTGTCATCTTATCCTCAAATTTGTTTTACATACAAGCGCAATACTCACATCCATCAATGACCATCCGATTACTAATAACATATTCTCCCATGTCAATCTTACGAAGACGCGACTCAAAATCCTCCGTTGTCAGAAAATATGGTCCTTTGTCACCCTTAGTATGCTGTTCTGCAAGCACTTCTACCATATTCTCTCTAATATCCAAAAAGACCTTCGGTACCTAAATATCCCACCGTACACAATAGTAATGATTGTATATGACTTAAACAAATTGTCTATGCTTAATTCTATTAAGTGAATTGAATAGGTTAAATTGCACATAGTGAAGATCGTTGTTGAAATATATATCGTCAGCCTGCTTCGATAATTGCCTAACTCATTTTTTCTAGTTCTTAGAAAACAACAAAAGTATGAAACCTGTTACCTGTGTACCTGTTACTCATTTTGCATTATTGATGGATGGATATTCATTATGTGGAATGTGACTTGTATTGTTGATGCCGCAATTGGCGTGCATGGATGCACTAATCCAAGTCAATAGAAACAGATCAACACAGCCATACAATAATTTGATTAATTCCATGGATTTGTCAATGCAAATTCAATAATGCAAAATGAGTAACATGTTGGAGTGGTCTGGTGGCCCTTTTGCAACAAAGCTCTTCATTTATCAACACTTTTGATTGGTCAATGACTTAGGTATTATAACAGCATGTGCATAATGTAATGAAGACATGATTTATGCAAAAAACTCAATTTTGCTGAAAAGTGAGTTAGGCAATTATCGAAGCAGGCTGACGATATATAGTTAATCGTAACTTTAATATCAAATCTATGATTATAGCTCACACTTTAAAAACGCGTAGTTGAACAGAAAATGAATTATTCATACGTAACATGATGAGTATGCATGATGTATACTAAGTTAGCATCAAACTACTGGATGTGGATTTGGATGGTTACTGGACCAACACTCCATATGGAACCATACGACCAGGGTTGGTATATTGCATATGCTTGCTTGTTTGTGAATTCATTTTTTTACCCGCAAATATTACGTCAGGGAGTCTTGAGTTGTGTTAGTGGAGAAATGTATGAATGCAATCTTATTTTATCCAAGAATTGGCCACAGTCATGTTCCAGTATATCATGTATAAAGTGGAAATAACACCTGGAGATTTTTTCTCTCTATACCTTGCGCCCAATTAAGTCCACTGGATGATTACCGCCATCTACGTCGGTAGTTTTCATGGCCAACGCAATCTCGAGTATCTTCTTTGACAATGTCTGTATCCCTCTACCGTTGGAACGATAAGAATCGACGTAAATCTCGTCCTTGATTGCGCCACACAATGCGGATTTCCCATCCTCTATGAGCTTGGCTCGGAGTATTGGTTCCCCCGCTGGTTTAGTTCCACTTCTGGTAAGGGCGTCAACGTGACTTGCTACCGCAATTACCGGACTATCTTGCGCCATGAGCTGAAATTATTTATTTTCAAAATTTAATTTAGATTTGAGTTTAAAAAAATTGAAATGTCGACGTAATAGAGTGAACTCATTCAATTCAATAGATATTAATACGAACTGTTAAACCATAGTCAATGAGATAATATAAATTCCTCACAAAAAGTATCGAGACACTTAAATATGATCCAATAATTAACGGCCTGAATGGGTATGGACTTATCGAAGCCAATAACCCAGTGCATAATTTTGTTCTGCGTATTTTGACACCTCGATTGTTGAGATATGATGTTGCGGAACATGAGTTATTGTCATTTCAATTGTCGTATGTCCAGTTTCAATAGATGCAGGTTTGCATTTCATTGTTTTGAATGATCAGGTTTATGCTTTATACATATGTGTACAAAAATGCAACATACACTCAGAAAATGAAGATAATGTGTTCCATTCACAACACAGATTTATTGTTTTCATTCAACTTAACTTTGTCATGACTTTGTCTTTATCGTCAGTACTTTGTGTGTCCGCTATCATTGTCCACAACAGCGTGTGTAAAGCATAAGCCTGATCATTCAAAACAGTTGCAAACCTGCCTCGTATCATTCATAGGGACGATTGTCACTTTTGAAACTGCACCTACGCCCATTGAAATGACAATAACTCCCCTCTGCAACATCGGGTCTCAACAATCAAAATATGCAGGACAAAATTATGCACTGGGTTATTGGCTTCGATTAATCCATACCCTTCCGGGCCGTTAATTATTGGATCATGTGCAAGTGTCTCAGTTGTTGAATCAAAAATAGGATCTACCTGTTTCCAGAAGGAAAGGGACAGAGACGAAATACCAAATAATTCAGCTTCCTACATTTTACAGACCACCGATTGCAAGCACTAGCTCACTCAGCATAGCCTTTTGTAGACAACAACAATAGCCTCCACTCAGTCAGCAATCAGGTACAGATATCTAATTTCTTAGTCATGAGTTTTTCAAGATGTAGTTCCAGAAAGCAGTTGGAAGGTATTTATTTTAGGCGCCATTTCAGGTATCTTTTAAATATAGATGGCTACGCTCCCCAACAAATATTTATTTCTTTTAAAGGTGTACTAAGAGATGTTTAAGATATTTTGTTTACAACATTTACTTAATATTAAAGATAATCATTATAATTGGCCATTATTGTTGTTTCTACTCACAAAAAAGCAGCAAAACTTGATTAAAACAATATGTTTAAATTTGTTGAAATATCATCGCTATTTATTTCAACTTTTTCTGAAAAAAACGGCCTCTATGTAATATCGTATGTTATTTGAATCGTAAAGAAAAAAAAGCGTAATGCTATTTACCATAAAATGCTGTCCGAGCCGAGGATGGACTATTTTGAAACGACTTTTTATTGCACAAAGACGGCTGATTTTTTTCTTAATCCTTACAGCTGTAAATAAACCGTAAAACAATTGCTGCCTTATTGTGTCATTCCGTATTGGAGACCTATTTGAGACAGGATATTGACCATACCTTGATGTTAAGTAGCCATGACGGTATCTCTTCAATGTCATCTTTAGCTGCATCCCAGACCAGTAGGTATATAGTGTTAGGAGTAAATAATGCCTGACTGATTGTGCTGTTGGAAGAACCTCCTTCAATGTCCCAGACAGTGTACACTATATTCTCATTTGCCTGTAAACAAAAGCGAAATCATAAAAAGAGGATTAAGATTGTATTATTATCAAATGATATATGAATATCAGAATGTGTTTCCTAATAAACAATAACAAATATCACAAACACAGTTCAGTCAATAGTTATAAAGGATAATTCGTCGGTGGTATTACATAGTGGTGTATCGTTGATGGTATTACATAGTGACGTATCGTCGGTGGTATTACATAGTGACGTATCGTCGGTGGTATTACATAGTGACGTATAGTCGCTGGTATTACATAGTGATGTATGGTCGGTTGTATTATTTATAGTGACGTATAGTCGGTGGTAATACATAGTGACGTTTGGTCGGTGGTATTACATAGTGACGTATGGTCGGTGGTATTACATAGTGACGTTTGGTCGGTGGTATTACATAGTGACGTATCGTCGGTGGTATTACATAGTGACGTATCGTCGGTGGTATTACATAGTGACGTATCGTCGGTGGTATTACATAGTGACGTATAGTCGCTGGTATTACATAGTGATGTATGGTCGGTTGTATTACATAGTGACGTATAGTCGGTGGTAATACATAGTGACGTTTGGTCGGTGGTATTACATAGTGACGTATGGTCGGTGGTATTACATATTGACGTATGGTCGGTGGTATTACATAGTGACGTTTGGTCGGTGGTATTACATAGTGACGTATGGTCGGTGGTATCATATAGTGACGTATGGACGGTGGTATTAGATAGTGACGTATGGTCGGTGGTATTAAATAGTGACGTATGGTCGGTGGTATTACATAATGACTTTTGGTCGGTGGTATTACATAGTGACGTATGGTCGGTGGTAATACATAGTGACGTTTGGTCGGTGGTATTACATAGTGACGTATGGTCGGTGGTAATACATAGTGACGTTTGATCGGTGGTATTACATAGTGACGTATGGTCGGTGGTATTACATAGTGACGTATGGTCGGTGGTATTACATAATGACGTTTGGTCGGTGGTATTACATAGTGACGTTTGGTCGGTGGTATTGCATGATGTATCGTTGTTTGTATTACGTGACGTACGCGTATTGTCGGTGGCATTTCATAGTGACGTATAGTCGGTGGTATAACATAATGACGTATGACAGAAGGAAGTATGGGACACTTTCAACAAAATACACTTTTGAGTTTATTTAGCTTCAGAAGACATATATATTCAAGTTAAAATCACTGTGGAACCTGAAACACCACCATAAGTACTAAATTCATGTAAAGAGGATTGCTTCCTTTGATTTTGTACAGTAACGAGATAGGGCAATTAACAAAAACCCACCACAAAAAGAAGTATGGAACACATAGTTGTGGTTAATTTAAACTATTTAATAACATAAACGTATAATTTTCTTCATTCTTTTTGCATTTTCTGCAATAGAAAGACATTAAATAACATAAATATTTAAAAAAGATAAGTAATTGCTTGAAAAAAATATAGAAATATCTTCAAAAATAGTAATTTTACCATATCTCAAAACATCAAAGTGTCCCATACTTCCTTTTGCCGTGGAGGCATAGTCGCTGGTATTACGTAGTGACGTATCGTCGATGGTATTAAAAAGTGACGTATGGTTAGTGGTATTAAATAGTGACGTATGGTTAGGGGTATTACATAGTGACGTATGGTCAGTGGGATAGTATCGTATGGTCGGTCAACCTGATCTCCCTATTAAACTGCTATATGTATAGTTAAGAAATGGTGCTTTATCTGTTTATATAGTGCAGTTTAACGCCCTACACGGAATGGAAGCGCAACTGATAAAATTGTTTAAGAATGTAGGATATCCAATATTGACTGTTTAAGAATGCAGGATATCCGATATTTATTATTTAACATTGAGCCATCCTTGTTTTTACTTCCCCGACGGCCGGTGGTAATACATAGTGACGCACGGTTACATTTTAGTCGTTTTTTGTGATGTATAATCTCTTATTTTGAAATATCGTTTTCTTAATTTATGTTTATGAAATCCCAAAGCCAAACAGTGATTAGTTAATCGGTTATCATGAACATCGATTTGGTGTACAAAAAAAGCTCATAAGAATTTTGTTTTACGCACTATACGCCACTATGTAATATCATCGACAAATTACCGTCGTATAATCTCCAAACGAACCTTTGATATATTCATCTTACTCCGTGCCCATTCCGTAACGGTTACTATTTTGTTCGCTGAGGGCGGGTTAATGCCTAGTAGACGATTTACGAGTGCTGTTTTCCCGCTACCCTTTAACAAATGAATAGAAATTAATGAATAATAATAAAACAAATAATTATAACAATATACAGTTGCATGAAATAAAACAGATTCGGAAATAACAGTCCAGATAACAAGCTCCTGTCTTTCATCTTCCGGACTTTGCCGTCTTGACAAATGACGGCTACTCAGAAAGCTTGTTAAATGAATTGTTATCTGGGATATCACTTCCGCCTGTGTTTTTTTATTAGTCGCAACTGGTTTATTTATTGCAACTATATCATTATTTTCAACGGAGACTCTTTCCGATTAGGGATTGTATAATAGTTCTTCCTATAACTACAATTATCAGGGAAAACATTACGGTTCCGTTCCCTGTAAGTTATCCAACTTTCTTGACCACGGCTTTGATGCTTGATCCAGGGGTATAAATCATCCCCTCTTACACCTTTTATCTGTTTTATTTCACACCACCTGTGTCTTGCCAGCGTGCTTGCTACAATTTCCACCGCTGTCCTAAGCATGGATCAAGACTATTTACACTGCAAAAAGGTTGCTTAAAATACGTTGCTAAAAGTACTATTATCATCTGTTGGTTGACGTGTTGATTAAAATGTATTCAATATTATTATGTAGGACGTTAGGCGTTGTATAAAAGTTTAAAAAATCCCCAGCGTTGAGCAATTAGTCGAAAACAATGTCCTTAAAATGTTTGTGGAAATTTTTTCTGTTGCTAAAATATGTTGCGTAAAAATATTCCACTTTGGCAACTGTTGCATGAGCATTGAGGAAAAGTTGATGCAAGCTACGCACATGTGAATTTTAGGCAACTGTTGTCCAAAATAGCCAATTTCGTGATTGCGTCATTCAATCATTATGGCGTCTTGTGCACGAGCAACTGTTTGCACGAGCTGAGATCTCTGGATCTGGATAAATTATAATCTGTTAAATAAAACGGTGAATCCGCATCAACATCAGAGTTTGTGACATCTGACAGGCGTTTTGTGAGTCCGGTTATGGATGTTTAAAGCTTGGCCTGTCAAGAAGACGATGTGATAGATTGGTCTAAATATCTGTGGTCGTCCATGTAATAGGCCTAAGCTTATTTCGTCATGTTCGTATAGGTTTAAAATACCCAACAAATCACTAAATAAAAGCCCACAACCAATAAACAATAAAACACTCAACAAATGGTTAAAAATGCTCAACAGCTGAGCTGTTGCATACTTGAACAACTGTTGAGTGAATATAATTGCCCAACTTTTGAGTAACTAGAATTGTTCAACTGTTGGTGAAAACATGTTATTCAACGGTTTTGGGCAAATTTTACTCAACAGTTGAGCGGTTGCATACTTGAACAACATTGTGCAAAATGTTGAGTAAATATTTAAGCAACCTTTTTGCAGTGTAGTGTGGGTGTAACTAGAAGCCCTATATATTACTTTTGAAAAATGTTGTTGTGAAACTAGTGCTATATCATATTTTGTAAAAACAAAAGTTCAAATTTTGAAGAAAAAAAATCACATTATATTATCCGAAGAGCAAATTTAGCCCAAATCTGGCTGGAAGTCACCATGTGTGCCAATTCATGTGGCAAGACTAAGGCGCATGCGTGCCACTTCCACCGCTGCCACACTCAATGTCCCCCAGCATGCGGTCAATGGTGTTGGATGGATTTAATTATTGGGTGGAACTTACTAATACTAGCGCCATGGCCAGTTCAACCTGTCAGACTTGGTCTCAAACTTTACAGGCAACTGAAATGTAATGATGATAGTTGGCACACTTGCCGCAACTTATAATAATAATAATAAAAAGACTTATATAGCGCATAAAGCAACGGCATCAAAGCGCTGTACATGTACAACCATAAGACTATACACAATATACTACACGCTACCATATTTTAAAAGCATAAAAAAGTCATAAAAGTCTTAAATCTAAAAAGCGAGGGAACATTGAACATCAAAAGTCATAAAATATGTTAAGATTAAAAATAGAAAATTAAAATCCGCAATAGGAAATATACAAGACGGAGTGTAAAGACAAAGCAATTGCACATGGAGACAGTTATAAGTGATACGTCATTTTAAACAAATGTGTCTTTAGATTGGATTTGAAACAGCCGATTGTCTGAGGAGCACGGAGCGCTAGTGGCAGATTGTTCCATAGTCTCGGTGCAACACGCGAAAAAGATCTGTCATAAGTCTTTGTCCTACTAACTGATTCCTGAAGTAGGTATTGAGAGGAAGATTTCAGTGTCCTTTGGGGTTTGTACTCTGAGAGCAGATCAGCAATGTACGCAGGGGATTGGCCATTTAGAGCTTTGAAAGTCAGAAGCATTAGTTTGAAGATTATCCTCTGACGGATTGGCAACCAGTGCAGCTGGCACAAAACCGGTGTAATATGATTGCGCTTTTTGGTCAGGCTCACAAGTCTGGCCGCTGAATTAAAGTTTGTTGAGTTCTTTGTCCGGAAGGCCATATAGAATACTGTTACAGTTGTCGAGACGAGACGATATAAAGGAATGTATAAGCTTCTCAGTATTTGGCGCATCAAGGTATCGCCGAAGTTTTCCAATTCTATGAACGGCGTAAGAGGCACTCCTGCACAAACTATTGACATGATTGGTCATACCAAGGTTACTGTCGAGAATAACACCGAGGTCGCGCACTGTTTTAGACGGAGTTATAGTGGAATCCCCGATCTTAATATCAATGCCAGTACGATTCTTGGCAAAACGGGAAGACACGTGCAGCAGTTCGGTCTTGGCATCATTTAGCATCAGTTTGTTGGCAGCCATCCAGGAACGGATTTCCTCGATACATTTTTCTACTTTTGCTATCTCACTATCGCGATTAGATGGTTTGATTACGACGTATATTTGTGTGTCGTCAGCATAAGAGACGCTTGCAAGTCCATGCTTGTTTATGATATCTTCGATGGGAGCCGAATAGATGACAAATAATTCAGGACCTACAACAGAGCCTTGAGGTACTCCCCAGTCCAGGCATGTTGGATTTGATATTTCACCATCAATAATGATTGATTGTTTTCGCTTATGCCATTCCAGTGACACCATATCTGATACTAAGTCTTTTGAGCAATATTCTATGGTCAACGGTGTCGAAAGCAGCGGACAAATCAAGTAATACCAGTGCAGCTTCACCATGGTCATCAACAGCACGAAGTAAGTCATTTGTTACCCGGACTATTGCGGTTGAAGCTGATTGATTGCTGCACGTTATATCACTTTCCCTACAAACGGAAGATTCGATACAGGTCGAAAGTTTTTAAGTTCTTCCACATCAAGATTAATCTTCTTCGGGAGAGGCGTGACAAGTGCTTGTTTCAACTTGATTGGGAAAATACCGGTTTGCAATGACGAGTTGACAATGTTTGTTATTGAAGGAAGCATCTCGGGAAGATAGTCCTTGATCAGACTTGCTGGTAAAGGATCCAATGGACAAGTCTTTACGCGAGATTTCTTGATAATATTCAACACTTCGTCAAAGTCCAACAGCCTGAAGTGATTAAAGTTACTGGTACACTGACAGGTGTTATACCCAGAGTATCAGCAGACTTATCTACCGCAAATCTGATCTTACGGATTTTTTCATCAAAGTACTTGCTGAAACGATTGGCTAGGGCTCTCTTCGATGTATGGGAAGGGAGAGCTTTGGAAGGTTTAAACACAGAGAGCTGATTAACAAGTTAAAACAATTGCCGCGAATCACAAGCGGATACCTTATCACAGTAGTATTCAGTCTTTGCTTTGTCAAGATCTTCTTTGTATTGTTGGCACTGATCGCGAAATGCAATGTGGTCACCGGTCTGTTTGGATTTCTGCCACTTGCGTTCAAGTTTTTTTCTTTTCCCTTTTTGAATCGCGAACAGAGTCCGTGTACCAAGGGGCTTTCGGACGTAACGAGATCGTGCGTGTCTTGAGAGGAGCATGTTTGTCCAGAAGTCCACTGAGGCTGCTTTTGAATGATCCAACTATCCAATCAACATCGTGTGTTGCTGTGTTATCTCTTAACTTATTACAACTATCCCTGTGCTCGTAATTGAGATCAGACTTGAGGCATAGCACTGTTTAATAGAAAGCAGATGTCTCCTTTTTTATATATCCCCCCCCCCCCCCCCCCCCCTCCATCAATCAATATTGGGAGAACTGAAGGCTTCATAACATGACTCGGATCAACATTGCCTCGGGGAGAGGGGCGGGATTTTTTCCGTAATTAGAACAAAGTGTGCCAACTTTTTTTCTTTGATTGTAGATTCATATAAATATAAACAATTGATTTGAAATTTGGTATGCTCATGCTTGGCTCTATAATTGTTGGGCTACCGTTTATCGTTATACCATTTTTGGCGTAAGTTTTTCATGAATTAGACAAGTAAATCACGTGTTTTTATAAAAATCTTAGTGTGCATGATCATATGATCATTTGATAAAAATGTTCGTGCTAAACTAATTCCGAATGTAAGTCAATATAAATGTTTTTATTCTGAAATAAATCGTGTTGTTGTTTTACCTTTGGACCGATGACCATAAGCTTGATCCCTCTGTATTGCTTGTAGTCGAGAAAGTTTTCTCGAAGTGTTTTCAATACCGCTGGTGTGTCAACTCCTTTCGCTGTATCTGCTCTGTTCGCCTTTAAGGTACTAGCGACTGCTGGTGGATCGGTAATAACGACCTCATCAAGTTTCAAGGAAAAAAGCGATCTTAGTACGCCCAGTCTCAAGGGCAGTTTACTAATGCACTTGTTACTGTAATGAAATAAAGGGTATCAGAAAATGTACTCAATTTTAGGTATAGACATTATAAGCCTATATGCCAATTGAAATGGGTTTTGTTTATATGTACTAACTGACAGAAAAGGCTCACTTCAAGAGGATTTGTATCACACTAATAGTTGAAAACAGAAGCAAACGTTTGTTTCTGAACTAAAAAAACCGCACTTTGAAACCTAGAGCAAGGATCAGTCAATCGTATTCAACAAATACATACCTGGAAAGGTTTACGATTTGAAGCTTTCGCATATCACAGATGGTATCAGGAACACATTGTAACAGATTTGAACTCAGATTCAAAGATTGCAGCCCCATGGATAATTGTGATGGAAACACGAGCTGATTATCCTTCGCGATATTTTTGGCGTTTGTCGTCAGTAGCCAATCCGGTACTTCTTTACATCCAGTGTGTTTAGTCCAAAACTTTCGAAGAGAGGCATCAGATCCATCCTTCTGAAGCCTGTAATATATCAATTGAAATTTATTTTTGCATTATGGTAAAGGTGTCCCATATTTTTCTCATTATGTCTGTTAAATCTTAGGGGCCAGAATGTTCCATTTAGAAATTATAGGCTAAAATGTGGTGAATTACAGTACTGCCAAAGTTGGTTAACCACCAGCAAGTTTGTGCACTACTCAATGGGCAAACTTCTTGTGACATTGCTGTTCCAAAAATAAAAATCATTGGCGTAATGCAACTCAAAATTTTGAATGCGACAATATTAAGGATGAACTGTCATGTAACATAGAAAACATCAAGTTGAAAATTGGACCAGCAATCAGAACATCTACCTTTAATATGGCAATAAACGTAAAACAAGTTAAACAATCGCAATTTTTTTTTACCCAATGTAAAAATTATGCAATGTCTAAATATTTTACACTCTGTGTTAAGTTCCGTTTTGGCTATACCAGAATAATTTTATTTGGTCTTTTTAACTACTTGCATTTAAAATTCATGACTAATCTACTAAGTCGTCTAGAAATCGGGTTGGGCCACTTTCGCAATATCATACAATCTTGTTTGTATAAATTAAATGGTTAGGGTATCTTGCAAGGAACGTTAAAAAGAACAATATAATTCTTCTTGAAATAGTTTTATTTCATTTGAATAAACAATTCATAAAATAAATAAATATTATCCTGATAAATTTGTAAAGACCTAACCTTCTTTGTAATACTTTAAACCACTTGAAGTGAACCATTGTTGTCTAACAAGAGCGCTCTACTGCTATGTTTTTGGTTCGATTCCATTCATATTCATCCCAGTGGTTTTGCCATTGATTCAAAGTGGCCCAGGTGATTTCATGACTACTTTAGACAATTGATCATATCTCTGTTTACCGACCATCGATTGTCATGAAACAAAGCTTATTCAAAAGCTAAGAAAATTTCCCTTGCACGTCATTAAAACTCAAACTTTTGTTTGTTACAGCCTGTATTATGAGGGTAATGTTGTTACGTTTGTTGCTGTTGCTAATGCTGTTGATGTTGATGTTGATGTTGATGTTGATGTTGATGTTGCTGTTGCTGTTAATGTTGTTGTTGTTGTTGTTGTTGTTGTTGTTGGTGGTGGTGGTGGTGTTGTTGTTGTTGTTGTTGTTGTTGTTGTTGTTGTTGTTGTTGTTGTTGTTTTTTTTGTTGTTGTTGTTGTTGTTGTTGCTGTCGGTGGTTGTTGTTGTTATGGATGCTGCTGTTGCTATGGGGTGGCGGTGTAGGTAATCCTGTTGGTGTATGACGTGTTGGTGGTGGTATTTATTTATTTCATTTGTTTGGAAGGGAGGTAGTGATGGTGGACGTTGTGGAGGTTATCGTGACGTCATTTGTGCCATTACATATATAAATATATATTAATGACCTACAGACAAACAATTAATACAATACCTTTCTCGAATATTGTCGTCAACAAATGTCAGCAGGTTCCCTGACAGGTTCAGCATAGCAAGAGAGGATGTCTCCCATGGTTGGTAGGGAAGTTTTCTGATCTGGTTGTTTGATAGGTCGAGATCTTGAAGCGCAACTAATTTGCAAATTGTAGAGGGAATCTCTTCAAACTTGTTATTGGCAAGATCCAGATGTATCAATGTACGTCTCCAGCACACGTCCATATCCTGAAGGCGTTCAAGCTCGTTATTACTCGCTTCTATACGTTCCTGTAGATATTATAATATAGTGGTGTGAAAGTCTGCGTGTCATCAGTTATCCCACATCACATCCTTAGCTACCCAGTTTGGATGAAATCCCCCATAGAACACGTAACTATATTTACATAAATGCCAATCTAATTGACAATGTTCCACTTGCCCGACTTAACGGGCAATTTAGAAAAGTACAACATTTGCCAATTTTCGCGCACTGCGCATTATATCATTATATATAAAACAAAAATTTACCTTAATGGCCAGATTCGTGTACTGTATAAAACTCTTTAAAAATTCGCTTTGGGCGAAAAGAGTTTAGAATGCGTCTACATTTCGTCGAATAGAGAGCCCAGACGCGCAATTTGTTTCGTAACCTTGGGGAAAAACATCCACACCCCCTTCCCCCACCATTTCAAGTGACCCCAAATACGCCACTGGACACGAAGGACGCCAAAAGGGTTAGAGACGCAAGCTGTAATAACTACAGAGGCATGTACCTACCAATCGTTAAGTTTAATCAATTCAATTTCATAAATCATTATTTTTCTTAGTCAGTTAGGCCTATACATGCTAGGACCTAGTTTATAAAAGTAGGGCGGCGCGGCAAAAACGTGAAAGCTAAATAAATCAATACAATATCAAACCAATTACCATAGGACATTGCCATGTGCGCGGAAACGTCTTTAATTTGTTGTGCGCAACTTGGAGGAGTTTTAACTTCGTTGCACCTGCAATCGCATCAGGAATTCCCGTTAGATGGTTTCGGGTTAAACACAGAGTCTCCAAATTTGAACAATGCCATACTGCGTCCATCTTTGGTGGTCGGGGTGGTTGTTCTGGAAACAGGTATATCAAAATATCGCTTTACACTAGCATAACAACATAACACTACAGCACATTGTATACTCTTCTTAATACATAGCTTTAGTATCAATATTCTTCACCCAAAGTAACTCGACGAATAACCTTATCTCTACCTTACCTATAAGGTTTTCGTTACTAAACATCAGATCAGTACACGATTAACGGATCTTACGTTTAAGGGGCTACTATATTTGTATATTTGGGATACACATACGTAAGGTGTAAGCCATGTGCCCCCCCCCCCCCCCCCCCCCCCCCCCCCCGGCAGTTACCGTTACATCCTATACTGTATTGATAAAGTCACCGGAAGGAAAAGTTTGACGAAATAATCCAAACATCGAAATGACGAAATGACAGGCTCTCATCTAGATCAAATTATAGTCTGACCTTACCAAACGAGCATTATACCTGGTCACTGTTATTGACCTGAACATTTAAAACCCAATACATTGATTTGGCCTAGCTTAAAGTGACGCAAGGGTCCTTCCGTTGACACTGGATCGGAACGATCAGTTCAAAAGACTTAAGAATATAATCTACAATGTCATGAATGTAGATCTCACTCAAATACCCCAAAACCTAACCAAAACGGGTCATAAACACCTCGACTTTTCGACAAATATGTATGTACATACCTTGAAGTCCTTTGCCGAATGTAATTTCGTGATATATCCCGCCATAGTCACGACCTTTAATGAGTGGTGAGGCAACAGCAGTAGGCTTTTTTACCATAATGGTTTCTATGAAGAGTTTAAATAGTTCACAGTCATTATAACCCTCTTAGGTCTTACCTCAAAAACGCTTTTGGTCATTAACAATCTGGTACCTTTCGATATACACGAAGGGTGAGATAAAAGGAGCATGCTTGACATCTGCATTGGCGTGGTAACATGTTCATCCGCCTAATCATTTGATATACTTCGCCATGCCAAAAACCTCTCCCATCCGAGAACCGCCCCAAACATGGTATACTGACATAAAATCGACAACAGAACTACGCTTTAAGCACACTAGGGACGATGCTTTTGATGCATAATTGACGTCACGATAGTATTACCCCCATCACAACGCGCTAATGTTGAATTTGACGCCTGTACATTTAGAAACACATGAAAGTGATATTTCTGTCGCTGTGTAAGAGTTTATAGTTTATCGTAAAAAACAATCAAATTATTTGTCCATGTTCGTACGTACAAAGGCTTTTTATTACGCGATATTGATACTAGGAAATACCATGGAAATAGTCACATATGGGGAAATGTAGCTATATCTCTGAGGGAAATATTTTGGGCGTGGACCAATCTTAAGGCTTACTCCTAAAGTTACAATTTTAGACCGAACGGCGGCTATCCAGTGCTATATATAAAAATCTCCATTTTGAATTATCTCAAAATTCGAGGAAGACGGTATATAAATATTCATATACTTTGTATTGATCGTGTCTGCCATTGGTCAATTTTGATCCCCCGCAAAACCATGAAAACCCCACACGAAAAACGTACTGACGTTAAGTGAATAGGCTACTTCAGGCTAAATAAAATCATTGAAGATCTTTGATAAAATAAACTCATTGAACCTACCTCTTGACCTAGTGCACATAGAAGTAAGGCAGTTGTCATTCAGATAAAGGAGTTTCAACGATGCTATCTTAAACAATTCCACTGGTACCGTATGCAATTGGTTATGAGAGATATCCACCTTTTTAAGACTTTAAAATAAAAAAATCAACAACCATATCACAATTGGGGACACAATAAGTATGCTGGAACTGATTAGTCAAAATAAACTAGAGTAAGCTAATAGCTGATAGCAGTGTACACGACGTATTGGTGTCCCTATGGACTTGTTGTGAATTCGGATCTCGTGTTAACATGCAAAAATGAGTGTCTGGTGTTTTTTTGTTTGTATAGGGTGAGTCATAATAGTCAGGTTCAAACACAAAAATGAATTCATTTAATGAAATACACAGTGAAAACACATTGTTGGTTATAAACCTAATCTTGTTTTATTCAAATTTGTTATGCAAAACGGGACATATGTGTTTTTTAAACATGTTGAAGGAAGAGTTCTGATACCGGTCTTATTCTCATGCTTCACACGGTTTTACCTTAAAACCGTGTCTAACTAAAGTAATGTCTAAATTAAACGCGAGTTTATCTTTTAAACGACGTGTTGAACAAAACGCAAATTTCAACTCTGCAAATGTCGTCCCCAGAGTGGTCGTGCTTCACTGGATTTATCAGGTAATCAATTTATTATGGGCCCTAAATGGGTTTACAATAGATATCGACCGAATTCCTTAAATGCACATGTATTTTTAATACTACATGATCTGCACATCAGCTTGCACCGGACACGGTTGAATAATCATTCAAAGCGCACAATTGGTGCACGAGTTTAGTTACACGCGTTGAAAAAAACCCCATACCCATGTTTAAAGGTAGGCATTTACAGTGAGTTAGACGAGTGTTTAAGGTAGACGAAATTTCGAGAATTGCGTTTAGTTAAGCGATGTGTTTAAAGTCAAAGTTAAACGCGTGTTTAAAAAAACAAGCTTAAACCGCGTTTAATGCGTACGAGAATACGGCCCATTGGATTCAGTCCCGGACCATCACACACATGACACATGTGACAAGAAATCTTCCATTTATTAGGATTAGTGCAATAAAAAAGTTATGAAATTAATACACGCAGATACATACACTGGCACTCATAAGTATTACCGCAGTGAACATACCCTAGAAATTCCATCTTCTATGAACAAACTATTGATTATTTTCACTAGTAACAACAGTGTATGTCTGCATTATATAGTTGTTCTTCATAAATTCATGTTTGTTGTGTGTTGTGTTCATCAGATTTTCGACTAAACCCTATAAATTGAGACCAGTCTAAAGCTACACAGTGAAATCCCATAGACATTTGCCTCATTATATATTCATGAGCTCATTATCGCCATTGTAACGCTATGGGAAAATCCTCTCTTACCTGTACCTTCTTTGTAAAAAGTCAGTGCTTTAACAATTAATTGCTAAATTCACAAATGCAATATCCTATAAAGGATGCCCAGTACTTATAAATGCCTAAAACATGGTAATTTGATGAGGAGGTAATTTGAATTGTCAAGAAAATCCTGAAATTTCAAAGACAATTTAAATATTTTGGTTTGAAAATCAGTGTTCGAAAATGCGACAGAGAACCACGCAGATTGTCTGTATTTTACGCGAGGCAGCACACAGGCCTACATGTAGCCGGTTTTAAAATTACCGCGACAATGATTTGCATTCATGCAAGACAGTCACCGTAACATTTTTACGAAGGTCAGTCAGTCGTCAGTCTCTCAGTTGTGCCATATTTATGTGAAGCAACATAGCCCAACAGATTACATGTATACACCACCGTACTAGACGCGTACTTATTGTCAGATGTGTTTAATTGGGCGATATCTCTATCTTTCACATTATAACAGTTAACTCCCATTCATAAAAGAATGCACTAAAAGGGTGATCGATTCAAGTCTAACAAAAGAGTTGAACAAGTCAATTCAAAATAATGTATGCTGGATCATGCGATAACTAAACTTATTCGGTGATTAATATTTTCTAATAGCGTAGGTCAGGTTTGGTTGGTCTCAATTTTTTTTGAACGGACTTGACAAGCCGTCTCACTAAGGGGGTGTCACTACGTTGAACATTTTTCTGAATCCAAAAATATGAAGATTGCATTTAAACCAGACATATTCACCAAGACGAGCTCAACATGCTCAATGGTGTATAAAAATGCATTGTGTGCTTGGTATAAATATCATGTGCATCAGTTCAAAGTGTTTATATAGCCCATGTTCTATCCACACATTTCAATATGACAGAATACCCCTGTATCATTGTGTATGTAACATTGTAATTGCTGCTGCAAGTTTCTTTAAAAAAATGGCTGGTTCCCAGTACGCGACAGTTATCCTTCTATAACCAAAACTTTAATAAAGTTATGTCTCGAAATATTTGATTTTTTTGGAAGATTCCAGTAACCTTTTCAAAACATAAGCCGAGTTCTAGGTAGTAATGAGTATTGGAAGTCCCTGGCATAATAACTATACGTGCTGAGATTTTATAAAAAAACTAATGATTTGTTGGAGATGATTTTCGCAAGTAAGGATATCCCATGGCGTTACACGGCGATAATGAGCTCATGAATACATAATGAGTCAAATGTCTATGGGATTTCACTGTGTAGCTTTAGACTTGTCTCAATTTATAGGGTTTTGTCGAAAATCTGATGAACATAACATACAACAAACATGAATTTATGAAGAAGAACTATATAATGCAGACATAGAATGTCATTACTAGTGAAAATCATCAATGGTTTGTTCATAGAAGGTGGAATTTCTAGGATATATTCACTGCGGTAATACTTATGAGTGCCAGTGTATGTTACACTTAGCAAAACATGTTAAAAAACGTATTTTAAATAGCACGACGAAAATCGCCAAAGAAAACTTATATTCAAACTGCATAGAGGTATTTCAGATTGTGTGTCTCAAATTAAAGTCACTGTAGATATTAAATGAGCTAATGGAATGTAAATGTATTTTGACAGATCACCTCCGTCGGTATGTACCGGATTGCAGCTGTGGGTAGTGGCATTATAGTGCTTTTGACTAAAGTGTTCAAAAATAGTTTACTAAACACCCTCTTCTTATCTTACCCTTGTTTAAAGTTATCACCCAAAGTCAAATAATAATATCGTAGAATTCAATGTCTTCACTTTCAATTGAAGTACAACTTGTGAATAATGACAAAGCTGTATCAAAAGCAAAACAAAGTACAGTTTTCATTTTTGCATTTGGTTTTTCAACACACAGCCTCGGTATTAGTTGGTATGACCTCCCAAAAATGTTCGAGCATTAGTTTCAGTTACACGATGTGTTAACGCTGCGTGTTTAAATCAAAGTTCAACGTATATTGCGCTTAAAATGGCGTTTATATACGTAAGAAAATACGACCCTTCATGTTAAAAAAAAACTTCATCCGGTACCCACCTCAATGTCGGTGCAGCGGATGACAATATGGGTATATGACGTAGTTTGCAATGCGACATATTCAGAGTTTCCAGGTGCGGAAGACCGTTTAGTACTATTCCAGGCACTTCGTACAGTGGATTGTAAGATACATCGATGTTGACTAGCGTTTCCATTCTGCGTTGTTGGTCCTGAAATGTTCACGTGTATAAATATAATAATATTAGACAAAACGTTATTTCGAATATGACATAATTAATGCGCCGAATGAATGAATACAAGCAATTAGGCTTATCGAACAAAAGATATAAAAAATGCTCGAAAGCTTAATCTCGAGCAATTGCTTTTAAGCCATTGCTAGAGACTGAGCTATCGAGCAATTTGTATAACGGATTACATACTTTGAGCATGTTAAGTATTATAGCGGGTCTGTATAGCTATTGGCCTCTCCTTTACATTGATACCAAACATAGGACTAACATTCCCATGTGATGTCAGATGATGGATCACCTTATCCCCATCCCTGTAAGGGTATAAGGTTGGGTGAACAATGTTTTGGATATAACATAATTCGTATTACGATTACCATCTGCAATTCCACGAAGTATTTTAGATTTTTAGTGCGTCAGAAAAATAACAAAATAGCATTGAAGCCACTCATCTGAATGGACGGAACATCGATCTCGATGATAATGGCCTGCAAGCCACCAGAACAAGCTAAACAAAAACGGTAGGTTCAAATGTAGGGAAAAGGTACTTTAGGTCCCAGATTCTGGAGTGTACTAGTATCGTCCGATACATGAACAAAGTCAGTGTTCCTGTATCGGACGATATGCCACATATAAAATGTACCAATAGTGGGCGATACTGGAACACAATTTTGTACCAGCATCGTTTAATACTGGGACAAACCACTACAAAGCATGTGTACCAGTATCGCCCGTTACTGGAATATAACAACGTGCCAGTATCGCTCGATACTAGAACACAATTTGGTGTTCCAATGTCGACCAATACTGAAACAGTAAATTCGTTCCAGTATCGAGCGATACTGGCAACTTTTATGTTCCAGTATCTAAACGATACTTGTATAGGCCTACCAGTAGCTGGGACCTAAAGTACAATTTTCCAAATGGAAAAGTATTTACCATTGGTAGTGGAAATATCGACAGATTATTGTTTGCAATGTGCACATCTTTAAGCTTCGTTGCAGCTGTGATTTCGTCTGGTATATGTGCAAGTTGGTTGTTACTCAGTTTCAGAATCTCCAAATTCGAACAGCCCCAAGGCACATCTGAATCAGTAAATAACGTAGGGGCTTAGAATTATTCTTTGAGTTTTGATCAATATATTCCCTGATTGTTACATGTTCTGAGTAGAAATATATTTTACACATAATCTTGCTTTGGTATTCACTTCCCAGAAACTCGTAATGTTATCACGACGTTTAAGTTGGTGCTGTTTGGTTATATAACATGGAAAACGTTAGGAAAACGTTTAAAGAACTTATCTAGCACTTTCATGTAATTGTAATATATAGTTCAAGCATACCGTGTCATGAACGTTTTCAGTATTTGAAAACGTTAACGTTTTACGTTGTAGGAACGTTACTACCATAACGGTTTCTAAACCGTTGGGTACATCTATTTAATTAAATCGTCATAATTAAATCGAATCGAAGCGTGTTGGCGTAGCGCCAATGAAGCCCGGGTCAATTCTGTGCACGACCGCGGGCTTTATGTGCATTTGGTTAATCACGATCCATGCACGCTCTCGCAGGTTTTTTCCGGGTTCTCCGGTTTCCTCCTGCTTTCAAAATCGGTGATCAGTTGATTCGGTTATCAAAAACTTCCTTGACCCAATGGTATTTGGTACTAAATGCGGATAGGTTTGCGCTAGAAATTGGCAGCACCCTAGTTGATGCGACCTGATTCTGATTATTCACCAGCAGCAAAATTACAGCGCTTTGAATCCGTTGGAAAAAGGGGCTATATAAATACTGATTATTATTACTGTCACCTCCACCCAAAACGTTAACAGCCGGACGCATACTAACGCAAATCTCTAACTCTAATCATACCTGAACTATTCGACCCGATCGAATTAATAGCGTTGTTGTTCAGGTTAAGCTCCCTCAGCGACGGAATCTTGAACAATTCTGCCGGTGCTGTATTCAAATGGTTGTAGGAAATATCCAGTAGTTGAAGCCTAAAAACAAGAAAACGAGGGAACTGATAACGTTTATTATGGTGAATAGCATGTAAATGAAACTTTTGAGTCAAAAGATATTTTATCATATGTGCAATAGGCTTATTTAAGTGATTACCCTACTCTAAAGGAGTAAACCTTACATGCTCACCTTAATCCTCCCGAGTCGGCTGTCAATGCAGGCAGGCTACGTATTGAACAGTGGGAGAAATTCAAAGTTTCCAGATGTGGAAGCCCCATCAGCAAGTTTTCAGGAAGGACACATAGTGGATTATGAGAGAGATCAATGTCGACCAGTATCTCCATTTTATTCAAGGGCTCTAGCCACGAAGGGTCAATACGCTGAAAACTTTTGCGTTCCCATCTGGCTCTCTTTCGCAAATTATCTCCCTGTATTTGAAAGGCAAATGTCGAAACAGCACTATAATTACAATTGCAATAAACATTAGAACATTTGGCCCGTATCATTGCATATGGCAGTAGCTTTTTAGGATAGCCTCATCGACCCATGCTGCTCGAAAAATACGGCACGGATAAGGCGAACTTATTCTGGAATACATATTGTGATGATATAAAATTTAAAAAAGTGTTACAGAAAAATCCAAATGATCAATAGATGATTGCAAAAGTGTGCCAGATTGGTGTGTCATAAGTCCAGATGTGAGTATGGGGAATATATGGGGAATATATCATTGAGGGTGAAATTTACTAATACCCGAATATGAAGTTAAATAGATATAATAGTGAATTGGTATTACCATATATAGAAATATCAAAGATAATTGAATACAAAATACATTGCGATTGATGGGTCACATTTGACCCGTCTGTTACCATACCAGTTGCCAAGGTAACAGCCGCCATCTTGGTTCACCGAAATCCGCACTTTATATGCTTGTACTGAAGCTGGTGTTCCATTATCGACAGATACTGGCACAAGTATAAGCACGTTCTAGTATCGACCGATACTGGAACACAATTTTGTGTTCCAGTATCGACCGATACTGGAACAGTAAAATCGTACCGGTATCGACCAATACTGGCAACATTTATGTTCCAGTATTGAACGATACTGCTATACAAGTATCTGCTGGGACCTAAAGTACCCTTTTTCTCAAAAATGTATATGATCCGTATTATACGCTACACCCTATACCAATTGAGTGAGTGTTCCTTTAATCAAACGTCAACCTTGTTAAAAGCTATCTTAATCTGTGTTACTGTACCTCTACTTCACTGATAGATCGCTCGTTGCCACCTGTCGTTTCATCATCAGTAACCCATAGTGTATGCAAGAGATGGCGTATGATATCGTGATTTATACGCTACACCCTATACCAATTGAGTGAGTGTTCCTTTAATCGAACGTCAACCTTGTTAAAACAGGGACAATCGAATGGAGGGACAAGAAACTATTGTACTATTATATAAGTATGCGTGTTGCGGGGGTACAAATATCATCAGTTGAGCAAGCATACACAATACATTCATGAATGGGCACTGGTACAAATCTCAGCAATCATACTGCACGAGTCGCTGTGTGTCTTGCACTACCAAAACCCTATTGTATATTTCACGGACATAAATTATGCTAATGAGCTCATTAAATGACGTCACTCACATCATCGGGTTTTGCCGATGATTGAAATCCGTTGATTGAAATTCTAGGTCGAGTAAAATGATGTTCTTATTTGTTGTCTGTGAGCTTTTCTGATTTTTTTCCCGTATTGGAGTATTTTTTTATTGAAAATAGACAGTTCAAATTAAACGTTGGTTCCAAGTTCAAGTAACAGCGCATGTATTAAAGGCGACAGCAAAGGCAATATGCAAGCAACATTTGAGAAAAAACGATGCCCGACTTTGCAAGAAAGTGTACGGGGAAGTGTACGGGTGAACATGACAAACCAAAACAGCCTAGTAATAATCACCTCCGTGGCGCAATTGGTTAGCGCGTTCGGCTGTTAACCGAAAGGTTGGTGGTTCGAGTCCAGCCGGGGGCGTTGTTACTTTTTGCATTTAATGCAGATCGACAAATCACAGTAAAAATATAATATTGACAAAATCACAGACCACTTACACAAAAATCGCATCTGCGCATGCTCCTGTCGCGATCGAAATCTACCACGCAAGCAATGAGAGAGTTTTCATAGTGTCTTGCTCGATACGGATGGACCCTTAGTCGTGTGAAAGCTCGACATGACCGTGAAATAGGGTACAAATGTGATTTTATTGCTGAAAATCATGGATGAGTAAGTCTAGATTCACACTACCGGGTGCCAAAATGGGCAACTTTTTTTGATTGACGTCTTAAGCCATAATAATGACAGTTATAATAATGACAAATATATTTGCAACACAAACATCTTGTGTTTGGTATGGAATTAAAGCACGGCCTATAGATCCAAATTCACGCTAATGACGCAATCGTTTTTATTTTAGCATTTTTAGTGTCTTAGCTGTTCTCAATGTTGTTAGTTTCAAAATATAAGTCTTTGCTTCTATTTCCAGCTTATTTTGAATCACTTTACCCGCAATGTTATGCTATCTCACAGTGTTTCCAAATTAATGAGGCCTAATGTTGTTTTTACATGCCTGTACGCAACTATTCATATGTCCTTAAGAAAATCAGTGGAGAAGTAATATAATGAGAATACCGGTAACTGCAGTATAGGGGTTTCTTATGTTCTGAGGGTGGAATTGTGAAGTATTATATACTGTTGCCTTCAACAAGGCACGGTTTTAATTAAACAAAATAACCACAAATAATGAAGACCATAGTCTCAATCTACTTGTATTAAATATTTGAACGTTTTCAAAAGAAATAATTATCAGTATGCTGATGTGCCTCTAACTCCAAATATATTACTAACAAGCACCTGATGTGTATGGAGACAGGCATTGACAGTTTTACTTGTACCATGGATGAAGTATCACATCTTGAAATAGACAGGCAGGATATAGCGTTTTATGTACGTTACATGAAATTACAGGTGACATGAAATTACAGGTGACATGAAATTACAGGTGACATGACATGTATGAATACATTTTAATAACGTTTGATCTCTTTTGACTTTTGTATGTATTTATTATATAATTTTATATGTATTCCAGGAGTCAACAGCTTAAATTTGATACCAAACATGATGTTTTGTTAATAAGACCAACTATATTTATCATAAATATAACATTATCGAAAAGGGCGTGGCTTGACGTCATTAAAATAAATTTCTGAATCTAGACATTCCCCCTCATGTAACATTTTCAGCAATAAAATTGCATTTGTACCTACTTCACGGTCATGTCATAATTGTGAAGATATCCACTTGACTACATACCTGTGCAATTCCTACTGAACTACTATACTCTAGAAATGCAAATATATATCATCAAAGAACATCATTTTCCGATTAATTTGGATATTGGATTCAATAGGAACAAAATGTCTAGAGTTTAAACTTCCCAGGAAAAATATTAATTTCTTTGTTCTAGCATGTTTTCACATTTTTTATAAATCTAAAATTATCACATTTTCCACAAATATACCGATTATTATTAACACTAGAACGTTATTTATTGAACAAATCACGTATAAATTGTATTCAGTTTGACCTAGGCCCAAGTTTTTTGGAAAATTATATTTTGATCATTTTTCGAAAGATTATAGGGCAACCTTTGAGTTCCTTGAATAAAAACACACCGCAACTACTAGAGCTAGTCCGCAACACGCATGTTTTGTTCTTTTTTTTGTAATTGAATACAATGATGTAACGATACCATAGGCCGTTTCTAGTCCCTCCATTCGATTGTCCCTGGTTAAAAGCTATCTTAATCTGTGTTACTGTACCTCTACTTCACTGATAGATCGCTCGTTGCCACCTGTCGTTTCATCATCTGTAACCCATAGTGTATGCAAGAGATGGCGTATGATATCGTGATTTGTACCTAAAATAGGAACCGTTTTCTGACGTTTATCGTATGTTTAACAATACATGATGTAAATCCATATACCGGTATACCAAATCAAAACTACAACGCGATTCCATTGCTTATTGCGTTTCGGTGTATACATCGCAAATTAGTGATAGTGACAATGCGTATGCAAGTTGTGAATTCCAGTCCTAATGAACTTCTACAGCCTGCCTGGCTGTTTCCAATAGTGCACTACACATCACATCAATTCAAATCAATATTGAACATTGACTTTGCTGCATGTCTTCGTTCGTGTCTTGTGGAATTAAAGTTCAATAACTTCAAAATTAGCAATTTATGAATGAGATGTCAAATTTAAAGGAAAACAATTTACCACTATGGCGACGAACAAATTCCTGTTCTACGGGCCCGACCGGCGCAGTTTTTGATTTTTTGGGGGAGGAAATTTGTGAAACATTTTGCAACACATAAATAACACCGCCCGTCCCACCGACCCCCAGAGCTAGGATTTTTTTTCATTTCGTTGCCTTTTTGTATACGCTTATGAATGTTGATATGAGCTGAACAAGCACATGCTTTCAGGGGTTATACAGATTTTAATTATTTTCTTTCTTGTTTCATTTATTATTAAATGATGTACGTACGTACAAAGGTTTTCTCAATATACGACACGGTGAAAAAACACCCTTTTTTAGCTCCTAACCACCCACCTGCAGAAAACCAACTGCATCAGAGAACCAGTGCCCGGAATCACGGACTTAATGTTGGACGACCGCTAAATGTATCGCCTACATACATGTACATGTACACAGCTACCGAGTTTCGGTAGTTTATCAAGTTTTTTTTCCACAATTAATAAGCCTACTATACATGTTATTATTGTTATCAATCGATATTATAAACATCTCAAGCAGGCCAAATAGCATAAGTACATTTTGTTCACAAAAAGCACATGGCTTTTTACTTAAACTCTGTCACACTTTGCTGCGATGAGGCCGTCGCTTGCATTGCGCTGAAAAATAAGCTTTTAGCCTAGCGCAACTAGGTCTCTAATAATCGATTGGTGACGCAATGGATACTGGTTAAGACGGGAGAGGGTGCAATGTATTGTGCGATTAGAATTGCAAATCTGAAAAGTCTTATTTGGAAAGGTCTTACCAGTGTGCATGCACGGAATGTTTTGTAATAAAAGCAATCATAATATTGGGTTTAGAGCCAATCTGACATGGCGTCATGGAGTCAGCACCCCAGCAAATCCCTGTTTCCCAATACAGTACACACTCACGCCAATTCCTCAACGAGAACTTATTTACACATAACGGTATCACTGATATCAATTATTTGCGCGCTATAACAATTGAATGTAAATGTAATTCCGCATACTCAACACCACTTCAACACTTTCTCACCAAGTAATGGATTAAAGTCGTCATCCACTTCCAAGTTTGAGTTCCCGCACAACTGTTTCAAATGTCCCGCCAAACATTCTGCAACTTTGAAATCATCTGCCCGGCAGGAATCCAATAAACATGTCTTAACGTAAGGTAATGCAACATCTGATGAAATAAATAACAAGCACGAAAAACATGAAGTACTTATGTCGAGAATCATGTGCGCATAATATCCTATGTTTTCCGCAATGGGGTTGTGATTCTTTCACACCATGTATATATATATCACTTATTAATTATATCAGGCTTTTTAACGGTACAATAAACATGATAAAACTGTGTATTGAATATTGTTCAACCAAAGTAGCCGGATGCGACCAATATTCTAAAAATATCGTCGTCCAAAATTTTCTAGTCTCATATCCATATTTGTTTGTTACGAATAATCATCTATTTAATAGGACCTTACGTAACTGTCATTATGTTCCCACTCCCCTAACACGTTTGGACCGGGGATTTGACATTTCGTCGGTGATAAATCATCCCACTATGTGGTCCAATTAAAAGACTGCAAAGGACATAATTATGCCCCAAGGGCATAAACAAACCTTCATAACCCTGAAAATAGACCACATAGTCAGCGGTTGACAAAATCTTAGATAATTTATTACCGCCGAAATGTCAAAATCACCGGTCCAAAAGTGTTAAGGGATGGGAACATAATGTAACGTTTATTAAGCATGCATTGAGACTACTTTTTGCTGATTAAGTGTTAAAATAGAACATGGTCAGAACCGGTTTATAACGTTCGATTAGCAATAAACTACCCATGCGGTGCATTTTGGGCGTTGTGTGCAAGTTTTCCCTGCATGTAGTTTATGCTCCGAAAACTAAATTATATAAGTTCTAAAGTCTACCTGTTTACATTGTGTGTTTCTGTTTCTTCTTCAACAATAAAATACATTATAGAAAAGAACGTTCTGTTTTAAACTTTATGTAAATGATAAAATTATTTTATTGCAATAACTATTTTTGATTCTGCTCGTAATCGAAGAATGTCACAGCTTCTAAAATCTTTAACATATAGGGCCACTCATGGGGCCTCCATAGTGTATCAAAATATGTAACATGTAACGGTAATTGAGGACCCTAGATCAAAAAGGGGGTTAAGTCACAATCTTGTGAAATTGTAGTAAGTATCAGTTTTCTGCTACAAGGAGGATCTCTGCACCCTCTGTTCAAATGTTAAGGCATGTGGTAAAGCTGTGTAAGAGTCCATGGGAGGTAAAACCCGAGTGGGTGAAGTCCACACATGGACACAATGAAACCCAGTTTTTGCCATTTTTCTCAATGTTACTTAACCCCCTTTTAGATCTAGGGTCCTCAATTCACGAACGTCTATATTAGTCATGCCTCACCTGTATTTTCTGATGTTCGACGAGATGACAAGATTCTGTCAATGATTGCCAAGTTGCCATTCGATACAGCTTTTTCTAACGGTGAACCCTGTAGATGGATTATAAAAGTTGTGTAAATCATTTACTGAACTCTGACGTTCTTCTTCTTTTGATGATCGGTGTTTCAACATAACAATGACGCCTAACACCAAGCCTCTTTCTGAGAAATAACACCGGTGTCTTAATAGCGAGAGTTTTTAACCTAAACTTACTGTAGTGAGCAGAAACTTGACTCAAATCCGGCCCGGCAAAAGAATACTATCGAAAACCATATCGTTTTCTGCACAATGATTGCGTAAGACATTGACGGATGTTTACATTACCTGCCAATCAATGCAACGTCTTTATTGTAACAAAATAGACGCCCAACCTGCGTCTGTTGGTTGTGCCTTTTTTGTGGTCAAATTCGCCATAGATTTTTAACCGCGTAGTTGGTGTCGCCGTTCCGCGTAGTATTCATAGCGGTGTTCGTAATACGCGTACGTGCGTACGGTACATGTACATAATACTGTTCATTATGATCATCCTACATCATGAATAATGTATTAAATGATTATTATAAAAATTCTCCCAACCACACCTATTTCAGCGACAGATTGGTTTGATTATGCGCGATGTCACGCAAGCTCCAATACAACGGTCTGAATCAACGGCATAGTAAACGGGCAATCACATTACCGTAAATCAGCGAATTTCTCTATAATTGTTATTGATATTGCAATGTGTAGGCCTACTCACACTCCCTCCGCAAGCAAGGGCGCATACAGGATGGTCGCACCCCGGGGTGCTGTGAAAAGACGATCCCCCAAAAATGCAATTGATCAGGCCCTTTTCTTGTTCTATAGCCCCAATATTGCCTTTCTTTTCCGTTTCCTTTTCTTCTCTTATCTTTCCTTTTTTGTCTTCTTTCCTTTTCCCCCTATCATTTTTCTCTCTCCCCTTTTTTTCTTTTTTCTTCTTCATCCCCGCGGTGCTGCAGCCACCGCAGCACCCTGGATCCGCCCCTGTCCGCAAGTGTTGCGATTTTGATACTGCTATTCCTACCATGTGGAGATCCCACAAACACCGGTATTCATAGTCACTATCACGGTTTTGGGGGACTACGGTATGTTAATTTGGGGGAAGCAGTCAAAACGTCGGTATTTGAATAAACACAAACAGGCATTCGGTAGGCTCTTTAAATTTCTCCGAAGTTGTTAAACAATGTAGGCCTACCAATCAAAAGCAGGACAGCCTTATGAATATGTATAAGGTACAATAATATAACACCGATAAGACTTTCAACGACGATCCGTGGATGGAACCTGCAATTTATAGGGTTTTTTCTTCTTACCTTTCTTCCTGTCATGTACGGATCGCAACCATTCTCTAAAAGGTCAAATGCTACTTTGTCAAAACCTCTTGCAATAGCCGTTGGGAGCAGCTCTCTCCGAGTTGTAGATAACTCATGCGTGTCATCCTTAGCTTTTGGTTTCAAAACACTCTTTATTGATCGTTGATATTTTTCGCCTTTTATGCGTCTATCATCTGCCGAGAACAGGTCCTTTAAAGTGTTTCCTCTGAGACCGTTTATGAAATCCGCAACTTTACTCTCGTCGTCCTCTTCGCACAGTAATGTCAACAAGCTCTTGCTGATTGTGGCTAAATAATCTTTAGCTGGTGGTAGTATGCATAAATAGAAAGATATATTCCAATAAACTAGATAGTCATTAGTGTTATTTTAAAGTAGACATTTTTAGCACAAGTCATGATGTACAAACCTGCCACGCACACACATTATTTGCCTTACCTCCAGAGGGACATGGACTTTCTTTTTTCTTGGGAATTCCTACGGTCAAAAATCAATTGCCTTCTATACCTCCACAGGGACATGGACTTTTTTCTTTGGGAATTCCAACGGTCAAAAATATTATTTGCCTTCTACACTCTTAGAAGGTCAGGATCAAATATGAGACGAAAAGGATCAATTTTGATCCAGAAGCGGTATCACATATGAGCTTACCCTTTCCGGATCAAAGTGATCCGACAAGCAGGATCAAAAAGTTTGATCCGAAATGGGATCAAATATTTCTGTCAAATGATACTGAAACGGATCAAAATAATGATCCTTAATCGGATGTACCTGTAGCTTATGATCCTACTCCAGGATCAAACTGAATCAAAGAAAAAGTGAAAACATAGGGGGTCATCGGGTGACAGATTGTAAAAACAAGCATGCATGCAAGGGTCTTTCGGTGACACCGGGCCAAAAAAAGGGGGGTATTTTTTATGGAGCCTGGTGTGAAACCTAATATTGATTGAGTGCCCCCACCCCCGGGTGCACACTGCAGACTATATATCGAGTGCAGTAAGCTTACTACATCGTGTAGGCCTAGTACATCGCAGTGATCGTGACATTTTGTGAGGAGCATTTTGACCGAAAATCGTACTGATGGCACTGGTCAGGTACAAGAAATTTGTTCACAAGAATAGAGCATGTTCAAACATAAAAAATAAAACTACTTTACCGACAAAATCATGTAACATTTTACAGATTAGACTGGATAACTTACCGCGGTATTTCACCCTTGTTTCAACTGTGGCGACCGAATTCAAAAGATCGTCTGCTTGTCTGTTTCATCGAATTGATCCGGAAATCAGATCAAAGTTGATCAAGGTGAATTTGATCCGTTTGTTGATATCTATCTGGAAACGGATCAAAACGATCCGAAAACGGATCAAAACGATCCGAAAATGATCCTTAAAGGATCAAAACAAAGTGAGCCGGAAATCTACTCATGTATTTGATCCTGACCTTCTAAGAGTGTATACCTCCATAGGGATATGGGCCTTTTTTCTTGGGAATTCCCACGGTCAAAATGTATTTACCTTCTATACATCCGGATGGCCATGGACTTTTTTCTTAGGAATTCGTACGGTAGAATTGCCATGCCTTCTATAACCTTCGAGAGGAATATGGATTGTTTTCTTGGGAATTCCCACGCTCAAAAGTGTCATTTATTTTGGGATTCCCATGCCTTCTATAGGGGGTGTACCATTAATAAACGGAATATCCCATTTCGTGCACACACAGAAATCAACCGCTTCATTTCTTATAAACACCCCTGCATTTTCATTATATTCCATGTATGATGAGGCATGCCCTTGTAATCCCGACCTTCAGCTGATAGTGTAAAGATGCTATAAAATTAAGGGTCCACATTAATGAAGTATAGCGATTCACGTCCGCTGATTCACGTCGTTGTAGAATAAAATGTACACGTATTAGGCAGAAGAAAAAAAATCCTGTTACACAGGCCAGACCTACCCAATTGTTTAGAAATTGGTGAAGAAATGTTCACGTGCAAATGAATACCCCCCACAGGTTTCGTTATGCTTGTCAAAATACGGCAACATCGATAGAATAGAAATTAAAAATACGGTCATTTTAAAAGGATAAAAAGGGAATACAAATTTTAAAAAACCGACCGACTGACACTACCTGATGAGCATTTCGTTTGCCCGTACAACAAGGGTTTGCCATCGCCTCATAGAGGTACATGAAAAAGTGTACTTTATGTCCCAGATACTGGACAGTTATACCAGTATCGTACAATACTGGAACATAAAAATTGCCAGTATCGCTCGATACTGGTGCGATTTGGCTGTTCCAGAATCGGTCGACACTGGAACACCAAATTGTGTGCCAGTATCGAGCGATACTGGTAAACATGCTACCAGTGTTATTTGTCCCAGTATCACCCGATACTAGTACATTTTTGATATGCCAGTATCGTCTGATTCTGGCGCACTGGCTGTGTACCATGATGGTCCGATACTGGGTGTTTCCAGTATCGGAAGATACTACAGTGCAACAGAGCATAAATTTCCAAAAGTGCATGTTATTGAAATTACGCTCTAATTCAAAAAGTAACATATGTAAGACAAGGAGACAATATCATATTAAAGAATACAGCTTCGTGATTTAATGTCATCGAAAAAAAAAAGGTTTGACCTTATTTGCATATGATTAGCATATTATAAAGAAATACATTAACATTTTGCTTTTTGGAATTTCCAGCAAAAACTATAAATACTATTAACACCAAAGTTACAGGAAATGAAGTTTCCATCATTGCCAACAATACTGTCCGAGAAAAAGTTCACATTTATCCCAAAATCTGTCTTAATTAAGCTTAATTAATGACCAAACTCGTTGAAATTATTAAGTAATACTGTGTATCCAAACCAGACTTGCATGGTATCAAATTAAAGGTAAAGATGTGCTTAAAAAATGGTCTGAGCAGAGATTTCAATATCCCTTTAGTATTTAAAATATCGTCCTCCAAACATTTAGTATATTTAAAAAGAGAAAAAACCACATGTAACTACTATTTCATACAACTGTACACAGACTTGGCAAAAGTCTATTAATACTTGTGCAGCATGCACGCAAACAATGGAAGGAATATTCAAGGACATGCCCGTGCTAAGGGACCAGTGGTTTAAAATTCGCGCTACAAATTTGAAATGCAATTCGCCAGTGTGCAGTCATAATGGTGTATGTTACTTTAGGTGACCGTGTGATGACATGCATGGGTGTACAAACAGGTATCGTGTTAAAGGCCTGCACTATGTCCAAATAAAAAAGAAATGTTTAAATAGTCAATGCCATGAAAGGAAGTAGGCAGTAGCTGGTTGGATTAGCGTGACTGTATGGATAATCAAGTATTGGCCAATCCGAAATCAGGTTTAATAAGAAATGTAACAATGCTGATAATCATACAAGGACACGAAATAGTACTTTAAAACAAAGCTGTTTTAATTATATATGATACACATACTTAGGATTAAAATGTTCATTGTTGTACAACAATCAGGAGGCACTATATTTGTACAACAATCAGGAGGCACTATATTTATAATTCAATATTGGGAAGTTTTTGCTCTGTTGCACTGTAGTACAGTCTAGAATCTGGGACCTTAAAAGTACACTTTTTTCTTTTTAAATGATAAAAGCAGGAACTCTTACCAACTATCAGGTCTCCCCTGTCTTCTGACGGATCACCATTCCTTGATTGATCATGGCGATCGTTAACCGCCGCCATTAGAATGTCACAAACAACAAATGCTGCATACATACATATTAAAATGGCGGCCACATTCCGTTTGAAGAAACGGTCTTTTAACGAATAAATTGTGAGCTAGCAGGTGTGTATTTGTATGCAATAATGTGGATCAAAGTACATATCCTTTGGCAAGGAATAAAGGTCTGTTTATCTTTCTGATCAAACAGTCGGGAGTATGAGTGGGTCTTGTATTACTTATCGATATTATTAATAATTAATACCATAACGTGACATCAAGCTAAATTTGTATTTAAGTGGGCTTTTGTGGCGCAGTGGGTAGAGCACTGAACTCATAATCCAAAGGTGTTGGGTTCGACTCCCGCTGTGGTCAACATGTTGTGCTTTCGAGTAAGGCATTTTACCGCATTTACACCTCTCTACCCAGGAGTAATTAAATGGGTACCGGCATTCTTCAGTGCGGGGTAGGTAACAGCCTCGCTCTCTAGGAGGTGTTGCGAGCCCCACACAGCAACATTATAACAAAGAGTGTGTCTGGCGCTATCGCTTTGAAGGAAAGATGGGCACTCCCCTCCTGGGATTATAGGATTGACCGCCTTTATCTTTTTCACTTTTTTATGTCCATGACCATGATTTGTTTACACGGTCGGTACAGACACACGCTATAGTCTGTTCGGACACATTCTATAGTTTTTACGGGCACACTCTAGGGTCTGTAGTGCAACTCCCGAAGTGCAGTAATCACTATTCCGATACACTGCGTATATATAAGACTGGTATGTGCCGCTCTAATGGGTCTTTTTTGCATACAAACTCCAAACATTGTTAATGATCAAAAGTGGGAAATGGTAAATGCAATTTTAAAAATAAAATAATTTCAAACGAGTGAAATGTTTATGTTTAATATAGTCGGCCAACTTCTCTTTCAATCATTGTATGTTTTGTTTTTTTTCTACAGAGATCTGAAGACATTACTCTCTAAATGTAAAAGAGCTAAAAAGTCAAGAGCTCTATGAGGGACGGCTCCTTTAAGGAGTGAAGTTCGCTCTTTTCGGAGTGATTGTCCACTCTTTTAGAGTGATTTTTACTCTGAAAAGAGTGGCACTCACTCTGAAAAGGGTGAACTTCATTCCAGAAACGAGTACACTTCACTCCTAAAAAGAGCTGTCCCTCCTAGAGCTCTCAAAAAAGTGAGTTTTAGCTCTTTTACATTTAGAGAGTACACTTACACAAACCATTGTCATTATTACAATCCAGTTCAGTCAACAATGATTATGATGGGGAGAGTTGCGTCATTTGAGATAGTCATGGTCCGTCAGAATCCATCAATGGTACCATCATTGTATGGCAAATTGTATGCCATCACATTTATGACACAGGGTGCGTCATGGTACATGAGAAAGTGACGCACCACGGTAGAGTGACGCACCATTCCCGGGGGTCGTACATGTATATATGCATAAGGGACGCACCATTTCATTTTCAAGGGGGGTGGAAGTTGGGGTAGGGCAGAATTTTTATTCTCGTTTTTTTCGCCGCCATACAGCTAGGTTTATAAGGCTGGCCAGAATATAATTATTGTTTAGGTGTGCACAGGCTGCCCAGTCAAACATTTCCTCATCCATGAATATCATAAATCAATCACAATAACTTCAAATGTGACGTCATGTTTGCAATATCAGTAGAAAGCGCTCTCAGCACATGATGTTTCAATGCGCATACTCCAACCAAGTTGCTGAACTGTGTCACATCGTTTAATAAACTAAATATATATGTCACTGACAGACATTCAGCCCATAGCACCAGCAACAATCAGAACCATGACTGTAATGTGTGTGTGTATGGGGTGGGGGGGGGGGGGGGGGGGTGTTTGCTTCCAATCCAAGATGGATAATTATGCAATTTTTATGCAATACTTTTCAGCCCAATTGCATATCCTAACAGATACAATTCTTCGGGCAAATGCCCCCTGGTAAAGCCAGAAATATTTAACTCAATACTGTTAAAACAGGGGATTTGTATACTTCCTAAATTAGTTTATTATGTTGACCAGGATATGGACACACTGTTAGCCCTTGTTGTGCTGATACACATCCAACAACCAATACAATACAAGGCTAATTGCCGAGTTCTTGAATAATTATCCTGATACTCTTTTGAATACTATATATACCAAAAACACACACAATTGAAATATTCTTTTCTTTTATTTTACTTTACTTTATTTATAAATTGAATCTAATTGCTCATCCGTCTCGGGTTATTTATAATTGTCATTTACTCATCGAGTATATTGAAACGGTAGATATGATATTGATATACGTATCCCGATGAATAGAGTAGATAATCCAATAGTTGTAATAGCGGCTATTGGTCTTATTTCACGAGTTGATTATACTTGCATAATTGTTTTTACAGTTCTTAATTATTATGACAAGTATTTTATTTCATAAACAACTCTGATACTGCATATGAGCTTTCGTCATCCGTGTGTACGTTGTAGCTTCACGTAAATGTTCTTATATCTCCTTATTTAAATCGTAGCTAAATCACCTTACAATTGTTTATTCAGTTTTTCAAGAGGATTCCATCATCCAGTTTTAGATTCCATTTCAGTCATCCCTTCAACGTTTTCACTATCTCACGGTAGCGTGTTTGAAGATCATAGAACTTGACCAAAACCTCCAACCCGTCTGTGGTATTCACTGTAATAAATATTTGACACATAACCAAAAGTGCCGTGAATACTTTGGACAAATTGTTGGTATTTAAAAATACAAAATGATTATATCAGCATATTAAAATAGTCTGAAACTTCATGAAAGATTTCACAGACTGCAGATTTTGGGTGGGGCTAGACAATAGGATTTGCATAATCATTATGTAATTATACAATGACTCCATTGACATATTCCCGCCAAAATATCCATATTAACAATAACATTTATGTAATTTTTGCTTCGTCACGAGTGGCAACATGAATATTTACACCTATTTATATCACGCATCACATAAATTAAACATTTCCGAATCTGACATTGTAACTAAATATTCGGGATACAAAACTGACGATACACGAAACCAAAAGGTATTCCGTTAAGGTTTCACACGTATTTTGAATAAATTAAAGAGGCCAATCCTTTCACGGATATTATATACACCATTCAATAATGTTACCCTCCCCTTAATTTCCAAGCTTATAAATTACCACTCACGTTTAGTCTGCAACTTTGCATTTCATCATCACATCAGTAGTTTCAACTTCACCACCAGCTAGCCAACATTTCCATACCTCGACAAATATACTTCATGTTGATTCCAAACATACAACGATATTAGGTCTGGTAAATTAACCCGCTTGCGATAATTACAAGCAATATTCAGGCTTTACCAGTAACGCCAATTGTACTTCTATCAATCAATCTGTCATCGAGTCACATATTTGAATGCCGCTGCGTGGAATTTAGTACTGTTAGACTACTGCTTGCCAATGCCAAGACGCACTACCAAAACCCTATTGTATATTTCACGGACATAAATTATGCTAATGAGCTCATTAAATGACGTCACTCACATCATCGGGTTTTGCCGATGATTGAAATCCGTTGATTGAAATTCTAGGTCGAGTAAAATGATGTTCTTATTTGTTGTCTGTGAGCTTTTCTGATTTTTTTCCCGTATTGGAGTATTTTTTTATTGAAAATAGACAGTTCAAATTAAACGTTGGTTCCAAGTTCAAGTAACAGCACATGTATTAAAGGCGACAGCAAAGGCAATATGCAAGCAACATTTGAGAAAAAACGATGCCCGACTTTGCAAGAAAGTGTACGGGGAAGTGTACGGGTGAACATGACAAACCAAAACAGCCTAGTAATAATCACCTCCGTGGCGCAATTGGTTAGCGCGTTCGGCTGTTAACCGAAAGGTTGGTGGTTCGAGTCCAGCCGGGGGCGTTGTTACTTTTTGCATTTAATGCAGATCGACAAATCACAGTAAAAATATAATATTGACAAAATCACAGACCACTTACACAAAAATCGCATCTGCGCATGCTCCTGTCGCGATCGAAATCTACCACGCAAGCAATGAGAGAGTTTTCATAGTGAGACGCAACTGAATTAACTAACGCTCAATTTAATCCTCTCAGGATTAAATGTTACGCAACGGGGCGGGAAAATGATCTCCTTGCGCGTGTCGCTTAAAACTATAAACTACGCCAGCCGGGGCGACGAGCGGGTATGCTACTATTTTATTGAATATTTAGAATTCATCGTAACACACACAAAGGACATGAAGGAAGCTTGACTAACAATATGACATGGTTCTCTCTATTACATTATACACATCCCGACATAGCCTAGATATTTTAACATCTGAGCATTTATAACATGTATAAGACCAGCATTGATAATATATATTCCACCTCGAATACATTAGTTTCACAATTATTGGCATCGGTGCGGTGAAAGTTAACGGAAAATTAGGCACTAGCTGTCCAATAGCTTTTAACAGTCTGTGGTCACCGCCAAATAATGTTATCGGTGGAAAAGTGAATAGAAATCATGTTATCGGTGGAAAAGTGAATAGAAATCATGTAAAATAATACCAGTAAAGAAGCGATTTTAGGCCTATTAGGAGGTTGTTAAACCACACTGTAATGCCAAAGTGTAGGTATATTTACCATGTTTACAGCACTTCAAGGGCGTATCCAGGACTGTTTTGATGGGGGGGGGGGGGGGGGGGGGGGGGGGCAAATGTTGTATCCTTGTGAGCGGAGTGAGCAAACAGTAATTTTTGCATTTTCTTAATACATGCCTACCAACTAAAATACAATTATTCCTGCATATAGGTCATGCCACAAACCACGCACCATGATCGAGGTCCATGATCGAGGTCATCGATTCTCACTAAAACGGCCGAAAAAGTCAACATATCTAAAAAACTACTCCTCACACTTCCTTTGTATGTTGTCTATAAGGATTTATGTCAATAAAAACCAACGGGCGAAAATCAATACATCCAATGACCCAGCTCATGGCGCAGCGAATCTGGCATGATTCGAGATACAACAGGCAATATCTTTATTGTAAACTAAATTTATTCCACACTTTCTTTTAACGCCTATCACATTAAACCCCCCAAAATAGTTGACACGGACGGGGAAAGACCTGCTGCGAAAGACATTCACTGGGTGGGCGTGTTGTTAGTCTTAGTGCTTTTGGGATGGGTTAAGGTTAACACTTTCCACGCGGCAATTAGTTATGCCATTATACAAACAGATTTTTCAGAAACCTTTCCCAATTTTTAAGGATAACAGAACCAAGACTATGCATGTTTGTACTTCTTTCAATGCATTTCTCATAGTGATTCTAAATAGGGTATTGAATTGAAAGTCAATACAATATGGGTTTTTTAAACATTTTGTGAACTTTTGGAATGTCGTCTGCAGATGCCTGCCGCGTGGAAAGTGTTAAGGAAGTGAGTTACGTGTATGGGGTGGGTGGGGGAAGGGTGTTCCGGCGGGAATGGTGGTTTTTAGGCTCCAGATGGTTGTGATGTGACATGAATATAATTAAATTCCAGTCAATTTGACATTCAGCAAAGTAGGACTAATTGGAGGATTATAATTATATATAATTTGTCTTTTTTTATTTTATTTTATTTGTTTAAAGAAAAGATTTGCATATATAGGCTGCCCAGAAAAGTTACTTTGAAAAAAGAAAATGTGTAATTAATGATTTTCTTTTCGAGATATCGACAATTATGTAAATTTTTCTCCACAGAGCTGTGTGTAAAAGCTCATTTTCTCCACCCCACTGTCTTTTAATGCAAGACCCTGCGACATTAAGACTCTCGGACACGTGCCATATACGTAAATGATTAATTTAAATGATTTAAAATTGATCATGTTTATTTATCGAAATGGCAGAAATACGAGGGTTTAACTTGTGCTAGTAGGAACAAATTCGGAGAAAAACGTGTTTTTTAAATATAAAAAATACAATTTTAAACGAATTACGTTTTAATGGTGAGGAAGAAAAAAAAATTTAATACAAGTTTTGCCTACTTACGCCCCCCCCCCCCCCCCCCCCCACGATCGGCGTGGGGTCTAACATGATTTAAATAGTATTTAAAAATACAATTTATATTCTAAGACAGGTGGAATTGACAGTAATGATCTTTACCAAATATGTCTAAAATGTAATACAAATTCATCTATGATTCTAAGACATGTCCCCCAGCCATGGCACAAACCACGCACCATGGTCGAGGTCATCGATTCTCACTAAAACGGCCGAAAAAGTCGACAAATCTCAAAAAAACTACTCCTCCCACTTCATTTGTATGTTGTCTATAAGGATTTATGTCAATAAAAACCAACGGCGAAAAGTCAATACACCCAATGACCCAGCTCATGGCGCAGCGAATCTGGCATGTTATTACTATTAGGTAACAGGAGTAAAATCCAATCACTAAATATGCACATTCAAATTCAATCTTAACATCATCCACATTAAGTGGGGGTCCAGGGCCCGCGTACGGGCCCTGGCCGCTACTGGGTTTAAGGCATTAAGGCAAAGATCTGCATTCTAAAGCAAGAAGAATTAGGATGGTTGAGATCCATTACAACGTTGAAACCTGTATAAAAATGTGAGCGATGCGCGCAAAAAAATCAGTTTATGAACTAAAAGGGTCCAGAAAAATTTCCTGAAGCCATCTTTTTAAACTTAGATATTGAAACATTGCAAATGATACGCGCGAAGCACGCAAACATTGTAATTTTTAACACTAAAAAGGTACAGTATGACGTATTAAACGTCCTTCATCTAATATCTAGAATATTTGGTATGGTTCGAGAATCATTATAATGTTGAAAGCCCCTGGAAGCTCATGGGTTTTCGGCATTTTTAAGGCAAAGATTCAGCATTCTGAAGCAGTAATTTTGGCATTTTCTTACATGCCTACTAACTAAAATACAATTATTCCTGCATATAGGTATTACTATTAGGTAACAGGAGTAAAATCCAATAACAAAATGTGCACTTTCAAATTCAAACTTAAACATCATCCACATTAAGTGTGGGTCCAGGGCCCGCGTAATGGCCCTGGACGCTCCTGGGTTTAAGGCATTGTAAGGCAAAGATTCTGCATTCTAAAGCAAGTAGATTAGGCTGGTTCGAGATCCATTAACGTTGAAATCTGTAGAAAAATGTGCGCGAAGATGCTCCCCCCCCCCCCCCACCCCCTTGATACGCCACTGCAGCACTTTGCACCCGGTCTCCATGACGTTAAAATTTGACTTCCACTGAGGTCTAACTTATAGTGATTGGTGGCGTGCTCAAAGGTCGAGAGTAGACGACTATACCTTGTAGGGGGGTTGGGGTACTGCGCCATTTTGCGATATTTTGCGAAAACGATCGTGGTTATCACGTGATACGTATCGTTGAAAAAATAATTTACACTGTTTTAACGAAATGCACTATGGGATTGTGTTACCAGCCTAAAATCAAAGAGTCGCAAACTTGCTTACAATTGTATATTATTAGCCTAGCTGAGCTATAACAAGCTAAAAGTGACATCTCTGAATGTATAAACAAAGTGTGCAAAGGAGAAATTGTCGGGCACACTGGTAAAATGGTTTTACAACAAGTTTGCTTTCATTAATCAAACTAAACTCAAGTTAAATCACTTATTTATCGAGCAATAATATAATTGTTTACGCATTTTAATTGTTTAGATACAAAGTTAAATAAATCAAGAGAATAAATTATGATAGATAAATAAATAAAAAGAAAACTATAAACGCATGGGCGGCCTTTATAATTTATGAAAATTAACATAACAATGATGTTACATTAATCCACCATCAAGTTTAAAAATAGAAAAAAAGGATAACAAGAACATACGGGAATCGAACCCGTGATTGCCGATTGTCAACGTATGCACGCCACAGAGATCGACGAGTACAATTGTGATAGTCTTATTATTTAGCCATATCCATTTATTCATAACGAACGGATTTTTATTGTGCCATTTTTGCCAAATTTGTGTGTTTCTCTCGCACAAAATGTGTTTGTAATGTGATTATACACCTTATTTTTGAAAGAACGGTAAAAAACGTTGACATTGGAGTGCAATACCATGAGACTTGAATGTAGGAACGCAATGGGTCGTACTTTGAGCTAAATGAAAACGTGATAAGCGGGATAGAAGTATATTAAACAAAACTAAACATACCTTGTTTTTAAAGAAAATACAATTTTGGACAATTTTCCGCGCTCTTCCTACATGCAGGGCTCGCGTTCTTGCGCGTCCTCGCGTCCTAGGACCCCTTATTTTCTTGTTGGACGATAATGGACGCGTAAGTTTACATATTGAACTTCACTAACGGGTCCCAATCGAAAATAAAGGGACCCCTTAAATCTGACGATGTATGGACGTGGAAACCTTAAGACATTCTGAAAATTGTCAATCTCCATCCTGTGCCTACATTTTAAATTTATTAATGTCCGTAAAAGATAAATACAATGCAAATCCTGTATTTTTAAAAGTTGTTAAACACACTAAATCGCTTCCGAATTGCTTCCACAAAAGTTTCAAGCGATTTCCAAAACATTCTATATATAAGCTAGTATCTTCTACTGATTAACATGGACACGACATAGGTATATGAACTACATGATCTTACGCTAGTGTGCGTATCTGTGTTAGCGACTGTTTGTCTCTAAAAAAAAAATTGACCATATTCAAAGGCTCAAACCTCAGGACCCCTTATATTTCTGGGGGACCCCTTAAATTTAGTTTTTGCAGTCCTTAAAGGGTCCTGAAAAATGCAAATGGGACTCCTCACATTTTTGAGCCAGTGCTACCCCTGCCTACATGTTGTTCATATATTGATACTTTCTCAGCGCAGTGCAGGCGCTGGCTTTATCCCAGTATGGCAAAAATAAGCGCCGCGGCAACCATGGGTCCCTCTCTCGTCCTAGCCAGTGTCCACTGTTTCACCAATCGGTTCTTAATGCATTTGACTTGGCGTTTGGATCCGTGCAATGCTAACGTATAAGGCCTGATCGTCGTAAGATACGACAGGGGTATTAGACTAGGTTTAAAGTTGTTGTGTGCATATAGACCCTAGGTCTTTTTTTCTGGCGAGCAAACAGATGAATCTGGATTTTAATTATTAACACGTCAAGTTTTGCAACATTTGTTTTTCTTCTTTGTCGGTGGTTTTTCACTGGGGTCGATGATGTTGCTTGGAGGTTCTTCTTGCTGGGCATTGTCAGCAACGAGTTTTGCAATTGTGTCGAACATCTCGAGAACGCCATCACCTGAAAGAAAGAGGGTGTACGATATTAGCGAGACAATTAAGTCAATTGAAAGTGGTTGATTGTCAGATTTTATGCCATTGTGGGTGTTAATTGACATGGAAAGTTAATCAACCATTTAGAATTATTCCTAATTGTAGCTTTGAATCTCAGCTGCAAATACATAGTAAAATCGGTTTGAGTACTGGTTGTACTTTTCTAGAGATACAGCTAAAACCGAATATTCATTAAGTGTGACGGAAACGGATGAAAAACAGCAACATATCTCCAAAAGTGCTTCACCAATTCTAACTTAGGTTCAAATATCTCTTTAACACACAATAAACGAAAAAAGTGACTAATTAGTATTCACAACCTGATCAGGACAACCATAAAGCTTATCCCTCCACTATAGGGAACACACTGTGAAATTCATATTTTCTTTTCATAGAAAATCTTCTATTGACTCTCTGATTAGATGAGCCAGGAATATCTAGCTTGAGGTACGACAGGCTGCATAAATTCTAAAATCAGTGATTTTAGCTCTGAATTGGTGGAAACAGTGAAATCGATAAAATAATACCAGTCAAGAAAAAAGGCTAGAGATTTGGGACCTAAAACGGAGAAAAAATAACCTACAGTTGCCAAATTATCAAACATTTAGGTACATTTAGAGCACTTTATACGTGTTCTAGGACGTAAAATTTAGACTTATGGAGGGGTCTATCTTAATTTCAAACACCAGAGTGCAAACTATTATTTGGTGGTGCACACCCTGCTCTAAAGGCAAGCAATACATTCAACTACTAGTATTAGCAAGTCTAACATGTTGCTTACAATCGTATGTATACATGATAGTACCGTGTTATATCTAGATATCATCCATTGCTTTTCATTTTCATTATACAAATCGTGCTCTTACAATATGGAGAAAAAATGAAAAACATGTTTTTATTTTGACATTAATTTTCAGTTTCCGGTGTCCAAAATCTCTCTCTGGCTTTGACCCCATCAAACAAAGTGAAACAGAAATCAATTATTATGAATGTGTAGCCATAATTCAGAGCTATAATCATGACATGTCATGAGGCTGACAATCATATTAGCGACGTTATGAGGGAGGGGTACGCATTGAATGACCCTCGCATATTTGTAACAGCATTCTCGCGGGTCTTCCACTCAAAGCACTGCCAAAACTGCAACGCGTTCAAAATATGGCTGCCCGTGTCGTTACTCTCTCTAGAAAATCTGAACATATCACCCCTGTTTTGTGCAAGCTCCACTGGCTTCCTATTTGAGAAAGAATTGTCTTCAAAATTCTTCTGTTGACTTTGAAAATTCTTGTCGGCGAAGCCCCTGCATATCATTCTGATCTGGTATCTCGCTATAATCCGCCACGAACTTTGAGATCTGCGTCACGAACACTTCTCTGCGAAATACCCAGCAAGACCTCAACATATGGGAGGGTTTTTCTGTAATTACACCCAAGCTATGGAATGCACTCCCGGATAACATCAGAACACTGTTGGTAATGTCCTGATGTTATCCGGGAATGCACTCCCGGATAACATCAGGATATTACCAACAGTGACTAAATTCAAATCAGGCCTTAAGACTCATCTTTTTAGAACTGCCTATGGCATCTGTTTTTTAGTCAACCCATGTACTATACATGTATGCTTCAGTTGTGTGTTTTAAAATATCTATTTGTGTTTTAATACTTGTATATTGACGCTCTGCTATTAATGTATTTTATTGTTTTATACACATATCAACGTAATTATATATTGTCATTTTAGTGTATCATGTTGCAAATTTGCTCGTTTACGTGCAGTGGCATTACTCTTGCGTCTTCTAGCCACCTGCTGGCAGTTGGGTTTTAATCTTTAGCTGTCTTAATTTATGTTATTTACATAGTTTTAAAATTGGTCTTTAGTAGTTTGTTAGTTGTACAGCGCATAGGTACTTGCGCTTTATAAATGATTATTATTATTATTATTATTATTATTATTAGGATTATTATTATTATTATTATTATTATTATTTCAACGTGTTTTTTTTTTTAAATCCATGAAATCGAAAGTCTCCCTTTAATACCAATTGGGCTGTTTGGTATTTCAGCCTTAAAAAACGTATATCGTGTAGCTCATCATTTATTTAGTTTATGCAAATTTAAACGAACCAGTTTTGGCTGAGGTTAAAATAGGTTGCTGTACGATAGAGTTGTATTTATTACAGACATCTCTCACATCAAGACGTTGTTCCACTGTACTGGCAAGATCCGTTTTGTTTCCGACAATAAATCTCAGTACTGGAAAACAAGAGAAAAAAGTGCTATTAATTAATTAATCAATTAAATAAACTTTAATTAATTAAACATGAAATAAAATGAATTAATTAATTTATCTTGCCTTAGACTATACTCCATTTTCATCATAAAGTTGCGTTCCGTTTGTTTTCTAGTTTCTAGTTATGGCATCCTGCGGTTACTAATTTTAGAGATAAGGACCAATTTCTTGAAGTTCGCCAATAGAGGGCAGTATAAATAAAGTTTGCTTCCATTGACCCTCCTCGGACCTTAAACGTTTGCCGTTGATAATAAAGAAATCAGTTCTGGGCTATTATACTCAACCAAGATCGTTCCTAGTGGCGGCCGTGTAAGCGACTGTTGTTTACATAAGCGAAATTACCAAAATTCGCAAAAATGATTCACCCGGCGAAAAGTCTCGAAAATTGCACAGGTCAAAATAGCGGTATATGGCACCATTAAGAATCCATGTGAATACATTGAAATAAACTGCTCAAAAAAAGTTGTGAATCATATCAATGTAAAGTTAATGTGTTCTTCTTTCTAACGATACCTCATTTGTAGCAATCACTTGTTTCAGTGCTGAGAATGTGGGGAGGTCGCATTCAAAATGTGCCAAATTCCCCTCTAGTTAGCGTTCAAAAGACTATCTTTGCCGTCTGTTCAATGAAGTGTTACATTGACCACAACATTGTAGAGTGATGTTCTATTGACTTTTTATCATAACATAGTGTTGATTTTGGCACATTCAGATTGAGACCTCTCCATGTTCTCAAGCAAGGACTGGAACAAGGTATTGCTACAGCTACAAATTTTGTGATTGAAAACAAATTCCGAAATTTTTTGAGCAGTTTAGTTATAGGATATTGTATGGCTCATAACTGTGTACTTGTAATAAAAGAAGTATATATGTTGACTCAGATTATATTATTAAATGTTTATTATTTTTCTTGTGTTAATGCTAGAGTAAGATGATATACCTTTGACCGTTCTATTCCTATCTTCACTTTGAAGCTTTTCCTCGTAATATTTTAATCTCAAAATGGAATCCTCGTCGTCAACACTATATACGTAAACGGCGGCATCTGCATTTCTGAAGTACGACTCTGTTAATGAGTTATAACGCTCTTGACCCAAGGTGTCCCATAACTGAATCTGAGTTAAGACAATAGAAGTCCTAGCTGTGTCAATGATCTCATAAACAAGAAAATAACATGTAGGCCTACCTGAAAACCCATATGAAGTCTTTAAGAATGAAAACAAATTATAGGCATTTCCCCCTGCACAATAAACAGGCAATACGGTCATCAAAATAATGTACCATCAATGCAAGCCACGATTCAGAGCTACATTTACAATCATAGAAATGGCTAGCTTATCAACATAATGCCATGTACGTCCAAACACCCATTTCATTATATTTGGTTGTGCTGCTGGGTTTGGCAGAGTTTACGTAAGACTTACCGCGACTTTACGATCTCCGAAATTATACAGTTTCTTGAAATATTGGTTGGTACAAATATAATTTTCCTGAACTGTATATTTTCCCTCTACAGACCAACGATAAAGCGTAGTTTTTCCAACACCACTTTTGCCACATAAAATAACTTTATACGGCTTAGGCTCACCCATTTTGAATACGTATTGAAGTATTCTAGTCTAGGTGTACTTTGATCATGCTTTCCAAAACAGTATGGTACACAAGTTCTGTCTCTTTGATAGAGTACACAATATTTTGTGTTGAATGTTAATACTAGTATATCAGCAACAAGCTCAATAATCCAATAGTATAGACTAAAGGTCGGATACAAAATTACTGGGCACGACATACGGCCGATTGGCACTTGTAGGCTACCACTTCAACATCTGAATGTTGCAAATTCAAAGTATTTTAACCCCTGTGACCCTACTGCGACCAGACTAACGCTTGCATTGCGCTGATAAATACGAATGAATAATGCAACACGTCACACCACGTCCAGTAGAGCAATGACATCTGTGAATATGACGCCATTTTTTGTGTTCGAAAATTTCAACGTTTATTACCATTCTTTCAAAAATAAGGACCATAATTACATTATAAACACATTTTGTGAGAGAGTAACATACAAAATAGTATAAAATGGCAAAAATGTCACGATCAAAATCCGTTCGTTTTAAATAAATGGATCAATGGTTAAATAATAAAACTATCACAATTCTAGCGTCAAATCTCTGTTGCGTGCTACTGTAATCCTGGCTTTTATAAACGTTAATCACGGGTTCGATTCCCGTGATTACCATTTTTTTCTTCTTTTTTTTCTTCTTCAAAAATTGATGGTGACTAATGAAATCAGTTATAATGTCAATTTCTACGACCTACAGTATGGTATTGACATTAATCAATCGATTTATTACATGTGTATCATTATTATTTATTATTATTATTTGTATTCATCTTTGCATTTACTTTATTTATAATATTCATTCAATATTTATTTATGAATTCGTTTATTTATTTGATTTCATGTTATTTAATTTATTTATTTATTGATTAATTAAATAATTATTGGTGATTGATTGATTGATTGATTGGATGCTTGATTGTTTGACCTAATTTTTACAACTATGTATGCATGATTGTGGATAGTTTTAAAATATTTTATAATAAATTGGTCTTAAATGTATCATTTAGTATAATAATTTTACACAAGTTGATAATAAATTGCATGATAAAATTCTCCCACTGATCATATCTATGGAATCGTCCATCGGTCAAGAAATTGTCGTTTGGTTACAGCATAACCCAACTTACTCTTGGGTCCGGTGAGGTATAAGATTTAGCGTAAATTACCAATTGGGGTCTCTCGGGGTGTGTGTATTAGCCAGGATTGACGGTGATATCGATCGCACAGTGCAAATGTGTTGGGTCTTATGACATTGTGTGTGATAACAATTGGTCCTTTTTTCTCGTGCTGTGTATTTGAAATGCGACTTTTGAAAATGGAATATTTTTCTTTAAATTGTGCTAATCATGGTTTATCTTTGTTGTTGGGGGGAAAATTTGGTATCAAAGTATGCCTTAAAAATTCATCTAACTGCCTATCTAGCCTGTTTGGTCAAAAATAAATTGAATGTTACTCAAAATGACATAAACAAAGGGGTATACTTTCTTTTGTTGAAACCTTTAGCTAAATCCCATCTACATTCTGCTGCGATTAGGCCGGGGCTTGCATTGCGCTGAAAAAAAGGCCAGGCAAACTCATAAGAACCAATTGGGGACGCAGTGGACACTGGCTAGAGCGGGAGAAGGTCCCCATGTAACACGCAGAAAGAGCGCGGATAACTGCCAAAATGTGTCATTTTTTTTAAAACAAGGTAGCTCTTAGTACGCTCCTATCCCGCTTATCACATTTTCACGGCGCTCTTATTACCACCCATTGTGTTTCTACTTTAAGGGGGCACTACATTAAATCCTTGTGCGTTTGGTGTAGGGTTCGGAGAAATAGTACCTATATCAAGTTGATCATTGTCCTAGGGAAGCAAATATAAGTAAATCTTTCTGAGTTTTTATGAAAAAGATAGAATAGAACCTCAGCATTGCTAATGTTGTAAAAAGTCGTCGGAATCGAATACGCACGGGAGCCTAGGCTGCGGAAGGATATCGTGGCCAGAACCGGTGAGGAAGCGAAATAATCGGTTTAAAATGGTGAGCGGAAAAGTTGATCTAGATTGGTAAAGAAAAATCAAGTTTAAAATAAAATTCAACACATATGTAAGACATTCATGTCAAATTAAAACTTCCAACATTGTTACTAAGGGCCCAAACACGGTCTTCAAAAGGGGCCGAAATGCGTGTATTTCAATGGGGGGGGGGGATTATTTAGTGGTGTGCCCCCTTCGAAGACGTGTTTTGGGGGCTATTACGGTACTTTTTCACTCTTTTTTCGCAGGTTTTTTGGTCAATAAATTTGATTGAATGTCTTAAAATTACTACCATTAGCATAAAAGTACAATATAGTATTTTAAATCAAATCTAAACACAATTATGCTAGCCTTGTTCACGAAACTTTTGACGAATCATATCAAAATGTACATAATTGTGTATACAGAATGGCTGTGCAAATGGACAGATGAGCTGAAAATATTTTCAAAACTGCAGTATATATACCAGAAATGCGCTAAAAATGATGCTTGTTTGCTGGTTCGTGTTGGGTGTCGAAACAAGGATGGTTACCATCGGTATCATCTGCAGTATCCTGGATATGGGGGGGGGGGTGAACACCACGCTTCGAAGAGCCGTGTACATTTTAGAAAATCGCAAACCCGACTTGATGATACCGGGGAAGTTTCCCATATATCATGTATATGTGGCGAGAAGAATGTGCGTAGTGTTAGAGTCTTCGACAGACATCAAGAGGAGAATCACATGCCACGGTTTGAAGAAGTGCAGCAGGTGTTTACCTCCATGTATCATCACATGAATTGAAAGATCACATGAAAAATCGTTCAAACAGTCCCTTTTATACCCAAACAGCTCCTCTTAGAGCTAACATTACTGAAAAAGTGAATAGTTAATTTGTGTCGACTTTATCTGTAGGCCATGTAATATTATAATCAAATGTTTATCAAATGTTTAGTAAGTTTGTATTACATTATACACGAAATAATTGATAAAATTTACACATCAGACATAGAAATAATAGGCATATACGACGGGTATTAAACAAATTATAAATATTTTAAACAGGTTCGCCGTCGTGGGTAGAAAAGAGACAATAATGGGAAAACGATCTCGCCCGGGAATCGAACCCAGGATCTGTTGATTGCTTGTCAACTGCCTTATGCACAAGACCTCGCATGGCAAAGCATCTGAAATTCAAACCTAAGCGATCTCGCTTCCCAGTCTCCTGCCACAAGTATTACCCGGAGTAGCTCAGGCCTATACAAGTGTAAGCAATAACTACTTGTTCTACCCCATAAAAAGTATATATTTTCTGAACGGTAATCTCACAAGAAATCCAAATATGCGATTGGGATTTTCATAGGACCTAATGGTAACATTCTGTGATTAAGAATGTTCAAAGAATATCGATTTTTTTTTCATATTTTGATTAAATCTCAATATTTTTTTTATTCCTATCCCAATCATCATTTTACTGTGCATATAGTTCCTCATGCAATTTACCTATCAGAACATAATGGTTGTCAAGGGTAACTTGTTGAAATATACTATATCGGGAAGTAAACGCAAACGTTTACATTTCATATTTATTAGAGTTTTCACATATATATTTTTGGCTATTCATCCTATTCCTGATTTAAGCGGGATTTGTGAATTCCCCTATTTCAGAGCTTTTCAAAAATGTATAATGTTGCTATCATCGGTTGAATAATTCTGTTGGTATTGTCACGTATGCAAAACCGATGAATTAGGGCAAGTTCACTGTGTAGTGAATAGGGAAAAAGCCAAGGACAATGCAATCGATTCGTGATTACAATTGTTACGTAATAGTTGACACATTTATTGAAACAGAAACTTATAGAATATAAAACAATCTATAAAATGAGAGCAAAATCATGTTTGTGCCATACAGAGATGAGGAGTTATTGTAATTTGAACGTAGAATTGGGAACATTTTCTATAATCCCCTTAGAGATTGTACACAACGCCACCGCCACCGCCGCCACCCCTGACTTTCGGAATATAATCAATCATATCTCAACCAAACAGTTATAGAAATACCTGATTTATTCACACAGTGTAGCTAAATAATTTAGCTTTAAAATGACACCTAAACCATAGCTCTACCACATTTAGTTGTTGAGTTAATAGAGAGAGATGGATGATTCGTCACCAAAAATGCAACGATTATTTTTTTTTCAACGACGCTCTGCATGGTTGGTTGTTGCGTCTGCTTTGTATTAAATAAAACCTATATTCAAACATTTCCAATAAACAAAATTATAAATGACGAAAAAAAAAATCAAATGAAGCAATGGGTCGGACGAACTTGTAGGCCTATATCCTATTCCTATTTGGCGGAAACCAAGAAAAGTATCACTTTAGGACATAGTCTAAAGTCTATAGTCTAAAGAATATTAATTCTTACATTATCGGTTCAATCTCACGAGTTTGTACAATGATAACTCGGTTTAACATATTACAAACTTAGGGATTTGAATATCAAATATATTGATCAGAACAATATTTATATCGGTTTGCTAAAAGTTCAAAATGTCATAATTATAATGAATTATACAGGGTGAGTCATAACAAACAAAAAACAAACTACACTTTGAAGTGAAATAAGTATTCAAAATTTGTCTCACCAGAATACGAAGGCTACCAATTCATGACGCAATATACGCATTTATTTAATGTTGTTATCCGAAAGGAAAAAAACAATCATGACATGTCATGGTTAGATATCACTATTAGAATAGTTACTCTATTTTTGAAACCAAACAAAATATTGATTCTAATTATACTAATTTACACATGATACTTAGTATTCCGAATTAGTGAATAAATGTATGGTACACAATTAAGCTAACTAATAATACAAATAAACCCATATTAGAGTTGTTCAGATATTATAGGTCAATAAATGTGTATGTGTTGTATCACAAGAAATTAGACAAATCAATGCACGAGCGCTGATGTTGATGTGTGAATAATGGCACGACCAAGCATGGGAGTGCTAGTGTGAGCATATCAATATTTGCGGCGCAAGCGCATGGATTTTCTATTTTTTCGAGAATCAAGACAAACGCATGTATTGACCTAATTCACAATTTGAACATAATTTTGATCTACGTAATAACGAGTAAAACAAGTTAACAAGTTTGCTAACATCCGCAGTGAAAATCGGCGATCCCGCCATGCCTAACAAAACAATCAAGTTTTCCGAAGTGCATGCGAGGAAAACTAATTTGCTGCCCGGGAGTTGAGCACCCCTATGTTATATTGTTGGCGTCCGCGTAATTGCTTGGTCTAATCGGCTTCCGGTTATTCCCGCGCTTTTTCGCCGAAGGCGTTCTATAAAGGAATTGCCTCCCAATAAAGGCGCCTAACTTGCCAGTAATGCCGTGTTATTAATACTTCTTTCTATGTAATGAGTACACTATGGGCCCAATTGTACGCTATATTTACAAATGCACAATTAGGCTCCGCCCCTTGCTGGTGATTTTTGCATTGTCTACTAACCTTTGACCTCATACATTTATTCATTAGAAGACTATTCCATTAGCGCATGGGTACCAGGTTACTTAAATATGTTAGGTTCTTAGTATGTTTGGTATATGAATAATGTTAGATGTGTAGATTAGATTGTGAGTTCGAGCCTCGGTTAGACCGTTTTTACGGACGATATTTGTTTTTGTTTTTTTCCAATTGTTTAAACTTTCGTACTATTACTAATATAAAGCATCAGTGATTCTCTACTTAACCAGAAATACAAATCTTGTTTCTCGGAAAATATTTGTTAATTTTTTTCAAAAATTGTGTTGGGCCATAATAATAAAAAAAATCTTGTTTCTGTGTTTAAGCTGAGGCGTTGTCTTTTTTAAAGACATTTCTTGTTCGTTTAGTTCCGATCGGTTTCCGGTTTTTCCCCGCGCTTTTCGGATAGCTTGTTCCTGGTTACCGGGCCAGCTAATATATCGCATTTGGTTGCAACCTCGGCAGGTTGTAAAAAACCCACCCTCCCACCCTAATTTGTTCAACGTTTGCGTTAAGCCCACATACAACTGGTTTGGCTTCCGTGGAAGGTTTTATGCCAGTTTAGTCTATTGCTTGCTTCCCTCAGTTTGGTCATAGGAAATGGGGGGTTGCCTGGCAACTCCTATCAATTTCTTAGCTATATGTTGACGCTTGGATACCTATAGGGTTGGAAGATGAGGCACTATGCTACTATTGCCTTGCGGTCCAGCTGGATTACACCGCTCTAGGTTGGCGAACATGTAGTTGCGTTGAAGAAGAATGTGTTGCGGCGAGGTTGGCTTCCTGTAGTTGCGTTGTAGAATAATGTGTTGCGGCGAGGTTGGCGAAGGCTGTAATTGCGTTGTAGAATAATGGTTTGCGGCGAGGTTGGCGAATATTGTTTTTTCTACATTTGAAATTGTTTCGGATGTAATGCACGATTTGCATGAATCAATGTATATGCGAAATAAATGCGTGATGCGGTATGCAGCCAAATGCTACCTTATACCAAATTTCCCTTCTGTGTCGTCTCCTCTCAACTTCTCTGACAGCAAAGCACGTGGTGCGCGCATGGAACGGCGCACACGCGGAGTGCATAATACACTTTCAACGCACTCCGCGTATTTTAGTTTCTTGATTTCTGATTGGTACGACACTACTAAGCGTGTATGAATTGCATACATTAAATGCGAAATATTGACAAAACAATGTCAATCAAAGCAAATATACTTGTAGTATTTAAAGAATTGATTTTGTTTTTGATTCACCCTGTATTTGTAAATAAATACAATCTAAATTGAACAACTCAATATAAATGTACAAAGTACAGTACCACATCCCGTCCTTATGATTCACTAAACACATCTATTTTAATCTATTTTAATTCAAGTGCTGTGTATTTCAGGTATTACGAACTGATAACATCACAAACGAATATTGGTTCATATTTTGCATGTATCGGCAATATTACGATGATAGGAATCATCACCGAAATGACTGCCCCATATAACGTATTGATACTCACAACTGCTGGAGACATCTAAGGATACTTTTGACGGCGAGATGATGATGCATGATATGCAAAAACAACACAATGCTGATGTCCAACAACAGGCATTTGGTAAGCTTACTCACACGAAAAAAAATTTAAAAAACTTTTAAAACTGACAAGATATCTTGTCCAAGTTTTATTTGAAGCTCTGAAACATTACCCTTGACCCTAATCGTCATGTTATGATTATTTCTTTTTGCTTGGTCCTGTTTTAATTCCTGCAACAATTTTTGAAAAAAGTGTACTTTAGGTCCTATAGATACTAGCTTACCAGTATCGTTCAATACTGGAAATAAAAGTTGTCAGTATCGCTCGATACTCGTACGATTTTAATGTTCCAGTATCGATCGATACTGGAACACCAAATCCCTGCACCAAATTGTGTTCCAGTATCGTTCGATACTAGAATGTTTTACGTTCCGATATCAGGCGATACTGGTGCACGTACCAGTGTGATTTGTCCCAGTTAGACAATACTGGAACAAAATTGTATTATAAAGGGCAAAAAGGCATAGGGGACAGTGTTGTGGTCATATGCTGTTCCCTGAAGCATGAATCAACAGTCCAGTCCCTTCAACCGTTGCTTTTGTTTATATAATGTTCTTGTTTATATCCAATATAGTAGGCCTCTATGCATAACAAATTGAAATAAAGGGCGGTTATGGTAAAGTTGTACTATACAGGGTATATCAAAAAAAACGCAACACTTTTTGTCGCAAGCTCTCTGATTACGGCAAATCAAAAATCACTATGAAATTTATATATTCTGTCAGGTGTACTTATTGGCTATCACATGGTTAAATTACAGCGATATCGATTATTGATTCGCTGAGATATCAACGATACACGTAGACAAGTGCAAAACACGTTTTACATCGTTTATCCTGTATGCCTTATTTATTTTCTTGTCAGGTGAATATTAGCAAGACACTTTAATAACTCATTGTACTTAAATAATTGGAATCAAACTCAACATTCTGAGAAGAAAATGTCATGTTAAAGGTATCAAATGTCTGGCTATTTCAGTATCATATCAATATTAATTAAATCTGGCAATAAATTAGTTGATAGTTAATGACACAACTTGAAAATCCATATTACAAAGTCTGTTTGCAAGTCCTCTCTCTTTTTCTCTCGTTAATGTCATAAATAAAACAGTATGCCACATTATTCAAAAGATAAACAAATGGAATAGTCCAGTGAAGGTAGTAATTGTCTTGTATGAATCAGTCATTGTTAGTCTGTTGTGAATGGGAATGGGACATTATGGTACTGCTCGACCCTCAAAATGCTGTCCTTTTTTTTTAAGATGCATCGATTATGAACTTTAACTTATGAAAGAACGTACCATAGACATTATGTGGCGATCATAGCAATCGGTGGTTCAGAACTTAAAAAGATTGATTGACGTATTCAAATGGTCGAATGATTATCAGATTACACGATTCAATGATTTTATGTACCACCTTACTCAAACAAACAAGGGAAATTAAGGTAAACCATTCCAGACATTAAGGTTACATAGTTATTAAACTGTTAACCCATAACACTAATCGGACAGGAAAATCCAAGTTTTTAAAACGAACGTTGTAAAACGTGTTTTGCACTTCTCTACTTATACCTTTAATATCTCAGCGAATAAATAATCGATATTATTGTAATTTGACATTGTGATAGCCAATAAGTAGACCTAACAGAATATATAAGTTTTAGAGTGATTTGGTTTTTACTGTGACCGTACAGCTCTCGACAAAAAAGTGTTGCGTTCTTTTTGATACACGCTGTATAGTCCAGAATCTGGGACCTAAAGTAAATATTTTCCCTGTTTTGGATTGTTCATTATTGATTTTGTTTTCCTTCAGAGATTGGACGTGATCTTCTAGTGAAAATAAAGAACGGCGATAAAGAAGATGTGTACAAATACATTAAAAAAAACATTACAGAAAATATACAATGTATTCTGTTCCCGCCAGAACTCGATGAACGCGTTTACTATTATACGAAAGTCAATGATAAATTGCACGAGATACGGGCGCAGTTACTACCCGCAGCGTGTAGACGAGGTGATAAAGACATAGTATCTGTGTTGCTTCAACGTGATGCAGATCCCAGTCTGGGAGGAGATCAGGCAAGTTAAAGGGACACTAACAGATGTGTTGGAGGCAGCGCCCTCAATTATGATAAAAACTTAGATTAGTTTATTTTTATAATTAATACATGTATGAACTTACACCTATAAGGATTAAGAAAAATCAGCTCTCTTTGTACAAGAAAACGTTGATTCAAAAATGCTCGTCCCGCGGGACGAGCATTTTACGTCCGACAGTATCCCCCTGCAGTACGCGTGATACATAACGCGAACCATATTTGCATAGAGGGCGTTTTTCAATAAATAGCGATGATATTGTTTTAATCAAGTTTTGCTGTATTTTTGTTAGTAGAAACAACAATAATGGCAATTTTTAATGTTCATCTTGAATTCTGTAGTAAATTTTTAAACATTTAACATTTTCAACACCACTTAATGTCCCTTTAAACAAACATAATATTAACTTTAAGAATAATTGTAGGCCTAATCTAAGCTTTTGAATTTGGACAAGCGTGATACAGTGAATGGAAGAAAATAAGTTCCTGACCCGTGTACTTACATGTATGTTAGCTATAGTAGATTAATTTTGGCCGGTCGGTTATTGATTTGGACCTATTCCATTTAACATTAGAGAAACCACAGTTGACCAATCGCGACGATTTGTTTTCGCTGCGATATATCAATGGACTTTTAAAAAAGCGTTGAAGCAACATAATACCCAAATACAATGCGTCCTTGCGTGACTTTGAACTATACCCAAGCAAATAAGGGGCTATCCAAACGTGCCAGTGCATCTTAAGTGACATATATTGATCATAATTTCTTCAGTGGTAAAGAGGGGGCAGGCCCTGTGAAAAGCAGACTTGTCATATGCTAAAACGGCTTTAAAAAATCTCAAACCAAACAAAGAATCATAATTTGTCACTAGATTCATAAACAGTGAAGTGGTTAATTTCGACTTACATGAAAATTATTAATCCCATAAGCTAAAAGATTGGTAATTTTCTTTGAGGACAAGAAAAATCGTCACTACTTCTTGTTTATATTAAACAATCAATCACAAACTTCAAAATGTAATATTTACTCAATAAAAAATAGAAGTGACTAGGTGTCTATTTTAAAATACGAATCATTGGCATAATATCACTTGGTCAGAAACTATAGCTTGATCAGTTCCAAATTGACGAGAAATATTCTGCTTTTATCTCTGCGCACGCACAATTAATTTAAGCGTACGCGCGCGATTACGGCCACACTCACGCGGTTTGGGCTGCATGTACACGCCACGCACATGATACATAGTGCGACTGTTGCCTTAACGCGCGCCCGCGTTCTTCTGTATTCATTCGCCACTGTAAGGAGGCTTCGCCAATTTGGAACTTATCAAACTATAGTTAGGTTAGGTGTAGATTTATGACTCGCGTTTAATGTTATATTTGTATTGAAACAGGGCACTCCATTGGAAATCGCTACCATAGAAGGAAATTCTGAAATCATTGACTTATTGGTCGCATTTGAAGAAGGTAAATTCCTTACCATGTATTTTGTATAAACCGTTAGTAATTTACCATAGTCGGTCGGTCGGTCTGTCTGTCGATCGGTTGGTCGGTTGGTAGGTCGATTGGTCGGTCAATTATTGCCCTTTTTCAATCTTTCGACTATTCATCTAAGTTGAAATGTTATTAAGGAAAACGTGTACTTTAGATCCCACATGTAAAACGTCAGTGTTGCAGTTTCGGACTAAACAGGCACACATAAAATGTTCCAGTAGTAGTGAGCAATACTGGAACATAATTACCGGTAGGGCTATCGGTCAATACTGGGACAAATCACTAATGGTATCATGTGTGCCAGTAACGCTGTTTCCGTTATTTAATAGTAGAGTCTAGACAATCAGAAAATCACCAAACTGTTATTAATATTCCCGTGAATGATTCCGCAGCTTAACTAATAACTGTAAATAAATACAATCTAAACTGAACAAATCAATTGTATATGCAGTCATCAAAAAAAGAAACTATACTGTACAGGTAACAAATGGGCTTTTAACTCTAAAAATATATATCCTACTAGTTGGGGGGGGGGGGGGGCTAAGGGCATCACATGGGAGGTTTGGTTCAGTTTCTTCCAAAAGCACCAAATTGGGCTCATATGTTGCTCATACCATACTCTTATGATTTATGATGGATGCCAAAATTTGAGCCTTCTGGGACAGCCATATTGGCCAATTCCAATATTGCCGCCATACTGGGGGATCAAAAATTAAGCTGACAAGCATACCAAATTGTTCGTCAGATCACAAGGGTTCAAAAAATGGTAGTTGTTACCACATGAAGTCGTTTTTGTGCCTTTTACAGGGGTCAAAAGGTCAAATTCTATAGGCGTATATAGAACCCTTGTACCCTTGTGATCTGACGAACAATTTGAGATGTCGTTTGTCAAATTCTGACCCCCAAAAGCAAAGGTCTTTACGTTTCGCTCAATATCTCAGTAAACACACATCGGAAGTGGGGCAAACTATACATTTTAAGAATTCTTGTGCTCAGACAAACAATTTGGTATGCTTGTCAGCTTAATTGAAGCAATTTGAATTTTTGATCCCCACAGTATGGCGGCCACTTTGGAAATGCCCAATATATGGCTGTTCCAGAAGGCTTAAAGTTTGGCATCCATCATAAATCATAAGAGTATGGTATGATGAGCAACATATGAGCCCAATTTGGTGCTTTTAGAAGAAACTGAACCAAAATATCCCTTAGCCCCCATACCATACCTAAAAATATGAAATAATAAAGTTGGTGAGAAATTTATCTTCTTTATCTGTGCACGCTAGGATTGGGTGATTTTAATGGAAGTGACACTCCAAAATGTAAGGTGAAGTCCGATTTGCATTTTCACATTTTTCTTTTCTACACGCGGATCCAGCTACCGTGGTACATCATTGATTACCGGTAGTGCAATTGGGGATGCATGCGCAGGTTGGATAGTCGGCCGTATTGTTCCGATGGATCAATACGTCACACAAGTCATACTCTCCCCCGTGTTGAAAAGAAAAAGAAAGATGTAAACATGAAATTGTGACTTTACCTTTTGGATTGTCACTTCTTCAATATTCAACCGATCCTAGCGTGCAATATCTAATACTAAAGAAGATAAATTTCTCAACAACTTTATAATCTAATATTTTTAGGTAGGATAGGCCTATATATATTTTAGAGTCAAAAGCCCATCTATTACCTGTATAGTTATTTTTGATGACTGTACATGCACATTAGTACTATAACACACACCCCTGTGTCCCTATCATGATTCACTAACGCATCTATCAGGGCGTATTCTTGAATTCCGGTGCTGCGTATTACAGGTATTACGAACAGATAACAAGGTCTGAAACTTAATATTTGTTGGTACCAGCCAGTTTGGGCAGGTAGCTTCTAAAAGTTACCAGTCCAATAACAAATTTATATGCCCAAATTTGTTTCCAACCTTACAAGTACATTAAGGAATCTTTGAGTTTGATGAAAAAAGCTACCTACCACTTGGGCAGGTACTTTTGCACTTTTACCTGTCCGGCAACAAATTTCCCCCCATGGGCAGGCGGGCGGGTACTTATTTCCAGCCCTACTGTTAACATCGCAAACGAATATTGATCCATGTTCTACATGACTGTATATAGACCAAGAAAAGGAAGTTTCATGTCGATACATTTGCCCGACATCTTTCCTTGCAAACACAAGTGGCATGATCTTGAGATGAGATATAAATGTTGTAATTTAAGTCACACAATAACGTAATATGGAATTGGCGTTATGTTTTTATACGATGTAGACCTCTTGAAAAATGAACAACAGCTGCAATCGTGTCTACGCTTTGCATGTCGATTGGGACATACACAATTGGTAGACTACTGGATAAACCATCTGAAGAACAACATACATCCAAATAAATTTTCTGACTTTGAATTTAGTGATGGATATCATCCAGTGTGTGCAGCACGTGAAGGTGAGTTTAGATTCACAGAAAAGAAAGCAAAAAATGTGTTCATTAATATTTTTCCGCGTTATTAAATAACGCGTAAACGATGCGACAGATTGCGTAAATGACGCGATTAAACACGTAAACGACATAATGAAACGCGTAAACGAAGTGCTGGATTGTGTAAACGACGCGATTGCAACAGGTCTCCTCGACATTAATTATTGAACTTGAACCAATGGAACGTCGTGATTCTTGACCATCATTTTGAACTTCAACCCAGTTAACCTCTAGACAAGTTCCACCAGTCCCCGAAGTGTCGTCCCGCACCCGCTGAACTAATATACCCAGAATGCATAGCGCGGTCCTCCACTTGGGGACTGGTCACAAAGCGTGAAAATAGAAGGAGCAAAATAACATCACAATTCCGATGTTATTTACGCACATGAATGCGTTTGAATTACCACGCAGATCTGCCGGCACGACGCGGGTGGGGCTCGGATGAATGTTCGCGCCGCGCTCGCGTGTGCGTAAGTGCCCTACCAATTCGCGTGTTTGTGCAAGCCGCAGCTCGCGCGGTCGTTAAAAAGTGCTCCGTCATTTGGGCTGGAACATTTCCAGTCGTCACAACAGCAAACGCAGTGGAGCGTATTGTACGACTGGAGGATAAAGTCTAGTTAAGGGACCGTTCATTATTTATAGTGGAGGGGGGGGGGGGTTGGGTAAAATATAGGGGGGGTCATGTAACTTTCATATGTTGAAATAGGGGGGGGGGGTATGTAACTTTTTATTCTTGAACAGGGGGGGGTTGTGTAAATTTGTTTAAACTATAAAGATGGTGGTGATTGGAGTGATTTTAAAGGCTATTTTGGAGTGTAAATGCCATTTTTTTTCTGCGCTTCGCGCATATTTTCTTAAAACCTATCGGGTATCGACTTCAAAAACTTTTACTATGAGACGACTTCTGGACAGCAAATCGACGATATGGTGGAAAAACATCTATATAATCATCAACGGTCGAGACATTAGAGCAACAGGGTGTATAATGTTACAAAATCCAATTTCATGATTTAAAAATGTGATTTATTGCATGCTTTTCACCTCATCTCTGCTTTGCACCAATGCTCACAAAAGTAAAACGTTTCACTGGATTATACGTTTCTGCTCAGAATGTTCTAACTTGTTCTTTCTGGTTATAAAGACTCACAAAACCACCCAAAATGTATAAATATGAAGAAAAAAATCCAACTCGCTACGCTCGCCATTACTAATTTCACACAATAAAAAGAAGGGGCATCATAAAAATTATTGGCCGTTCAGATAGGGCACAAACAAAATTTGCCAACGTATCCATGAACACAATTCCAAAGGTAAAGACGGCCCCTTAACATGCTTAAGCATGTTAAGTATGTGACAAGTTTTTTTTTTTTTTTGGGGGGGGGGGGGGGGGTTGTGTAAAAAGCTACTGGTTAGCAGGGGGGGTCATGTAATTTTCAGTTTCAGCTGTAGGGGGGGTTAGGTAATTTTAACATACGAGTTTCGAATTTGTCCCAACCCCCCCTCCACCATAAATAATGAACGGTCCCTAACCTCAGGGTACCATTTGACCGTAAACATTGACCTTGAACCCTGACCTTAACCCTCATCCTCATAAACCTCACCAAATTATTGTTCGGTGGGGTACGTACTATACTAGCACGAACCAAACATTTGTTTTAATGACGTATCAATTTAGCAACAATTAGCTTTACCCTCAATGGACCAAAAGGGTTATAAATGGTTCAATAAAAATGGACCATCAGAACAAAGTTATATTAATTTGATTAAATGTGATATGACATGGTATTATATAATTTTGTATTGTACAGGTGGACATGGAGAAGTAATAAAGAAGCTACTGAAGGCATGGGTTGAGGACGAGAGTCGTGAATCATATCGGGATCAGGTACAGAACGACGGTTGTAAAACAGAGCTGTGGCATCATCAAGATATTTAAATACCGTATATTAAAATGCATGTCAGTTTTACAATAATGTAAAGACACAAATTATACCTACCATCATAAAACACGTATAAAATTGATCGCGATGGATCATATAGAACATGACAACATTTTGTTGTTACCTTGATTTTTTCAAAAATCGAGGTATCTCTGCCGTTTCTTTCTTGTTTCTTTCTTGTTTCTATCAAACCCATCTACAAAATGCTATTTTTTCTACAGTTTACATGCTACAATCACCAGATTTGGTCAGTAGGACCCCCTACCTGACCTACATATAGGGTCTTCACAGTTTGGGGTCAAAGGTCTCACAGGAGTCATAAGGGGTCAAAACGTGATTTTCACTTAAAACGCATTTCCAATTTAGTGAAATGACCTATGATCGTCAAAATTGATCCACATATTCCTTTTGAGCGTACGCATTTACAAAAGAACGGTTTTTAAAATTAAAAATCATTTGGGGTCACTAGGGGTCAAAATGTAAATTTTTACTCCTCGCACTGAAAATGCTATTTTTTCGGGAGGAAATGACCTATGATTGTCAGAATTGGTCAAAAGATTCCTTGTATCCATGTACATATAGGGTCTTCAGCGATTAAAAGTGACATGTCAGATGGGGTCACTAGGGGTCATTGACCTAAACAGGGGGAAAATGTAAGACATGCTCCGATTTTGACCGGTCATGTTTCATTTTGTAGGCATTGATAAGACAAGAAAAAAAGTCAATCATTTTTACGGGGTCAAAGGTCAACATAGGTCACTAGGGGTCAAAAGGTCAATTTTCACTCCTTGCACTCAAAATGCTATTTTTTCTACAGTGTACATGCTACAATCACCAGATTTGGTCAGTAGGACCCCCTACCTGACCTACATATAGGGTCTTCACAATTTGGGGTCAAAGGTCACACAGGGGTCATAAGGGGTCAAAACGTGATTTTCACTTCAAACGCGTTTGCAATTTAGTGAAATGACCTAGGATCGTCAGAATTTGTCAACATATTCCTTTTGACCGTACTAATATATAATAGTTCGGTTTTTAAAATCAAAAAATATTTGGGGTCACTAGGGGTCAAAATGTAAATTTTCAATCCTCGCACTAAAAATGCTATTTTTTCGAGAGGAAATGACCCATGATTATCAGAATTGGTCAAAAGATTTCTTGGATCTATGTACACATAGGGTCTTAAGCGATTAAAATTGACATGTCGTATGGGGTCACTAGGGGTCATTGACCTATACATGTTCCGATTTGTAAAACATGCTCCGAATTAGATCGGACCTGTTTTATCTTGTTTGGTTCAATCAGGCAAGAATAAAAGTCAATCATCATAACCAGGTCAATGGTCAAGAAGAGGTCACTATGGATCATTTTCTCATTAAAATCAAGGTGCCCTGGTCTCAGACCAGAACTAGATCTAGTTGAATATGTATTTTGTCCACGTGCCTTTTTTACTGGACACCATTCTCACCGTACGGAATTCGCGGCGCCACCTAAATCTAAATATTCTCATATGAACGCTGCCCTATGAGCGTGTTTCTACTGGGCAACTTAACGGTAATTAACGTTAAGTAGCCCAGTAGAAACAGCAACTCGATAAATCTTACCGCTAAGTTCGTGTGACCCGGAAGCGATGTTATTTACCGTAACAAACATTTGATACCTTGACGGCGTATAGTCAGGGATCATATAATTATAGAATAGGTAACTCCTCAGACAAAATTTCGCCTACTAAAACCAAATTCACGGGTGAAGGTTTTATAGGGGGCGCACTATCATGGTAGTAGCAAACCAGACGACATGAGACGTGGTGGTTTTTATCGGCTCAAAACATGATTTGTGGCACAGAAATAGTACATCTATGGTTAAAAAAAAAGCTGATTGTGATTTAGAGTAGAACTAATTTGCTTCGATGATGGCAGAATTTAGTTCTTATATGACACGAAACATTCAGAATTGGTTATTTGAAATTAATTTACGTAGATCAAAATACGAATTTTAAATTGTGGATGGCTTCGTCTGGCAGTGACAGAGGAGGGGCGTGGCGTTATTTGCATGAATACTGTAATCAGATCAGTTGGGAAGGACGCCGGATCGCGACGATCACATCGTGTGAGGTCGTGAATAGTCATTGCTGAATATTAATAATAATAATAAAAGGGTATTTATAATGCGCCTCACGTTGTGAACACAACCCCGATGCGCATAACATACATGTATGAAAAAATATAAGAACATAATAAGGAAGCTATACAAATACAACAACAACAACTTATCATACAAATATAAATAAGTAATCATTAAAAACCACAGTACATTAACACAATGAAATATAATGTACAATACATGAGAGTATTATACAAGCACAGTCTACAATGCACAATTCATAAATTAAAAAAGATATGTCTTCAATGACGTTTTGAAGGATTGCACTGATGTAGCACGTCGGACATGTTTGGGAAGAGCATTCCATTCCTTCGGTGCAGCGATGAAAAAGGCTCTACTGCCATAAGTCCGTTTAGCAGATCTGGCCGCACGTGGTACTTGAAGGAGCCCTTTGGATCTTGATCTTAAAGTCCGAGAAGGATGGTAAGGTGTGATAAGTTGTTTGATGTAGGTAGGTGCAAGATTGTGCAAGGACTTATATACAACAAGGAGAAGTTTAAAAAGAATTCGCTTTCTGATTGGCAACCAATGTAAATCCTTTAAAATTGGCGTCACATGGTCGCATCTTCTGGCACCGGTAACCAGGCGTGCAGCCGAGTTTTGTACGCGTTGGAGCTTTAAAATGTCTGTATCCGGGAGTCCATAAAGAAGACAATTGCAACTGTCCAGTCGCGATGAAATGAAAGCGTGAACTAAACGCTCGGTTGTAGAACGATCGAGGTACTTGCGCAATTGACCGAGAGTCCGTAAAGAAATAAGGGCCATGCGACACACATTTTTAATGTGATCTGACATCATGAGCTGGCCATCAATGAATACACCAAGATCTCTTACACCATCCACAGGTCTGATATCCTAGTTCTCGATTTTGACACTTGGAATAGCTCTGTCATTATGAAAACGTGATCTGATGTATACAATCTCAGTCTTTGCATCGTTTATTTTGAGTTTGTTTGACGTTGCCCAAGATCTGATATCAGTAACACAAGCTTCGATTGATGCTATGGCCTCAGCCTGGGATGGAGGATCAAACACCTTATACAATTGTGTGTCATCTGCGTACACCATTCCTTCAATTCCATGAGCCTTCAAAATATCTTGGATGGGACCAGAGTATAAGATAAATTGGATTGGACTAATAACTGATCCCTGGGGTACTCCATAGATAAGCGAATGTTTCTGAGATAAAGTCTGTCCAATGACAACCGACTGGTCGCGATCACAAAGATATGACTTGAACCATTTGTGGGGAATTTCAGTGACACCGTACCTATCCGTGAGCCGTTCTAACATCAATTCATGATCAATGGTGTCGAACGCAGCTGAAAGATCTAACAGTATAAGAACCGCTTCCTTGTTTTCATATATTCATTCACAACAAATGATTGACAGTTTACGCTTAACTTCCGGGTGAAGAACTGATAGAGTGCGCTATACTGTGAACCAAATCTCAACAATGGACAGATATGAGAGTCATCCCCCTGGTATAGTATACAGCATGCAATACATTTATACAGTGTTTGGCTAAATGTTTGTTACGGTTAATAAATTCGGGACCCGGAAGTATGTACACGCTGGGATGCTAAGCATTGTGGCTCTGCGTTTACGATGAATTTCATGTTCATTTATCGTGTTTATGTTGTTAAAATGTAGCATCAGAAGACAATGAACTACGGCGGCAGTCTTTCAAGTGGGCGACATTTTTGGTATAACGAAAGGTAAAATGTCGTGGTTCATCGATTAGGACACGACGTAAACTCAGCTGTAACTTTTCGCGAATAGAAACGTTATTTCAAATAGCGTTTTAACTTTCCAGTGCCTCAGTCGAAACACGCTCTATGAGCGTGTTTCTACCTGGCAACTTAACGGTAATTAACGTTGTTGCCTATAGTAGAAACAAGCCAAATAACGGCAAAAACCTGCACAAACCAGGTTTGTTAACGGCAGTTAAAAGCTAAACTTGCCCAAACAGTAACCCGATAAATCTGACCGCTAAGTTCTTGTGACCCGGAAGTATACACGTACACGCTGGATGCTACGCATTGGCGCTCTGCGTTTACGACGAATTGCATGTTGATTTGTCGTGTTTATGTTGTTAAAATGTAGCATTAAAAGACAAGGAACTACGGCGACAGGACGCTTGTAAACTTAGCGGAACTTTTTGCGAGTAGAAACAGGAGGGATTAGATATATAGTTAACGGTAAGAACGTTATTTCAAATAGCGTTAACTTACCAGTGCCTCAGTAAAAACACGCTCTGTGTCATTGTAGGCCTTTATCTAAGGTCCGAAGTTAACCGCGTTGCGGAAATTCCGCGAAAATCGCGGAAATGAGCTTAAACGCGGAAAACAACATTTTAATGAAAAGAAGAAGAAAACAAATGCACAAAAAAACCGCCCAAAACACAAAATTTATAAATAGTCTTGAAAAAAACAAATATAAATATTTAAAAAACGATACAATGCTCAAATACAATGGCGATATAGAGGGTCGGCTACAGTGATATGGTAAGCCTATAAATCTAAAATTATGTGTTTTTCTGTAAAGTGTGTTTATTTTGGTTTTATAGATCGTAAATTTTAAGCTTTCTTTGGGAAAATTACATCACAGAAAAATGCAAATTTTACAAAGCGGAAAAACGCGGAATTCGACAGTTACAAAGCAGAAAATTAGGGAGCTTACCGTTATCGCTTGTTATGAGTAATGTTCATATATATATATAGTGAAATAGGTGCCGTTATGCACCAGCATTAACATTTCATCGGTTCATTTCGGTTAATTAGTAGATTCGAGTAGACAGAAAATTAAGGGCCCAGTCTGTTGTAGAGTATCTAACGATGATGTTGATACAGATACGGGAACATTAATGGACTGTTTACATTACATTTGTAACATCTTCAGTAAACTGATTGATCAAATATGTTCATTTGAGGTTAGTCCGCCCATTTAAACTATAAGAGTGTTATATTATAACCAAGTTAGGGCGTACTATGTTTTTTTTAAAATAATTTCAGCTGTCATTCTACTAATGACATTCCTGATCTTTTTCCACATCAGCTACAAGATTATCATCACTCACTTTGTTAAATACGATTTATCTTATGGCAGTCACAGAATGCTGCCACTGAATCTGGGCACATAAGGAAAGAGGCCAAATGGAGCAAACGAAATCTCATCATTGTTGATTCCGAATGCCTTCGACTTCACAATCCGAGAGATGTCCTAACCAGCGTAGATTTATCGGATAACAAGGATCTTTGCCATGTCCCGGGGGATTTGTTCTGGGGTCTGCCAACTCTGGAATCGTTAAAATTGCATCGATGCATGTTGACTGAAATTCCAGAAATCCAGACCGATCACCATATTGATAATCTGAGGTAACTATAATCTTCTTTTGATTAATATGATTAGCAAACAGTCCTCAAAAATGTAACTTGCAAGGTAATAACTATTATACCCTTAACTCCAAAGCTATATTTCCTAAAGTGAGTTATTAAATAATAAATTTGTCAAGAAAACTCATCTCCTTATAAAGTTCTGTACTCTTCTGGTAGCGTCTGACCGGTATCGAGGAGGTTTCTTCACGCCGCCAGTGGCCGGTGCAGATTAACGCGCAGCTTTGGTAGCCAACTGTTTTGTTGGTGCCTTTCCACCGGTACTTTTACGTGACGTTTGCTTGGTTCGAGCCATTTCAGTTTGTTTAGATAGCAACGGTACGTACGTACGTGTGACTATACTTGACAGAATGAATGCTTCGGCCAATGGTAAATTCTCTTTTTTGAATATGTGGTGGCTCTGAAAAGAGCCTTTGGATTAGAGAAAGGAGTGAACCGAAATGCAGCTTTCATTTTTGCACTTAGGTTTTGAACATGCAGGGTAGTTTGACAGGTAAGTGTGTGGGTTGCATCTGGTATAATCGAATGAAAGGACAAGAAACGGCTTCATTATTATTATACAATTATATAGGTGTGCGTGTTGAGGGAGCACCAATATCATCAGTTGAGCAAGCATACATAACAAATCTCACTGCACGGCTCGGTGTGTGTCTTGCTCGATACAAATAAAGCCTGTGCAAGCCTGTGCAATTCCTGCTGAACTACTACACTCTTGAAATGCAAATAGATATCATCAAAGAACATCATTGTCCGAATTATTTTGCTATTGAAATCAATAGGAACAAAAAGTCTACAGTTTAAACGTCCAAGGGAAATTATCAATTGCTTTGTTCTAGCATTTTGTAAAAAAATGTTATACATCCGAATTTGTTTCTCAAATATACCGATTATTGTGAACACTAGAACGCTATCATATTAACAAATCACATATAAATTGTGTTCAGTTTAGCCTATAGGCCTTTAGGTTTTAGGAGCAATTATAATTTGATCATTTTTCGAAAGATTAAAGGGCAACCTTTGAGTTCCTTGAATAAAAACACAACCGCAACACGCATGTTATGTAACTGAATGCGATACAATTGACCGTTTTAGTCCCTTCATTCGATTGTCGCTGGCTGCATTGACCAATGAAAGAATTTCCAAACCTTATCTTGCTTTCGACTTTTCATTAATTAATATTTATATTTCATATTACTTTCAGACTTCACTCACTAGATTTGTCGGGGAACAAGCTGTATGAAATTCGTATGGATATATTCATGATTCCCAGTCTAACCAATCTAGAGCTACAACACAATAGTATGCTAACCATTGATGGAATCTCTTCGACACTTTCATTAGATTCACAAACTGGTAATGGGAAACTATTATGATCAGGCCACAAGTTTTAAAAAAGGTTCTAAGAACCCGAACGACCCATTTTTTGATTTAAGAAAATAATGAAAAAAAGAAATTATTTGTGATTTTTTTCTTTTTCTTTTTTAAATGGTTTTTTTAAAGTTGGATCTTTGAATGTTTAACTTTTTTAAAAACACTTTCGAATTGTGTTGCAAAATCACCAACACTTCAACATTTTTAGAAAACAAATGACGACCGACCCCACCTGAGCGCCCTTAGTTGTCATATTGTGGAGAGGAAATTTGCTCGTTTAATGTACGAACGAGTACAGGCTGTCCCAAAATGATTAGTACCCATCGATGCCGAAAGTTCAATAATTTTTGTCATCATCAAAATCGATAGGATTAGATCCGTTGTTTTTACATCACCTTTGTCATACTGTTCTATTTGATTAGAATTTTAGATCATGAACATCGAATTTATCAAACTCAAGATACACTCCATTATGTAAAACCTGGCGATTTAACCTTTTTGACAAAGTGCTAAAAATGTGTGTGCTATTTTTTTTGTACCGATTATTGATTTTGAATTAGCTAACATTAAAGCACCTGGTCTCGAACTCTTTGTGTTAGGTGCAATTCGTCATACACCGGCCGCGGTCTATAACTTTTTGAACGTTATAGACCATTTCAAATCCGAAAATATACGATCGGTTCCGAATGTTTCCGATTAGCCGAGTGTTTGACACTCGGTTCCATGACCTGTCAGCTCCTGACAGGTCATGGCCATGTGCCGGAGAAAAACAAACGTGTTTTTCACCCGTCTGCCCGTGTGGTAGATTGCGCTGGTGCTGGTGATAGATTGTATCCCTTTCAAAGTTGATATTGCGGCATTTCAGTAACAAAAACGGTGAGATGAGAGAGATTTGGGGTAATATTTTCACTTTTTACCGTCTGCTCGATACATTTGGAATTTGCCCGTCAACTCCATTGTTGATAAAAAACCAAAATAGTCTCGTTCCACGTTTTACTTCTCATGTGTGCACGCGTGTATGTAGACATAGTAAATCACTAGGCGGACAACCAACTAGGACAAGACTGTGAATGCGATCAACTGTTGCGAAGAACGCGCAACGCACCTACTCCACGTGACCTGTTTTTCCGAAGATTTCCGATCTCAATTTGAAATGGTCTATAAAATCAGTTCTACCTTTATGATGCCTTCCTCAGATATCGAAGACGTAAAATGGGGGTGTGCGAATCTAGAACATCTGAATATGGGACACAACCGTCTGGACAAAATCCCACCTGAAATTAAAGCATCAAGTCGATTACAAATTTTGAAAGTGAACAACAACCGTCTGGAATCCTTGCCGCCTTCATGGAGATGTCCACTGGTAATCGTATGAAGAGCTGATATGCAAAAGGGCTTACATCCATTTTAGTGATTTTGAGAAAACAGCATGAAAGTATTCTGGACTAGTGTGATTGATGCTTTGAAATATCATGTGTATAATTAAAGAAGTACATAGTATGCCAATCAAATACAGTATGTTTTTTCAAATCAATCCCTTTTTTTGTTGTTTTGTTATTATGTTCTTTTTTAAAAAAAATTAATGCATTTAAGCCCTTTTGCAAAACATTTCAATAAAATGCATACAAACAGTTTACGACACGGAAAAAATCATTCACTAAATCAAAAAGTAGACTGAACAAATGACTGTCGCCTAATTGAACAGTAAGTGGCGGGGCGTTGGGAGTTGGCGAGGGGACAAAACAGGAACAAGAATTCCCTTTTATTCAATCTTTTGTTGTCTTTAGATAGTGAATTATAGAGGGCAGTATTTAGCATTAGAGGACATGGTAATGGATCTAAGCCCTTTTGCCAAACATTTTTCTTGGACGGAAGCCCTTTTTGCATAACAACTCGGACTTACGTATCGAATTACTATGGGATGTAAGGGTTTTTTTTCTACAAAATACTATTTATTGCCGTTTATAACTCATTTTTGAAGAAAAAAAAGTGGACGTAAGCCCCTTCTGCAAATTAGCTCTTCATATATCGAATGATACCATAGTACAGTCAATTCCAAGTTGGCAAGCCAGCATTGAAACACAGTGGCGTAGCTCGGGTTATGATATTGGGATAGGACGGGGGCGGTTGTTATGAACCGACAAAAGTTAGTGATCTTGCGTCGGGCAGCCCCTAAAAATCACGGCCTGCGCTCCATTTTTTTACTTTTGACTTCATATTATTATCAAATAGAGATTAATACGAAAAACTATACATTTGTTCATTGGAGTTTTTCACGTGTTGTACCTATAGTTCCTGGTAGCTTTGAGGCTACAAATCCAACGGGGGTAAATGCTGCCTTTAAGATTACGTCACTAGCCATTAAAGAGCATAACATGGATAAATGTCAATAGTAGGCCTAAATAGTTCATGTTTGAATTATTGGAGTATTCATTTTCAACAGAAATCTCTACATGCCCAAAATAACCGCTTGACCGTGCTTCCGGACTTGTCTAACTGGAGACGGACCCTCAACACATTGGACATATCGAACAACAAATTCAGCCATTTTCCTTTGTCAGCTTGCAAACTTTTTGCTCTGGAGAATCTCAACTTATCTTACAACCAAATCTGGAAATTGCCAGATGAACGGGATTGGAATACCTACAGGCTGCACATACTGAATCTAGCTAACAACCAAATCATTTTCTTCAGTAATGAGGTGAAAGAAATGTGAGTGTTCGTTGCTTCTGAAAATTATATCAATACTAGCGGGCACCCGCTAGATGAGTAAATTTGGGCGGTTAACTTGGGTTCGATGAGTGAATCTGCATGGGCGGTTAATTTTGTTTTGTTTTTGAGAAGTACTGCATTTTTGGAGAGTGGAGATGGGACACTAAAGTAATGTCCCTTAATTGTGTTGGTACGGTCAAGCGTGCACGGGGAAGACTTTCTCACTCCTGCTGGATGTGTATGCCACTGATCTTTTATTCTATAACTTAATATAATATGGGGTATAATTTGTCGTCATGTCAATTGGTAGGCTATAATTATGTACATCAATGTCAACAGGCGATTTGTTTTTTCTCAGGTTTGCCATATGGGACATGCTTACGTGTAAAGCCTAGGCCCACGTTTTGAACAAATAGGGGACGTGGGGTGATTCTAAACACAACAATAACCGTAAGCAAGCGATAATGGACGTAATGTGTAACTATACAATAGACTTGGTGCCGGATTGGGACCTAAGTACACTAATTACATTTGTACACGTTTGTATTGTGAGTGCTGAAGTAGTGTACGGTATAATAACAGATGTTTTTCAAATGTAATGTTGTCAAAATGTATTTTTAAATGATAGTTTGTGTGCCGAACAACCCACATGTAATGTGTGCGTGCGCAAAATCAATGAAAATGAGCTGGAAATTGAAACAAAGCACGTACTACATCATGCAGAAACGGCAAAATATACACCAATTGGTTTGATATCGAGTGCTAGTAAAGCTCAACTTGGCTGGTATTCCCGTTTTATTGGCAAAAATAGAACTGTAAAATGATATGCATTAGGGGGTTAAAAATGACGGCAGAGGGCGCCATGTTGACAAGATCCGACTATACCTGAACATGGACCAGGAAAACACACTGAAACCGGTGAAAACACACCGAAACATATTTGTAGAACACCAGTATTTATATATTAAAAATAGTAAAAAAACTGAGTAAAAATCATTGTTGCAAGACTCCTGGTAACTTGCTGCTCATTCTACTTATTCCGAGCTTGCTGGTGTCGTAAGAACACATCGACAACACATAAAAAACCGTCGGGATCCGCGTCGTCGCCGCGCCGTGGACCAGTAAAACACACTGAGACCGAGGAAACACACCGAAATATATTTCTGTAAAACAACAGTATTTATTTTAAACAAAGTTAAAAAATAGTAAAAAATCATTGTTGCAAGACTCCTGTTAACTTGCTGCTCATCATTATTCTAAGCTTGCTGGTATCATAAGAACACACCAGCAACACAAAAAACCTGTCGGGATCCGCGTCGTCTTCTTGAAAAGCCGTACATTTCTCTAATATTAAATTGCAATTAATTCCAATATCATATTTCACAGGGGAAAAGGCATTTGTACAGTATAAATTGAATTTATTGAATAAATTCTTGTAATTTGTAAGAGATGAATAAATTATGATAATTTTTTGTGGCAAATATCATATTTCATTCAGAGGAAAAAAAGCATTTGTACAGTATAAATTAAATTTATTAAATATAGTATTGTAATTGTAAGAAATTAATAAATCAAGACTTGTCGCGTGTTCGTGTCGTGCTTCTTGAAAAGCCGTACATTTCTCTAATATTAAGAATTGCAATTAATACAAATATCATATTTCAGAGGGGAAAAAGCATTTGTACAGTATAAATTTATTAGATTTATTGAATATAGTCTTGTAATTTGTAAGAGATGAATGAATTATGATAATTTTTGGTAAAGATTATTAATTAGTAATATGAATATTCATGATTAATTTTGGATCCTCTTGGATCATCTCGGTTCAACCAGGACCATTTCAGTTCAATCTGGATCATTATAAATTAAATTTATTGAATATAGTCTTGTAATTGTAAGAGATGGATAAATTAAGATATTTTTTGTCGCCGCGCCGTGCTTCTTGAAAAGCCGTACATTTCTCTGCTATTAAATTGCAAGTAATTCAAATATCATATTTCAGAGGGGAAAAAGCCTCTGTACAGTATATAAATTAGATTTATTGAATATAGTCTTGTAATTTGTAAGAGATGAATAAATTATGATAACTTTTTTGTAATGATTATAAATTGGTAATATGAATATTCGTGATTAATTTGGGATACTCGTTGGAACATCTCGGTTCAACCAGGATCATTTCAGTTCAATCTGTATCATTCATATTGCTAATTAATTGATTAATTATTCATATTGCTAGTGAATATTCATATTGCAAATTAGTATTCATTACAAAATTATAATTTATTAATATCTCTTTACCCCGATTTTAGACTATATTCAATAACCCAAATGGCCGCCCATACAACGTCGTTCATATATTTAGTGGCGTAGGCCCCCCAGTCAGAAGCAATGCCCCCCCCCCCCCCCCCCCCCTGATTCCCCCAAATGAAATATGACAAAATACAATGTTACCCATGACAGTGCAGTACATGCCCTAATTTTCCCAGTGGCTTGACTTTTAAAGTAAAAAATAGTTCTAAAAATGGTCTGAAATACGGTCCTACTAGACCCAAAAGCTATTTTTAGGTGATTTCTCCCCAGTCAAAAACCATGGCCCCCTGATGCCCTCCCCCCAAATGAAATATGACAAAATACAATGACCCATGACAGTGCAGTACATGCCCTAATTTGACCAGTGGCTTGACTTTTAAAGTAAAAACTCTAACATAACTATTATGTAAAACATAGAACTCCATAATTTATGTAAAAAATACCTAATGTGAATTGTGTAAAGTTTTACTTATTAATTATGTAAAATTTTTCACAATTGTTATGTACCACCAACCTAATTGTGTAAAATTTTACATAATTTTACACAATTGTTATATAACACCAACCTAATTATTATGCAAAATGCTTACTTAATAGCTACGTAAAAATGTGTACACTGAAAAATAAATTGGTGTCACAGTGACACCTTCTTGGAGTCAACTGTAAATGACACTTACAAAGGTGTTATTTTGACTCAAAATTGGTGTAATCGTCAATGATATGGGTCTGAGAAAACGCATGCGTTGATATGTTGATAGACGCCCAATTTATTAATTGAATTGAAATAACTCCAAGGGCGTCAATAGTTGGCGGGAAAGCTCACGGTTTTTAGAGGTGTCGAAGCAGCATGACACCAATTGGTGTAATTCTGACACCAATTGGTGTAATTCTGACACCAATTGGTGTAATTCTGACACCAATTGGTGTAATTCTGACACCAAATTGGGCGTCTATCAACATATCAACGCATGCGTTTTCTCGTCGCCATTTTGTCTGCATGTTACGAGCCGGTAAGACTGGTAAGTACCGATCTGCTCCATTTCCAGACTTTTTGATAATAATTATGATACAATTAGCGTAATGTAAGCCTCGTTCATGTTGTTTAATATTGCGCCAACTAACTGATGAAATAAATTACAAGTTCATAGTCAGAGACTAGCATTTTGTTGGACTGTGTGTCAGTGCATGGACCTAGTACTATGTGTGTGTTCGTCATGCATGCATACGATGATATGTGCAACATTACATATAGCCCGATTCAGTCTGGCTCAGTGGTCGTCTTTTTCATACGGACGTCTTACATTACGCTAATTGTATCATAATTACTATCAAAATATCTGGAAATGGAGCAGATCGGTACTTACCAGTCTTACCGGCTCCTAAACATGTGCTATCTCAATATGACTCTTAAGAGAGTCAATATTACACCCCATTTGGGGTGTAATGACATTTTTCGAAAATGGGTCCTCAGGTAACCACCCTAGGTGTCAAACTCAATATGACACTTAAAAGAGTCAATATTGCACCCCATTTGGGGTGTAACGGCATTTTTCGAAAATGGGTCCTCAGGTAACCACCCTAGGTGTCGAAATGAATATGACACCCAGAGGTGTCATATTTTACACCCATAATGGTGTCAATTTGACACCTTTAGGTGGCCTACTGAGGACCCATTTTTTGACACTTGTTGCAAAATGACACCAAATTATTTGTCAGTGTACATAATTATGTAAAATATTTTACATAATCTAAGTAAAACGACACCTACATAATTTATAGATCTAAAAGGGGGTTAAGTCACAATCTTGTGAAATTGTAGTTAGTATCAGTTTCTGCTTCAAGGAGGATATCTGCACCCTCTGTTCAAATGTTACAGTCAAGTCATGTGGTGTGTAATAGTCCATGGGAGGTACAACCCGAGTGAGTCAAGTCCACACATGGACACAATGAAACCCAGTTTTTGCCATTTTTCTCAATGTGACTTAACCCCCTTTTAGATATAGGGTCCTCAGTCATTTACGTCAAGCTCTATTATGAGCTGCTATATCATTTACCTCCAGCTCTATATAGGCTGCTATATCATTTACGTCCAACTCTATATGAGCTGCTACATAGTTTACGTCAAGCTCTTTATGAGCTGCTATATCATTTACGTTCAGTTCTATATGTGCTGCTAAATCATTTACGTCCAGCTCTATATGAGCTGTTATACACCTAGCAACAAAAGTCCCGGACCAGGTGCTTTGAGGTTGGCTAATTCATAATAGATAATAGGTACCAAGAATCTGAGATATACATTAATGAGGAAATTTCTTCTTCGCAGTTTGATACCTCATTCAACAAAATCGAATGGATACTTTTAAAGTTATGGCGATTTCAATGACCGCACAATACTCAATACTTTTGACAATTTTGAAGTATTTTGTCCAATTTTGGAATGTCGTCTGCAGACGCCTGTTAGATGTGTTAACACTTTCCACGCGGCTATTTGTTTTACCATTTACAAAACAGATTTTTCAGAAACATTCCCAATATTTGTCAACGTCAATCTCAAGGATTACTGCAATAATACACGGCATGTTTGTATTTGTACTTTACCATGTATTATATGAACTTGTGCTACGGCAATTTGGTTTTCCCTCTTTTTGTGCGTGATAACTATAACAAAATAAACCGTGAAGTTGGGTTTAAATTGAATTAGTGTTTTTGGAGTTTTTTTGAAAATGTTTTCCGTCAAAAAGGAGCCTATATATGCATGTTACAACAGTGCATGGAATTACTTATTTCCAAATTACTTGGGACCTTAATACCGAGAAGCTTCAAATGTTATCAACCAACATATTGCAGGGTCAACGGTAATACACAAACATGCCAAATTCGGAAACTCAGATTTTTTTTGGTTGGGTGTGTTTTTACAGGACTAGATAATATGTTCATTTTATATTTAAAATTCATTAAAATTTGATTTGATCTATCAATTGGAATTAATCACAATTTGTTTTAAACATAATATTTTGTAAGGTCTACAAGTCAATAGAAGACCAATTCAGCGGCCTAACCGTGTGATTGGCAACACTACGTGTACAACCCCCGGGTACAACCGCAGCTGTAACTTCACTAATCTACGCTTGTTTTCGTCCGTTTTTATTTTAAATGGAAACCAACCAGATTCTTTGTACTTTATCATAGCACCCGCATGACATGGACACACTACATAGGGCTATCATTTCATCATGACTTAATAATTTGTGTCAAGCTATTTGACTCAAATTAACTAAATATACATGTATCGATGCAAAATACCTTAGTCACTGAAATATTGTTACAAATGTTTTCCTTTCAATAATGTATAAGTAGGAATATCATCCCAAATTTAATGTGACAAACTGTTAAGAACTTTCCATTAATTTTATAACCCTAGAATACCAAAAACCTAACACAGTAGTTCAATAGATTCCCAGTGTTTTCTCTCAATTTGCAGCTTGTAAAGTGTCCTAATACTTTTGGTTGCTAGTGTATACGTGCGCTGTTCTATATGAACCAAATCTAAACAATAAGCAAATTATTGTTTCTACAATTGGGCAGTCGAAGGGGTTGTCCATCATGCACTAATCCAAACCAGTCATCTGTAACAACAGCAGTCAATACAACAATCAATGCAAGTTCCCCCATGCATGGAATGGAACCAGGCACTTATCATTGTTGATCAACAAGAGTTGACATGATCTATGTTTTCTTGATTTAAGCTGTCTTGCTATACCATGTCCTATGGATATGCCTTTATTCTCTAAATATTCTCTTTATAATAGGCCTACCTTTATATTTTGATAGGTTAGTGAAAGAAACAGTCGAGACGGCTAGACGAAGGGAATGGAGACAGCTCACTGGTGGATCATATGTTCCGCCTTGGCTACGAGATATAACGCCCGATAAACTTGCTGCAAAAAACACCTTCCCTGTCGGTGTAGGCTCACGGTTAAACTCGCTCGACCTTAGTAATAACCGGATACAGGCACTGCCCGAATCAATCTGTGAGATGAAAATGTTGCAAATATTGCACATTAATGGGTAAGTTGTAATTTTTTTTAAAAAGGGGATCATACTTTGCAATTATAGCTTTTTAGTTGCATGTAACAGAATAAACTTCGGGGAAGTCTGCGTCAATTGCATGTATGACGTCTGGCCAAGATGTCTATAATCCAGACATAAACCCGCTTCCGGGTTTCTTTGTTGGAAAATGTGTACTTTAGGTCATCAGCGCAGATACGTAGAGCCTTTTTTTTGGTAGATTTAATTTTGTCAGTTTTGTTCATATCAGTGCTCTAAAATAATGTTTTATTTTATTACGTGTAAGGCACAAATATATGCATATAAAGCACTTCCATCACGTATATAAATAACTCCCTAGTTAGTAGGCTACAATGTTATTTGTTTAAATGAATGATTAGGCCTATAGGTCTATAATGATAATATACCTATCTAATTGCCGTGGCATTATTTTTAATGACTAATTCATAGACCTTCAGACCAGCCTAAGTAAAATTACCAAACTGTAGGCCTAAAAAAAAGGTGTTTGATTGGCCTAACATGACAAAAACAAATAGGGTAGGTCGGTCGGGATTTTTTTTAATCACCTGCTTTGTGGACTTAAAATAGTCGAAAATGAAAGCAAACAGTCAAAAACTTTAATACTTTCAATTTTTCTTCCCTTTTTTCTTCTTTTTTTTATTATTTTTTTTATTTTTAAAAATGTCAATGTTTTTTTAAATTTTTTCTTCCCTCAAAATAATTAAAAAAATAGTCAGGGTCGGCGATGTATTTAGGGTCGGTCGGGTTAGGCCCATCAAACCTTTTGTTTTAGGCCAATTGGCTACTGTGTAATTGGCCTATAGCTTATTACCTATGGTGGTCAAGGAGAATCGAGTCTATAAAACTAGCTGCAGTATCCCGTGTTTATAGTCTCCCGTATGATCTGACCATGCCTTTCACATCCAATCATCTAAATATAGAAACTAAGGCTAGGTTTCGTCTTTCAGAAATCTTCGGAAAAAGTGTACTTTATATCCCAGATTCTGGACTGTACTATCGCCCGATACTGGGACACCCAGTATCGGTCGATACTGGTACAAAGTCATTGTTCCTGTATCGGCCAATACTGGCACATATAAAATGTGCCAGTATCGGGCGATACTTGAACATAATTATGTACCAGTATCGTTCAATACTGGGACATATTTCACTGGTATCATTTATATGTACTAGTATCGCTCGACAGATACCGGAACAGTAAAATTGTACTAGTAATTTTATGTTCCAGTTTTGCACGATATCTGGGACCAAAAGTACACTTTTTCCAAATCTTCTTGACCCGGTTTTTTTCTTCATTAACGGTGGTGCACACCCACCCCCCCCCCCCCCCCCCCCCCAAAAAAAAGCCCCTAGAAATGTGTGGCACACATTTGTCGGCCCGTTCCTACCAGTAAGGCGACCTGGGGTTATACACTCACTGAAAAATTAATTGGTGTCACAGCGACACCTTCTTGGAGTCAACTGTAAATGACACTTACAAAGGTGTTATTTTGACTCCAAAATTGGTGTAATCGTCAATGATATGGGTTTACACATAATTTACGGTGACACCGTTAAGTGTCCGACGGACACCTTTCAGTGATCATTTAGTGATTTACACCAAAACTGGTGTCAGATTAATTGAAATAACTCCAAGGGCGTCAATAGTTGGCGGGAAAGCTCGCGGTTTTTAGAGGTGTCGAAGCAGCATGACACCAATTGGTGTAATTCTGACACCAAATTGGGCGTCTATCAACATGTCAACGCATGCGTTTTCTCGTCGCCATTTTGTCTGCATGTTACGAGCCGGTAAGACTGCACACAGAAAAATGTTTACATAATTATGTTAAATATAGAACTCCATAATTATTATGTAAACCTTTCACACAGTTTTATACAAAATTAAATTGTGTAAAAAATACACAAGTTATGTTTACATAACTTGTGTATTATGTACACAAATACTGTGTGCAAGGTTTACATAATAATTATGGAGTTCTATATTTAACATAATAGCACATACACAGCCAATCCAGAATTCCACAAATTTCACTTATTGTACAGCTTCAGAATGCTGTAAATTTGACATCGTAAATAACCTGATTAATTACAGCACTGTAATTATTACCCAACTTGGTGTGTGTGTGTGTTTAGTAGATGATTGTCTAAGTCTGGGTGAGTGAAAGGTGTCCTACTGTGAAAGTGGTGTGTATCTGGTGTGTAGGGTAGAGCTCTGCCACATAAATCATCACTAAAATAGTCACTGTCGATGAGTGCTATTAATTCCTTATAGCACTCGGCAGCGTAGCTGCCTCGTGCTATAAGTCATACTAATTATGTAAACATTTTTCTGTGTGTGGTAAGTACCGATCTGCTTCATTTCCAGACATTTTTGATAATAATTATGATACAATTAGCGTAATGTAAGCCTTGTTCATGTTGTTTAATATTGCGCCAACTAACTGATGAAATAAATTACAATTTCATAGTCAGAGACTAGCATTTTGTTAGGCTGTTGAGTCAGGACTCGTTTTGGACTGTGTGTCAGTGCATGGACCTACTAGTACTATGTGTGTGTTCGTCATGCATGCATACGATGATACGTGCAACATTACATATAGCTCGATTCATCTGGCTCAGACTGTGGTTCATACGGATGTCTGACATTACGCTAATTGTATCATAATTATTATCAAAAATGTCTGGAAATGGAGCAGATCGGTACTTACCAGTCTTACCGGCTCGTAAACATGTGCTAGAGGTGACAAATACCCATTTTCCCATTTCCAATAATTACACCCCAATTAGGGTGTAAATGTATCTCAATATGACACTTAAGAGAGTCAATTTTACACCCCATTAATGGTGTCAATTTGACACCTTTAGGTGGCCAACTGAGGACCCATTTTTGGACACTTGTTTTAGTGTCAAAATGACACCAAATTATTTGTCAGTGCTTGTATACATAAATCGGTCTCGATCAGTCTGTTTAATCCATATACATGTATATGATCCTCATCTCGAGTATGTCTTTTCACCTGTATATCAGAAATTGCTCCATCACATGTTTACCGGACAAATTAGGACTGCTCCGAGACTTATATAGGTTAGACATGTCAGATTTGAATATCCGGAAACCGACAGAAGTAGCGCAAATCTTGAAAGTGAGGAAAGGACAGCGGATAGACACAGCAACTACGATGATCGTAAATGCTCTCAAAGAAAGATTTCTCAAGTATCAACCGTACAGAGGTGTCAAGCTGATGGTGATAGGACCGCATGTATGTACCAAAAGGGGTGTCGCAGAAGTTTCTAAACCATTTTAATGATTTGTATCTCGCTTAAAATAAGTCACAGTACCAAATTGAAAATATATTTGGAGAGAGAAAACCTGTAGACAAAAGGAAGATGGTTTATGTTAGTGTTTGAAAAGTCAATTTGGTTGCTTATAATGATATGATGGTGACAGCCACATATCGCACGGGCATACCGCTAGTCTTGTATTTTACTAGTCGATGAAAAAGCATACTCCATACTCAAAACGCGAACACAGTGAATTCGTCATTCTTCTACGGAGGGAATTATCTTGTCATGTTTGTGGGCCCCTACTTTAATAAGAAGCCGTACTACTTCATTAACACCCTACCCCAACCCATATCTCATGGTTAATACTTTTATTAAAAAAATATGTACTTTCATTCCCCTGTCCCTCCCGTGGCTTAAACCATAATTAATTACCCAAACCCATCTCCCATCATGTTAATTTATTACCCCCCCCCCCCCCCCCCCCCCCCCAGCCGTACTTATATCACATCACTATATAACCCTCTAGGCCTATTAGACTATGGGACGATGGTCTGTATCTTTCACTCTTGTAGTCCACCTCTGGGCAGAACATGAAATTATTACCAAAAGGTGGCAAATATATCCCTTAACACAAATTTACCTGATCCCACGTTCGTAGGTTGCACGTTATGACCCTAGACCACGATTTAGGGTCAAAGGTCACATGTGTTTCAATGTGAAGTCAAAAACTAAATTTAACATGGTAAAAAAACTATTTTTAAAAATGAGCTGTTGACTATATAAAGTATATTTTATAATTGGGATAAGTGTTTTAAACAAAAAAGTCAATCACAAGTTTGATCGTAGATAAATAGTTTTTGAACTGTGACCTTTTGAAAATTACAAGTTGGCCAAAATAGACCATTTTGGTCATATTTTCGCAAAATTGGCACAAAAATGACATGTTATCATCATTAAAAAAATATTTTGACTCATTATGAATTGATAAACCATGTTATAATGTTGGTATATAGATGTACATTACATTACAACACATTTCAAAAGTCAATGGTATGCTGATGCCATGGCAACCAGCTTTAATATCCTTCAAATCCTTTAAATTTGACTCAGATTTTACCAATTTTCGATGAATTTGAAGGATATTAAAGCTGTTTGCCATGGCATGCGGACACCATTGACTTTTGAAATGTGTTGTAATGTAAAGTTCATATATAAACCAACATTATAACATGGTTTATCAATTCATAATGAGTCAAAATATTTTTTTAATGATGATAACATGTCATTTTTGTGCCAATTTTGCGAAAATATGACCAAAATCGTCTATTTTGGCCAACTTGTCTTTTTCAAAAGGTCACAGTTCAAAAACTATTGATCTACGATCAAAGTTGTGATTGACTTTTTTGTTTAAAACACTTATCCCAACAATGAAATATACTTTATATAGTCAATAGCTCATTTTTTAGTTTTTTTACCATGTTAAATTTAGTTTTTGACTTCACATTGAAACACATGTGACCTTTGACCCTAAATCGAGGTCTAGGGTCATAACGTGCAACCTACGAACGTAGGATCAGGTGAATTTGTGTTAAGGGATATATTTGCCACCTTTTGGTAATAATTTCATGTTCTGCCCAGAGGTGGACTACAAAAATCAAAAACTAAGCACATTTTGGCCTCACGGCCCATAGTCTATATCTGAGATCATCTCCCGCGGCTTACATTTCGTCGCTGTTCTGACATACCGGCACATCTCTTTACTTATTTCTGTTGTGATGTGCCGGTATGTCAGAACAGCGACGATTTATATGAAGTCACACTCCATTGTTATTCCGCCCGTACTGCCTATGTGTGTGCGTATAGTGTCGCGTCAGCGCGCCCCGTGTCACCACGGTATTACGCAGTGGTACTCGCAACGCACAATATTCTCACGGCTTTTATATGAAAAATGAGGAGCTGTTTTTGAACAGCTCTTAAAACTCTTTCCACGCGTCTATTAGTTTTACCATATTATACAAAACAGATTTTTCACTAACCGTTCCCAAATTTAGTCTATCTAAAGGATTTACTGAAGCAATACTAGGCATGTTTGTACTTATTTTAATGCATTTCTCATGGTGAATCCAAATATGGTAAGGACATTTAACAATTTTGACATTTTTGAAACATTTTGTGAAATGTTGGAATGTCGTCTGCAGCTACCTGCCGCTAGGAAAGTGTTAAGGATACATACACCTATCATCAGCATGAATACGTTAATATTTGTCGTTTTTTGATAAACTTGTTTCCAGAGGAGTGGAAAGACGAAATTGTTAACACGTTTATTAGATTCGCAGTATGTGGACAATGATAGTTCCAATACACATACAGATGCTCAGGTACAGCTGCAAACTTGGAGGGGAACGACGCCCAGCCGTTTCTTAAAGGTAAGCCATTTCGAAATATAGCTGAATATAGTCTGCACAATTCACATTGGAGCGTTTAGTTTTTGAAGCTCCATCGACTTACATTATCTTCAAGACAATATAGTCACTGCCATAATGCTACAGACAAATTTCGAGTAATTTCACGCGAGCGTGTTTTGGGTTGTCCGCGGACCTGCATCCAGATGCATGAATTACGCGGACAACTTTGTGCGCATACGTGTGGCGATTTCACGATTGACCACAATCAGGACGCAGGCTTCCGGTATGCTCTTCGGGTTTTACGCACGCACCCCCGCTCGTACAAATGCACGCACGCACCCCCACATACAGACGTATTATTGGAATTATGTCCATAGCCTTATGACGCTGACTATACTGAACTCATTATTTGTGAGATTTTATTTGGTCTCAGCTTTTTAGATCAAGTTTCAGGAATTCTATAGTGATTTCTTATAAATAGGTGTCTACTGTCATGTCAATGTTTGGGGACCACGTGCAACGTACGTATAATACTCACAAATCGTGTTTACAAGCCGTTATAAACATCCACTCGTTTTTGTATACCAGAACAAAACCACGTTGTTAACGTACGATCGCATGGCCTTTTTAAAGGGCCACACACACAGTGATGTGTTGCAGGCTGCGCCCTCAATTTTGATAACAACAGTGGGATTTGTACATTTTTACAATTATTGTATTATAATTATAACCTTACACTTGTAAGGATTCAGAAAAATCAGCCCTCTTTGTACAACAGAACGTCGTTTAAAATATTCTGGTCTACGGCTTAGACATGTTGTACACTAATAGTCTGGGAGCCATAAGGTGTGTCGCCGGGGGAAAAGTTCGAATATCCACGTGAGCTTTTTGCATCCATGTCACTTCGTCCGGACAATCTCAGGGGGCGATGTGAGCAGATTTCTCTCTCATCCATATCAAGTGAAGACACGTCTTGCAATTTCTGATAAATTTTCTGAAATACATAGTAGAGTCATTATCTTGGATTCCGTGACCAATTTCTTCCTACCTTAGTTTCTTAGTGAATTTGTCAACTAGAACCATTTTAAAAGAAAATGAGCTCCCATGCACCTCTCAAAAGTGACGGGAACGTTCTTTTATAGCGCAAATTCGAAAATGGCCGCCATACAGGGGCCCAAAAATTCAAATGGCTTTAATTAAGCTAAAAAGCACACCAAATCGGGTAAAACGTAAAAAGGTCGTTGACCTTTGCATATGGGGTCAAAATTTAAACTTGCTCCGATTTTGAAAAACAATATCTCAAATTGTTCGTCTGATTGCAAGGATTCCAGAAATGATAGTTTTTACCACCTAGAGTGTCTGTTGAACCTCATAAAGGGGTCAAAAGGTCAGATTCTATATAGGTCAGTGTACCTTGACCTTTTGACCTACACACAATATTCCTGGTGGTAAAAAAACAACTATTTCTGGAATCCTTGTGATCATACGAACAATATGACATATTGTTTTTTCAAAATCGGAGCAAGTTTAAATTTTGACCCCATATGCAAAGGTCAACGACCTTTTTACGTTTTACCCGATAACTCGTTAACCAAACATCGGAAGTATGGCAAACTATACTTTTTCGAAATCCTTGTGCTCAACAAAACAATTTGGTGTGCTTTTTAGCTTAATTAAAGCCATTTGAATTTGTGGGCCCCTGTATGGCGGTCATTTTGGAATTTGCGCTATAAAAGAACATTCCCGTCACTTTTGAGAGGTGCATGGGAGCTCATTTTCTCTTAAAATGGTTCTAGTTGACAAATTCACTAAGAAACTAAGGTAGGAAGAGATTGGTCACGGAATCCAAGATAATGACTCTACTAACACTACAATAGCTGTTAATACGTCCATAAGAACATAGAAAAACACACTAACACTGACATGGTTAAACAATACTGTTCGATCAAGCCCGGGACTGATTCATGACCTACTATACTATATATATTTTGCCCCATTTGTGATCAGGTTTGAACTAAATTGCTGCGGTGTTTATATCATTTTTAATTGGCAGGCCGGCGACCCTATAGATTTTACAATATGGGATGTGAAAGGCGGAGTAGAGAGCGCCCTCATCGGACAGTCGCTATTTACACCCAACACTGTCTATGTCCTGGTGTGGAATGCTGAATTTAACAAGGACAAAAAACTTATATCGGAGATTCGAACATGGATGCTTAATGTCAAGGTAGGCATACTTTTTAGTTTTCTTTTCACTTTTAGCTTTACACTGAAACATAGAACATTATAAACAATTTATAATCGGTCTCTCAATATTTGTCACACACAACAACAAAAAATACAAAAACCTTTGGATAGTGTTACTACAGACGGATTCCAAAACCTAAACGTAATATGGACTTCTGATTCTTTCAACAGCTTCTAGCGCCAGGTAGCCGAATAATAGTAGTTGGCAGTCATCTTGATACGCTCCACCAGAAACCAGGACAAGAGAACAGTCTCAGACACATTTTAGCCAATGAAGAACACTTACTCCAGCTGATAGCTGACGAAGTATTGATTGATTCATACAACAAAAATAGAAGCGGGATGAAGAGGTTGTCACAGAAGATTGTTGAATATGCCTTGACTATGAAGTATGATATCTTGCACGGATCACGCGTCCCATTGATTGGACGTAGGGTATGTGTCATGATTAGGTTTCCATTTTAATTTATACAGGTGATGACTCAGATCGGGTGTATTGTTTATAATCTAGCTAAATAGTCAGCTTTATAACCGAATGGACCAAATGTAATGCGTACATATGTGCGTACGGGTGTACCTGCGTAAATCCGGAAGTAGGTACCGGACGCTTTCAAAGTAATCGCGGATCCTGGTTGGTCAAGCATAAAGTCGTCTTCGCATGCATGTATAGTTGTTTGCGCATTTTAAGCATTTTGACACAACTCCGCGAACAACAACAAAACACGCTCGAGTGAAACAGCTTGAATTTCGTCCATAGCATTACGAAATTGATTAACTTGACTTTAATGAGGGTGTCCCAAACGTTTCGATACCTCTTTAACGCTTCATATCTCCGGTAAAATAATTCGCAGTATAAAACTGAACACATTTGAATAGGAAACACTTGGTAGAATTATATTCATAAAGAATTTCACAGTAAAGACGACAGTTTTCCGAACTGTAAATTGCACTTGTCATGGTTAACTGGTTAACGCAACGTGTTATGAATAAAGTAATCGTGATATGTAGATTGGTTTTTGTTTTCGTTGTTGAAATAAATCAATTGTTCACAATAATCACTATAGGTGACCAGTTCCAAAGTGCCGAAACCTAATTACATCAGCGAATTAATACAATAGGACGCGGGCGCGAGTGAAGGCAACAAGCTTACTCTGCATCATGCGTGACGCGTGCGTGCTGTCAGAACCACATGCGTGTGGCCATAACCATGCGCATACACTTGGATTACTTTTGCCCGCGGAGAGATAAAACCGATTATTTCTCGCCAATTTGGAACTGATTAAATTACAGGAAAACAAAATAATTTGTTACAGGTCCCAGCTACATTCATCGATATGAAGAAGAAACTAAGACAAGAGCTGACGCGCAAGCAGAACAGCGACAACAAAGAACCTCGTATTATAACGGGAGATGAATTTATGCGATACCTCAAGGATATTGACGAGGAAGGTCACATTGTACAAAGTGGAGAACTTTCACATCGTACGTTTTTAAATTTATTTACTCTGTTTAATTGTTTATTTGATTCTAGTAGGAACACAAAACGTTATGTTTTTTTCTTAATCTTTGATATATCCATGTTTTCAATATAGGTCTTTTAAGACTTTTAAGTCTTAAGATGCTGTTTCTTATTTTTAAACTATTGTGCAATCATTTTCTTTTCTTTCTTTTATCTGGCAAAATTGTCAATCCCCACTCATTAGTGTCCGAAACAATTAAAGATTGTCTAGTTCTTTGTATTTTGGATAGTTTGAATAGTTAACACATAGATCATGGCCTGTTAGATTGTTGTCTAAAAACAGTTTAAAAATACACCTTAACTTGATATGGTTGTCAATACATACATACATACACACATACGCGATTTTATGAAGCGCTATTTCATTTAGATCACGGAGCTGGCAGCAAACAAACAAACAAACAAAAGTACAATCAACAAAAAATGTACCAATAAAAATCTTTACTACATGTATACAGAAAGAACAATTAAATAGGAAACAGGTGAGTCTTCAGGTGTTTCTTGAAAACTTGTAAGGATTCACAGAGTCTGATGTTTCTGGGTAGATTATTCCATAGTTTTGGACCAGCAACAGTTAAAGATTTTTCTGTGGCAGAGTTTTTTGTACGTTGAAAAACTAGGAGAGATCGATCAGACCCGGATCGAAGACCAGGTCGACCAGGTTCATAGTGAGCAATGCACTGATTAAGATAAATAGGTCCACGTGAATAATAGAGACTCGAACCCTAAATTACGCATTACGCATTTTCATTACTTTTTAGTTGTATGTTTTCTACAAGAGACTGGCAGCTTTATTCACGTGAGTGACCACACCTACGGCTTGACCAATCTTTATTTCCTGGATCCTAATTGGCTCTGCCAAGTACTTCTTGACGCAGAAAATGTTCAACCTGCACTAGATAGCCAAAACCATTGCCGACAGAAAGTGCCCAAGGATGTTTTGAAAGCCCAGTGTATTCACAGTGGATTTGGTGAGACGAGATTTGCCGAGTACCTCGAGATACTGGGAAGATTTGAGATTGCGATCAAAACTGCCGAGGACAGGTTAGTTAGTTATTAACCCTAACCCCGGCGGAAAGATTCTGGTGTTGATCGGGGGAAGGGGAAACATTGAGGGATTTTGAACAATCAAACCACCGTGGTACGGATTCGATCCGCGGACCTTCCGTATGCCTCATGCGCACTCCTACTGATTGAGCTAACACGCGAGAGCTTGCCCCGGCAGCAATTTGGTGCCCACGTATGAGTTCGGTCGATCGGTGACGTCATTCAAATCAATGTGAAAGCATGCGTTTTGGGGAGGATTTTACGTAGTAATTCGTAGTATCTTGTTCTGTTAAACTGTTAGGTTAAAACCCTTTGAATAGCGGCTTTTTACTTTGATCCTATACACGGGCGGCCGCTTTAGCGGCTTTAGACATGTGCGTTTTGTTTACAAACTGTAAAGGATTCCCCTATCGCATATAAACATGCCCTCTGACCCTGAAATGACAGATGGGTGTATAAGACTACGGGCTGCACATAACAGCTTCGTGTTGAATACAATTTGTAGCTGATAACCAGTTTGGCTTTATTTCATCAATTTTGGTCGGATTTCCGGATTTTTAAATGGCGCTGGTTGCAGAGGATGTGTTAGCAAGGATCATGTACTCTAATACGGAGGATATAGATGATTATGACTATAGAAATGAGGATGATTGATTGATTTCGAGACGTATCAAGATACGGTAAAGCATGCACACTTGCACAGTGCTGAATGGGAGTGATACACTACAGACAGTGATCTCGTAGACCTACTACTGGTGCCCGGTGTGCCCGGTGTTGGTGCCCAGCGCTGGTGACTGATAATACACAGTTGGTGTTCGCGGTCATGGTAGAGATCCCGTGTAACATTTATATAACATTGCTATATAATTATGTGTTATATGACATCATTTATCATTACACAAAAGTATATGACTATAAAACATTCCTAGTAATGATGAATGCTTTGAAATGTAGTGTGGTACTTAAGATGTGCTGAGTTAAGCCCTATACATGAGGGGTCAGTGTTCAAAGGTGTGCATTATGAACTCCATTCTGTGGGATCAAAGCGTTATACAGTATCGATAAGCTGCATGACGCTCGGATGTAAATGAAAGGACACTGCAATGGTTATAATTACATACAATGGCTGAAACAGAGTTTTGACAGTGCAACACAAAATATGCCGCATGGCAAGCTTTATGCTCAAAATATAAACACTTAGTTTTTCAAGAAATAAACTAAATGAATTTTTCAAACTCTTATCAGAATATCTCTGTTTTTCTATATTATGTTGTGCTTTGAGCTTGCGGCAAGAGCAATGTTCAAAATATAGAAACACTTAGTTTATCAGAGGAAAACTCTTTTTATGTTGTTCTGAAACTCAGACTGATATCAGTCCTTTATTCTGATAAGCACAGTTAATCAACTGAAATACTAAGTTTACAAAGTGATAAACAGAGTTTTTATAAAACTACAGTTTATCAGGTGAAAAACCTAGTTTTTCAATGATAAACTCAGTTGATAATAATGATAACGATTCTTATAAACCGCTGTTCCAAAAATGTTACAAAAACCACGATTCTGTACCTTGTTGTGATTCAATCGCGATATTTACTGTTATAAATTCCAGTCAAACATAGTCGAGGCAACCAGAGGATGTTCGTCATGTATTACCTAAATAATGAAACTGAGTTGGTCTTTTGACGAGATTATGAATGAATTCGAAGTGAACTTTTCGAATGTATTAATTACCTACATTTCATTCCCAGTTATATACTGCCAGCTCTTTTGCCAGAGAATAAACCATTGATCGTCGGAAACCGAGCGGGTGCCTCGACACGTTTTCATCACAAATTGCTGAGACTCTACAAACTGTCTTTTGTTCCGCCTGGATTTTTCAGTAGACTTATAAGCAGAATCTTGGCTGAAACGCAACAAGAAGTGAACGGACGGTACTGTGACAGTATCTAATTATAAATATTTTAAACATTAAACATCCCATTAACATAGTTAACGTGTCGCCAGATAAAGTTAGGTTGAGCTGATGCCCCTTTGCTTCAGTGACACAACATTGGACATCGGTATAAGACTCGTACAATCTTTTAATTATTAGAATGTATTTATGTAAAACAAACTCGCCAATCGAACGATTTCATAGCTACCCATTAATGTTTTTGAATATTGATGTGGTGTATGAATAATTTCCAGTCAGAATTTGGAAATGGATGGCAAGCGTTGCCATAATCTTCACCATTAGGCAAACAACAAAAATGCATTTGGCCATGTGTTTTGAACTGACCACCCAAAAAGGGTGGCGGCGTTGCATTTTTGGTGACGGATCATCTCTCTCTATTAACTCAACAACTAAATATGGTAGAGCTATCATGGTTTAGGTGTCATTAGAAAGCCTATTTATTTAGCTATATTGTGTAAATAAATAATTTCATTTCATTTCATTTTCAATTCATTTTGCTTTGGTTTTTTGTTTTTTTGGGGGTTTTTTTTGGTTTTTTTGGTGGTTTTTTTGTTGTTGTTGGGTTTTTTGTTGTTGTTTCTTGTTGTTTTGTTTTTTATTTATTGGGTTTTTTTTCTTTTCTTTTTTTTATTCGGTTTTTTTTTGGGGGGGAGGGGGCTTATCCTGCCATAATGTGCTTACTTATATATTATCACGAATATCTTGGTTTCGTTTCTAGACGTGTCAATAGATTAGGTGAGAGTACATCATCAACGCCCTGGCAACACGGCATATCAATTCAAACCGACACACAGCAAATAGATATCGAGCTGAAACCCCATGAGTCCGACCATGAAGTCATCGTGATGTACATATATGTTTCTGTACAGAGTGCAGATAAAGAACATATGGCACGGGGTATTGGTTTTGTAGTTGATCACATCGATTATCTGATCAAAGAGTGGTATCCAGGTAAGAAAGTCATCTCATACTTGACGTTCGAGTGTCCTGTCGTAGACACAATGCCGATAACAAATGATTATTTCACTTAGTCTTGGTCCATGCTGATAGTTCACTGCCTCATACTAGGTAACCACCACTGTCCCAGGCTCCATCGTGTTTCACGTATGGTGCATCGCCACTTGCAAGTCCCGAGACTTCTCATATACTACCATCCATCATGCCATCCCCGGGTGGAGGAGACAACTATATAGCACACTAACAGTTCAAATACTAGAATTCAACAAGACAGGTGACGTTTTAAAGATATTGACAACATGTTTAATTTGGTGCAAGAATCATGATTAAGCAATGCATTCTCTGGTACTATCGTCATTTGAAATTCTCCAAAAGTAGTCGAAAATCTTCCATGGAATGTCATATGGATTTTGTCAACGTTGAACCTCTTTATTTTAATTAACAATGTTTTCAAACTAACTCAGCTGATGACAAATCAGAAGTATATTCCATTCCATTATTCCAGGTTCTGTAGGTAGATAAAACTAATGACATTTGGTATGTTCATTTGCTTGTTCTTGTATGTACATTTGCTTGTTCTTGTTTGACTAATGCCAGTGTATTTCTTTTTTGCAGGTGGCGGATAAATCATAGATACAATGAGCTAGCATTCAAACAATATATTACTCCTAAGACCGACGCCTACAAATATTGCCTTTTTGTTCATTTCCCAATTCTATGGTCTTCTATTCCATCATCAATTAGAGACTATCTCACCACATCTAGCAAACCAGTTTTTAAAACCAATCTTAAGCGTCATTATAAGGAAAATGATGCATAGTGTGTTGCCTTTATTGTAATTTTTATTTTTTGTCTATTTATATTTATACCTGTGTATGTTTTATTTTCTGGTATTTGTAGAGCTCTGCTGAGTTGGGAGCACTGCACCTTGTGGTGATAGTACTCTCTTGTGCTTTCAGTGCTCCCTGGCTGCTCAGCAGACCTCCTTTATTGTGTTGTTTATATTTTGATGTTGATAGCCAGTTGAATAAATAAAATATAAATAAATGATGGTTACCTGTTCTAAGATGTATCTTGGACCTTACAATCAGATCGATATCTAATCAAATTTGCAAATTAGCTAATTAAATATTCAAACGTCAAATATGCAAATTCGGTACCTTAATGCACACGTCAGTTGTATGACGCACTATACGACCCCCGGGAATGGTGCGTCACTTTACCGAGGTGCGTCACCTTCTTATGTACCATAACGCACCCCGTGTCACAAATATGACGTGCCTATGCAATACAATGACGGTACCCACAGTAAATTTTGGGACGCACCAGTGATTCTGACCATGACTGTCTCAAATGACGCACTCCCACCACCATACATCATTGTTGACTGCACTGAATTAAGATTTACCCCTCCCCCCTTCTGAAAAGAAAAACATTTCATTAATACACACCAAACACACGGGGAACACCACTCATCTAGGACGGTTGCGGACAACCAGGTAGCAGGGTGGAGAGACAATAGAAAAGTAACATACCTTTTAAATCCTTATATGTGTATCAAAATACACAAATGTTTCAACATCCTGTTTACCAGACACCGATGCAGCAACACCGATGCAGCACAAAGACTAACATATGATAACATTGAAGTATGTCGATGAAATAGCGCCAGCTCTGTCGAGTCAAGGTTATAAACTGAGATTCTCTGATGAAGCGAAACAACTGGAAAGTTAGACAAACAAGCGTTCTTAATCTGCGGAAAACAAAAGTAAACTGAATATTTAGCAGTCAGCACAGCGTCGAGAGATAGCGGTCAATAGCCAACGGACCAACACCCATCGCATAATCCAACGCTCCCGCCACTGTAACCTTGCATGAATTATGCACCGGAGGGGTCATGCTCCTAAGGACATTACAAAAACGTATTCAGATCTCTGAAGACGAAATATAAACCATGATTGAAAGAGATGTTGGCCGACAATATTAAACATATAGTTCACTCGTTTGAAGTAATGTTCGTAGTTATTTTGCAATTGCTTTACCATTTCAAATTTATTCAACTTCATACACTTCTAGAAACATGCTTCGTTCCGCAGCTATCAACTCGTTTCATGAAAAATCTTATTCGTACAGTACGTCGAAGTGCTATATTTCTTTGACCATGCAATTTTTGCACTGACCACGTCACGTGGTAATAGTGTCGGAATAGTGATTTTTGCACTTCAGGAGATGGTTAATGGTGAATAGGGCTCACACGTAATATAATTATAATAATCGTATTTTGTTGCACGCAAGATGACGTACCCTGTGACGCGCTCAGGTGAAGTGACCGACATTGACGCACCCACTTGTTAATTGTGGCGGACGAAAGCCTGCCCATGACGTACCCTGCGTCACGAATGTGGTGGTAAATTACGCACCTATGACGTACCTCTCCCGAAGTCGTATAATGCGTCATACAATTAGTATGTGCATTAAGCCATATTTTATTTTGACATGATATATTCCTAAATACATTTATAAAAAAATGTGTCACCATAGTTAACAAATGTATATTGCACTACTTTTGATTTTCCTGTTTTAATGCCCGACCGAACCACACTACCTAAGGGGTCCATTTGTCCGAAGAACAGGTTTTTTTTGGGTCGCCTCAATATCTACATGTATAATCTATTTTAATCTTTGGCTGAAATTGACAGATGCGTATCTTTACATCACATAGTAACATGCTGAGTTGTGTTATTTTGTTCTATCTCGATCAATTACAATTATCCACAGAAATCGAAACGTCTCGCGCTAGCAGTGCTGTTCAACGCTTAGTGCCCTGTCGTTCCTGCGTCAGTTTGGTACATGCGAAGAGTGGGAATATTACCGACGTTGCTGCTGTATCCAAACGTTTCACAGATTTGACCATTGCTGCAATCAAGAATGAAACAATGGAGTGTAAAGGGTAAGACTAAAATTAGTCGGGAAAAGTGTACTTTAGGACCAGATTCTGGACTGTACTAGTATTGTCCGATACTGTAACACCCAGTATCGTTCAATACTGGTACAAAGTCAGTGTTCCAGTATAGGACGAAAATGAGACATATAAAATGTACCAATATCAGGCGATACTGTGACAAAATTATGTACCAGTATCGTTCAATACTGGGACAAAATTATGTACCAGTATCGTTCAATACTGGGACAAAAAAACACTGGTAGTATATGTGTCCTAGTATCGCCCGATACTGGAACAAAATTGTTCCAGTATCGCTCGATACTTGAACACGATTTGGTGTTCCAGTATCGACCGATACTGGAACAGTAAAATCGTACCAATATCGAGCGATACTGGCAACTTTTATGTATATCTTTATATTATAGTATTTCTTAAAGAATATAACACAACCTTCCTTGCGCCTTTGATCTGTCTGCTTCACTAATGCAGCCATCGAGAGTACTACAATAGTTCTATTGTTAACGCCAGATAAGTAGAGAGGTTTCTAGTTAATCACCGATCTTTTTCCGATGCTTTTAACAATAGAACGAAATACCGTTGGAATATCGTTGTAAAATCGCTAGAAAAATGCTTTAAAATCACTGTAGAGTTTGGATATCGCCCCTAAATTAGTTTCATGAGAACTGATTTGGTGTATACAAAAAACGGGAAAAGTGTACTTTAGGTCCCAGATACTACCAGTATCGCGCATACAGGTACGATCTTACTGTTACAGTATCGGTTGATACTGGAACACCAAATTGTGTTCCAGTATCGGTTGATACTGGAAGAAAAGTATGTTCCAGTATCGGGCGAGTACGCGTGAGAGGGGAGGGGGAGACGTTTGCTATTTTTATACAAAAAGTGGCGTTATTTCAGTTGTGGTGCTAGGATTTCTAAAAGTTGCCAGTATCGCTCGATACTGGTACGATTTTACTGTTCCAGTATTGGTCGATACTGTAACACCAAAACTGGAACGTTTCTATGTTCCAGTATCGGGCGATACTTTTTTCGCAAGTTGAACGACGCGCTGCGCGTGGTACGAGATTGAAGCTTGTAGCACTGTCGGGTTTTGTAGGGTCCAGGAAGGTTAAATGTTAGGGTTAAAGAAACCACTAAAATGAAAATGATAATAACATAAAATATGCACTGACATAGGCGGTTGAGGTTAGTGAAGTGGTAACGTGGGAAACGTGATAATAATAATAATAATAACACACACTTATAGAGCGCTTTACTTTAGTGAGATCTAAACTCAAAGCGCTGTACAACATATAAATACAAGATTAAAGCAAAAATACAACAATGATCATAAAACTACAGAGATAAACATACACAGAGTCAAATGCATATTTAAACAAGAGATATGAATGTGTATGACATTAAAAATGCATTATGAATGAAATGAAAGATCATGAACAAAAACACATCAATTAGATTTCCAAGTTAAATAAGTAGGTCTTAAGTCGCGACTTGAACTCCTGAACTGAACCTGCCTGACGTATGTCCAATGGGAGAGTGTTCCATAATTTAGGGCCCGCGATGGAGAAAGCTCTATCACCGAAAGACTTCATTTTGCTTTTTGGAACAACAAGAAACTCACGGGAGCCAGAGCGAAGGTTAGCCGTGGGAATATAAGGTTTCAGCAATTCAGACACATAACTTGGACCAGCATTGTTAAGTGATTTATACACAATGAGCAGGAGCTTGAACACGATTCTTTTCTTAATAGGAAGCCAGTGGAGATCTCTGATGACGTGACTTATATGGTCACGTTTCTTTGTGCCTGTAACTAATCTTGCCGCTGAGTTTTGAACACGTTGTAATTTAGAGATAAGTTTATCAGGAAGTCCGTACAAAAGGCAGTTACAGTAATCTAATCTGGATGAGACAAACGCGTGCACAAGTTTCTCCGTTGACCCTCGATCAAGGTACTTTCTGATCTGTCCAATGGCGCGTAAAGCAAACGAGGCTGATTGACACAGTTTATTCACATGTGCAGTCATTGACAGATGTTGGTCAAAGATGACTCCAAGGTTTCGTGCAGCATCTGACGGAAATATGGGACTATTACCGATAGTTACAGGGTAGATGGGCACAGTTGGCGTGAAACGAGAGGTAATATGTATAACCTCAGTCTTACTGTCGTTCAGCTTTAACTTATTTGCAGTCATCGAACGCCGGATGCTAAAATCTCGACTTCATGTAGACAAGCTCGCATACAAAAAACAGTGCAAACAATACTTCTGTATGCTTGAAAGTGCTAAGACTGAACACCACAGATCCAAAATCGCGGGTTGCAACTCAAAGCAGTTGTTCAGTACCATTAATGAACTCTGCGGATTTAAACCAGCTAAGGTCTTACCCTCCGGAAAGGAGATCGACATCGCTGATCGTTTTGGAGATTATTTCACTGGCAAGATTGCAGCTATCAGATCGAACCTGGACAATTTGGAAATCCTACCTGTGGTCCTCCCAGACAATGAGCGTGACTGCCCTGTTCCTCTATGTCAATTTCAAGATCTTTCTCAGCAGGAAGTCAGGAAAATTGTTATGGACATGCCAACAAAATCATGTGCTCTAGATCCCCTCCCTACCTGGCTAATGAAGCGGTGCATCGATCATATTTTACCCTTGCTGACCAAAATTGTACATTTCTCTCTGAGAAAGGGGTATGTTCCAGACTGTATGAAGATTGCCTATGTAACTCCTTTAATAAAGAAAGCTAGTCTAGATCCTGAGGTGCTATCCAACTACAGGCCTGTATCTAATCTTAGTTTCATCTCCAAGCTGAATGAACGCGTAGTATGCAACCAACTACAGGAACACCTTGCTGCAAACAAAATGTATGCACCCCACCAGTCTGCCTACCGACCCAACTGCAGCACAGAATCAGCTCTTCTGCGCCTTCAAAATGATCTGCTTTGCGCATTGGATAATAAGAAAGACGCTGTTCTTGTTCTGTTGGATTTATCGGCTGCATTTGATACGATAGACCACAAAATGCTTCTTGAACGGATGCAAACTAGATATGGTGTTGATGGTACTGCGTTAAAGTGGTTTAAATCCTATCTCTCTAATCGAGTGCAGTCTGTTGCAGTTGGATCCAATCTTTCACGAACGCATAAATTGATATATGGTGTACCCCAAGGGTCTGTGATTGGTCCCTCCAAATTTACCATGTACAGTGCTCCAGTTGAAGACGTAATTTCTAGCCATGACATCGATGTTCTATCTTACGCGGATGACACGCAATTGTATGTTACTTTTCATGCACCCCATCATTAATTTTCATCTTACCCCCTGATATTTGCCAAGCCCCCCCCCCCCCCCCCCCCCCCCCCCCCCCTAGGGAACACATCACCAAATACATCTGATAAGTGATATACCGTAAGCGTGTATGTTTACACAGTAAATGCACAAAATGTCTTATTTTCGACGATATATGAATCTGGTACCTTGAAGCTTGGTATCAGTTTGAAGATGACACTCATGACTACCAGCTCAGCACATCTAATATGGAGGTAACCCTCGTCCTATTAACACTTTCCACTCGGCAGGCAGCTGCAGATGACATTCCAAAAGTTCACAAAATGTTTCAAAAATGTCAAAATTACTGTATTTCATTACCATATTCGGAATCACCATGAGAAATGCATTGAAATAAGTACAAACATGCCTAGTGTTTAGTCAGTAATCTTTGAGAAAGACTTTGAAAATTATGAAAGGTTCCTGAAAAATCTGTTTTGTGTATGTAAAAATAATAGCCGCGTGGAAAGCGTTAAGGTGGGGGCTCAGGTTTTTTTTTTTAGTGGCACCAATATGCAACACAAAGTGACCTAATCGTTTACATCACTTGCATTAAACTCATTTTTTCGGGGAAAAGATTGACCCGGGGGTAGGGTCTGGGTAAGCCATCAACGTCTGTATTTACCACATTACAAGATTTAATATCGCCATTTTGAAAAATATCTTAATAGTATAGTCTTGAATCTTATAGTACACGTTCCGCCAAAAACCTGGTGAAATTTGGAACCTTTTTGGCGACACCTTTCAGCCGGCGGAATTGACGTGGACACTAATGTTATCTGTCAATATAGAAACGAAATCATGATTGCGACAGTGTGCTTGTGACCTGTATAACCAGTCTGTAAGATCGAATTAAAATATTCGAATTTTTAAATTCGTGTCCGATTATGGGGGCCGCCATTTTGTTTTAAAAGTATATTAGTGTCTCGGATTTACACAGTTAGGTATATAGCAATTAAAGATTTTTGGTTGCGGGGAAATTCTATTAATTCGGGGGTATGTTAAAACTTATGATTCCGATAGTTAAATGTATTTACTAACTTTTCACCGACGGCCAGAAAAATCTATCGACGGAAAACAGAGTAAAAAGTGATTTTAAACCAAAAAAATGGAACAAATTCGTTCGTGGAAGAGGTGGTTTTGTCATTAAAAATGACGTCATTTGTTTTTCGGGGTCAATTGAACGCACAAAATATCATCGGGAATCGAGTTTAAGCTAAATTTAGTTTATTTAATGATAAACTGGGCACTCCATTCAAGAAAAGTAAAAAACAGGCGTTATTAGCAGCAACTATAATGACGTAATTTTAAAAATGGCGGCCTCCATGAATTCGCCGCACGAATTTAAAAAATCGTATTTTTTTATTCGATCTTACTAACTGATAACGTCAAACTGTAGAATATGTTTCTCGTTAGATGGGAAACAACCATGGTGTTGACATATCGCCGCAAAGGGTACCGAACCGGTACCCAACTGGATTAACTATTGTGAACTCATAGAACACGTGTAAATTATATCCTTGTCTCTCAAAAAATCTCCACTTAAATGTTGATACTGATCCGCTGCCATTGTTCAAAAAGAACATAATATAAATACTGATTCCTAACTGTCTACTTTTTTCCATGGATTCTTTTTTATTCATGATTTCAGTCATACTATCAACCCACGCGATGTAGTTCCCGACCTCTTTCTATTGGATCTTGGAGTTGAAGTTCTAGATGGAAGCAAATTGAGAATCATAAAAAAGCTTGGTGAAGGAGGGTTTGGAGTCGTCTATCAAGCGTGTCTTCCGTCAGGAGAGTTTCTTGCACTCAAAAGTCTCCTGAAATCCGGTTTCGATGGCAAAGCAGCACCAGTAGATTGGTCTGAAGAGATGTCCGAGTCCGTCATTCTCAAGTTCCCCGACTTCAGAAGGGAGATAGCTGTCATGTCTCGTCTTCGGCATCCATGCATACTGCAGCTAAAGAGCGTTTCGATTCAAAAGTTGTGGTTTGCAATGGAGTTCGCCCCTTTAGGAGATCTGGCCAGATACATCGACGGGCAGTTATATGCCCAGGTATCTGAAATGTCTTCACATCAGATCAACGGTACCTTTCTTGACCGGATGCTTACCTTCAAAATTGCTTATCAGATAGTTACTGCGGTAGAATATCTCCACCAGCGAGAAATCATACACACCGATTTGAAAACGGACAACATCTTGCTGTTCTCTACTGAGCCTGAAGACACCGTGAACGTAAAACTAGCCGATTATGGAATCTCTCAAAGCGTGTCCACCGGGATTGTGCGAGGTCAAGCCGGTACACATGCATTTGTTGCCCCCGAGATAATTGATGGCAAGGCTTTCAATGAGCGGGTAAGATGAAATTAAAAGTAGTATTAAGGATATTTATATTGGTAATTTTTTGTCTAAAAGCTACAAGGGAAGATTATCGACAATCGGGTAAACTCTCATAATTCTGCCGCCCCTGTCCCATATCAGATCTGTATTGGCATTTCTTTACAAATCCATGATCCGTTCATATCCTTTAAAACAGGTGGACATATTTTCTATTGGGATGATTCTGTACCATTCGATAAGTGGTGTACCCCCTGGAGGACATGATCTTTGCATCAAGACTACTTTGGACATTGCAAGCGGTGTGCGACCAACGTTCGAATTCCAAGACTACACAGTGCGTCCAAACTTTCCGCATCTTGAGACCATCATGAAATCTTGCTGGAAAACGAATCCGAACGACAGGCCTCCAGCAACGGTCATCTTAGATCATATGAAGAAGCCTGGCTTTTCCTGTCTCAGACAGAGCTTGACATTCGATAAAGTCAACGACCTTTATCTTTCACAGACGGTAAATACAAGTTTAATTTATAATAAAAACGGTACTAAATAATTGCACACGGTACAGGGCGTGTCAAAAAATGTGTCATATAAAACATATTACCAAAAAGGTTCATAAGGATCGTTGATTATAATCTGATATGGAATGTTCATTTTACTGATCCAATGTAAAAGGTACTCACGTGTACGTTTCGGATACGACTGTATCCTTTGTCAACACTTTTGACCCCCCCCCCCCCCCCCCCCCCCCCCCCCCCAGATGATAAATCAACTGGCAACTCCAAGACTGCAAAAAGCGTCATGAGTCGTCAAGATCATCACAATCAAAAGTGTTGACAAAGGATACAGTCGTATCCGAAACGTACACGTGAGTACCTTTTACATTGGATCAGTAAAATGAACATTCCATATCATAAAACATATTGTTGGCCATGAAAACTGTACATATTTTACTTGTAATACTAGTTAATTATGTTCAGCAATCTTTAATATGTATTATGATTTGTATCAGAGCTTTCGAAAACAAATTATGGCAAATCTTCTTAGGTCGCACCGCAGAACTATTACGTGTGGCTCTTACGTATAACTGACTTGTTAATTGCACTTCTACGGTAGGCGCTAATACGTACAAGCACCCACAGAGATTAATGAAAATAATATTTATTGCATGGTGAAAGCATTATTTTTAGCTTCAATTGATTGTGCGTAATGGTAAGCGTAATGAGCAGTCTCTAAGTAGTTTTTAAACTACTTAGAGACTGCTCATTACGTAGACAATTAAAAGACCATTTCACCTCTTGTTGATCAAACACAAAGTCCCCGGTTCCATTCCATGCATTGACTGCTGTTGTTAGAGATCCCGGTACAGATGACTGGTTTGGTTTAGTGTATCATGGTTTATAATTGACACTCCTTTCGAATGCCCGCGAATACCGGCAGGCAAGCTTTTGTTTGGCAGGCATTTCGCGCGCACACCAGGCAAGCTTTTGTTTGCTTAGCTGCTGTGACGTTATATGTGCCATCGTATATAGATGAGAAGATTATAAAGTTTGCACTTCACTTTTTCAAACTCGAAACAGCACGAACAATCCGGTCTTGTGTACATATGGGCAACAGGAGAAGGAGGCAGATTCCTTTGCAAAATCAACCTCGAAACATCTAAGAAGATTTTCTATGAGAATCCGGTGGATTCCAATGTTGTATGTGCCTATCACTGTGACGGACTTCTGTTTAGTGGAACTAAAGTAAGTATTATCCCGACTTTCACCGCCCCGGTGTTACTATCCAAATTTCCCTCTTAATCATTGACTCGTATATTAGTAAAATTGGTTTTGATTGGTGGTCATTTTATATTCAAGATGGCTACCTGGTTCCTTGACCCTGTATGGAACCAGAAGACATCCTAACCCCATGATAATGATAGATTAGAAAGAAAACTTCTAGAATTTATTATGTTGAACAACTGCTACGTTGCACGTGAAACAATAACACTTCATCGGACAACTGATGTTGGGTCATGTGATGGATCGAGACGCCTCGGAAAGGCCCATAATCCTAGGATTTATGAAATTGTAGCTCTCCTGTCTTGTTGAAACATGGTTTCCCATCTCTTTCGCAGATAGCGTCTTTCACTCCTCACTTGTGCCACTGGCCCTCTTGGTCAAGGACTAATACCCTTTAAAATCGATGTTATGATCAGAGACTTTTATGAGGAACGACCTCCGAGTTCTGGGCCATGTTTGAAGTGGACCTCTGATGTTGGCCCGGGGCTTTGAATGATCGTTACAGTATAGGACTGCGCAAAGTCGGTGCTCGCGCAGGTGATGCTATATGCAGCGTTAGATCGTGTCCTGGGGCGTATCTAGAGGGGCACCCCCTGCCAGAAGCCACCTCCCACCCCAAATAAAATGAAATGACAAACGTTTTGTATATCAACCATGAATAAAATGAAAAAATCGGTTATGCCCCCCTGATCACAGGCCTGTCCCCTCTCGTTTTATTTATTATTAGGGAACAGTTCCATTTTTACTCGATAAATTATCGCGACTGTATCGGACCCCGATGAGTTTTTTATCGAGCTTGATTTGAAGACATTATATCGAGCCCCGTATCGAGCAGCAAGAGATTATCTATCGAGCAGCATAATACCCTTGTCTAAATATAACGACAGACAAGTGGTGCGGTATGTAACTAAACACTTTTATCCCGGGTTATTAGTTACTACTGGTAAAACCTACGTGTCGAGCCCAATGTCTATTGTATCGAGCCTCAACTTAACAAATATCCAGCTCAAAAGTATCGAGCACCTATACAGTCTTGATACATGTATGTATCGAGTATAAATAGAACTGTTCCCTTATACATCAATCAACTTGGATTTGTCAAGATGAAAACCCCACATTTCTACAAAATACTGCATTGGTTCTTCTCATTGTCCATGGAATGCAAAACACCACATCTCGAAGGCGGCTATTCTATTTTGTCAGCTTTTGACAGAGATCAAGTCTCGCAGGCAAACATGGTAGCCTCCAAACATGGCAATTGGAAATACAAGGGGTTGTACAAGCATTTGTTGCTCTGGTAATTGTAGCCCAGATCTTGATTAGGTTTATCGTTTATCCCATACATACATACATTTCTCTTGAAGACATTCAAAATCACCCATCAGTCGGCTTCGTGGGTGGCCAACTCTTTAAAATTCTAAATGCTTTTCCATTACACGCCGCTATATGCGTGACTGTATTGTTAGTGAATTAGGGATGAAGTGGAAAGTACATGTAGGCATGCACGGGGAAATTGTCTGGGAAATTATCAAGCAATCTCCATTCTCAACAGGAACATCTGTAAATGAGAAGAAATAGCGAGCTCAAAACCCGGCCCAAAGCCAGTGCTAGGCTCGCGGTTATATACAGGCTGAATCGATATCATGTGGCAAGACAAGAGTGTATTCATTATTGGGTTCATTATAGACTATTTCGCCAGTCGCATAACATATATTACATCTCCCTTTCTTTACAAATTTTATTTTTTATTTTGCAGACAGAAGGGATCCGAGTTTTCAAACAAACACCTATTGGCTTCGAATTGACAGTGCTAAAGCAATCCGTCGAGCTGAGATTTCCGATAAGTTCAATGCTCTACGTTCCCAGTGTTCACCAGATAGATCAGGTATATACTTTAGAAGTATCATAACAATATCATAAAGAATGTTTGTACTGCAAAGTTATTAAACAATATCAGTTATCAGTGATATTGGCAGACTTCCATTTCCATTAATGTGTGTTTGCATGACAGTAAGGGGCCTTGCTCTTTTACACCCATTTAGTGAGGTGATAATCACCGATCCTTTGTCACTCCTTTTAACAATATAGAAAAAGGATCGCGCTTTCCTCGAGCTTTCCTCTCCTTGTAAAGAGCAAGGCCCTTAAATGCATAAGTGTTGTTTTGAGAGAAATTTACAAAAGACAGGCACGCGCGCTGGTGTTGATGTGTATGTCACGAACAGGTAGAGTACTGTTGTGAACATATCAAGATGTATCTATATATTTTTTAGAACAGCAGAACATACGCATGTATTGACCTAATACATACACAACAATATAAATCAACATTTCACAATGCTGTAGTGAATTTTTAAATGCAGTGCAGTGCAACATCCATACCCTACTACTAGTACCCCACCACCGCCCAAAACACGCGATGGTTTTATCAACATGATCAAGGTAAACACTTCGTCTCTCATTATTTTCTGACACCTAGGATACTGCGAATTTTCTCTATGTGGGTCTTCAAGATGGACGAATTGCAATATACGAATACATGGATGACGAAACATGGAGCCTTCCCAAATTTTGTCAGATGAGTGCATCTGCTTTACCGTGCAGTTGCATGATTCACCAGAAGAAAGACGATGGCAGGTCAGGAAGGCTCATCGTAGGATGCGGTAATACCATACGAACTGTAAACACACGTGACCATACTGTTGAAGGCAGTACAATATGCATTCCTAATTCATCAGATACACAGCATGTTGTAGGTCTAGAGAGTGTTGGCGGTCACATTTGGTGTCACTTATCCCGTTCCAGCCGCGTGTATCAATTCAACGAAACCACTGGTTTGCCTACATCAACGCTTGAATGCGGTATGAAAGATTTACCAAAACGAGTTTCTTTAGTTAGTTTGTCATTATGCACCCCAACAAGATCAAGTTTCTCGTTTCACTCTCAAAACGTTCATAACAGCGCGTCGCTAGAACTAGATGATATACCCGTAGCTCGAAATAGAGCACAAACAAGCGACACATCGCAACTTGTTCAAGTAACGTGTTTGCTGCCGGTCAAAGACACACTTTGGATTGGTCGAAGCACAGGCGACATATTGGTAGTTGATGTAGGAACCACTAGTGATTTCGGTAAATTGAAAGCTCAGTTACAAGTAGACCCTATGCTTGGTCTTCTAGTGGGTCCCGTAAAGAGTCTTCTAAACTCAGCACCCTGTCAAGTGATTGCATGCAGAGAAGTTGTACAGGAACAAGATACTTCTGGATACCAGGTACTAGTTTGGAATGATTGGGGTAAAAAGGAATCTGACGAATTCGAACATGCTCTACTCGTCCAATAGACGATCTCACGTTAATATTGTGTAGTTAGTTTAAACCTGTCTAGAGGAGCTCATGTTAATTTATCACAACATAGTGATCATGTTTACACATTCTGGAAACAGTATAATCAATTCTTTGAACGGTGCTCGAATTACATGTGATCAAAGAGAGGTATGTTGCGAACTCATATGTGACCCGTCACATCAAAAGGTACTTTAAGGTAGGCACTGTAAATTGCGTGCTACAGGCGATTGAAGTTGAAAAAATGTGAACAATCTTACCCGAGATCGAATTTAATATTGGATGTAGCATTGCAACCAAACATCTGTTCATCATAAGTTTGGTATCATTTTAAAGCAGAAATCAACAGCTTTAAGATAATACCAAAAAAGTATTTTTTATTTTTTGCACTTAAGATACCTTTTGATATGATGGGTCACATATAACCGATTTGACAGATTAAACGGTTCTGCCGATATGTGCGTGGCCATTCCGTGCTTTTATCCACGTGATGCATGTCTCTGTATGGTTGTTAAAGCAATAATAATTGTTTGTGAAACTAAAATATCGCCAAATATTCTGTTCAACTTCAAGATATATAGTCGCATTCAAGATAAATAGTCGCATTGTGTATAGAGCTCTCAAATCTCTGGTTGAGTGAGGCAAAAATAATCCCATGAATCCCAAGAGATCGAAATGAAATTAAGAGGTTTCCCTACAAATGATGCACACACAGATTAGATGTTATGTAATGTATATGTAAGATAAAGGGTTCAAAAAAATGAGTCCCCCTAAAATTAGATCAATGTTTGTTTGCATAACTCCACACATGTAACAGGTACTTCCGTTGCCTAAATTAATGTCCATTTCATATTTATTTAATTGTTGAGAGAGATCATTATATTCTGATGTTACATTTACCCAATGTAAATCTCAGGACCGCCATCCACCCCCCACCCCCCCCCCCCCCCCCCCCCCCCCCCAACAGGAGAGAAACTTGTGAGTCATTGGTCAGCGACCTTAGCCATGTTATTGTTAGCATGAAGTCCTTACAATGTTTTCTATTAACCCTAACTCCCACCACGGCTATATTTTTGCGTGTATTATCGGGGGAGGGGGAAAAAGTACAATTATTTTAACCCCGAAAAATCACCGAGCACCCCCCGGGATTCGATCCAGAGACCATCCGCACCCCAGTCTTTGCCCCTATCAACTAAGCTAACTCCCAAGCGCACATGCGGGCTCAAACTTTGTGCCCACATATGCCTGCGGTAGGTGACGTAATCGACCCAATGCAGCAGCACGCGCGTGGAGATTTTTGGATGATTTTGTATGGTGTAGTGGGGTTAGGGTGATTGATCTTTAATTTTAATTTGCATAATTGCACAAGGCCTTACACATAATATTGATCTATTGAAGTAACTGCTTGTTTGTATGCAGTGACGACTTCTTACACAAGAAGTAACAATTGAGTGGTCATTAGGGGGGGGGGGGGTGTTTGGGTCATTGGGGTGGGGGTTTGTGTGTAGCCATGTGGCAGAGTTTATAGGCCTTTCAGTCACCCATGTAGTTGTACATAAGTTTCTAATCACTTTCCATCGAGTAAGTGAAGTAATAAGAAGTCCATCTTATTCAGCCTCCATCGGGATATCTTATTTTAGTGACTAACCATTCGGATTCTACTTTTACAGGTTTTATTGGAGAGTAATAAAGTTAAGTTAAGTTTTAACACACCTACAAGTGCTCTGGTGTATTGTTCATCGTCTTTGTTTTAGTTAATTCGCCCGACAAAGGCCCCTAGGATCTGTTCGTGAAGCATCAGCAGCCTTTAAACAACAGGCGTTGTTCAAGTACCCTGTTTATAGGAATGTCTATATTATTATACGCAAATCTTGTTTAAGCATGGTACTTGAAGAACCCCGTTGCTATGTTGTAGAGAAATGCACTTTTGAGGACAAATAGTGATGATTTTGGCATTCAGATTGACACCTCCCAATATTTTTAAGCACATGGCTGAGCTCTGAAACAAGTAATTGCTACAAGTTTGCGATCACTGGAAAGATGAACAAATCAGCTTTCAATTGAGATATGAATGTCTAGGGCTCAGCAAAGTGCTTGAGAATATGGGGAGGTCTCAATCTGAATGTGCCAAAATCATCGCTATTTTGTCCACAAAAGTCATTAGACCATCTCTCTACAACACAGTAGAAATGATGTAGCTCTCGATGTATCACTTCATTGACAAGATGACAGAGTTGTTCTTTTGAGCACGAAATAGTGGTGAATTGGCACATTTTGAATGAAACCTCCCCACAATCACAAGCAGGTAGCTATGCACTGAAAAGATGATTGCTATGAATGAGGTATCATTGGAAAGAGGAACACATCAGCCTTTATTTATATGAAACACAATATGAATACAGGGTGTATCAAAAAAATTAGGACTCTGTTTCATGACGGTGTACTTCTTAATATTATAATCATTGGACTATGACAGTTTTAGTCTCAATGTAAAGCCCAATTAATGATTATAATATCCTGAAAATATGAGATCAATCCGATGAAAAATAAGAAAACTAGCGTACTTTGTGTAAACCATGTCATTTACTGGTTTGTACGATGGAAATTCACACAGTAACAGTCGAGTAACATGAAAGTGCTCGATTTGTAACTTAATGAACCATCCACAGTGGGTTCGAGAACTGTTTAACAACACTTTTTTAATTTGCACAGAATATGCATGCATCTGTTTTGCGGATTGTTTTAGCCAGTATTGATTTGTGCCAGAATTAGATGGATTACCAAACTAAACTTTGCTATTGACTGATTTACTATGTTGACAATTATTATAACGTATTGAAACGTAAACCATGCTATTTACTGGTCTGTACATGTAGATCCCATTGTACAAACCAGTAAATTACATGGTTTACGCTAAGTACGCTAGTTTTCTTATTTTGCATCGGATTTATTTCATATTTTCAGGATATCATAATAATTAATTGGGCTTTACATTGAGACTAAATTGGTCATGGTCCAATGATTACAATAAGAATGACCTTGTCAAGAAACAGTGTCCTACTTTTTTGATACACCCTGTATATCACGAAATATTGAAAAATTGGCGATTGAAAACAAATTTCCAAACTTTTTTTGAGCAGTTTATATATATCAATCATGGGATTACTGTATTAGGCTTTGAATGTACACTTGCTTTAGTCCCAGAAGTACTATACAAATGTAGTAGTGTAGTTGTTTAAAGTTGCCCGTTGATGGCAGGATAACGTTATCACTGAGCATCCAAGCAATTATCAATATGGTAGAGTGTATGTTTTAAGGACGATGGAGAACCACAGATGTCTTGTGTTGTTTGAAAAGTGGACTTTTTAAAATCCATTTTGAAAAAAATCCTGTTAAGACTGATTTTACTATCGAGAAAGTAGCCTGATGATATCGGGATAACATTATCAGCATCCGAACGATTATAAACATTGTAGAGTGTATATTTTTAAGACATGGCAACAATTGCCTCATTCAATAGTTATATTAAACATTTGTGAACGATAGGTGGTACAAATTGTTAGTCTGGCGTACCGTATTGTAAAAGTTATGAATAAAGACGAGCTGAAAAGCATATAATAAACGTAATCCGCGTTTTCATTCACTTGCAATGTTTTGTATTTAAGCTTTGGAATTAAAAGATAAGGAAGCGGTATTAAGGTGCATCGTCAGATTTGAACAATAAGTTTGCAGACGACCCAGGCATAACGTCACAATGGCGTCTCAAACATGGCCGACCACAAACTTCCACCATAGGCCACCATGTTGGCCAACAAATTTTACCAGGTGCTTGGCTTATAAAAGAGGGAAATAATGTTTTAACATAAACAGTAATATTCAAGACTATCGAAATGGTGATTTTAAATAATTTAAGGTGACAACACCCCTAGCCCCCCCCCCCCCCCCCCTTACCCTAATAAGACGTTGACGGCTAACCTTACTCCCGGGTAAGGTGGTACCCTAGTTGTTGGTCAAGATGAGCACAAAGTATGTAGAAACGATTACCTAGATGTCCTAGGTCACTTTATGTTGTGATCTAAGTGTCCCCTTCGTGAAACTGAAATAGTAGATACCAAAATACAGGACTATGTGCCACGTCCTGATCCTTCGGTAACAAGAAAAACTTCATAAAGTCACGAGACACGGTGTTGAAAATAAGGTGAGCAACTCGTTTTCTAGTAAATATTTATTTTAAATAAATCACATTACACTTTTACGTATACAAGTGACAGATTATACATAGATAAAGACGGCCAGACTTTAAATCACGACCTTACATCCTACAGCCTCTAATTTGCATAACACGGTACTTCCCAAAAAAAGAAACACATATATTTGTCTGAACATTTTATAACTAAACGTCTGTCAAGTGAAACCTCATTTTTGAGAATTGCTTTATTTTAAAATACTTCTAGGGATTTAAACACACATTTTGACACACTTGAAGCTTCCTGTCACAGTGGCAATTAATTAAACTTTATTTGAGAACTATACGATATTGACGTCCATATCATTTGATTCGATCTACAGTCCTCAAAATAAGTAACTTTCTAGGTAATACATAATGCTCTCGACTGCAAAACTATAGCTCCTACGTTAACTTATTAAATTATAAATTTGTAAAGAAATGTCTTCCCTTTACACGTGAAGATTGACTGAATATTAACACACCTATATGTTCAAAAACAATACAAAGGCCGTTTTTCATTTAAGCATTTTGTTTTTCTACATTCAGCCTCCGTGTAATGTAGCAATAGGCAGATTATTGATTAACTGGTAGCGGTAGTATGATGAGGATGAGGATGCTTCAATTGATCAATGCAACCCGTAGAGACCCTGCGTGTTCAAAACATAAGTGTGAAAATGAAAACTGCACTTTGTTTCATTCTTTACGGTGTAGCGTTCTCAATGGTTGACTGATCTTCACGAACAATGTCTCTAATTGAAGAAGAGAACTGTGTGCATAATTTTGTAATTTGATATTTTTAAGTTGGAACCATATACATGTTTCTAGAGATCTATTTATTATCTGATAAAGTTACTTTTTTAAAACTGTATAACGTTGTATACTCTAGATGAAGATTACATCCATGCATCGAGAGTTTTAAAGGTGGTGTGAACCCTAATAATATTAAATTTATCGAGCGCTATACATTTTGAACCATTATGGTGATAAAGTAAGTTGAATATTGGAGGAGAAAAAAATCACTTTTTAGGCTCAAAATGTTTCGTACAACGTAAGAGCAAAATCAGTTTTTGATAAACAAAATACGAAATTGCACCAATATCATCTGAAGACACTTCTCTAAGAAGGTTGTTTTTTACCTCACTAATATCCAATTTCTTTTTGTCAACATTTTAAAAATCAGCATTTCTAGTGAAATTTCATTATAAAAATAAATTCCTTTCTGAAAATGTGTACTAGTTTTATATACATCACATTAATAGTTCAAAAGTGACCACGCTTGATAAATGTCATAGTATTAGGGTTAACACCCCTTAACTGCATCAAAATCCTAATCATGTTCTGACAGACAGTAGTGGGAACATCACATCGCTATGCTGAAATCAAAATACAATAAGGGTAAATAATGTTAGTCATTTTTTTTTTAAATCTCGCATTTGCTTTTGTATTTGCCTTACTACTTCAGATGATAAAAATTATACTCGCAGCAATTTGTTGAGATAAACAATTAGCTTGAATCCTTAGAGGACTCCCAAATACCCACCAACGGAAGTACAAAAAAGTTGCTTGTTGCAACTTGCAAATGCTTGCAGCGTGTGCTTGCAAACTTGCTTGCAAAAGGTTGCTGCAACCTTCTGCAACTTAACCTTCTGCAAGATTGCTGCAACCTTCTGCAAGCTTGTACAACCATTCTGCAATCTTCCACAACCATTTTCAAGTGATTACATTTTCATAAGGGTTATGTTCCTTATCGATATAGAGGGCGCTCTATAGTCTACCCTGAGTGAGGTCACCCTATGGGTATATATATCCATTATTACTGCTTATGGATACATACAGATATGATCAGTATGATGAAATAAAAGTGTTGAGAATATTATCTGCATTGGATATGTCATCACAATAACTAGCCCTGCATAAACCCATGGAAAAATACACTTCAAGTTCAAAATGCAAACAAAACACACAACAATGGATGTAAGTATTCAGTATTTTTATGAAAGATATAATAAGTATACTGACATGTGTTACACCTAAAATAACAATTATAATCTATTTTGGGGTTTCGATTTTTAAAAATATCCAAAATTTTCGTATTTGTGAGAATTGGTGTTTGACCCCGGTTTTAACACAGTATTCATTCGTTATTGTTGTTATTCGTGTTTGGAGTTTTGTTTTTTGTTGTTGTTGTATCTATTAAACTGCTCACAAAAAGTATCGAAACACTTAGAAATGATCCAATATATAACGGCTCGAAAGGGTATACATTAATCGAAGCAAATATCCAAGTGCATAATTTTGTTCTGCGTATTTTGAAACCTCGATCGATGAGATACGATGATGCGGAGTGGAGTTATTGTCATTTCAATGGTCGTGGGTCCAGTTTCAAAAGTGACAATCATCCTATAGAAAGAGGTTTGCATTACTGTTTAGAATGATCAGATTCGTGCTTTTCAATAGGGATGAGTGTCACTTTTGAAACTGGACCCACGATCATTGAAATGACAATAACTCCGCTTCGCAACATCGTATCTCAACGATCGAGGTGTCAAAATACGCAGAACAAAATTATGTACTTGGTTATGTGCTTCGATTAATGCATACCTTTTCGAGCCGTTATATATTGGATCATTTCCAAGTGTTTCGATACTTTTTGTGAGCAGTTTATATTATGAGTAAATAATAACAATTGATGATATTATGGTGACATAAACCCTTCACACGTATGGTAAATACCTACAGGAAAGTGGACCTCCTATATATAACGATTGTAGCCAATTTAATCATTATTTTAAAAAGAAAGACTTACCACACGTCCAATCCTCTGTTCGGGAGTAAAACAGACACAAATTGAGAATTAAAGAAGAACAGTATACTATTCATTGAACAAGCATTATATGGTAGGAAATAATTATCTATTGTATACCGACTAGTTTAATTGAAAAGAGAACTACAATATTCATTAAAACAAATTTAAATTGTATATCCCCAACCTGTGATTATTTGAAATTCGCGTCCGGTTGTTTGTGTCGAAAGTGCGGATGGGATACCCATACCCAATGTTGTGACGTCATCGCCCGCGTCATCGTTACTAAAACCGCCTCATCAGCAACAGGTCGCTGCAGCACGCAGGAATTCAATGCATAAGTCGAAAATATCAATAACGTCCATACAGGTTTTTTTCTTTCTTTCTAAAGCCGATTTTGTCTTAACGTGGCACTTTTAAAAACGTTAACCTCCCTACGGATGTGGTCTGTATAATAATAATGCTACATATCTGAGCGCTAACGTTCCATGGCAAGGATTTTCTTTAAAATACATTAGTGTTGTGTCTTATTGTAAGCAACCTGAATTTGGGTGAAACGTTAATTCTTTTCAATACCACACATCATGGATGTCTACTGATTATTAAAGATTGTTAATATAGTGATTAAAATGGGCTTAGGAACACAAAGTTAAGCTATTTTGGTCACATCATTAGAAAGTAGAAGAGCATCGAAAAGCAAATTATCCAAGGGACAATGCAAGGATGTAGAGGAAAAGGTCGTTCAGTATTAAGAGCAAGGACAGATGACACAAAGAAATGGGTAGAACTGTTTCATCCAAGGCAAGAGACAGAGAAGATTGTCGGGCTCCCGTGAAGGCCACAGCAGTGCCTTAAAGGGGCATTAAGAGATCCTTCATGGCGGGAGCCTTCAATTTTTCTTCAGAAGTTGGGTTCTGACATACGTAATGCTTATACGTACTTACTACCACCTAAAATGATAGAGCTTAATTTGCAGTATTTCACGTGAAATTCATGATAGCGTTTTGAGTTTCGATGAGATCACATTTGAAACATTTGTAACATGTTTATTCCAAATAACCTTGAAGACCACCCATGGACCTCCCTGATTCAATTGATGGTGTTTTTTAACCAAAATACAAAAGAAAAAGTGAAAACCACTAATATACCTTCGGAAATGCTGAGAAAATGTCTTTATTTTTCATGTTTACGGAAGTAAATATTTACTGAAGTCTCTCTGAGCCTCTTTAAGGCGCCATTTGACGGTAAGACTAAGAGAGAAAGAAAGTTGACATTTACAAGCCTGTTAAACTTACTGCATTTATCGCACATCACCGGACACTTTTCGGCAACAATAGGGTATATGCAATATCGAGGATCAGGAAAGGCTTTCCCTTCTCCACATGCTCCTTTATTATCCGCACAAACTGCGAAAAAAATATTTCAAAATAGTCAACAGATTAGTATAGTCTTCTATACAAATGTCCCACATTCTTCAGTCATTCACATGTTTGGAATTTACACATTTCTAATTCTGGTCAGTACGGTACCGTCTTTGGTCAGGTTTTAGTAGAACAACTTTGTTATGGCCTAACGGAATTAACGGAAGTTATCTATTCGAGTATTAATAGGTATCAGTAAATCAAAATTTCTTATAACACCATGTACAGTCCTCAAAATAAGTTACTGACAAGGTAATTAATATGCTCTCAGTCTCAACTCTGTCTCTCTCAAAACTATAGCTCTTACGTAAAAATATTATTTTATAAAGTTGTAGGAAAATCTCTTTTCTTCAATTTGAGATATTACACGTGAAGATTGAACGAATATTAACTCAGTTATAATTATGTGCCCAAAACCAAAACAAAGTCAGTTTTTTTTCAATTTAACATTTTGTTCGTCGACACGCAGCCACGGACTACATGTATCAACAGGCAGATTATTGATTAACTGGTAGCGACAACTCACGCGTTGACAGTAAGATGAGCATTTGGGATGCTTCAATTGATAAATGCCGCCCATACACATACCTGTCACACGGTCCTGCGTGTTCAAAACACAAGTGTGAAAATGTAAACTGCACTTTGTTCTATCCTTATCAATGTAGTGTTCTCAATTATTAACCGATCTTCATACACAATGTCTCAAATTGAAGAAAAGAGATTTCCTTACAAGTTTATAAATTAATTTTTTACGTAGCTATAGTTTTGAAGTTAAGAGTATAATAATTACCTGGTCAGTTACTTATTTTGAGGACTGTATAACAATCAGCATGGTCGTTGAACCGGTTTTGCTGATTTACTAAGCATCAGAAATGACTTTTCCTGATTGTCTTGGATTAAGGCTCACATCCGATCCATTACGCTCAGTTGAGTTAATAAAGAGCATCCATGTGTCGGCCATATTTACGGGAACAAAACTCAGTTTCAGAATTTCCAAAAGACCAACCCCACAGATACATCTGTGACCTAAATCTTTGACCAACACGCGTGTTGGTGGATACTCGTTCAAAATAACCCGCCAAATGTATAGCTCATTCATTGGACAGTAACTCTTGTATTGAAGATCGTGTATTGAATTGATCTGAACAACGAATACTACGGGAACGAGAACCTTTTGTTACGAACACGCATGAGTGAATTGGATACTCTATATTTGGGTCAGGCATGTCAGGTGACTTATTACGGACGGGAGAGTCCTACATGTAGCTCGATCCCATGAACTCATACGGAATAAGCCACGACCTTGTAGACGGAGCTAAGAATCAGCTGATGCGTGCAGTGTACATTTATAACACGTACAGTCCAGATAGGGCTGGGACTCTGAAGTATAGACGATGGCACCTGTCACGTCAATGCAGCTAAGCAAACAAAAGCTTGCCTGTCTGTTGTGCGCGCGAATTGTCTGCCATACAAAAGCTTGCATGCCGGTGTGCGCGCGAATTAAAGGGGGTGTCCATTATAAACCATCAACTAAACCAAACCAGTCATCTATAACAACAGCAGTCAATTAGTCAATGTAGGTTCCCCATGCATGGAATGGAACCGGGCACTCAATATTGTTGATCAACGAGAGGTGGCATCGTCTATAGGAGTCGCTAATTCATGACCGGTCTATCATTACATAGAGGTTATCCGTGTTTGGGATTATTGTCATTGGCATAACCAGAGGGGAGGGCGACCCCCCCCCCCCCCCCCCCCAATATTGACTGTATGTCGGTTGAGATTGGCACTGTCGGTTCATTTGACAAGAGGAATTATGGAATTATGATGGTCAAAGTACACAGACGGAAAAAAGACGCCAAAAAGGACATATTTTTTTGATAGAGGCTTGTTTAAAGCAGAAATGTACCTCAATCATAGCACGAATAAATGTTAAGTCTAAAATGTTCGTCGGCAGAGAACTTCGGCAATTTTTAAAATAGCCAACGCGGGCGATTAGTTAATAAGCGTGTGGGCGGGGATATTCATGGCCCATAGACATGATAGATACTGCTTAAAGATAACGCTGTTGTGACGCTTCTCCACAATGCACTTCCGTGTTTACGCTGTACGCAGTTGTTACAGAAAAAAGTGCCGAACTTCTCTGACGCCGACTATTAATAGTTGCCATTTGCCAACTTGTCGGGAATAATAACTGTGTTATGTTTTAATTCATGATATTATGTAGGTCAATTTGGTTACATGGTTTGTTCAATGAATTAGACGCCATGCACTGATTCAATTGAATCATTGAATGCAGCATACGGTAGGCCGGTTGCAATTCAATTCAGTAGTCTGTTGCGCATGTCTACACGGATAACCTCTATTACTATTACATTCCAAAATGTCACAAAATGCTTCAAAAATGTCAACAATATTGAATTTTATTACCATATTTGGCATTACAATAAGAAATGCATTGAAATAAGTACAAACACACCTAATATTGGTTCAGTAATCCTTGAGATAGACTTTGAAAACTGGGAAAGATTTCTGAAAATTCGGCGGTTTATTTATACGGTAAAACTAATAACCGCGTGGAAAGTGTTAAGATTTGTTAAATTCTTAATATGTAGGCCAATTTGGTTACATGGTTCATGCAATGAATTATACACCAAGCACCGATTTAATTGAATCATTAAATGTAGTATAGAATAGGCCGGGTGCAATTCCATTCAGTAGTCTGCTGCACATGGCTACATGGATAGCTCTATTATTGGATGGTATTTTACTGACAACTGCTATAGACGATGTCACCTGTAACGTCACAGTAGACAAGCAAACAAAAGTGTGCCTGATAGTGTGCCCGCGAATTGCCTGCCAAACAAAAGCTTGCCTGCCGGTATGCGCGCGCATTCAAAGGGGTGTCCATTATAAACCATACGATAAGGCCAAACAAAGAAGAAGGTCTGTCTCAGAAACATTGTGCAAAAAAGCTGTGCTGTGCGATTTTTATTTTTTTATTTTTTTTTAGAAAATAGGCTATGAGGTATGAGATTTTTTTTTTTTTTGCTTATCCAAGCTTACGGAGAACTTTTTTAAACTTTTTTTAAAAAGCAAATAAAAAAATAATAAATAAAATAAAAAATGTTTTTTAGCCCCAGCTCATTTCACATACCAATACGGGCGGGTTTTTGAGACAGACCTTCTTCTTTGTTTAGCCTAAACCAAACTAGCCATGTGTAACGGGAACTGTAACAACATTCAATGTCACAGTAAATGCGTGTTCCCCCATACATACATGGAATGGTACCGGGCACTTAACATTGTTGATCAACATGACATGAGATGACATGGTCTATACCCGGGGGGGTGGTTACTTTCACCAAAATCGTACGTGGATGTGCCTCCCGGACTTCGAAAATGTGACTTTCCATATACCTATTTTTTGGCTAATTTCCCACCCATCAATATACCAATTTTGTACGAAAAGCACCCTATTTTGCACAAATTGGGCGCTTTTTCCAAAAATGCCTCTAAATACACCCAATTTATGCCAATTGGGCGCTTTGGTCTGTGATAAAAACCATTCCATCGATATACCAATTTTTGCGAAAAGGCACCCCAAAAGGGAGGCACATATACGTAGACCATATCAATGGGAGAACCGCCCCCCCCCCCCCCGGGGTCTATAGAGTACTTACCTGCGCACACTGATTTCCAATAGCCAGGTTGACAACAGTTACATTCGCAGTTGTCGTCATCTCTTTCCCCTTCACCACAACGGCTCAGTCGACATTCTTAGGAGAAAATAGAGATCAATATAATACATTAATATTATATTCTTTTTTTAGATTTTTTTTCAGTGAAATTTACGGTGATGTCTCGTGAGAATTTGGTTTGTTTCATATCTATAAATATTCTATGAATGCTTAATGATGAAAATTAAACAAATAAAAAAATCTATTAAGAAATTTCCAAAATTGGAAGCAGATACCAGATTTTCTTAATGATTTCGTAAAGTTCTGTGATTTTACTGAAAATACGGGCAAGATAAATTAATTAGACTAGGTACATTCCTGTTATGAATAACTTCATAACAAGAGAGAGAGATAACTAATTGTAAAACTTCGAAAAAGATCTCATTATATTGCTTTAAATCCTGCTTAATTCGACGCAATAGAGAATTTCAATATTGCAAACCTTCATTGCGTAGAATATAAGTAGTGTACCAGGTGATTATTTGAGTCATTTTGTCTGAAATTGAAATTTCTAAAGAATACGGTCATTTTGATAATATAATTGGTGTAAAACTAAATACTGTACTAGAGGAAAAAGCATATCTCGTGACATTACGGTCTGTTATTCGTGCGTCAGCATAAATGACAATTTTCTTTTTTTTAAACCTAAACTCGCTCGCACGCATCCATCCTTGAAATACATGTACAGTCATCAAAAAAAGTAACTATACTGGTAATAAATGGGCTTATAACTCTAAAAATATATATATACTACCTAAAAATATTAAATTATAAAGTTGTTGAAAATTTTATCTTCTTTAATATAAGATATTGCACGCTAGGATCGGTTGAATATTGAAGAAGTGACAATCTAAAATGAAAGGTAAAGTCACAATTTCATTTTCACATTTCACATTTCAACACGGGGGAGAGTATGACAGGTAGCGCGTGTGTGGCGTATTGATCCATCGGAACAATACGGCCGACTGTCTAACCTTCGCATACATCCCCCAATTGCACTACCGGTAATCAATAAGGTACCTGTAGATGGGTCCGCGTGTAGAAAATAGAAATGTGAAAAGGAAAATCGGACTTCACCTTACATTTGGGAGTGTCACTTCCTCAATAATCACCCGATCCTAGCGTGCAATATCTCATATCAAAGAAGATGAATTTCGCAACAACTTTATAAAAAAAAAATTTTTAGTTTAGGTAGGATATATATATTTTTAGAGTTAGAAGCCCGTTTATTACCTGTATAGGTACTTTTTTATGGCTGTAGGTGAACTGATGGCCACTCATAGAACTTACCGCAACCTGCAGAATTGGCCACTCCACAAACACCTGGATAATAAACAAATCATTATAAACGATAAATACGTGAGTTTCATCCTTCTTCATTCTACTATGCTTCACACCAAACATTTATCATCGGTAAATCATTTGTCTTTTATTCGTCATACTTATTCCGATTTCAACTCAATGTCATAATTAATCTGCATGTTATTATGCTCATAGCCAGTCCACATGTAAACACAACATCAAAAGTAAGTCCCCCTTCCCTGTCATAACATCGTATAAGGTAAAACATTTTACCAATAAAACTTAGTTAGAAATAATTCTATGACTGTTTCCTAAGTGTTGTTTGAAAATGAAAGATGTCCATAACTTCATGGCTGAATGAACTCAAATGGAATGGTAGACAAAAACTGCCCTTCTCAAAAGTCACAACTCGCTGTACTAATATCTGAGCCAAGAAGTGGTTTACATGGCTGAATGATCATGAATTTATTACACATTACAGTAATACTCGCTCAACCACAAGTATTTTTCCATTAGTAAGAAGCAGTTTTATAAACTTTTGTGACTTTTGAGAAGGGCAGTTTTTGTCTTCCATTTTGAGTTTATTCAGCCATGAAGTCATGGACAAATCTTTCATTTTCAAACAACGCTTAGGAAACAGTCATAGGATTATTTATAACTAAGTTTTTTTGGTAAAATGTTTTACCTTACGATGTTATAACGAAATTTTGAGAGGGGGGCTTTCTTTTGGTGTTGTGTTTAGAACGATGGTTGCCAATTTCACCACAGAACCCTTGTTTACTTACTATGTTTGCTGCATAATGCACGTCCTACGCATAAGCGTCTGTCCTCCGGACATAGTCCACATCGGTCATCTGATCTATAGGGATGTGCTCCTTTATACACTCTAAAAAAAATTTAAAAAACACACAAAAACACGACGAAATTGTAATACAATACAATACAATACAGAAAGCATTAATTGCGCCATTTCCAAAAGGCTCAGAGCGCTTACAAGATAAAACCTTAAAATTACAACTTAAACTACAAAATGTGAGTGTAACATGAGCATAGTACGTACAATATATTATAGCAATTACAAAATAGATTAGAAACAAAATATAAACAGAAAAACTGTTTAAGGGAACAAATGAGTTTTAAGAGCTTTTTTGAACACACTTGTAGATGATGATTGTCTAATACAGATAGGTAGCTTATTCCACTCTTTTGACGCACAAACTGTGAAGGCAACCAAACAAAGTTTATTTCCAGTAGCAAGTCGAAAAGTCAAATGCGAAATGCGGGGGGGGGGGGGGGGGGGGGGGGGGGGGGGTGCTCAAATTCATAGTCATAGTGGAGATTCACTTGAAATGGTTTTATTCAGTATTTAAAAAGAAAATGCGCAAGAATCAAGCGTCTCAGTGAAATGCGCGCGCACTACTGGAAACAAACTTGTTTTGTTGTTGTTTGGCCTTACACGTGTACTTTTTTTTAGTTGCTAGGTCACAAAAACTGGTATACCAGAATCGGCCAATTTTTACTGATATCGCTTGATCACTGTTGATTATCTAACTGTACAACTTGATTGTCGGTACAAAAACACGCAATTGTGTGCCAGTATCGACCGATAATGAAACAATTTACGTGATTAAGGAATGAATCTAATGTTCGTATATTTACCCTAACCAGACAGGCTATGTTTATGTGTGGAAACCGAGGGAGGGGGACAAAGTTTGCACTTTTTACCCAAATAATCGCCCGGTTCGACCCCGGACCCTCTGATCACCGCGCCGCGTCGGCTAAGCTGCCAACGCTCGCCCGGGCAGCAATTTCGTACACATATATATCAGTTGCCTGATGACGTCATGTAGCATGCGCGTGGACATTGTTTGTTTGCCGTATCGAGTTTCGAGTATCGAGTTTAGAATTTCGAGTACCGATCGAGTCTCATCATATTAATACCGTCACTGTTTTCGATAATTTCCCCATCACACACTACGTCACGAAGCCTGATATTTTGCCGATATCGTATTTTGGGAGATTCAATATAATAAAAAAAAGATTCACCGACAGCAGACGAGAAATGGTTAATGCATTTGACTTCCTTCGTTTGTGACACGAATAACCTACAAAATATATTATTCTTATACATTAGCGTCGTATAATAACTATATAGTGCTTGTCGGCCGATAATCAACCAAAAAACAATCAGAATGCCTGTTGACATCCAAATCCACACCCAACTACATGTATGTAAGAATTCTTATTCTTGAATTCACGAATTAAGTTAAACCGATTCTTCTAAGCACAAGAAACACCGATCATCAATCATGGCAATGCAGGGTCGTGCGTGATCAGAGCGTAAGACGGTACAATGTTCTACTTGAATTCGCTAAGTTGAATGAATATAATGTACAATATGCATGTCTACGGCACATTTCATTAACCTGTTAATACATTTCCCAAAGCGTTGTATGGACTTGTTGTACAGTTACTATAAACACCGAAGTGGTGGGTTTGCTTTACATAAGTTCTTCTTCATAAAAAGACATAAGATTTGTTTTTGTTTTGATTGTTTGTGTTGTGTATGAAATCTGCTGATCATAACAGGCAGCAAGCATGAATTTATGTAACGAACTTATATAATATCATGCGCACAACCAAATCGGTTTTAGTGAACGTTGAATATATATATAGTTTAGTCGTAATAGAGAGGGTTTGCAGGATATAGCCCCTGTGCAAATACCTTTTGGCCCCCAGTATAGTTCAAAAAGGTTCACTTACCCATAGTCGTAGTGACACGCCAATATCCAATAATTAGCAATGGTTTTCGTTTCATTTTTCCAAACCAGAGGGCAGAATGCACGGGCACAACCGACCCTTGATGCCTTGTTCCATACGGTCTTAAAAGGATAATATATATATATCAGAAGACAATAAAAATCAAAAAGGAGCGCTAATATAAACGTGTTAAAGATTTGAACTAGAAAACCTAGCCATGGTATAGATTATATCTGTCGTAATACGATTGCAGTGACCTTTTCCGTCCCATGACTGGGTTCAGGGAATGATGGAAACTCCACCGGAAGTTTAAAGAAACATGAACACAAAACACACAGGATCTTGCATCAATCAAATCATATCGAGAGTAGAATTCGTCAGACTTTTTCAACAATTGTAAGCAAAATCATCAATTCTATAAAATGAACTATACCCTAATAATCCATAGGTAAAAAGTATAAGAAATAGTTATATCATGAATGTTACGCCTTTAAATTAGGTTAATACCTGGCTGTGTATAATGATTACGAAATGGTTGAATAATGAACAATAGTAATTTAAGGATAAATGTTCAAAGTAGAAACACAATAATGTTCATGTATTGGCCACCCAGGGTGCTCTACGCAGGGGTTACTATTACTAGATATAGGATTTAAAAATGATTCACATCCTTTAACGAAATGTAGGGCCTATATTCAGATATTTCAGCTCAGAAACAACATTGTTATTTACCTCTTAAACACTGAAATGTCAGTTACAACTTTGCAATTCCAAGATGACAGAATGCATCGAACGTTATACCTAGACCAACCATACCTGCAAATAATGCCCGCACATTGCGCCTTCATCACACGTATTGGTCTCAAAGTCGTAGAACCTCTCTTCATTGTACCATGCACCAACAGCCCCCACGCCGTCTGGGATCCTCGGTCCCAACCATAGATTCTGGCCGTTATTCCCTAGTTTCGCCTGATGCCACCACTGGCAAGTTGAAGCCCATGCGCCAGCATCAGTAGCTAGTTTATCATCCCATTCCTGAATAGAAGATATATCATGGATTTTAAGTAAATAGGTGATTCACTAACTTGCCCGGCGCTGCGCTGGAGATTTTAAGCGTAACTAGGGAGAGAAAAAATATTCGATTGACGTTATCCTGCATCGTCCTGAGACATTGTCAGTGCTACACTTTGGGCCGTATTCTCGTACTAAACACGGTTTTAACTTAAAACCGTGTCTTACTAAACGCGTGTCTACCTTTTAAACAACGTGTTTAACTAAACACGGTTTTAAACTCTGCGCATCTCGTCCCCAGGGTGGTTGTGCGTTACTGTATACAGGTATTTATTTTTGTTGTGGCCCTAAATGGGTTACAATAGATATCGACTGAATACCTCGAACGCACGGGTATTTTTAATACTACGCGATTTGCTTGGCAGCTTACACCGGGCAGGGTTGAGTAAACATTCAAGGTATACAGTTTGTGTATTTGTTTAGTTAAACGCGCATTAAACTTCCCCCATACTCATGTTTAAAGTTAGACACTTTTCAGTGCGTTAGACGCGTGTTTAAGTAAAACAAATGTACGAGAATCGCGTTTAGTTATTAACGTCAAAGTTATTAATGTCAAAGTTAGACGCGTGTTTCCTTTATGTTTGGCGCGGTCTGCTAGTTTAGCGAATGAGATAAAAAGCCGATACTTATAATTTACCCCGGTAATCAACCTCGTTTTTGTTTTTTTGCCTTGAGATATTATTGTTTCGGTCATTAAATATGTATAAATACCATGGGAAAAAACCCACAAATAAATATATGTCATACTAAGCGTGTGTCCATCCGCTTCACGTGAACCCGTGTGTCCGCACGGACCGACCGTGCAACATATACAAACACCCGAACACCCCCATCAAACAGACTAAACAGCAAGCACCCCTACACGAAAAATATAACCCCAAAACCACCCCAACACACAACCAACAAACAAGCAAATAACTTTTCACTTACCATGATCAGCATGTTACCTGCGGCAGGAAGTACAATGCTTCGTTTTTCATTATGCGCGTCAAGAATGGCCTCTCTTTCCTCACCACTGTACGGATAGATCCCGGCTTTGAACTTCGCGGGAGAAGGTTTGGTCTTGTCCTGCCTGAGCTCAAGTAGTTTAAGGAGCACGCTTTCCACAATATCTTCCCTTTCCTCAAACAACAATCCATCGTCGTCCTTCGAAGTTTTAACGATTTTGAAGAGAAATATCTGTACATACAGTACTACTAGGAAGAATGTGACCGGCCGCAACATATTGGAGATGTGTTACTAATTTCAACTCAGCAAATTTGGTTCTGTAGCTGAGGGAAGGTGATGCGTATGCACGTTGTAGTGTGGCTAGTTTGATTATGTATCGATATTTAAGATTTCAGCCTTTAAATACAAAGGTTGAAACTATATAGTTACGAATTTTGATTTTGAAACAATAGTGTGCTATATTATGTGTAGTTCATTCATCTCTAATTACATTAGATTCGATTCATTTATCACGGTAATACACAGTGGCTATTTCAGTCCAATACTGATTGGACTGATTGGGATATGGCTTTAGTTTGTTATTTACCGAAGGTTAACTGTTGACCCGGAATTTTGTTAACCATTATAAAAACTGTAAAGGCATTGAATTGTTGGACATTAAAATAGGAATTTCGGTGCATAAGACCCATTCAGTCAATATAGTGTTCGTCTATGTTATCATGGTCATTTGCGCACAAGATTTAAACATGTATGACAACTTTTCTTTCTAAATAGGCTTGAAATTTACCAAACGCCAATGTGAAATAAATAATAAAGGAGCGCTTGTACTTTTCGAAATAAAATCGCTTTCATTGTGAACTGAGGCAAAGCATTGTAATTGAAAATCCAGATTTAAAGAAGAAAAATATAAGAGGTGGGTTTTTTTCTTTCATTTTTGTTGTTGCAAAAATGCAAATCACCAAAAAGACTGTGTGCGGTTACGGAATTCCATATTTGAAATATAAAAAACAACTCATGTTAAAGACAAAATTCATTTAATTCTTTACCGTTGCAGTCGGACGGCCAATTAGTCAGTTTAAGCAAACATTTTTATGACGATTTACCGTAAATGTAAATGAAAATTACTCTCAATTACACTCAGATTCAAGATTGAAATCTCCTGACCATCGTCATCATCTGTGTCTTGATTGTGATTTTTTTCTTTTAATCATTTATTAAACATTTTTTATCGAACTATTTGGATCAACGCGCTACGATTCACTAGGTGTGAAACTAAGTTCAATTAACCATGCCATCGAAGCGAAGGACACAAAAATAGTTTGGCTCAACTCGGCTCAACTCTGGTGGTTATGCATTCGTACAAATAGTGTGAGAAATGATCTTATCTCAATTTTTTAGCACCAGCCAAAAACAAAACACTATTCATTATTATCTTAAATGCACTATTCATTATTATCTTAAATGCATTGAACCTAGTTTGACTAAATAAAAATTGGTCTATTGTACAATGAATAGCCTATACTAGTAATGCCAGACTTAGATATATGTAGGTGATTGTAAGTAATCTAAATCTACAAAGATGTTAGTGTTTTCTTAACACTTTCCACGTGGCATGCGTCTGCAAACGACATTCCAAAATTTCACAAATGTTTTCAAAAATGTCAGAATTATTGAATTTCATTACCATATTTGGAATCACCATGGAAAATGCATTGAAATCAGTACAAACATGCCTAGTATTGGTTCATCAATCCTTGATATATACATTGAAAGTTGGGAAAGGTTTCTGAAAAATCTGTTTTGTATAATATGGTTAAACCAATAGCCACGTGGAAAGTGTTAATTGCAAATCCCCGGGGACTACATGTGTACCTATAATATGTGGATGTATCAATCTGAAATATTTCCCTTCAATCTACCAGGGATATAATTATTTTAAGGGGCCTTGCCCTTTTACAAATCACAGATAGTCAAATATCTTTCAGTGTACAAATAGAGGAAAGATCGAGGAAAGAGCTGGGAAAGCTCGCTCCTTGTTACTATTGTTAAAAGGAGTGTAAAAGGATCGGTGATTAACACCCCACTGATAAGAGCCAGGTTTTATGAGATGGGCAGTGATGCAAATCAGATGTCTGTATTGTTACATGTTGTGCCTATACAACTACAGTTGAAGTGGTTGGTTTGACACTTTTAAAGAAGGATATAATGGTACTTCAACTTGAATGGTTACCTATATTGATTTTGACATTTTATGACAGAGGAAAGCTTGGGATTAAAAAGGAGCGCTCTTTTCTCACTCTTTCCTCGAGCTTTCCTCGTTATTTCCTCTATTTGTAAAAGGGCAACGCCCCTATTACAATGTCTCTGATTGCAACCAATGATGTATCCATCTTTGTGACCAATCAGCAGATAGTTCTCAAGGGGTTAAAGTTGATCTAGTTATTGTGTTGTTCCTGATATCCATTATGGATTCCAAAGGCAACTCCTGTTAGCTCCATAGTGTTGCAGGAGGCATAGTCATCTGGAGCCATAGTCCGCCCTGTACAGTACAATATTGGTTGGTTTACATGTACAGTCATAAAAAAGTAACTATGCAGGTAATTAATTGGCTTCTAACTCTAAAAATATATATCCTATCTAAAAATGTTAGATTATTAAGTTGTTGAAAAATTTATCTTCTCTAATATTATGAGATATCCTACGCTACAGGTGATTATTGAGGAAGTGACACTCCATAATGTAAAGTGAAGTCCGATTTTCACATACACATTTTTCTCTTCTACACGCAGACCCAGCTACGGGTACATTATCGATTACCGGTAGTGCAATTGGGGGATGCATGCGCAGGTTGGATAGTCGGCCGTATTGTTCCGATGGATCAATACGCCACACACACGCTACCTGTCATACTCTCCCTTGTGTTGAAATGTAAAATGTGAAAATGAAATTGTGACTTCACCTTACATTTTAGATTGTCACTTCTTCAATATTCAACCGATCCTAGCGTGCAATATCCCATATTAAAGAAGATAAATGTTTCAACAACTTTTTAATTTAATAGTTTTAGGTAAGATATACATTTGTAGAGTTAAAAACCCATTTATTACATGTATATATTTACATTTTTTGATGACTGTATATGGCACTCATCTCTACGCTACACGCAATACTAGTTTCACGCTTCATTTGTATGTCTATGGAGGCCGGACTATGGCTCCAGGGAAACCATGTCTCTTTTTTACACCAGTATGAATACAATTAAATGCACATCAGTTGGAGGGATCACATCCCAAACAGCGTGGTATATGGCGATATCCCCCCTATAACATCAATAAAAAATCAGGCAGCGCCGTTTATGTTTCGCTGGCCACTGCATGCGAACAACCAACCAGCCTATCTCCCGTCTAATTTTCTGGACCCCTCCTGGTGGGAAAGCTAACAGAGGCAGAAGACACCTTCAGTATCCTGATACCGTCAATAATGATATGGGTTTAGATCCTCCAGAGATCCGCCAACTCATGAATGAGTGACAGGAAAGTCTGGGCCCAGTACGTTGCGATTGCTTCCTCCGTCTCGTCCACGGACGACCAATGATGATGATGATGAAATGCACATACATTCCAACATGCACTCGACAACGCTTAGTACGAGTACAATTAACCTCTATAATTTCACTAGAGAACTAAGGTAACTTTGAAAAGACGGAAAACAATGATTTGGGTCAGGTACCCAAATCTTGATTTCCATGCGCTTTTTTGTGGTCATTTCTAAAATCTCGTGCAGATTGTAGATTTTTCAAAGTATCTGATGGACATTGTGATGTGACCGTTGGGTTACAATAGATATCGACCGAATTCCTCAAATGCACTTACATTTTTAAAGGAGGGGGTCCCGAAAGCAAGATTGAGCATTATTTGTTAGAAAAATAATTATCGAGCCGACACAACGTAATTAAATTAAATAAAACAAAACATTAAACTAGTTCGCAAAACGAATAAAAACTGCCATCACTCAAACTCAAACTACCCCCTTACGCATGTTTAAAGATAGACACTCAGACGCGTATTTAAGTTAAACACATTTACGAGAATTGCGTTTAGTTATAAACGATGTGTTTAAAGTCCAAGTTGAACGCGCGTATATCTTAAAACCGTGTTAAATTACGTCCGAGAATACGGCCCTAAATGTTTTTAATTCATTTTACCTTTTATAAATCCTCCTGTATGTATTTATATGTAGGCCTATTTGTTTTGTTTTGATAAATGTTGGGGTTTCAGTCAAAGTCTTAATGCTACATCACTTATCACTACATGTATGACCACATCGATTCACAAGACCAATTACCCATCATGCACGACGCACGCTTATATTGTAATATATAGCGTAGAAACAATATCGTATCGATACACAGTATATTAATAAAGCATACATCGCCACACACTGAGACATCCGTCAGTTTAATTGCACTTTTAATTAACAAGTTTGTATCGATCGTATCGATTAACCCAACGTAGCCTTGTGTTTTGAAGCAGTTGTGTTAGCTTTGAGCAAAAGACCTATTACTGTAATAATATGACAGTTAATTTCACTGATGTGGATGATATCATCATTTTTATTTTACTGAAGAATCGCTGAGGGGATATAAATGGATGTAGTGGTAGTGATGTCATCTTTGGTAAGATGGAAGAATTTACATCTAGCTTTACTCTCCTGTCTCCTCATGTTTCGAGTGCATAGTGTAAAGGGCCAGGGTACGTATACAATATTTTAAAATGTCCATATAACGCAAGAGTGAACCCGTGATGACTGCTTGAATTTACTGTGTATAATGTCGCTGTGCATACATGGTGTATTTATGAATGGTAAGCGAATTTTCTCTTTATGTCCTCATTGTGTCCCTACAAAATCACGAAATTGCAAGTTTTCTTATAAATTAGCGAAATGTGATTAAATTATGACCATAACCTGAAAATTGAAATCCGCATTCTCCGCAAACCCATGAACGATTTCAAAATGTAACTATTTTTGGAAAGCATTTCACAAGATTACACTGCACTAAGTGTTAAAATGATTAAATGCATTTCGATTTTGGCTTGACTCCCCTAATACTAGGAGCGCTATGATAAAGGCTTTCATCCATCGGCTTTCATCCATCGTTTCTTCAAACGTGACTCTACTGTGGAATTAACTGACCCAAATTAGGTACGAAATAAGAGCGTTGATCCAATTTAGAATAATGTTAGTATATACGTGACAATAAGTGACAATAAAAACATACAATATGAATAATATATACATACAATATGAAACACATCAAATTAAAAGAAGCTAATATCAATTGGTACATATTAATCATGTTAAATCGGCAATATCAGGGCAGGAACATGCAGCCCTTTTATGGCAAAAGGGTGTATCTTATAATGTACTTTCCTAATGATATACTTCCTTTTAACATGGATTGTGTTCACTTAGGAAAAGGTTGCAACTTGTAAATAAAAGTAATAAACTGCCTTTTACCACTACATGATTTATGGAGAAAAAAGCTAACTTTGATCATGTTAAAAGGAAGTATACTCTTAGAAAACTACATATAAGATACATTCTTTTGCCATAAAAGGGCTGCATGGCTATTAGCCCCAGCTATTAATTGTCCAAATCTGGGTATTTCTATGTTGACTAGTTCAATACATGGTACCTGATTCCTGTGATAACAATGTGCTTTGTAGATACATATTATCCCATTATTAGGTCGAATATATCTCAGATTTAATATTAATATACAGCTATAATTATGTTATGGACAATTGTAATTAGATATGTTAATTGTAATGTATTGCAGCGTCTCAAAAACCATTCCCGAATTCCATAGATTTTACAAATTACTTCTTGTTTTAAACATCTACATGTATATGGTCACGCGTTATGAACTCGCCTCCCAATACACTATGAAAACTCTCTCATTGCTTGCGTGGTAGATTTCGATCGCGACAGGAGCATGCGCAGATGCGATTTTTGTGTAAGTGGTCTGTGATTTTGTCAATATATTTTTACTGTGATTTGTCGATCTGCATTAAATGCAAAAAGTAACAACGCCCCCGGCTGGACTCGAACCACCAACCTTTCGGTTAACAGCCGAACGCGCTAACCAATTGCGCCACGGAGATGATTATTACTAGGATGTTTTGGTTTGTCATGTTCACTCGTACACTTCCCCGTACACTTTCTTGCAAAGTCGGGCATCGTTTTTTCTCAAATGTTGCTTGCATATTGCCTTTGCTGTCGCCTTTAATACATGTGCTGTTACTTGAACTTGGAACCAACGTTTAATTTGAACTGTCTATTTTCAATAAAAAAATACTCCAATACGGGAAAAAAATCAGAAAAGCTCACAGACAACAAATAAGAACATCATTTTACTCGACCTAGAATTTCAATCAACGTATTTCAATCATCGGCAAAACCCAATGATGTGAGTGACGTCATTTAATGAGCTCATTAGCATAATTTATGTCCGTGAAATATACAATAGGGTTTTCGTAGTGCAATAGGGTGGTGCCGTTACATTTTTAGCTTTATGCTGTCATTTTCCTCAAATATTTGTAAAACCACAAAAGCTATCTCAACAAATTTGGTATCATTTTAAAGCCCTCATAACAAGCTATCTGCCTGCCAAATGGCATTGGTATAGCTAATACAGATAGGGAGATACAGCTGTTTGATGTTTGGGGACCAGGGGTGGTGATGGAAGGGGTGCCGCCTGTACAAACTCAATGGGGATAATCCCATGCTTTGTTCTTTTTACAATAACTAGTCATCCCCTAATGTTAAAAACACAATTTTGGTCCCATTTCAAAGGATATTTAGTAGTCTTTAAGTATGTGGTTCAACAGACTTGTCAACTAGTATTAACAACTAATTAATTATGGATAATACAATGATCATCAGCTTTATTCCTATTTGCTACACAGTCAACGTGAATGATCAGCCTCAATTTACCGGATTTATAAAAATGACTATAACAGAAAAAGTTTTCAACCTATGATAGCAAAAGTATACATTTTTGGAAAGCTTGTAACTAGAGGACTTCAGAAATGCAGTTTATATCAGGGAAGGGTTCATCCTTAAACCAATAATTCTGAAAATTCTAAAAATATATAAAATAAAAATTGGAGATATTCACTAGCCGGTATAATTACCATACCGACGTAGTAACTCTGACAAATATATCATCTAATGGGTAATTTCATGAGGAATTCAAATATATTTTTAAAAAAATGATAGGGGTAGGTATAAAAAATATATGGATCTCGAATTAAAAATTAAAAAACTCTGATATTTTCCGAACATTTCCGATCATACCATTCTAGTTCTTGGTCGTACTATAATTTTAATGGCATATTTGGTTTCCTCATGCAATTTCCCTTCAGAAAATGTATACTTTTACTACCTCAGGGGGGTATACAAGCAAATATAAATGTGTAAAGTTAAAATCATGTCGCGAAAGCCAAAATCCGTGTGTAACGCGAAAGGAGGCGAGCTTAAAACACATGACCATAATATATTCCGCGATGTGACGCAGCGTAAAGTCACAATAAATGCACCAAGACTTTAAAAGGACACCTGCCTCAGCGGCGCTGTGAATTGTTTCCCAAGTCCCTAAGGCATATCTCTGCGTTGAGTACATATCCCCGCTATCAATCATGATGCACGTGTCTTTTGTTTTCTCTATTTTTTGTGTTGGCAATTATCATGGCAACGTGACGCTATTGTAAATGATGACCTGACGTGCTCATCCGTCCTACCTTTAGATAGGGTGTCCAAAAAGAGGCTATACTGTTCATGTTGGTATAAATTGTTCGCAATTAAATTGCATTTCGATAAATTGATATTATATATTGTAAAATGTGGAATGAAGGAAAGCCAAATAAAAGCATGGCTTTTATATCGAATTGAACTATAAATAATCAATTACCTTCAATGGAATAGGCTTCGGTTCGAAATCAGCATCAACAACCAGAGGAGACTGATTTCTCTTCAGTTGGTCAGAAACTTAAAGTAAATCCGTGCCATGAAACTTTAGCGCTGAGATATGTAGCATTTTTATTATACAGACCACTTCAGAAGGTTAAAATGTTTAAAAGTACCGCGTAAAGACAAAATCGGCTTTAGAAAGAAAAACAATCACATGCATAGACGTCGCCATATTGATCAAAGCTATGACGGAAGACTTACGAGATGTCAGCATCTCTGTTTCACAGATTGATATTATCGATTTATGCATTGAATTCCTGCGTGATACTGTCCAGCGACCTGTTGCTGATGAGGCGGTTTTAGTGCCGATGATGTCATCGTCACGGACAACCGGGCGCGAATTTCAAATAATCACAGGTTGGGGATGTGCAGTTTTAATTCGTTTTATTGGATATTATAGTTCTGTGTTCAATTAAAATGGTCATTAAACATTATATAATTATTTTCCTACCATATAATGCATGGCTTAATGAATAGAACGGTATTCCTTTAACGCTTTCCACGAGGTCATTAGTTTTACCATACACAAAACCTTTTTTTCCTTCTTCAGAAACTATTCCCAATTTTCAAAGACTATCTCAAGGATTACTGACCCAATACTAGGCATGTTTGTACTTATGTAAATGCATTTCTCATGGTGAATCCAAATATGGTAATGAAATTCAATTATTTTGACATTTTTGAAACGTTTTGTGAAATTGTGGAATGTCGTCTGCAGACGCCTGCCGCATGGAAAGTGTTAAGAGAATGCCATCACCAAACACTAATTAAAGATTTTGTCAGAGAGAGGCATTATTCTCTCTGTTTATTGTACCAGAATTTCTTATGCCTTCCATTTAATGCTAAACATTAGAAATGTATACAACACTAATGTTAAGGACCAATGCTATGATTATTCATCTATAATTGCATGCTCTATAATACACCACACCGTACGTGTTAAGTAGTGGTAATTGTTCCATATTATCCTGAAAACATGATGTGTTGGTTATATGTGTATAAACAATGGTAGTCTTTCTGATTGTCAACTAAAAGTGTCGATTGAATACGTGTAAAAGCTCTTGAGTATTATTATACTTCACAATCATGTTGGCATCTCATTTTTTAAAGTATATCAATATAGGTTGTTTGAATTTGTTCCTGGAAACATTAATACCGTATATTATTATAATTGTATGAATAATGACAGTCTTTCAGATTATCAATTAACAATTAACGTTGATTGGTTATGTGTGCAAGCACTCGAGTAATATTATGCTTCACAGTACCCAGCCTGCGCCAATATATTATTAATGATTTTATTTATGAACATGACCTTGCAGAAATGTGGAGAGTCAAGCACGGTCAAGACAAAATGTACACATGAAAGCAAAGCAAACTTCACATTATTTGTGAACACTTGATTACTGGTTCATACCATCCATGATTCTCGCCGCTACAGACTCGGTCAAAATTCTTACAGTTCCCAGAAATGATCATTTAGCTGTTCTTATGCGTATTTCTTTTGATACGATAAATAAAAAGGTGGTAATTACTGGAAATTCAACAACAAAATGGTTAAGTAATACGAAATTCGTTGATGATATATTGCTAATGATTGATTATTGTATCAGTACCTACAGTCATCACAATAAGTAACTGACCAGGTAATAAATGTGCTGATAACTCTAAAAGTATAACTCCTACATAAACATATTAAATAATAAACATGTTGCGAAATTTCTCTTCTTGAATTGGAGATATTACACGCTAAGAATGGCTGATTATTAAGAAAGTTACAATCCAAAATGTACTGTCAAGTCTGATTTTTATTTTCACATTTTTATTTTCAACACGGGGACTCAGACCGGCAAATTATTGATTACTGGTAGTGGTAGTGCCAATTCACCCGTCGATGGCCTGGTTGTTGGATAGTCGGCCGGTGGCATTGTTACGGTTGATCAATACGGCACACTCCCCGTGTTGAAAAGAAAATGTTAAAATGAAAATCAGACTTACCCTAACGTTTGGGATTGTAACTTCCTCATTAATCAACCATTCTTAGCGTGTAATATCTCAAATTCAAGAAGAGAAATTGTTCAACAACTTTATAATTAAATATGTTTATGTAGGAGTTATACTTTTAGAGTTATCAGCATGCTTATTACCTGGTCAGTTACTTTTTGTGATGACTGTATATGGCCAATACCTTTCTCGTGATGAATTATGGATACTTAAACATGTTAAACATAACATTCGTAGTTTTAGTATGGATTAGTGATGAATGTAAACTTGTTGATATTAAAACAAAAGCTTCAAGATATTGCTTAACATCCTGACGACGATGAGGGTAAGGTAACCTACAACAATCTGAAATGTCAGTGCGAGATTTTAAATGAGCATTATATGAAGGGTCTACAAATAAGAACAAAAGAGAGGTGGATTGAAGACGGTGGATTGAAGACGGTGAAAAGTCAACAAAATATGTCCTTAATCTAGAGAAGACTAATTAATAATCAATTGCCTAATAATTGGCCTTTCAATATTTGTATTTATTCTTGTTTATTCGAATATGACTTATACATCAATGTTATATAATAAAATCTCAAAATAAAATCTTGTAAGATCATTGGTGACCAATAAGATAATGAATAAGTCACCTAATTAAATAATTAAGCCTTTTGCTTTAAAATATATCAAACCTCACTGTCAAAATTTAGGAGCCTTGGTCAAAACTGATAATATTACTTTCTGAGCATGATTCATCAACACTTGTGATACCCTATCTTAAAATAAAGACCCCAGAGGCAAAAACTACTTAATTTTGCAATAAATTTAATTTTAAGAATATATTGCAGGGTCAAAGTCGCGAAAATAAATACCACAAATTTTGCAATTTATGTTTTATGATAAGTGGTAATGATTTTGACTTGATTAAATTAAGTAAACACCTTATTGAACACACAGAAAGTAGATTTCAATTCACAAAAATAACCAATGGCAAAAAAAGTATAATTGCCTGATTCGGCAATATGTTTCCAGATTCGGAACCATTTCACAGGTTGGCGTTTTTGGCAGTTTGCCCTGACTGATACAAAGTGATTTCTCTATTATAGGATTATCATACGAAATGCAGATATTTGAAGAGAAAAAGTCACATAACATTTATGACGATTGCATGAAATCAAACAACATTACGTATACCGTATTATTTGTATGGAGGATAATAAATATAAAAGATTTTTTACAAAAATTAACAAACTATCATATATCTTTGTTATACAATAAACAACATTGAAACAGTGTTTTGTATTGTTTTGGTATCTAAGGTACATCAACTATATCATCAGTAGAAACAACAGCAGCAACTCAATACAGTGTTTCCATCGCAGAACCTACGGGACGATATTGCTACGACTGCATAGAGAAATTTAAATACGTCTACAGGCCCGGAGACTGCATAGCTAATGTAACGTATGCGTTCCAGCCCCGAAAATGCCAAGATCACGAGAAGTTTTGCAAAGTAAGTGTCTCTTAATACCAGAAAAAATGACGGTTTTATCATATCATCACGTCATTCTTAACCCTAACCCTACCAAATACCACACAATACCACGACCCAGTCTGTCGATAACCCTGTGTGGAAGTTGTTCGATGAAATAATGGACCCAGGCTATATACTTGGCGCAATATAGATGGAGTGGCATGTGACGTCATGCCGGGCATTTTGGTCGGTAGTTGCCATTGTTCTTTGCCCGGTGGTGTGCGCGCGCATCCTGTTTTGTTTATATATATAGGATCCGTGCTTTTAAAACTCGCGCCAATGTATCATAATAAAAGACAATAAGGCATAGTTGGCAGTGTTGTGATCATACAGTTTAGGCTGTTCCCTCAAGCATGTATCGACAGTCAATCCAGTCCCCTCGACCGGTAATTTTGCTGATAAACAGTGATGCCGCCCCTATAGATGAGGTGACCGTTGTTTACATCAGTAGTGTTTACAAATTGATTAACGCCTGGTCTAAAGACATGCTAGAGGTACTAGTCCATGACTACTGCATACATACTATCGAAAGCAAAACACACATCACTGAGCGCCAATTTTAAAAGCACATGCCCTTATGGTGCGTACGCATACTGCCGGGCAACTAGATTTAGTACCTGGTCTCTCATTGTGCTTAGGGATGCAGACCATGACTGCACTATTACACCGTAAGCATGGTAAGTAATGATCAATCATGATCAATCAAGTGGAATTAAAGCACATTCCCTGTAGGTGCGCACGCATACTGCCGGGCACTACGTCACCGGTCACACCATCTATACTGCGCCAAGTAGACTTGAGTGACACTCATGGCGTGTTGTGAAATTACAAGCCTCGTGTGCCGGAGTTCCGTGGTTCAAATCCCGGGGTCGCGGCTATTATTTGGGTCCATTTTCGCCCCGCGGAGAAATATTCTGACAAAAGGAGGGGGTAGTGTTAGGGTTATGGAGTTTTATTATGAGCAGACCGTATATACCTGTTTACGGTTTCCTCATCATGCTTATCTTATGGAGGACATTATTATTTTTGTTGATATGACAAAACATACTACATCTGCCTGCGAGACTGATTGGTTGTACGATTTGACGGAAAATGCACGTCGAATATTAGGATTTAGCCTACACACCGGAGTTGGATTTCCACATCACACATTTGGGTTTAAATAAATTGGGCAGTGTTCTCGTTCTATACACGGTTTTAGCTTAAAACCGTGTCTAACTAAACCCCGGAACTAAACTCGTGTCTTAATCAAACGCGAGTTTATTTGTTAAACGATGTGTTTAACAAAACCCCTGTTTTAAACTCCACAAATCTCGTCCCCACATTGGACATGCGTTTGTATACGGATATTCAATTTATTGCGGGTTATACAGTTATAATAGATATCGATCGAATTCCTCAAATGCACGTGTATTTTTAAAACTACACGATCTACACATCAATTTATACCGGGCACGGTTGATTTGGAATTTTGGATAGAAATCTTGTAAATGTTGGCAATTAATATCATATCAACCATAATCTAAATGGCACCTTATGAAATAGTTTGTGCGTTCTCTATTATGTACATTACTTTTGACCATGTTGTAATCCAACATGTCTAGGCAATTTGAAAACGAATTTAAAAGTGAAAATTAGCTATAGAGCCTAACATTATTATAATAACTGCTGGCAGTTCCAATCAATTATTTTGATAAACACTCCTCGGTTTTTTAAATAATCATTATGTTTTGTTAGTTATATGTTATAACAATGAATGTTTGTAATTTTATTTCATCACGCCCTAGGTCGAATGGACTAAAGTCAACGGTCTCTACACAGTATTCGAGAGAAATTGTCAATCTGACTGTCAAACCTACTGTAAAATACGTGGCTATGGACTCTGGGAAGAGACTTGTCGGTACTGTTGTGACAGTGGTAATGGCACTAGTGGGTGCAATGTAACGGATGGTGTTGACGCTTTATGGAAAACTAACGTGATTGTTATCGAAATAATTATGATTGTCGTCTGGACTGTTTTAAGTTAGTCCAATGCTATATATCCCATATGCGGTTGGAGATGGAGTTTGTGCTCTAAGACTTAAGCCCATGTATGTTCATTAATACGCTCGTTGCAGAGATCAACTTATTTTCCAGCAAGGTCACATCATGGATCCAGTGTGTGCTTGGTACGTCAGCATTGTGTTAAATAGGGCTACCAAAATCGTCAAGTTACACTTGGTTTCATTGGTTCACATGGGGGTTCACAGAGGCCACCCACACTATAACGCACAATCCTGTCAACCAATCGTAACAGCTGAATCATAACTATTTCAAATTATCTAAACGCTGCCTGTGATAATTTTGCATGCATATACCATACCATGCAAGGAACAACTCACTCACACGTGTTTGCGCAAGTATATAGTCCCGTCACTTATCACGGTGGGGGATCAACGGGTCGTGTAAGAGTTTCTAATTGTATCTTGGCGACAGTTTTATCATACTCCAATCCTGGCCTGGTTAATATCTCACAGTCAACAACTCATAGATCTTCTAAAGGATCTATGGTCAACTACCGTCTATGCTACTAGCTATATGTATAAAATGCATCCTCCTGACCAGCCCAGTGACCAGCTTTACATTACATTTTTCCATTGCATTATCAGTCACAGATTATACTTTATTTGCTAGCAGTCCTGTCTGCTAGTACACCACCGTGTATACGGGCGTGTATAACCATTCATTTGTATAATAGCCTAGAGTTAGTTGGTCATGTCAAGCTGACTCGATGGACACCGGATTGGGACAGCCAGAGATGGAATATGCTAGCTTCATGATTGGGGTAAACCGAGGATCTAAATTTAGATCTACATTGTACTACTAGCCTGCTATCGGTGAAATAGGGTGAATACTAAATGCAATACAAATGTATCACATTCATCAGTGCAGCTGGTTTTCTAGAAAAATGCATAAATTAATACGTTCATAATATCATGAAATGTATGTTTGTATTTATTCATATTAAAAATTAACTTAATACATTGAATAATAAACATATTAATTAACCAATCATTATGTTTATTAATTAATACAATTGTTAATTAACTTAAATAAATAAATACATAAATACAATACATTTCTTTGATGAAATTAATTTATATTAATTTATAAATTCATGAATTAATCAATGAATAATTAAGTATGGATCATTGATTATTGATACTTAATTAATCATTACTGAATCATAATTAATTATCCATTACTTAATTAGTTGTTGCCTCTGGTTGACTTTGATGTGATAGGTCTTAGTCTATTCTTAATAAGATACAAAATATTCCTATTTGGGACCTCTAACTCAAATGTTAAGGGAAGTTTGCTTATGTAAACAATCATGTACAATATAACTATGACTGAAAGTGCACGGTTTTGTTATGACACAATTTTCTTTATGATACTCTTCATTTATTTCTGCTTGCATTCCAACTAAACCCCCTCAAAGTGAAGATTGGGTTTTTAACACTCTTCTTGTTTTGTACAAGAACCACAAACACATATTGCGCAGCCTGGTCTCCTAACTAAACTGCAGTCAAAAACAAATCAGGAAAAATACTTCTTGTTAAAAAATCAGGAAAAATACTTCTTGTTAAAAAATCAGGAAAAATACTTCTTGTTAAAAAATCAGAAAAAATACTTCTTGTCAACATTTGGTCTATTTCGACATTGATTACAAGAGTAGAAATTCGCTGCAGACATTTTTGTTTATGTACAATATTGAACAATCAATATTTTTGTTATAAATATTATTGGTATTTAAATATTTTCAAATTATAAGATAATGATGCACGAAAGTCTAATGAATTGTAACAACAAAAGAACATCCATTAATACTGAATGGATTGATACACACAATTCGTTACGATTTGAACAATCGTTTTTATACGAGGGGCATTCAATAAATACCTGCAACCATTGAAAATCTCTAAACCGTGACAATGACACGTGTCAGTAAAATAAACTTATGATACTTAAACTGTAAGTCTTACTCTTTTCTCACAGAAAATTTCGAACACGTAGGTCAATTTTATTATTACATCTCAGCCCTGTGAATACCGTGATCTCAGGGCACTGGTTAGGGAATTAAAAGTTACAATGGCGGGAAATTTGAAAGACAAGTTTATGGTATTAAATCAGTCGGGATTACACTCGATTTTGTGATACCCGATCATCGCTCTAATAAGCTGTTTTTTTGTTTTAAAATACTAAGGAAGTATTCAATAATCACCAAAAAAAATGCACAAAAATGTACTATTGGGGAACTCTTTTTATAAGAGGTTAAAGTTGGGACCATAAGAGGAAAAATACCAAATTACGATATTTTAAAGTTTCAGTAAGACCTTTTTTCTGCTGGGACACTCAATAGTTCATCAGCCATCAAATTATATTCAAGCCTTGCTATTCATAGAGATAATACTACCTCAATAGAGCACAATACAATTCAATACGGATTAGGCCTGGCCAGTTATTTCTGATAGGCTGGATATTATACAGTGTGTTTCAAATGAAAATAAATAGCCCTATCTAATCAGAGAATAATTTCATCAGGAATCCAAGGAAAATTAATAATAAAGATTCATAGAAAAATTCCAAATTTGAACTTACTGTTCCAGACAGTTTCGACGTCCGTTCGGATGTCTTTATCAATGGTGTATGACCGCTGATCCAGTGTTACCAGAAGATGTTGATTTTCTGGTGACGTCACGTGATGATTTTGATGACGTAATCCGGATCAAAGGGTCGTACACCATTGATAAAGACATCCGAACGGACGTCGAAACTGTCTGGAACAGTAAGTTCAAATTTGGAATTTTTCTATGAATCTTTATTATTAAGCCCTATCTAATGTACAGGCTTTATCTTCGCTAAAGGCAATATGGTATATTAAAACAAACAGTTATTATTAGTTCACAGTATTGTTTTATTTTGAGTTTATCCTTTTAACAACAATAAATAAATGTTTCATAATACAACATTGTTCAAGTATAGTGTATAGTTTAAAATACATTTTCATGTTGATGAGGCGATTTTAATTTTTAGAAGCAACTGCAAATCTTTACAGTGTTGATAACATGTACATACAAATACATTTGATTTGATATTAATTAGGTGTGTGTTTTGTGCATAAGAGAACGTATTAAAAACTTAATTTTAAATATATGGATATCTGTCATCTATTCGACACTTATTGTGTAGCACTTCAATGGGAATTTATCACACACAGATAATAGCGACCATGTATGTTAACAAAATTAGTTATATGTCATGTCAATAAAAAGTTGACGTTAAATCCGTTGTTGAGAAATGGTAAAGTTAGGTTATTTTCTGTTCGCAATTTGACATAGGGCCTTATATACATGTACATTTCATACATAGTTCAATCGACAAACCATTATCGCACTATTTTAGAAAAAAAATGAAAATGTGCAAGGTAAAAATCTAATGAATATTATAAAAATGCATGAATATTATAAAAATGCTAAGTATGACATTACTTAAACACCGTAAAATCTAACCTTTAGCCCGGCAACGCTGCATCATCATTAATCAAAGGATATCAAATAGGATTCATATGTTCTGCAAATATCTTCTTTATGCATCGTGATACTTTATAGTATGATTACTTCCTTGTGTCGGAATGTAAGCCCAACGCAAAATATAGCATATAATGATTTTGTAAAATTAGAATACTGTATTGCAAGTTGTCAGATTTTAATTGACATAATAATTGCACGTTATTTGCTTTAAAGCCGGTTGATATTGATATATTTTATTTCTCTGCCTGAAATTACAAAACTAAAATATGTTTCACACATCAACGTTTACAATAGCATCAACATGAGTATTTGCGTTTCTTTAAAATAGTCACCTGACACCAAAATGAAAAGGAAGGGTATTTCTAGCTAGGGCATTTCTCTGAAATGTCGTACAAACAGAACTTATTAGCAATCAATGAACATCTTTAACTATGTCCAAATAATCCAAATGGCAGTTGAAATTTGTTGAAATTATAGACAAAATACCGTTTCTTTTTAGACTTAAAACAGCAGCAAAGACGAAATTCCTGCAAATTATATATCATTTTTATTAAAAGGTATCCGTAAGATAGTTTCCAACATGAGTATATGAAATTAGTTTAAATAAATAAAAGAACCACAGATTCATTTTCCGGAATTTTCAATCGATAGTTAAATTGAAAAATAATAAAAGGACTCATTATTAGAGAATGTTGACTGACCCAATATTAACAGATCTGCTCTCTTCTTTTAGTTGTCTTATTCAGAGGAGTAACACATGATCATTCCAGGATCCTGAAATACCCTACTATTTGACGGCATTTCGCGGACAATTTGCTAATTTGACCCCCTTTTTCGCATAAAAACGCGGACATTTTGACTAAAAATAACCCCCCTTTTTCACCATTTCAAGGACATTTTGTATATAGACCCCTATTTGCGCAAAAACGAGGACACATCTGGTTCAAAATACCCCTTTTCCCTATTCTCGGGACAATTTGATATGACACAATACTTATTCTATTTTATTTTCTTCATGGCGGACAAAGCCTCTAAAAAAAAAACACACCCCTTAGTTTTGATATCGCGGAAATAGCATCCAAAATGACCCCTTAGTTTTGGGAATCGCGGACATCCGGCTTTAAAAAACACCCCTAATTTGGGGAAATCGCGGACATAACTTCAAAAACACGCCTAATTTGACATAAATGCCAGAACCCCCCCCCCCCCCCCCCCCTTTTCCGCGATTTTTTGAACGATCATGCGTACCCAAAGTCAATGTTGACTGAAACCACCGGGGTTTCGACACGGTTAAAATGACCCGTGATTTGATTTGACACTAGCCCCTCACCCGGGTTTGGATGTTTCTGATCATGAGTAGGCCCGTCTCTGCTATACTATTATAAATAATCATGGATAAAAGGTAACATTTTAAACTACTTCCCAAAAGCTAAAAACAATTTGAACGTCGCCTTTACCATCTGAACGAGACGCCCCTCCTCCAAATAGGAATACCCTCCCTTAAGGAATAACCCGTTTAGGCCACGAGGCTCGTTATTCAGTATTTCATATTAGGGATATTCATAACTAATGACACGAATGATATGGAGTAGCGAACTCTATTTCAAATATAAAGGATAGCGAACCAAAACATTGATGAATTGTTCAACGGGTGTACTGCGCCGATGAAATTATATTTTACCAAACTGATATCGTATTCAAATATAGTTTTCACGGTTCTTGTGAAATTGACGACGCAAAACACCCCATATTAATTTTAAACGGGTTTTAATTTATCAAAACGATAGGCAAAAAACCCATCCGAAATTGAACTCAAAACTCGACGTTTGAGACTCAACTGGGGTCACAGTTGAGGTGTGAAAGTAGAACCTACGGATCTGAACAGAGGCGTGAGAAAGAAGTATTATGCAACGCACATCCCATCGACTATTAGTAATGTGAGTGCCCGCCCAAAATAACTCCTACATTTAAAACACTTAAAGATAATCAGTTGATTGATTGGGGAAAGTTATAATTGTACCACAAGCCAATTAGTTATTGGAATAGAGACCATTCTTGACTACTGAAACTTGTTTATGTTACCCTCTGATATTCCAAATACTCTTACATTTTGTTCCATGATAACTGAACAAAATAAACAAGCAATGTTAACACTAAACCCCTTGGTCCATCATCAATACAACACTCAATGAATGATGTAGACCGTCTTCTGTCGATTAGTAATTTTTTTCTCACTGTGGCCGACCGTGACAACCTCCTATATCATTTGACGATAAACACCGGATAAACACCTTTGTTGCCCATTTAACAAGTTTACAGTTACAATACATTAATTATACTATATATTATATCCCTCCCAAGCACATCAATATCATCAGAAGCCTCAAATATCTATGAAATGTATCGTTTACCGTATAATACACATAACATGCTCTTCGATGTGTATTTTGAATTGAGAATTGTATGTACACACAGCTCGTAGTCAGAGTGTAGACATAGCACGTCGTCATTTTCATGGAAAGCCATCGTGTCAATATTTCTAAAAACGCAATAAACACACCCAACTTTAAACCCTAATTCCAAGAGTTCCCCAACAGTCACTTTTTGTGCATTTTTTTGGTGGTTGTTGAATACTTTCTTAGTATTTTAAAACAAAAAACCAGCTTATAGGAGGCGATGCCTTAGTCATTACACCGTCCGACAGCTCTATATTAATGATAGTGTACACATAGTGTTTTGCACACACCTGTATGACTACAGTAGCATTTTTGAAAAGCCCGGTAAACAGAACGAGTATTGATAGTCTATTGCGGCCACTACAGTATCTTATACTAGCTAACGGGATGGATAAAATTTGTTTTGACAAAAAAAGCAACGTTGAAAGTTAAGATCTTCTAATATTTGAAACATAAAATTTAATACACGCATTCACCGATGCGACATATGTAACGCTATTTGTGAAGTTTATAGACACTTACTTTCGCCCAGATTTCTATTACACATAAACTCGAACCCATCATGAATAATGGACAATAGCACTTCTTTTGAAATCGATTTCTAGCGATTTATCATCTGGGAAAGAGAGTGGCGTATTATTTATGGAATGTTACGAAGTTATTATTTCATGACAGGGCGAAAGACTACATGTACATCGGCTTTTGTGTTGAGCGACCTTGGTCCGAAACTCACATAGCTTCAAACAAAACACCTATTTAACCATCCCTGTCTCGATTAATTCCAGCACCTAAATCAGGGATTATATAATTATGGGATAGGTCACTCCTCAGACAAAATTTCACCTACTAAAACCAAATTTATGGGTGAAGGTTTTATAGGGGGCGCACTATCATGGTCGTAGCAAACTAGACGACCTAAGACGTGATGGATTTTATCGGCTCAAAACGTTATTTGTGGCACAGAAATAGTACATCAATGGTAAAAAAAGCTGATTGTGATTTTAGAGTAGAACTGATTTGCTTTGATGATAGCAGAATTAAGTTCTTATATGACACGAAACATTCAGAATTGGTTATTTCAAATTAATTTTTACGTGGAACAAAATACGAATTTTAAATTGTGGATGGCTTCGTCTGACAGTGACAGAGGAGGGGCGTGGCGTTATATGCATTTTATGAATATAGTAATAAGATCAGTTGGGAAGGACGCTGGATCGCGACGATCACATCGTGTGAGGTCATGAATAGTCATGGCTGAATATTCATTCCCAACGAATGATTGACAGTTTACGCTTAACTTCCGCTAGAACCAATATTGTGCGCTATACTGTGAACCAAATCTCAACAATGGGCAGATACATACCCCTGACCTAAATGTAGGGATCCTAAGGTTTTTAGAATGTATAAACATGATTAAAATCCGTGGGGTAAATGTCAAACTAGAGCTATGTCCAACTAAGTTGCAGGGACACCCTGTACATACTTTACTTGCATTATTGTTTCTCAAAGTGCCCATTTATTGTCATATTCGTTAGCGTTACATCTATCATCTTCTCGTATGTTTATTTTGTTTGTAAAAGGGACTACTAAGAGATGTGTTGAAGACTGCGCCCTCAATTAGGATAAAAACCGGGATTTGTAAGGATTAAAAAAAATCAGTTGTCTTTGCGCAATAAAACGTCGTTTCAAAATATCCCCGGCTCGGACAGCATTTTATGATCAATCGGAAATATCGACATTCAAATAAGTATATGTTAATTCTTTGCCACTATAATTGGGAACTGTCACTGTGGACGAGTGGTCTAAGGCGTTTGTCTAATGGTTTGTATTAGCAATGAAAACTTTTACGCGTGAGTTCGAATCTCACTGGGTCACTTTTTCTTTTGTCTTTATTTTTGTAACAATTGATGTTGTTTTATCAGTTTAAATATTTGAAATTTAATTTACACTATAAAAATGCTATTTTCTCTTAAGTGTACGGCTTTTCAAGAAGCACGGCGCGGAGTAAAATTAAACTGTCCTGCTAGACAGTTTATTTTTCACTCTTAATTCACTCTAAAACCATGATTTTGAAGTAATTAGGAAATCGTATCGCTCTGTTACTCAAAATAGATATCTGCAAGAAAATCTACTTTCTAAAAATAATAATCATGAACAGAAGGCGCCCCTAGAAAAGATCACAGAATATGCCTTTAAGTGGCTCTCCTCACAGAGAAAAACTCTAAATGCATACGTCAATATATACACTCCTCAAAAGTTTGTTTTCAATCGCCAATATATGTATGATATTCGTTATATTATGTTCATATTGTGTTACACACTATTGCTCAAAACACCATTGCAAGTTATTTCAATGAAATGTAAAACATTGACAACAACAATTATAGTAAGATGCTCTTTTGACAGAGATCTTATGAGCACAAGAGATGGTGCTGTTGGCATATTCAGATTGAAACCTCCCTAAATCCCTAAGTGGTTAAACACAGAAACAACTGATTGCTACAAATGTAGTTATTAGAAAGATAGACATATCACAGGCAACACATTATGAACGTAGCCAGTAAATATACACAATATTGGCAATTGAAGAACAAAATCCCAACTAAAGATGTCTAGCTGACTATGTCGGCCTTAGTTTCTGTCTTTTTGTCGTCATTATCTTCATCACCGACATAAACACCCGCATCACCTGTTTAAAAAAGGGGGAAAGGATTATAAAATGGTACGATTTTGTTAGAAAATGTTTGTATTGTGACAAAAAAACATTCTTAGTAGTATACGAGGGGTATCAACAAGTTTTCGAAATCACCCAGTAGTGAAGGAGCCGAAACTTCATTTTAATATGTGATCCTTAAGGGATCACGTCAAAACTCGACCGTCGTCTGTTATAATATACACACATAAGGAGGTCAAATAGTTACACTCTGGTGAACACGACCGGTTGATAGTGCCTCGTCACACGCGTGAGCAATAAAATCTTGAAGTAATGGGCTCTCAAGTCTCAGTTGACAACCAGTACAATACAGCTATTGATTTTCGCTGGGGTTGGCTTTTTCGATTTGTTTATAGCTCAATTAACTTTTTAAAATCAATACCGAAAGTCCAAGGGTGCGCTATTATGACCGCAAAGTAACAGATTGATAGTGTAAATTGGTCCGGTTACGGCATTAAGTCAACCGGCGGTTGTTCAGTGTTGCATGCGTGAATATTTATATACCAGTAAAAGAGTTGACCTGAAAGGACCGGGCGGAACCGAACGTAACGGGCGGTCGAGTTTTGATGTCTTCCCTAAGACATCTTCACAAAGTCACTGTGCAAAGTCACACATTTCTCCCATTATTTATTACCTGTCCACAGACCGCCATTGTAGAGATCCTCAGATTGACCGCCATTGATTGATCCTCAGATTGCCTCAGATTGCGTTATTCCCAAAACAGCCATAAATAGTTTAAAGTTTTGACAGAAAGGGGTCAAAGGTCATGTTTGGGTCATTAGGTCAATCTGTGCACCCCCATGTTACCCATCAGATCATTGTCACCAAGCTTGTTTGTAATGACCTTTAATTATATTTTGTTTGTATTGTGAGCGTACCCCCACAGTGTAGCTCTTATCGATGGGGGTATGTGTTTATGTAAATACGCTTTTTATGATGTAGTTCGCTACCTTGGGTTTCTCGCTTACGCGATCGCCAGGCAAACATACAAAGTGTTGGTATTTGATATAAAGCTCTACTCAACATGGTATTGAGCGCTGTATATCCGTCTTATAATGATAATCTCGCTTTATATGTGTTTATGTATAATTATGTATGTATGTATTAATACCTTGACGGTCGCCAATTTCGACCATCGCGTGACCATCTTCAAATACTCCGTTTTCAGTGCTCTCTTCCTCTTCATCTTCGTCGTCGTCCTCGTCCTCTTCATCTTCCCATCCATGTCCATACGCAGATAACGGGTATGCAGCTTCACCATGTTTGGCTAAATCTAGTCCTATACAGCATGCAATAAATATATAAAATGAAACCCAGGTGATTGCACAGCTAGATTATGGATGCCTCTGTCAAAATATTAACACTTTCCACGGGGCGCGATTGGTTGAATACCATACTATGCAAAATAGTTATTTAGAGAACACGTTCCCAACTTTCAGAGCCTATCTATATAATTATTGAGACAACACTGGGCGTGTTTGTACTTATATTTCTCGTGACGATTCTAAATATAACGCAATTAAATTTAATTATTTTGACATTTTTGAAACATTTTGTGAACTTTTGCAACTGTCGTCTGCAAGCAATCGCCTGTCGCGTGAAAAGTGCTCAGGTCGCCATATAGAAATTTAAATAATCGATTTGAACGACATATAGTTGATTTTGGGTGAACACTTCAGCTATGTCGCAGGTTGTTCCTGTTCAATCCAACTTATTTCGATGGGCTCCTTGAGCGTCCCTGCGTTTCTCATGGTGTTTCCAAATATGGTGATGAAATTCAATAATTGCCGCGTGGAATGTGCTAATATCGTGTGTCATTGTAAATAAACTGGTCATCAAAACGTCCAGGGTAGGCAATTTCTTACCAATTATTACTTTATCCCGGGTCTTTATAGGTACACACACACATTAATAAGTATTCCTTTTTATATAACAGTTGGAGATTTCCTTGTCATTTGATTGGTGGATTGTATGTCACATGACATGAAATATTTTCCCCATTCTATTGATTTTACATCATACGTCATTAATCGTGCAATTTGGTTCCATTTGCCGTGCAATTTGGTTCCATACGTTTTGTACCATTGCAAGCCTCGTGTTTTTCAGCAGGCAACAGTCACTGTACACGCGCTAATAGTGAACCGCGCCACGATTACGATGCGTTTGTTTTTATGGCCAGCCTGTGTGTAGCGCAGCGTCTCCCAACAACCAATCTTCCGGTGAAAGTGCCGTAGTGTAGCCGCCGGGAGGCCTATGTTTTGTTCTGCTGCCTGCATATCTTGGATTACAATTGCCTTCTTTGTATTGATGGGACTAATGTTAAAGGTAGATGACCCGATCACATTTTCGTAACACAGAATTATTTCAAACATACGGAGATTTTCATATCATATGAAAGCTCGTATTTTTCTCATCATCATACTGAAATTTGACGGCCTAAATCTGTATAATAACGGAGAAATCGATGAAATAACGTCGAATTACCGCGAATGGTGGTAACCACCGATATAGTTTGTGTACTACTCAATGGGTACTGTTCACAGCATCTTGTGCGTCTAAAATAAAAACCATTAGAGCTATGCAACTCAAACTTTGGAACACGACTTTTTTAAGGATGACCTTTCATGTAGAATAGAAAACTTCAAGTTGAAAATCGGAATGTGATCGGGTCATCTACCTTTAATATTGTACATGAGACAAATATTGTAAGTGAGACCGCAAGCTTCCAGGCGAGGGCTAGGTCTAATTAAAATAATTAATTTTAAATCAAACTAAGCTTAGGCCTACTCAGTCATTAAGTAGCGTAGGCCTGTCAGCTTCCGTTTTTTTATGACAAATAACCTACCGAATGTGTTACTGTTATATAAAACAAATAATGAATGTTTTCATTCGTGCAATGGCATGAATGGTATGAATATTTTCATTCGGTGAAAGATGAAATGTTCCATTCAACTCAGCTTCGCTTCGTTGAATGGAACATTTCATCTTTCACCTCATGAAAATATTCATACCATTGCACTCATAAACATTCATAATTTGTATACCTCCACTAGACGTTGCGCACCAATGGAGTAAACAAATCGCCAAGAAAAAATCATGGAAGAAACTAAGCTGCTTCCATTGTTCCGTCCAAGGACGACCGATGATGATGATGATGATTACTTTGGAATGGCAATATCCCCACTATCGATAATTCAGCTCTCCACAACGTACAGTACTGTTTTTGGGCATAATTCTGTTATACCCTACACACAATTATATCGGTAGTATGCGTCGTTCTTAAAAATCATTCACTATGAATACCTCTTTTGTTAAACATTAAATGTGCATGCGTAAAAGAAGTTTATTCCAATTAAAATGTCGGTGCGCTTCACACTAGATAAAGTGTTCCGGTATTAGCCTCTGAACACATTCCTTCTCTTGACATGCTTGATAAAGCTGTTGCTATAACACTAACCTTTTTCTTCTACATCTGGCGATACACGCAGTTTCCCACATCGTTTGAGCGCAAAAAATAGGGAACCGATGATAACACCCGTCCATACGAATATCACCAAAGCTCCGAAAATATTCCATGCGAGAATCTTATAATGGAAAGAAGTATGTAACTGTGAGGATACAATACGGCTATTAAAACGGAGAGCAATGGAAGTCATTGTTGCTTTAATATCATTATTTATCATGATGGAGCTTGTTTTAAAAGGGTTTTTTACATTGCACGAGTGATGTACCCCGAAGAAGGAGAAGTCTGTGAAGTTTGAGGCTCCCAATTGGGTGTCTTTACATCAAATTGGGTGATTGTTCTAGTCATCAATAGGCTAATCATGACCTAAGAATACAGCTACCTAAAGTTCAGTCAGTTCCAAATTGGCGAACCTGCTTACAGCGGTACAATTGATACAGAGTTCGAAAGATCGTGACCGAACAGCACAGCATTTCCGGTGTATATGGGTCCGAGTCCACTTACGACGCGTGTTGTAAACGCGTTCTCATAAAAGCAACGTGGTACCACATCGTAGCATCGAGACTATGCTACCTCCTTCAGGCGGTCTTGCTGCTACATCCTGAATTCTTTTTCAATTGTTTTTATTTTGAAACGTTTTACCAGTTTTTGTTTTTGTTGGTTGAGTTTGCCTTCAATTAAATTCTTAAAGTCCTTCTTAAGAGATGTGCCAGGCCAAAAGTATGGACAATGTACAGGATGTCCCAAAAGTATTGACAACGAATGTACAGACAGGTTGTCCCAAACGTATGGACAATGTACAGGGTTTCACAAAAGTCAGTGTCAGAAAAGTTGTCTATGGTCTAGAGTATAGTCGGAGTAACACCGTTTGTGACTGCTGAATAAGAGTGGCCTAATGCGGAGCTTTCAACACCAGTGATTTGAATCTAAGCATTGTAAGGTAAAGCAACAAGACATTTTCAAACGGGTCATGAATAGCGCATTAGGATGGGGGGAGCCCGTAGGGGAGTCAAACGTTCTTAGAAGTGCTCCCCTATACCTCACTGGTCACGGAACTTGTTTTCCTATCATTAAGACTGAACATTTTCAAAATTAAAACTTACCTGAAATGCTTGACCTAATGTTGATCGTGTGCTATAGAAAATACCCGGGATGTGATTATCGCTCGCATCCAGGCTCGCATCCAGGAAAGGAACTGATAAAATTCCCCATAAGCCACCTCCCAGATGAACTGTGTAATAAATGTGATGATCATAAAATTGTAATAACTGACATCACACAACTAAATCATTGTATTGTACAGGTTGTCTCCGAATGATTTATACCGGACAAATTAAATGTATTTATAGCTATAAATACTGTTGCTATTTACTTGTGGTTTAACTTGGACAGTCATACCATAATATAACTTCGTAGGAATCTAAAATTAATTTATTATGTAATGTTTCTGAAAGAAATTACAGACAACTTTGTAGAAATAGATTCAGAGTTGCCCAAATACAAGCCTTACCTGCGCTGGCGTGTAATGGGTCGTCTATTTTAAATTTTACAATGAGAGAACTTAAGAAAATATAGACGACGCCCGCTATGGCACCCGTAAGTGCGCCACCCCAAGGATCAACCACATTCGATCCTGCTCCATTTGCGACCTGTGATGCGGATGTGAGTAAAAGATGGTATACAGTGCAATTAGTACACCATAATTGGCCGGGTCTAATGTTTGTCATGGTAACAGTGTCATCCTGCATCTCACTAGTTTCATTGGGATTATGACAAAACATGGATTTTTTTTAAATTTTGGCAACCATGTATAGTCGCGTTTGACGTCACACTGACAGAACGCTACTAACTCTAGAAGTTGGGCTTTTCAGTACACAAGAAGATATTGCTTGTCTCTCTACGACAAACATAAGCGATGGATAAGAGAATCCATTTGGATACGCAGGCAGGGGGCAAAAATCATAAACCGCGACGAGGGTATTTATCCTCTAAATCATGTCTACGATCCACTGTTAACACCTGAGCTTCCTGGGACCGAGAATGCAAGCAATTCTCGCAGAAAAAAAGAAGTGGATCGAGTCACTACCGAAGAAGTCTTTTATTATTATTATTGTTTATTATCTTTACCCAGGGTTGCCCGAATCAGCTGGCCGCTGTTCTTACTCGGGGCCCTGCACATCAATATAATACATGCTTAAAAATATTGACTTAATATAAAATACATGAGATATAATAATGACAATGATTATGTATAGAGTATAAAACCCAATGGACAACACTCATAAATCTATCACATAATACATACAATAAAAACATATTAAAATTATTTGATTACATATTTATATACACTTCATTAGAATTAAACTGAAAAGATCTTCTTTCGAACGGGAATACGAAATTGTATAGCATGTGAGTAGCAAATTGGATTTGTACAACATAAATTTTTAAACATTTCTATCTACAATCCTGATGAACTTATTCATCTATTTCAGAATTTTCCTATGGTTTCGATTAAAGTTAAAAACAAAACTATAAGGAAGTAGTGATGATAGAAACTAAACTGTAAGGAAGTAGTGCGGTTGGTTTAACGGCATTACTTCTAAGTTAACAATTCAACTAATGTCCCCATACATGCCATAACTGAACGACAGATTTTGTAACTCTATCACCTTTCAAACTCTGTGCATGTTGGGTGTAATTGATTATTCAAAATTACTTTCAAGTGATATATTCAATATTTAGTCTAGGTCAATAAGTGGGCATAGGAGCCATATTTCGGGGCATCTGGTCATTTGGTCATTTGATCGATTGATCGAATTGGTCTGGGCTGCTGGTCTAGTAGCCGATGGGAATTTTGTTGAATTTAGTCCGCTAAAACACATTTTTGTAGCTGTATTTTGAGCTATTTTTCATTCAAAATTACAGAATCTCGGGTTTTTCGTTCTTTTACTATTAGGCCTATGTAAGCATTTTCTTTAAATCCTCAAAAGTTATACTTTTGATCAGAATAAATGAAATTCTTTAGTATGATCTTAAGTTATGAGTTACCATTGCTACGGTGTGAGTTATGGGGTGGGTATACCCGAACTGCAGTTCGGGTATACAGTCATGTATATGCGTCATCCAATGTTATGTTTTATACTTTGAAGAAAATAGTTCATAATATACAATATTGTACCATTATTGTAGTTATATTCTTAATAGCTTTGCTCCTCTTTCTTTAGTTTATACGCATTTACTGGCAATTGTATATAGAAGGTAAGGTAATTGATTGAAAAGGACACTTTTTTGCCTTTTATGTTGACTTGAGTAATGGTTCAATTTGTTCATTAGTTCTGCATAGATTCCGCACAGACCGCGGTGAGCGATATTTAGAAAACGGAAGTCGAGTGAAGCAAGCGTATCACTATCACTCAGGTAGTTCAGGTAATGAATATTGTTACAATGTAGTCCCTATGTAGTAGCCTTCTATAATGAAATCAATCATTTACACACAAACACGAACACTTTTGATTCTCCGCATCCATCTATGAACACTTACCATGCCTGTTAATCCTCCATTAATGGCAACCACTAAACTCCAGTGCTTCTTTCGATAGAATTTTCTTCGTATAGTCATGGCTACAATAGCGCCCATACTGCCTGACAGCAACGTGTTTATCGCGGTTCTCGCTACAATATCGCCATCACCCGGTTTGGAAATGGAAAAATGCGCACCGGCGTTGAAGGCGAAGAGTCCAAAGAACAGGATGAAGCCTCCCAAGGCAACTTGCTGCGACAGAATCAATCACACAGAGAGTCAACTTATGGACATTAAAAGGGCACTAAGAGATCATCATGGAGGGAGCCCTCAGTGTTTTCAGAATTTTTTTTCTTCACATAATACGTAATATTTAAATACGTACTAACTACCGCCTAAAATTCATGTATTTGATAGCGTTTTGAGTTTCGATGACATCACATCGAAACTACCCAAATTCATCTAAAAGGCCACAGATAGCTTCATACTTATTTGTTTCATATTTATTCAAAATAACCTTGAAGACCACCCATGGCTTGCCGCGTGATGAATAGTCATGACCTCCCTGATTCAATTGGTGGTGATTTTTAACCAAAATACAAAAAAAGGGAAAAGCACTAATAATATACCTCGACCAGAGAAAAATACTAACACGCCATTGATTGACATATTCAAAATCCTTGCGTTAAACTTTTGCATTCATAGAGGTACCTTGGAAGTTGGAACAGATTAGATTTCACAGATTTTGGGGAAAAACACATATCTCCCGTTTGGAATAACCAAATTAAGTAAAATAAAAATTTGATTTAGGCCTATAATAGCTAACAACGTGTTCTTAGTGTGCGTATCAATAAATATATTAAGTTTTGCATATTAACTGGATTAAGAAATCGGTAAAATCGGGACCTGACTATTTTCACTCACCCTGTATAGGCAGTATTTGGGATAAACATTGGAATAAGAATAAGGATATTAGAAAGACCATCAATCAGCAAAATATTCCAGCAACCGATCAACCTATCAGCCAAAATCGTACAGGCCTCCCGGCCTACCTCACCCAATTCACCGAAAATTACATACCGGTAGTGTGTGTCCCTCTATCGGGCGTGCCTTTCCTTTTTCGACAAACCGTCCGAGGCGTGGTCCAACCATTTTGGCTCCGACTAACGATGCTGTTCCTCCGACTATATGCACAGCCCCACATCCTGCAAAGTCCTACAGAAACACCAAAATGTACCTTAATTATCACCATTAATCAGCGGGTGTCGTATGGTAACAACTTGACTTATATCAAACATCAAGATTTCAATAGCGATTATAGTAAACAATGACTTTGATCAATGTTTTAATTATCAGGCATTATGTAAATTATGTGTTACTAAGTAATTTCACAGGGGTGCATGGGGACAGACCCCCTCTGGAAATCCTCATGTACGGCAGACCTATTGAAGATTCCTCTGAACCGATTTTAAGAATCTACTCTATCTGAACCCAGGAACTGCTCCCATTCCGAGAACCGCTTTCAACCCAAGAACCGCCCAGGTAGGATGGCCGAATCAGTATTTCTATATTCAATCTTAGTAATTTCCCTGAATAGACTGTTTTTTACAAAGTGGCTCTTCGAGGAGGGCTACAGATACGCAACCAAATCTATAAAATACCAATCAAATGCGTGTATACCTTAAAACGTACACCTGACGCAGGTCCAACGTACAGCCACCCCGTCTCTGTCCACTGCCAATGGGCCACAAAGGGGTACACAAATCCTAGTAAAAGAATAATTGTATTACACAATTTATTCCATTCTCAATTGCAATCACATAATTATATTCATGATAATAGTAATATGATCAAATCAATCACGGATGCTAGCCAGAGACTATATAACTATGGGACAAGTATCTCGGAGGCAAAGTCCCCCGTTTACTATGCTTAAATTGACGGATGATGGTTTTAGAGGGGGCGCACTATCATGGTCGTAACAAACCAGACGACCTAAGACACGGTGGATTTTATCGGCTCAAAACATGATTTGTGGCACAGAAATAGTACATCAATGGTCAAAAAAGCTGATTGTGATTTAGAGTCAAACTTATTTGCTTTGATGATAGCAGAATTTAGTTCTTATATGACACACAACATTCAGAATTGGTTATTTGAAATTAATTTTCACGTGGAACAAAATACGAATTTCAAATTGTGGATGGCTTCGTCTGACAGTCACAGAGGAGGGGCGCGGGGTTATTAGCATTTTATGAATATTGTAATCAGATCAGTTGGGAAGGACGCTGGATCGCGACGATCACATCGTGTGAGGTCATGAATAGTCATGAATGAATATTCATTCACAACGAATGATTGACAGTTTACGCTAACTTCCGGAGGATGAACTTATAGAGTGCGCTATACTGTGAAACAAAATCTCAACAATGGGCAGTAGGGGGGGCTGGGGTACCGCGCCATTTTGCAATATTTTGCGAAATCGATCGTGGTTATCACGTGATACGTATCGTGGAAAAATAATGTACACTGTTTTAACGAAATGCACTGTGGGATTGTGTTACCAGCCTAAAATTATAGAGGTCGCAAACTTGCTTATATTGAGCCTAGCTATAACAAGCTAAAACTAGTGACATCTCTAAATGTATTACCAAAGTGTGAAATTGTTGGACACACTGGTAAAATGGTTTTACAACAAGTTTTGCTATCATATTATCAAACTGAACTCAAGTTAAATCACTCTATATCGAGCAATAATATAACTGTTTACGCATTTTAATTGTTTAGACAAAGTTAAATAAATCAAGGATACATTTATGATAGATAAATAAATAAAAAGAAAACTATAAACGCATGGGCGGCATTTATAATTGATAAAAATTGACATAACAATGATGTTACATTAATATACCATCAAGTTTAAAAAATAGAAAAATAATGGGAAAATTCGAACCCGTGATTTCCGATTGCTACGACATGGCCAACCTACGCACGCCACAGAGATTTACGACTGTAATTGTGATAGTTTTATTATTTAACTATGTCCATTTATTTATAACGAACGGATTTTTAGTGTGCCATTTTTTCCAAATGTGTGTGTTCCTCTCGCACAAAATGTGTTTGTAATTTGATTATAATTCTTATTTTTAAAAGAACGGTATTTTTTTTTGACATTTTCGAGAGAAAAAATGGCGTAACCCTGATACGGTAAACGCCAGCAGTGTGGTGTCCGCGTGGGCAAGCATACAGATGATGCTAAGCAAATCCAGCATATAAAACAAAAATTGCTCCTAATGGGACTCGAACCCACAACCTCTCGCTCCTCAAGCGACTATCTTTCCACTAGACTAACCGTGCTAATTGAATGAAAGTAACGCAAATAATTTATTTATATCATGGGTCATGGGTTAATGCACTGTGTTAAATTCTACAATCCCGGCCGCCACTCTGTTCAAAGGCACAAAAAAGTTGACTTGTTTTATGCTTTTTTTGCAATCCTGAGGTGTGCAGTTCGATTTTCTTTCTCGAATTGTTTAGAAAACCATCCATTTTAGAACATCTGAAATTTAAAATGAACTGCACACCCGGGAAAGTATGATGCCAAGGGCATATTTTTTGCACGTAAATCCAATACAAGAGTTCTGAAAATCGACAAAAATATGACGTCATAACCATTGCTTCGGGACAAAATGGCGCGGTACCCCACCCCCCCCCCCCCCCCCCCCCCCCCCCTAAATGGGCAGAGAGGGTGTTACATCACCCTGTGCTAGCACAGTCAGCCAGCAGGTTACGCATAGCGGCTTTGAAATTGTCGTACACGCGATTCGCATACACTCGTCGATTTGCATGCACTCGTCCACAATTTTAAGTGTGACACGTACTCGCCCCTACACGCGTACGTCACTCACCACTGATGTAGGTAAACTATCTATTCAACTATAGTTTTATTGGATAGGATTTAAGTTTTGAGGCTAAACAATTTAGTGAAAAATTGTGTGCGTTTTTTTAGGCAGAATTAATACCTTCATCATAATCTTCCCTTTGCATGATTTGTAATTGATCTGATAACATATATAACAACCGGGGAAGAATAATAAATACCTTAGTGAATAAGCTTAAAGTTATGCTACCATGTCAAACTGAAAACACGCTTGAACAGTGGCGTATCTGGGGTCTTTTTTGCAGGAGGGCAAGGGGTATTTTTCCCCGGTGAACACCAGTTCGACCCTATTTAATTGAAAAATTGCGCAGCTGACTTGTTTATTCCACCGAATGACGTTGCATCCTAAAGTTGATACGCGCGTAGCGCGCGAAATATGTTAGGAAGCTCAAAATCGCAAAAATAAAAATCAGCACAATTGTTCAAAAATATTCAGCGCGCGAAAAATGCCACTTTTACAGTAGTTCATGTCAGCTTGAGTATGGCAGTGACATGAACGCTTATTCTATAGTAAACACATTACATGTGTAACTCTAATTTGAACAGATCTACACAAATCTGGCCATTATAAAGGTACATTTTTTCTGTCAAACGGGCTTCTATAATTATATTCCTGGACAAATGCGCGCGTAGCGCGAGCAAATTTGCCATTTTTATACCAAATTGCCCATCATTAAAACGGGCAAGGGGCAAAACAGTAATTTAGATAGGAATTAAGTATATCCCTTAGATTCTTCAAATAGGCGCAATTCACCCAAAGTCAAAAAGTGTTTGGATGATTAAATCTCTTCTCTTCTCCAAGTCTCTTTTCGATTTTCACATCTTTCCACTTATTTATTTTCTCTTCCTTATCAACTATCTACACTATTCTTTTCCTTCCCCTTTTTCCTTACTACCCCTCGTTTTTCTCTTTCCTTCCCTTTAATTTTCCTCTTCTCTATTTCTTTTCCTTTCTTTCCCTTTTCCTTCTCTCTTTCTCCCCCTCTTCTTTCATTCTTTCCCTTTCCTTTCTCTTTTTCTCTTTTTCTCTTTCTCTCTTCCCTTCCCTTTTCTTCGATTTTTTTAGCCCGATAGTTTGAGCTGGCCTTCCCGGTCATAACCGTCAGGGGCACTCTTGAACTACGTCATTCTTTACAATAATATTAATACTATTAATAGGGTTCGGTAGTAATGTTTCCTGCCGAAATTATTCTTAAAATATGTTTGAGATTGTTTGAGATTGTTAAGACAGACCACGGATCACGCTTTAACCTAAACAAATCATTAAAATGGTGTAAACTCGCCTACAAAATGGTAGTCTCATCGCGGTATATTAGGCTTAAAAAGGTGTCATTTTGACCTGTACTGCGAGATGCCGCAAGTGTCTCTGGTACCTAAGCTTCCCTCAATTGGTTATGATGTTAATTTGTATGCAAATACCGTTAAACTTCATCTATAAGCACCCATTGACTAATAGTTAATAAGCAGAGAATAGATAAAAAGGTATGAGCGCCCTCTATAGATCTAGAGAAATTATCACGAATTTGTTTAGTGTATTCGATATTCAATAATATAAAGTTGTATTACTCTCTAAATAATTTCATGGACAGACGAATTGCTCAATTGGTAAAGCGCCCGGTAAAGCGTCAACTTCAGTATCACGAGGTTGGTGGATCAATTCTCAACTACACCTTTTGCAATTTCTTTTGAAATCCAAGTGATATAGAAATTAATGCAAACTTGAATGTAAAATGATTACTCAATTATACTAGCTTTATTGTTATTTTTCAAAAACAAGCGCATAATTAATTTGATTGTATAAAGTAATGATCTTAATAGTCCAACCTTTTTATAAGCTAAAACACATTTATACTACAAATTAACCACAGCAAAATGTATTCATTGGCTTATTTTAAATGTTTCACACAGTAATCTTAAACGTTTCCTTCATCATGATTTAAGGGCAAATTATGATGATGCATATTAGATTGGTAGATCAAGTTAAGCAACAAAATGAAAGTAACTATGCAAACCACTATAATCCTGGTCTCACAATGAATGAATAGGTGAATGAATGGATGGCTATTCAATCAATTTATTTCCAATAAGATAGAGGGCCGTCCATTTATACCGACCCATCAATCATACATGTAGTTATAAAACAGTATCTGACACAGCAGTCTCGTTTAGATCAATTGGTTAAGCCGGCAGTTAGGGCAATTGTGATAGCGGGTTCCAGATGACAATTCCTGGTTCGAATCTCACTTCAAGACTTCTTCTTTTGGAAAGGTCATAATTTTCAAATTCTTGACAGTGTTTTATTTTTATCATGAATGAACAAGGAATCTATCTTTTTCGTTGGTTTTTTTATATATATATTTTTTTAAATGAAACAAAATTTAATCAAACTGGACACGCAAGCCATGGCCAGTCAATAACGTTTTGACTGTTTGCCTGTTGTCCTCATTGATTCGAAACGCGATATTACACGTTTGTGCCATACCTATTCTTGGAGAAACACAAAGCACAAAACAAATAAAACAAAACTGAGTGGAAATAATAAAAGAAATCACGCGAAGGACTTATTTACGGCACCATCCATCTTTTTAAGTCTGTTTAAGTTTTTCGGAACTATAATACACACGTTTGACGGATTGCCTTTAAATTGCACGCCTAATGAACATGTCATAGTTTGAGCAGCTCACGTGGTATTGAAGGTCATGCATTACATTCATGTAAATGGTAGTATAGTGGCCACGTGTTATTGATTTATAACGGATTAGTTTTAGAATTACGAAACTGTGTCTATATCACTAAAGAAGTCCTCTGCCCCAAATTCGATAGACATGCTACATGCTCGATCAACTGTGAACCATATACATGTACATGTACATGTATGTGTCTCTATAAACTCAATCAGGAATTGTCATCTAGAACCAACAATGGCCAAAACCATAAGTAGCAGAACTGAAAAGCAGTGAATTGTAATCAACGTATTGTCTCATTGTACGCCATCCATGCATGTCTTCACAAAAATACTAAGTCGTTGAGGTTGATTTAAATGTTTGTACTATTTATAAACGATTGTGATAACATTAAAATTAAAATTAAAAATAGTAGAAAGAGAGGGAAAAAAAGGGAAAACCCACATTAAAGACAAAGATAGATTCACTATTTATTCATGGTAAAAACAAAGTTAAGAATTTGATATACACCGTAAATATTTATAAACTTTCCAAAAGAAGAAGTCTTGAAGTGAGATTCGAACCAGGAATTGTCATCTGGAACCTGCGATCACAATTGCCCTAACTGCCGGCTTAACCAATTGATCTAAACGAGACTGCTGTGTCAGATACTGTTTTATAACTACATGTATAATTGATGGGTCGGTATAAATGGACGGCCCTCTATCTTATTGGAAATAAATTGATTTAATAGCCATCCATTCATTCACCTATTCATTCATTGTGAGACCAGGATTATAGTGGTTTGCATAGTTACTTTCATTTTGTTGCTTAACTTGATCTACCAATATGCATCATCATAATTTGCCCTTAAATCATGATGAAGGAAACGTTTGTATTACTGTGTGAAACATTTAAAATAAGCCAATGAATACATTTTGCTGTGGTTAATTTGTAGTATAAATGTGTTTTAGCTTATAAAAAGGTTGGACTATTAAGATCATTACTTTATACAATCAAATTAATTATGCGCTTGTTTTTTGAAAAATAACAATAAAGCTAGTATAATTGAGTAATCATTTTACATTCAAGTTTGCATTAATTTCTATATCACTTGGATTTCAAAAGAAATTGCAAAAGGTGTAGTTGAGAATTGATCCACCAACCTCGTGATAATGAAGTTGACGCTTTACCGGGCGCTTTACCAATTGAGCAATTCGTCTGTTCATGAAATTATTTAGAGAGTAATACAACTTTATATTATTGAATATCGAATACACTAAACAAATTCGTGATAATTTCTCTAGATCTATAGAGGGCGCTCATACCTTTTTATCTATTCTCTGCTTATTAACTATTAGTCAATGGGTGCTTATAGATGAAGTTTAACGGTATTTAATGTTAAAAAGCGAAAATGCAATGATTTTTAGCGCCCTCAAGTGAAATAGGCTCTCGTTCCGGAGCTGACTTTTTACACCTACACTACTCAACTGTTGACTGATGCTCAACGTTGAGTAAAATTTTGAGTAAAATTTTACTCAACAGTTTTGCAGTGTACCTACCCGATCAAACAGTTTAAGTTTGTGCCATTTTTAAACTTCAACAATGTAAAATACCATAGGAGAATATTCACCGACTGAGGAATAATCTAGGTTTTGGTGCAATTTCGGCATTTTTACACACACAAATACCCGATGTGAAAGGAACCATTGTCCCTGGGAGCCATAGTCCGGCCTCCATAAACATACACGAAATGATGCGGGAAACTTTAAGTGTTGCGTGTAGAGACACCAACAAATATACTTAATGTACAGGGCGGACTATGGCTCCATGGAGCTGTGAGTCCTACTACACCTGTACTGATTATAGGTTAGAGTTCAACCTCTCTTGTGCTATAATATGTGTCCTATAAACAAAACTGTCTTTACAAAGGTGTCTCTTTTACATCCTTATTATTATTGTTTTCATTAGGATAGGGTTTATGTCGTAATTCCAGGAAGAAAGGATTTTAAAAAAGGTTCTCGAAACCACTTACCATGACTCAACATCCGGTGTGAAAGGAGCCATGGTCTCCTGGAGCCATAGTCCGGTCTCCATAGACATGCACGAGATGAGTAACTATATCAATACTTGACTGTATACGGTGAACTATGGCTCAAGGGGACCATGTCTCGTACACCCGTAATAAAGGGTTTAAAAAAGTAAGACCCCCCCCCCCTAACATTAAATCACATTTGTTTGCATCATTTGAGAGATTGAATCACTTAGGAAAACGAAAATACTTGGCTACCCATAGAAAGTTTCCCCCTTTCAATATCCTGATTACACTGAGGAACGAAAAATGGGTGTCATTTGACACCAAAAGAGGTGTTAAGATTTGAGTCCTTAGGCGAACATCTATTAGTGACAGGAAGACACCTTTAAATTGTGCCATGACACCTAAAAGTTGCTCTTGACACCTTTGGATGTTCGCCTGAGGGCCCATTTCTACGGGTGTCAAATGACACCTTCAGTGGTGTTTAAGGTGACGCCTTCAAGGTGTCAATTTATAAATTGACACCTTTGGATGTGTGCCCGAGGATCCATTTTAACATACAACACATCGAGGGTTGAGCGCCAGAAGGCCGTAACTCAATTTTGTTGGCAAATTGATATTTTGGTACAAAAATATTCCATAAACCTAGATTTTCAGAACCATAAACATGATAAAGAGATAACTCATAACACTCTTTAACTAAAATTAGAGTTATAAGTTGGGTGCTATAGTGTATTGTACTGAGCAGGGTTGCACAAAGTTGTTTCTTCCCCAGGAGCAAGGTTTTGAGCTTAACATTTCCCCACCTACACTTACAGGTTTGATAAAAATCAGATTACAATACGTTAGCTATAATAGTGTTCTTTCGATGTACCAGTATCATAGTAATAATTTAACATTTGTGAAGAATTTGATTAGGGGGTATGAGCAAAACTGATGTGCGCGAATCGCGAATTTTTTTTCTGGCATTTTACGCTAATATTGTCAAATTTTGTCTAATTGAACCTAATTTAGTACGAAAATGTGCGCGAAGCGCGAAAAAAATGCCTTTTTATGCTAAAATTGTCGATTGTTTTCTTAATTTTAACTACATTGTGTAAATTGATTGGTGGGGCACACAAATATTTTTTGGGGAAATGCCCCCCTTACACCCATGTAGCTCCGCCACTGGGGAAAAGCAATAAAACAATAAACACGTTAGTATACCTGTGCAACCACAGCTCATAACCCAAAGTTGCATTTTTTCTCTTCATCTTTTTTCACCCTTTTCCCCAATACTTTTTATTTTTCCACTTGGCATTATTTCCCCAATTCTGCTCATTATTTCCCGGGAGCGGTGCTCCCTGCTCCCGCACTTTGTGCAACCCTGGTACTGAGTCCCTAATATTTGCAAGTTGATTATCTCAAAATAGCATTTTTGAGATAAGGTCTTCTGGCGCTCAACCCTCGATATGTGCATTTAATTTGCGAACAATCACTTCCCTAAGGTAGTGCCGTCTTAAACCTTTGGTGAGAAAAATATGTCTATCAAATCTAACAAATAAACATTTAATGGTGTTAATGGTGAATATACATTCGAGGGTGTTGTGAGTGCCAACCAGGAGTGTCACATTTGACCAAAAATGAGCTACGATGGCACCTTTGGGGTGTTGTGGGGGTGCTGTTGTTTCAAAACAAAAAAATAGCACGGAGAAAATCAAAGGTCACCCTATGGGTGCAATGTGACACCCGAATTAGTATTTTTAAAACCTTTGCATTCTCAAAACTTGTACTTACGCCATAAAGGTGGCACAAGTAGTATACTGTATTCTCAAGAGCTATCGAGATGGGGAAAATGACTCCCCAATAGATGTCTTTCAACACTTAATGAGTGTCATTTTTTCAGTATCTTTAAAGGTCTCACGTTACACCCCTTTTTTCAGTATACTTTTCCAGAAATGATGTTTTCAGAAAAAGTGGCACATTTCAAGATCCTACACGAGTATGTTTGCATAACTCCACACACAATTTTGTGTTTTTAGAGCTTGAAACACTTACAAGGAAACACGCTTGGCTACCCACACAAAGTTTCCACTTTTCCATACCATGTTTACTTTTTTCGAAAACAGTCAGATTTCCCCGAAATGGTATTTTCCGAAAAGTGGTACTTTTCAATGATACAGAGAAGTTATTGACGTGAATAATGGACACTATGGCAAGTTATGCATGAACAATTATTTTATTTTATTTTATTTCAACTAAGACCAGCTAAAGAAAGAAAATATTTTCTTTTAATTGAAAATAAAGACATTTGAAATCAATTTTAAAACGCACTGGAGACATTTGTGTAACTTTCTTGCATACGATTTTGAAAAGTGCCAATTTTTCTGAAAACATCATTTTGGGGAAATGTGATTGTTTTGGAACAAGTGAACATGATATTGAAAAGCAAAACTTTCTATGGGTAGATAAGCTTTTTCCCTTTTCATAAACGTTGCAATTTCTCAACACGTCTAATTATGTTAGGAGTTATGCAAACAAATGTTATCTTTTTCCACCAGCAAAGAGCTATCGCTTTTCAAAGTATGTAACCAGACTTTGATAACAGCTAAAGGTTCCCCACTCTATACGAATTTTACAACTAGCAATAATATAATGTAGAGGCTATCCTAGCACTGGACTCGTGCCTCTGCAATAAGTAGACACTATGAACCTGTGAACATTCGTAGTATAGAGACCCCTCACTCACTCACTCAGGCGACATCTGTCGGACATTCATGCAGGTCTTCATCTAGTGACCCCTTTTCGACCTTTGACCCCAAGGTCATGGTTGACTGGTCTTATCAAGAGACATAAGATGCAACAAATCAGATCAAAATCGGAGTATGTTTTACCTTTTACCCCTGTATAGTTCAACCCACAGTGACCCCTTCCTGACCTTTGACCTCAACGTCTAGATTAATTTTTGTTCTTGTCTTATCGAAAGACATACGGTACAATGCATATCTTGACCGATTCTGACTAAGTATAACTTTGGTGCAAAAACCCAATTTCTAGGAAAATTGAGGGCGCACTCCCATACGTATCTCTCAATGGCCCTTTAAGTGCCCCGAAAGATAGTGCGGGTGCGGGCCCCTCCTTTGGACACGCCACTGCTCATGCCATGTCTATGTGTCAATTTCTGTAGATTAAGGGATGCCCTCTCCAAGCTTTTAGATTATATAAACCATCCCTCCCCCTGCCCCTTTCCTCTGTCCGTCTGGGCACGCCACTGATATCCCAAGTGGGTGCAAATAGGCCTTTTATCTACCGATTGACTTCGCAATATTTGCCCAATTATCTGTTCGTGAAACATGCGATTTTTACATGATTGGTTTAAACGGACATCTTAAATAATATTCATGGACATTATGGGTGCGTAGTGTGCGAAAATTTCCTTTTTTTATATTAATTTACTTTCGATATTCCCCGACTGACGTCTTGAATTAAATGGATGGAAATTAAGTAAAATCCCTTGAGAAAATTGCCCCTGAACTTGTCGATTGGGTGCAATTCCGCCGAATGATAGTCAAATGTGGGGGATGCAGCATTTTTAGTAAAATTTGATACCAAAAATGGATTGTCTGACTCATTTCATTTACAAAATGTATACTTAAATATACATCACGTTTATCAGTTCCAAAGGTACAGCGCTTGATAAAATGTCATCACAAAAGGGTTGACACCTCCCTAAACATGAACAAGGCATAGCAATACAATTTGAGTTGATATTATACTATTTGCAAGCCTACAGGAGGTCAAATTGCTTACAATCTTATTTATACATGATGATACCGTAATATATTAAGATATCATCCATTGTTTTCAATTTTCAAAATTTAAATCGTGCTCTTATATCTAACCATACAATAATTATGGAAAAACACACACCAAACAAATTAGTTATATATTTTGAGGGTAATTTGCCGTTTCCGTTATCCAAAATCTGGCGTTGACCGGATGAGAACAACAGTGAATAGTTGGCATGTTGAGAGATGGCAGTTTGTATTTGTTTTATGATAAGTATGATGGGTTTTGTTCTATATAACTACGATATTTGGGCTCGATAATTATTTTTATAACATAATGCACAATGTTGTGCTGGCTGGACACAAATTCGGCCCAAGTGGTTTTGCGTCTACTTTAGACTTTTGGCAAAATCTCCGTCATACCACCGATTTGAACGAAACAAAGTATATTTTGTCACGAAATTAAATGTTTTTAACGGTAAGAAGGAATAGAAAACATTAATGAATAATAATAAGGTTTTTAGATTTATTCTTGTTACAGTCTTTAGTCTATTTTCTGACCTTACCTATGATCAAACAGCTAGATACCATGTACGCCATAAATTCCGTCCTCTCTGCCAAGGCCCCAGACACGATTGTAGCGGCGGTTGCGGCAAAAAAGAAATGACAAAACCACAATGCATAGCAACTTGGTTGGAAATTCTCAAAGAAGAAATTTCTGTAGCCGAAAAATGCATTGCTGTTAGGTTCACCGAATGCAAAAGCGTATCCACAAGCCCAAAATACGACCGCTCCTACAACTGTAGATATGAGAAACACATATGAACACATTAGGCCAAACAAATGTAATACTTTGTCTCAGCGGCCCGCGCGCATTGGTATTAAAATGGGATTTCGCGCGTAGCGCAAGCAAACTTTTTCACTTTTTTTTTCACTTTTTTTTCACATATTTGTTTTCACATATTATTTGTTTTCACATTTTTTTCCGATTTAAAAAACAAAAAACTAGTAAGTTTCGGTGATACTCGGCAACCTTGTGACTGAAAAAACACATTCAACTAACTTTTTTAAGTTATGAGATAAAGAAAACACAAGCATACAATGTGCGTTGATCATATCTGATTACTTTTATTAAAAAGACAAAAGCACAACTATTGAATATATTGAAGCTGCAAACAAAAGCGATACCTAGAAGTGAAACTCAATGAATACGGGGAAGCTAACAAACAACGGCAGCACAAAATGGCTTGGGACATCGTTAATGAGATCAGTGGTTAGGAAGAAGTCAAAAAGTAGTAGACTAAAGGGAGCCACTAAGGAAGAAAGATTGCAAAGTTGGCACGACCATTTTCAACAGCTTCTTGGTAATCCTCCGGTAGTAACTGATGAAGATGAGGAAATATCAAAGATTTTTGATCAACTACCAATTCGAACTGATCCTTTTGATGCTGTGGAATACCAGAAAGCTAAAAAGTCTTTAAAAGAAGGGAAAAGTTTTGGCGAAGATGGAGTTCCTCCTGGAGTATTGCAAGGAGGCTCTCCTCAAAAACAAGAAACCTGAGCAGTGGTCTGTTTTAAATCTTATACCTGTTCCCGAAAATTGGCGACCTTAGCAACACTGCAAACTACAGAGGCATCAGTTTGAGTTCCATTAGTTGCAAAAACATATAATCGTATGTTGCTTAACAGGATAAGACCGCATATTAGATAGCAAACTGAGACCAAACCAATGTGGCTTTAGAGAAAACAGATCCACAGTGAGCCAGATTCTTGCAATCCGCAGAATAATTGAAGGGATACATGACAAAAACCTCCCAGGAATAATGACATTCATAGACTTCAAGAAAGCATTCGATACGATCCATAGAGGCAAGATGATCAAAATTTTGAAGCATATGGAATCCCAAACATCATAGTCAATGCTATTGAGGATTCTTACCACAACACAAAGGCCAAAGTAATAACTCCTGATGGGGACACCGATGAATTTGATATATTGGCAGGCGTTCTCCAAGGTGATACTCTTGCTCCGTATCTTTTCATAATAGTGCTGGATCACTGCATGCGAACTGCCATAGAAGGCAGAGAGGAAGTCCTAGGTTTTACAGTCAACCCCAGGCGCAGCGGCAGAGTTGGACCACTGCTGGTAACATATTTGGATCTCGCTGATGCCATAGCACTAGTGTCTGACACTGCTGGCCAGGCGCATAAACTCCTGGAAAGAGTAGAAATGGCAGCTCTAAGTGTTGGCCTCCACATGAACGCCAAGAAAACAAAATACATGGTGTTTAACCAACAGGATCAGGTGACCATTAAAACTACCGATGGAACCAGTCTGGAATTAGTCAAAGACTTTAAATATCTGTGATCCTGGACATCGAGCAGCGTGCAAGATATCAAAACAAGGAAGGCACTAGCATGGAAGGCGTGAAATAAGCTCAACAAGATATGGAGATCCAACCTAAGATCAACAAAAATTAAGCTATGCCAAGCTACAGTGGAAAGCATTCTTCTCTATGGTTCAGAAACATGGACAGTAACAACTAAAGTTCGAAAGCTATTGGATAGATGTTACACCAGGCTTCTTAGATCAGCCCTTGATATAAGTTGGAGGTTACACATCACCAACAAAGAACTCTATGGTGATCTTCCTATAGTAAGTGAAAGAATCAAGAAGAGGCGACTACAGTTGGCTGATGGACGCTCTGGGGATGTGATATCAGACCTAGTTCTTTGGAAACCAGTTCATGGCAAAAGAAATGCTGGACGACCGATGTTAAGCTATGTGGATATCCTAGCTATGTCAGGACACTGGACAAACACCTGCTGAGATAAAGACCTGCATGGAAGATAGGCGTGTCTGGAGAGCCATCGTTAATGCCCGACAGAAATCGCCGGAGTGGGCGGGTGAGTGAGTGATTGACTCTATTATTAATTTCATTAAAAAAAACATTTAAAAAAATCGCATAGCACATAGCTTTTTAGCCAAAAGGCGCAGAGACAAAGTCTTTTGTTTGTTTTTGGCCTAAACAAATTTGTGCGCAAAGCCTAATTAGTGATCTACGTTATCCAAAATGAAAATAACAACACAATGAAAAATTGTTAATGTTATTTTAATGTTACTGATAATAAACATATTAATAGTGGATTAAGGCGAATTTCCTTTGTTTAAAATTTCACCCTAACGTCACATTTTTTCCTTAACGACACTTCTAACAAAAGAACTACCATATATCCCTAACCCTACTACACCACACGGCAACAGATTTGTTTTTCGACCCCCAACATTCACCAGAAAGGTCACCCCGACCACCCCCACCCCCGGGATTTGAACCCGGACCTCCAGCACCAGAGCCCAGATCCAAACAACTACACCACGGCTGTCAGTCACACTCGGCTCAGTATATTCACCTCGTTATATAGCCTGGGTCGTTGCCGTGTAGTGTAGTAGAATGAAGGTTGTAGTGATGAAATTTACAAAATTCTGGAATGAAAAAATAAAAGAATTGCTGTATAACCCTAACCCTACTACACCACACGGCAACAGATTTGTTTTCTGACCCCCAAAATTCACAAGAAAGGTCAACCCGACACCCCCGGGATTTGAAACACGGACCTCCAGCACCAGAGTCCAGATCCAAACCACTACACCACGGCTGTCAGTCACACTCGGCTCAGTACATTCGCCTCGTTATATAGCCTGGGTCCGTTTTGTAGCCCAAAAACCTGCACGCCGGGTTATAAAAACGTTTTTTCCACGTCGTTGCCGTGTGGTGTAGTAGAGTTAGGGTTAACTCCATTGTTCTCTTTCTCCTTAAGGATCGAATTAGCTATATAACCGTTCATGTTGCACTCAAAAAGGTGTATTGAAATAAGAGAATCCTGATTATACATTAACATTATTAATATTTTGTGAGCTACGTTATCCATATAAATAAATATGACAGAATGGGCGAAATTAAACAATAAACATTTTCAAGTTTACATTGTTTCTTTAAAGATATATCATGTGCATGCTTTACGCACCATAAATCATCATACTAATATTATTATGGTTGATAAAATGAGGATAGTCTTCTATACCTGATAACGTAACTCACAATAACGTAGCTCACGTTTTCGGACGTTTGAATGCTTAATGCATATATTAGACTGTCATTTCTGGAAATTCAGAATGGCCGCCAAAACTAATCAAATTTCATAAAATGACATATCAATCAAAATATATGGTGAAAGTATAGTTTTAATAGTGGGATGTATGTATTAGACCACTAGGCACTCATATCCAGTACTTTTGCTTTGTTAACATACTTCAATCCAAGATGGCCGCCAAAATGGCAGCCAAAAATCCATAAATTGGCATATATGAACCAATATGTATGATCAGAGTATAGTTTTAACAATAGGATGTATGTGTTAGACCACTAGAAACTCATATCTAGTATTTTTGCTTTGATAACATACTTTAAAACCAAAATGGCCGCATAGTGGACAGTGTTGTGGTCATATGCTGTTCCATCAAGCGTGTATCGACAGTCCAGTCCCTTCGATCGTTGCGTGTGTTGATGAACATTGGATGTAAACGCAACGGTCACTTCATCTATACCAAACTTGGAAAAATGTCTACCGATCAATATACCCCTTGTTATACATGTATTTACAATAAACAGAAGGTAAGGCCAAAAAAAGTAAATTTGTCTCAGCACCTTTTGGCTAAAAAGCTATGTGCTATGGTTTTGTTTTCTTCTCCAAAATAAGCTATAGTCTTTGCGATCTATTTTTCTATATTTCATTTTTATAAAAATCAAAATATAGTCAATCGTTATGATTTTTTTATTTTTAATAAAAGTAATCAGAAATGATCAATGCACATTGTATGCCTGTGTTCTCTTTATCACTTAACTAGTCACATTCGACAAATATTGTTTAAGTGGGACGATGTTAATTTATAGGGATATTAACCTCGCTAGTTACTATTCTGATCTTACTCTCCAGTTTTGCTCCCACAATTACATTGTTATTTCACGCTGTGAAAGCCTGTAGGAAGGGCATAAGTACTAACAAGGTAGCTTAGGGACGGCATCCAGATTCAAACGGATTGAAAAACGTTCGACGCATCGACAAAACGCAATGGCTGTCCGTACTAGGGAGTTGTTCATTGCGTTCGATGACCATCGCTAAACACATTTCCCGAAACACCGAATTGACACACTGGGAAGTAAGCAAACAAACGGTACTATTGACCAATTACACGCGGACAATATACTATATCGATCGATCAATACCTATTAGTGGGCAATTACGACGGAGCAAACATTATTTTTCGTATTGACGAGTCATTATTTAACTGCATTCCGTTCATCTACATAAAACTGTCCGTTTATCCCATTGCGTTTACTCTCTCCGTTCGACGGTTTTAAATCTATACCAATCTGGATGCCATCACTCACCTCTCTAGTATTTTACGGCAAATTTGGTGCACTCGGTCGTATAATACAAGTTATCAACTAATTATTACTTACAAACATTCAGAATATTCTTCAGAAGAATGTTGATTGTATTTTTGCTACGAACGGAACCGGCTTCTAGGAAGGCAAACCCTGCTTGCATAACTGTACAAATAAAATGGGAAATTCTTGATATTAAATAAATACCCTCTTTTATCAGAAATATTAACTAAAAAAGCCGCAGGGAACTCACATTTTGGTATGTTTTCGCACTTAAGCCAGTGTCAGCCGCTCATTTCGTGTATGATATTATACATCACCCGCTCACCATTAGCGGCCCCGACCATTATTATATTAGTCAAAATTCTTGTTTAATGCCGTTTTAGTCAATTTTAAGTTAATCCAGCGTTTTTACCGTCTATTTGAATACCAAACAGCAGTTCGGTATGGTACCATTTCATCTTTAGCCGCACTTTCATGACTTTAAGCTCTAAAAGTCATGGGCCCGTATGCACAAAAAGTTAGACCGGGTCTATAGTTAGACCTGTTCTAAAGTTAGACCTGGTCTAAGTGGGTTTTAGTTTTGTGAATTGCACACCTTTAATTACATTTCCTTCTCAAATTAGCTAACAAATTGTAAAGATTTAGATGCAAAGATCAAAACTAGCACAAAATATCTCATGAAAATGCAAAGGAAAACAGCTTTTGAGGCATGAATAAATTTCACTCAGACCATTTATGCATACGGACCATGGAGTCTAGCTCTTTTTAGTGATTCATGAAATAGAATCATTGTCAAGTTTAAACCGTAACCCTATCATTAAGCTCAACTTAAAGGAAGAATTGAGAGGGACGTAATCAGGGAGGGTGGCATAACCGACATTTCTTTGTATATATACATATAGCGTTTGCAACTTAATTTGGAAGGGGCATCAGGGGGGCATTCTCTACTCTAGTTACGCCTCTGGGTTCACGCATATTAACACGATATCCCGATAGATCTGTGTTTCGGTAGATGGAAAACAGCAAGCGCAGTGCGATTAGAAAGCATATCATTGTAGTTAAAAGAGCTGTACTGTTAAATTGGTGGCCTGTCCACCTACATGTATAGGCCATAGCTTGGCTGACTGCAGTCCAGTGAGAATATCAACTCTGAATTCTACTACAGGCAATGGCCCTTTGGTGACCAGAGCTAATGATCCCGACCTAGACTACCTAAAGGGGCGCTAATTTAGACAATTTCTTCGTCAGAAATACTAACGGCACTTTAAGACCATTGGCGGACATAAACTGATTTAGGATTTCTATTCAAAAAATAATCTTAAATTAACTATCATAATCTACACTAAATCTTGTATATAATATACTCACAGAAAAGCAGAGTGCCAATTATGATTAAAAAGAAAGTATCCACATTAGCTTTCAAGGCTTGTAGTGGCCTCGTATCATTTGTAATATGTGTACAGTTCATTTTCGCTGATGCCAAGTTTCACAAACTAAACTCTCTTCTGTATTTTCCTCGTTTATATAGACTCACATCGGTCAGTTTTTAGTTGTTGGTTGTCATACGTCCCAGGACCTATCGGTTTCGTTAGAATTGAGCCGTGATGGTTTCGCGACGCTGTGTATCCTGAATCCTGCATTGCTTCATCCGGTGTTTAAAGTTTGGTGTAATTATGTTAATGGTTTACCTGCGTTCACGTTGTAGCGACCTAACACGTGTAGGTTATAATAACCGGAAACAATACATTGCATGTATACAGCTACTATTATTACAGACTGGAATTTACCGTGTATCTTGATTGATAGTACTATTGTTCTGCTTTGAAATTAATATATAAAAGAAAGTTAATTGAAGTAATTAGGATCGGATTGAATAAATAAATAAATAAATACCTCTGACACGGTTGGCACTAACCTACCGTATCACTATAAACCATAAACAGCAGCAATGGTGCTCGATGTGTGTGTTATCAGTTTCTATATATGTATATAGATGCTCATTAAAAAGAAACAATCAGGCATTTGACTAGATATACAATTGGAAATTGTAAAACAAATCCAACATGATACACGAATATGCGTCAATCAGATTCATGTAATCTTTGTTTAGAGGAGAACGTTGAGATCTTGCACATGAACGGTAAATCGACCAACAAAAATCAGAACTCATATCAACGTATCGACACATAGATCTACACCGCCCGACCGTGCAAAGAAGAAAGAAATGCTGTAATTGTATGACCTAATAATTATAATTAGTCTTTTAATTAAATACCACTAAACGATTAGGCTCGTATCGGAAGTCTTCATATCAGATGACAGATCGAAAAAATCCTGGTGCCACCACCGTCTGAGGGCAAAAGAGATGGGGCGGGACCATGTAGTGTTTGTCATGAATATTGAAATACGTTGATAAACCACGTTTGGTTTAGGGGAGGATGGGGCAACTGGTTCGGTTAAGCATATTTCATGATATAAATTATTAAAGCTCGTGTAAATATTTATGGAATTGCTATGAAAATATTACCCATACATGTATAACTGTTTACATATAACATATAATCAATGTTAAAAAATATCTAAAGAAAAGGCCAATTACCACTAACTGAAAACGTTACCTGGCACGGACCAGTTACCCCATCATTGGGGCAACTGGTCCTATGTGTTCCAACGGTTAGAATACACAGACATCAGTGAATGACAACACGGAAACTAGGCAGTATTTTCTTTACAAACACATTTCCATATTATTTAATATGTAAAAAGTAAACATGTCTCATGAAACCCATGTTTTATACAGGTTTCGTGGTTAACGTGTAAATAGCAGTATACTAAGGTGTACAAAGCAAGCGAAATTTTCGACTTCACATTTATTAGATAAAACGGTATGAACCAAGTTAAATGGTTACATGGTTGTGATATTCAGATGCCCCATACATTTTTCTATATATACCCCTTTCATTAATGATTTTATTTACTTCATATAATCATCAATTAGTACTTATAATAAACCATCTTGATATTTAGCCGGCTTTTCATGTTACAAAGGAAGTTAGTCAATATGATAATGATGACCCAACGGTGAATATACACAAAATGCAGTGGATAAAATACATAAATCATGATAATTATTTGGTCATTGCAAATACCTTTACAGACACCATTCATAATATAATAAAGATGTAATTCATAAAACATTCTAAAGCAATTTGATGTCATATTGTAATCCTTCAATAGCAGGAAATAGTGGTATTAGACCCAAAATGCCCCAAAATGTCTAAGAACTAGAAAGAATGTGAATTATTTCATATTATTCTATTCACCTTACAATACCGAGTCATGTTTTATTGACACTAACAACTAATTTTCAAAATGAATTTTACAATTTTGATTAAGTTTTTGCAGGCGGACCAGTTGCCCCATACCCCTTCGGACCACTTGCCCCAACAAACATGACAAATGACTTAGCACTTTGTCGAGATGAAACATTATTCAAACACGCCTGTTACATAATAAATTTTACGCCAAAATGTTTTAAAACATACCACCATTTGTCATAATAATCAACAATTCCAATACATTTCAGAAAAAAGGCAAAACTGCATGTTTTTTGTTTTTAGACATTCACAGATTTCTGTAGCCAGCGATTATCTTTGAATTCGCAAATATTACGGCGTTCGGATCCTACAAGAAGATGAGTGTCTTTAGATAAAATAAGAAATGGTGTACTTTGTTATTTGCAAATTCGTAAACTAATAACTCTACCAAATGAATACCCGTGATAATGATTGAAGTTGAAACGTTCTTTAAATGATAATATTGATCGCAAATCCAAACCACCAATGTCCCAAGTTAGCCATATGCGCCATTTTACGGTCATTTCAACCACAACCTATGGTTTTAATCATATTTCGAAAAGTCCCTATTAAAGCACACTACAATATAGCACCCATCAAAAGCAGTATGCACCTAGCATCTTAAGACGACTGTACTACATGTATATATTTACTGTTGCATATCTATCAATCATATAGAGTACATTAAACATGATCTAAACCCACCTTCATAATCGCCCATACTATCTTCAAAGATCTGGAGAATATCACATGTGTAAATACTCTAAAGTTCCAAATGTTTTGGATTGTAGAAGGTAAGGATATATGTCAAGTTTCAACAAGAGTCGTACTGTTCGAAAGAAAGCAGTATGCCCTTACAATTACAAAATCCTTCATTTCGGACCACTTGCCCCATAGGACCAGTTGCCCCATATTCCCCTATATCTTTGCGTATATTGATAGACGTATACACTACTTATACAAAAAAAATTATATTTATATTTAAACCATTTAGCAAGACTTCCAACCGGCGATTCGAACCTCCGCCAATGTGAATGCTGTAAAGCAAGCGCGCCAACCCAATAGACCACGCCGCTGAATGACAAATACAAAACTGATATACCCCTGTCACACATACGGCGATCAGGCCTTGCGCTCTCGTTGCGCTGAAAAAATGATCAAAACGCCATGCAAAACGCAGTAAGGTCCGATTGGGAACGCAGTGGACACCATCTAGAGCGGTGTAGGGTCCCCATGATCGCCCATGAGCGCCGTACAAAACGCCGCGATTGCTTAAGCTCTGCTGCGATCAAGCCAGCGCTTGTATTGCGCTTATAAGTCGCTGTCTGCGTTACTACACCTTCTCAACACGTTTTCATAACGTTCTCTGCGTCAGCGCGGAGAGTACAGAGCGAGTGCATGAAAAATTGTATTAAATAGTGTATTAAATTCAAACATTGAAATAGTAGAAATGATACAGTCCTCAAAATAAGTAACTGCCTATGTTATAAATATAGTCTTAACTCCAACACTATAGCTCCTACGTAAAAATATTAAATTATGAAGTAGGCCTAGTTATGAAAATACTTCTCTTTAATTCGAGAGATATTGTTCACGACTGTCGGTTAATAATTAAAAACGCAACATTGTAAAGGATTGAACAAAGTGAAGTTTACATTTTCACACTTGGGTTTTGAACACGCGGGACAGTGTAACAGGTATTTGTATGGGCTGCATTGACTCAATTGAAGCATCCCAAACCCTCATCTTATTACTATCGACCTATGAGTTGTCGCTACCAGTCAATCAATAATATGCCTGTTGCTAGTCCGAGGCTGCGTAGAGGCGAACAAAATGTTAAAAGAAAATCGGACTTTGTTTTGGCTTTAGGCAAATAACAAAACGTAAAGGAAAGAAATATCCTTACCACTTTATAATTTAATACTTTTACGTAGGAGCTAGTATAGTGTTGAAGTTGAGAGCATATTAGTGTATAACCTGGTCAGTTACTTATTTTGAGGACTGTATACTCCTCGTAGTAGCTCTACAGAAGGAATAACAATGACCCATTTTTAAAGCTCTAATCACATTGCCGATACATTGATTGTTATTTAAATTCTATTTAGAGAGCATTATCCTAGCTTAGCGTAATGCGATAATGCCATTTTTGTATATAGCCATGGAAGAGTGTCAATTGGCGGGAGTTTTGAACAGGTGTATCAATAACATTGTTGAATCTGAATATGGTCATGTGTTTTAAGCTTGCCTCCTTTCGCGTTACACACGGATTTTGGCTTTCGCGACATGATTTTAACTTTACACATTTATATTTGCTTGTATACCCTCCTGAGGTAGTAAAAGTATACATTTTCTGAAGGGAAATTGCATGAGGAAACCAAATATGCCATTAAAATTATATTACGACCAAGAACCAAAATGATATGATCGAAAATGTTCGGGAAAATATCAGAGTTTTTTAATTTGAGATCCATATATTTTTATACCTACCCCTATCATTATTTTTTTACATATATTTGAATTCCTCATGAAATTACCCATTAGATGATATATAATTGTCAAAGTTACTACGTCGCTATGGTAATTATACCGGCTAGTGAATATCTCCAATTTTTATTTTAGATATTTTTAGAATTTTCAGAAATATTTGTTTAAAGATGAACCCTTCCCTGATACTGCATTTCTGAATTCCTCTAGTTACAAGCTTTCCAAAAATGTATACTTTTGCTATCATAGGTTGAAAACTTTTTCTGTTATAGTCATTTTTATAAATCCGGTAAATTGAGGCTGATTATTCATGTTGACTGTGTAGCGAATAGGAAGAAAGCTGATGATCATTGCCTTATCCATAATTAATTAGTTGTTACAAATAGTTGACAAGTCTGTTGAACCACATACTTAAAGACTACTAAATATCCTTTGAAATGGGACCAAAATGGTGTTTGTAACATTAGGGGATGACTAGTTATTGTAAAAAGAACAAAGCATGGGATTATCCCCATTGAGTTTGTACAGGCGCGGCACCCCTTCCAGCGGCACCCCTTCCAGCACCACCCCTGGTCCCCAAACATCAAACAGCTGTATCTCCCGTTCTGTATTAGCTATACCAATGCCATTTGGCAGGCAGATAGCTTGTAATTAGGGCTTTAAAATGATACCACATTTGTTGAGATAGCTTTTGTGGTTTTAAAAATATTTGAGGAAAATGACAGCATGAAGCTAAAAAATGTAACAGCACCACCCTATTGGGAGGCGAGTTCATAACGCATGACCCCCATAGCAAAATACTTGATACTAGCAGCTAACTAGCCGCTAATGCTAGCCGATAGTCCGATCTAATTATATGGAAACCAGTTCATTATTATTATTATTATTATTATTATTATTATTATACGAATTTATATAGCGCATTTCCAAAAAAGACCAATGCGCTGTACAATATATACATTATATAAAAGAAATGCATTTAAAAAGTGATAAAAACCACTAAAAGACCACTATATACAGGGTGTCCCAAAAGTCTATGCACGACTTTGAAGCTTTGTATTTCACAAAATATAAGTCGTATTGAAAATATGAATACATATTTAGAAAGAGGAGATGTGGGAAATAATTTTGATACCAAACATTGGAGTAACATCTGTTTGTAATGCCACCCTAGAAGTGAAATATGTATTACTGCAAAAATGTAATTTTATACTTCGGAGGAATAAAGTTCATAAATCCATACCTATCGAGATTAACAAAAAGACGGGTAGAGTTGGTTACACGGAAAGTGATCCGTCAATTGTAATATTTAAAATTTTACATTACAGTGATCCCATCATAATGACAAACTATATCACACATATTTTTCGTTTCTATAGTGAAATCTAGTTTAAATGTTTTCCATTTATACAGAGACGTGTGCTAATGCAAAAACACAGACCTAAACAAATTGAATAACATAACAGAAAAGTGAACACACACATCACACAGCGAATAGATCTCTTTGGACTTTTGGCTACTGCATGTATTATGTCTATGACATCAATGTGACTTGTTGATCTTAACCAGTCTTTTTTCTACCACATCGAGACAAATCATGCACAGTTCCTGTGTTTAAAAATGTATCCACCAACTAAAGAATGGATATTCTTCCTGGTGCACGTTTCACTTTAAAATGTTTTCTGAACTTTTATAAAGTAAGTTGAACTGTATTTGTTTCAGCGTAGAACCATACAATTTGTATTCGCTTATCTATGCTGTAAACCCTCTTGAATGAAGACTTTTGCTGTTGTCTACTTACGCCTATTTATGTTGTGAGTGACCGAGTTTAGTAATAACATTAATGTTGCAAGGTAAGCAGTGAACTGTGACTAATGCGCAACGTTGCTTTCATACCGTTAATTTATGCGCACCTGTTTTAGCAACAATGTGTGGTAGTTGGTATAGGTGGGTCTCACACGGCCAAAAACTTTCAACCAGTTTTATAATGTTGTGGGTCCACCAATAGGGTTATGTTTGGTATCAAAATATTTTCCCAAATCTCGTCTATCAAAATATGGTTAAATTTATACCATATGATTTATATTTTATGAGATATGACTCTTCAAAAACGTGCATAGACTTTTGGGACACCCTGTATATACAATAATTGTGTAAAAAATAAATAAAAATAAGGCTGAATTATTCAACAGGGAACAGATGAGTTTTTAAAAGCTTTTTAAAACGTTTCACATTTGGGGCGGCACGCACAGAACTGGGTAGGTCATTCCACATTATTGGTCCTAAAGCAGAAAATGATTTATCCCCAAATGATCTTTTAGTTTTGGGGATGGCAAGACGTGTAGGATCCTGAGATGACCTAAGCCCTTGACGGCCTGAAATATAAACGTTTAGTAAAGCGTGTAAATAAGTTGGTGACGAACCATTCATACAATTGTACACATGCACCAAGATCTTGAATTCAATCCTCTGCTGGATAGGCAACCAATGCAATTCTCGCGCTAGTTCGTCTGCCGACATGGTAAACAAGACGCGCAGCGCGATTTTGCAGTCTCTGTAAACGCTTAGTCTCGGTCGCAGACAAACCGCCGAGCAATGAGTTGCCATAGTCCAACCGGGAAAGAATCAAAGATCTCACTGCATGTGCACAAGTGGATTTATCAATAAAAAAACCGACGGATTCTCCACAAGTTTCTCAAATGAAAATTAATAGTTCTACATAATGTGCTAACATGATCTTTCATTGAAAGGCTACTGTCAAAAACGATGCCATGGTTTTTAACAGTCTTTGATGGGGCAATCACAGAGCCACCGATATTCAGGTGAAGATCGAGTTTAGATACAGCATTTGCAAGCCTAGGTGAAACAATCACGAACAGTTCTGTTTTAGAATCATTTAGCTTTAATTTGTTTGCACGCAACCATGATCGTATCTTAGCAATGCAATTGGTCATGTTAAGCTTAGCAGCAGCTGTATCTTCCTCTGACTTCGGATTAAAACTCTTATACAACTGCGTATCATCAGCATAAGTGTGATAGCCTATGTTAAAACGTCTGATAATGTCAGCGACGGGTTGCGCATATGCTGTGAAAATCGGTGGACCTGCAATTGACCCCTGTGGCACACCATAATGTAAAATTTGGTTATGAGAATGGTCGCCAAGAATACACACTCTATTTGTATATACGATCACTTAGGTAACTAGAAAACCACTCTTTAGCAGCACCCATAACACCAAACTCATTTTGCATACGCTCAGCAAGTATGAGATGATCAATTGTATCAAACGCAGAGGAAAGATCCAGTAGGACCAAATTGATTGCTTTACCTGCGTCGAGCTCGTTTAAGATATCATTTTTAACTCTAAGGAGAGCGGTTTCAGTGCTATGGGCAGTCTTGTAGGCAGACTGGTAAATTTCAGTAAGGTTATTAACCTGGAGATGGTTTTTAAATCAGGGCAATAGAAATGCGGGACGTCCGATGTTAAGCTATGTGGATATCCTATGTCAGGACACTGGACAAACACCTGCTGAGATGAAGACCTGCATGGAAGATAGGCGTGTCTGGAGAGCCATTGTTAATGTCCGACAGATGTCGCCGGAGTGAGTGAGTGAGGATAATATTGCTTTTAAAGTGGTTAAACTTGGTCCATGATACTCTTCAAGATTTATCACACATAAAATATATCACACTTAGACATAATCTATTTCTTGATTCCAAGTGTTTTGATTTAGGAAATATTTGCCCTATTATTTAAACAATTTGTAACACAATAATAATATATTAAAATATTAAATATTAAAATGATTGTTTTATATTATGATTGTTTTTTCTTAAAGTATATCTCCGGGTCTCGCCTTCCCTAGCAGCTTCATGCTCACCAGACCTGAACAAGGCACCATTATAATTGATAATAGACTATTACTCACCCTTTATCTAATAAACTGCACCAATAAAGTATCTAAACACTTACAAATGGTCAGATTTATCGAAACCTGAAATAGTATGCAAGAAAATAATTAATTAATTCGATTCACAATTATTTTCTGCGCATTTTGACACCTCTTTTGTTGTGCTACGATGTTGTTTGGCGGATTTATGGGCACTTGAGTGGCTTAAGGTCGAATTCAAAAGTTGCAAAAGCTCCTATTCACCCCAATTCCAGAAGGGAACTCACACAAGCATCACACACAGACAAAATCAAGACAAAAGACACCAATTTGTTCTGTTTACTTAACCATGACAATTAATGATTGATTAATTATTGATTTATGCCTCCCATCTCTGACCCTTTTGTTTTGTTATTGACAATTAATGCTGATGTTCATCGCAATCGATTTATCCAACACGCGACAAACAAATCATTTATAAAAGGCGGGCAAAAATAATGCTGATCTTATTCGTCACAGCAACGCGCTTGCTTGAATAGGGGCTTTTGCAACTTATGAATTCGACCGCCACTCAAGTGCCCATAGATCCGCCAAACAACATCGTAGCGCAACAAAAGAGGTGTCAAAATGCGCAGAAAATAATTGTGAATCGAATTAATTAATTACTTTTTTGCATACTATTTCAGGTTTCGATAAATCTGACCATTTGTAAGTGTTTAGATACTTTATTGGCGCTGTTTACATAGCATCACAGAATACTGTAACAATAGGGTTTATCTTTGGTGTAAGACACCTCGGAATTAGTCATTTGGATTCATTTATTTGTTCCCAATTGTAGGTGAAAATGAGTAAAAACGATGTCTCATGCGACTAGTTTGTATGAGAATGACGAACCTATTTGTACGCTAAATGTGTGGGCTTTTCCGGTATGAGTCATATATCCTGTCAAACTTCACCTCCACAATATAGGTTATCCGAGTGGCCAAGCGGAAAGGACTACAAAAGGGAATCGCGCCCGACATGTTCTACATTCAGTTATTCACCAATTCATTGCATGAAGCATGTTACCAAAATACCGTACATGCATGAAACAGCTTAATATTCCCCACACGATGACAGATATTCCAAAACATGTAATGAATAACATCGAAACCTGCTAGCCTCATTACCAAACCAAATGAACCTTACTGATCATTGACCGTATAAATGCAACTCCCTAGCCTGTAGTGTGTAGACAAGCAGCAGTTTTCATCTATTTGCCAATGGGTGGTCCTTATTAGGACATGTTGGAATATATTATATCGGAGCAAACGTTGACCGGTGTTATGTATTTTATACATTTTGGGGCGCCCGCTACGGCGGGGCCCCTATTGGCATGGCTTTCAGAAATTGAAGATATTAGGGTATTTCTAGATAATGATGATGCAATTGCATCGTGAGATTACCAACCAAATTGTCACAGCATATACATGATATACGGACTATACAGAAGTGATGGCAAAGATGACATAATGGTGCGTTATAAGTCACCTATGTTTGTACGATCTTACTGTGCAATGCAGACATTTTAATGTTTTATATAAACGCCGTCATGCACCCGGAGGCTGCCATGTTCTAGCCTAGCTTATTGAGAAACAAAATGCGAGTGATGGGCGATACCAGCATTCTTTGTTTATTCATGGAAGTACGACGATGTTTATTTTAATACAGCACACTCATGCGTAATGCAGACGACAGTGAGCTGTTAAATAAAATAATCAAATTAATGAAATTAATTAATACATTAAATATTAAATATCATTAAAGAACTAAAAAATATTAAATGAATTAAATATTTCAAAAAATAAATGAGCCAAATGTTAATTAAATATTTCAAAAATAAGTGAACTAAATGTTAAATAAATATTAAATATATCACACACTAAAATTCAATATTAAATAAATTACATATGAAATTAATCAAAAACATAATAAAAAATTGTTCTTTAAGATGTAATTCATATTCTTTTAGTAAATTTAACAACAACAACACCAGCAACAACAACAAAGATAACAATATTAATTAGATAATTACAAAATGAATAAAATAATGAATTATAGTAGAAATCAATTTAAAAAAACTGCCAATGTGAGAAATAGTAATTGATGATATTTATTCGATCTTTACAAACGGTTAAGATATCAATAAAATATCAAAAAAACATTAACGAATAACAATTAGGATGACGTGTATTCGTCTTTACCGAACAAATGAAATAACACCAAACAAGACGAAATAAGTAAAGAATAATTGCAATGAGTATGCAATATATTTCGTTTTTTTATTTATAAAATAAAGCAACAAAATATCGATAATACAATAATGAAATAAAAATAATAAAGACACAATCAGGAAGACATTTGTTTTGTCTTCCTGATTGTGTATATTATGAGACCGATAATAATAAACTGCTCACAAAAAGTATCGTAACACTTAGAAATGATCCTATACATAACGGCTCGAAAGGGTATGCATTAATCGAAGCAAATAACCAAGTGCATAATTTTGTTCTGCGTATTTTGACCCCTCGATCGTTGAGATACGATGTTGCGGAGCGGAGTTATTGTCATTCAATGATCGTGGGTCCAGTTACAAAAGTGACACTCATCCCTATTGAAAAGCATGAATCTGATCATTCTAAACAGTAATGCAAAACTCTTTCTACATGTATAGGACGATTGTCACTTTTGAAACTGGTCCCACGACCATTAAAATGACAATAACTCCGCTCCGCAACATCGTATCTCATCGATCGAGGTGTCAAAATACGCAGAACAAAATTATGCACTGAATTATTTGTTTCGATTAATGCATACCCTTTCGAATCGTTATATATTGGATCATTTCTAAGTGTTTCGATACTTTTTGTGAGCAGTTTATATAGTTGGTAGCGGAGCGGGGCTTAATTCATTCGAATAATAATACCTTCAGTGCGATGGTCATCGCGTTTTAAAATGTTCAAGCGGGCCCTACACAAAGTAACCGGCGTATGCGTTGTTCGCATAACGCATAACGCAGCGTTGTCGTGTATGCGTGTACTAAAAACGCGATTATTCGTTGCAGGAAAGTGGTAAGCATCTCGCTGGATTCGCCGATTTTACAAAGGGGGACATTTGCTGTTGTTGATCAAAATAAATCTTATAACATCAGCGTTTTTATTATGAAAAAAGATAAATAAGTGCTCAACAAAAGAAAGTCATCCACTTTTGTTATGTTCCATAGAGTGACTTGCGATTATTTTTTGACCCAGCAGGCTAGATAGACATTTGGATGGATCTTTTAGGCACAATCTAGTACCAAACTTGTCACCTAAAAACAAAGATAAGCCATGATTAGCACCATTAACTATACACTACGCGGGGAGAAAAGACCACTGTTACCTGTTCACAATCAAATAACCCGCGCGCTCGCTTAGGCACGAACCAACGCAGTTTCACATTCAGGTGCCACACACAGCATTTTCTCGTCACTTGCGTGCGTTGAAAATGTGAATTTGGAAACGTCACGGATTTTTATTAAATGGTATTAATAATGGTTTATAATGGTTAATCTTTGTTGTTTTGTGGCATGTTTGGTACCAAATTGTTCCGAAAAGATACATATAATTGTCTATCTAGTCTGTTAGGACACAACATAATCGGGAGACACTCTATAGACCATAAACAAAGTGTATGACTTTCTTTGGTTGAGCACTTTACGTTGGTCTCATAGAGTGTGTTTCTACTTGGGGCACTGCAAAGTAAACGCTAAGATTAAACGCTAATTTTTTAATCCCTCCTGTTTCTACTCGCGAAAAGTTACCTCTAAGTTTATCGATCCTAGTCGATGGGCCACGACATTTGACCTTTTGTAATACCAAACAATGCCATTGCACCTGAAAAAGATGGCTTCACAATGTGTATAACCCAGCGTGACAAGGTTCACGGCACAAACCGCTAAGATTAATCGCCTTTCTGTTTCTATTGGGCTTCTTGCCGTTTCTTACCGGTTCCAAACCTGGTTTGTGAAGGTTTTTGGGATAACCAAAAATACCGATTCTTAGCGGGTTCTGGCCGTTTCAAACTTACCGATTCTTAGCGGTTTCTTCCCCAGTAGAAATACGCTCATAATGTATAGGATATTTGTATTGTCGTGTATAGCCGCCTGCGGAAATATAAGGAGTGAATAGGGAAAACAACATTTGACAACATTTGAGCTCTAGATATATTCCAAAAAATTCCAAAAATGTTACAAAATCAGTAAAATCCATGTAAATGAACTACAGCGTGTCCCAAAAAAAACTGGGTTCAAAAGTTTGCGAGCTTATAACGAAATAAGTAGGAAACATGGATAGTTTATATTTAAGGATATTAAACAACATATACCTGACCCTAATTGGGTAAATTCATAGACCAATCCAATGTAAACTTTTTGAAATACAAAGATTTGAATAGAGCGTGGTCAGAACCAACCCATTTGTCCCGATTTAAGGAATAAACCATCTGTGCGTTGCATGAAACTGTGCGCTATGTGCAGTATTCCCGGCATGGGGTTTATTCCCCGAAAGAACTAAACAATAACTCGGACTATAAAAAAGAACATTTTGTTTTAATATTTATGTAAATAATGAACTTGATTTATTGCAATATGACCCAGATGATTTTGTTTACTGACACAAGCCTTTGAAAAGAATAAATGCAAAGGCAAAACTTTGATGAAGTCACAACAATGCGCAATTGCAACACATGGGGTGTTCCTTGAAAAGTGGGACAAATGGGTTTTGACCACGCTCTATTAAAATCTTCGTATTTCAAAAAGTTTATATTGAATTGATCACAGAATTTGACCAATTAAGTTTATGTATATTTTGTTTATTAGCCTTAAATATGAACTATCCATGTTTCCTACTTTTTTAGTTATAAGCTCGCAAACTTTTGAACCCAGTTTTTTGGGACACGCTGTAATGGTGTTTGCACTACAGCCCGCATGAAGAATGGGGTATTCCAGAAAAAAAATTCCCCGCCCCTATAGAGGAACAAAATATTATTTTAGAATAAATTTGCATGGAATGCTAGTGGTTAAGGGTATGGGAATTGGGTATAAATAGAGGAATAACCTTTAACATGTTTAAACTGAAAAGTGTCTTTATGCCCTAAGGAATTCGCCCTCAGTACAACTTTAAGTAAGCGTTGCAATGGTTCCTTGGAACCTTCAAGATATTTTGTTTCACACCATTTCCCTCATAATCATTCAGAACGTGAATTTTGATTTAGTAACTTTCTTTTATATGTTAATTTCAAAACAGAAAAAAGAAAAAAAATAGTTTACTATTCATCAAGATACAAGGTAAATTCCAGTCTGGACTGTAATGGTAGCTGTGCATACACTCTCAGAACAGGTATTAAATAACCATGGGTTAAAAGAATGTTGGTTAAAAAGTATACAACATTGGTTAAAAATGAAGCGTTGGTTAAAAATTACTTTTAATACTGCGTTGGTTAAAGAGTAAAAATATAATTAATTTTTAGTTTATTCAACGTTGGTTAAGGCATCATAATTTTAACCAACAATAGGTCATAACAAGATTCCCGCCAAAGAATTTCATTGGCGAGGAAAATATTTTGCGCATATTATTTAGACCACGTCAAAATTTGTATATGAAATCAATCGTGTTATTTCCCATCCCTGGTATTTACCTTGGCGCTCTTCATTTGGCATCATGTTGCCAGTTAATATTGGACCAATATTGGTTTTACATTGGCGCTCTTCAATTGGCATTATGTTGGCAACCAATACTGTTCCAATAATGGGCACATTATACCAGAGGCAGAAAATAACACGATTGATTTCATATACAAATTCTGACGTGGTCAAAAAATTGCGCCGCTTTCAAGTTATCGCTTCCCGGCCTCGTAGCTAGGATCTTGTGCATTGTCCTGTCCCTTGATGGTCTTGGCCACGGATTGGCGCCAATATTGAAAGCCAACTTATCGGGCGAATGAAACATCAATATTGTAATGTTGTATGGGTTAAAGTTTAGCAAAAATAAATAAAAGTTTAACCAACTTCTTTTAACTAACTACTGTTGGTTAAAACATTTTAACCAACAAATGATTCAAAATTGTAACCAACCACAGGTTAAAGTTTAACCAACCACTGTTGGTCAAAACATATTAACCAACAAATGATTAAAATGTGTAACCAACCACAGGTTAAAGTTTAACCAACAGCTGTTGGTTACAGTTTTAACCAACCAATTGTGTGGTTCACCTGGTAACCTCCCGTTGGTTAAAATTTTAACCAACATGGTTAAAGATTTTAACCTTTGTTCTGAGAGTGTACAATGTATTGTTTCCGTTTATTATAACCTACAATAAATTGTGGTATGTAGTTCGCTATATACAACGTGAACGCAGGTGAACCTTTAACATGATAACACCAAACTTTGAACACCGGATGAAGTAATGCAGGATTCAGGATACACAACGCGCGAAACCATCACGGCTCAATTCTAACGAAACCGATAGGTCCTGGGACGTATGACAACCAACAACTAAAACTAACCGATGTGAGCCTATATAAACGAGGAAAATACAGAAGAGAGCTTAGTTTGTGAAACTTGTCATCAGCGAAAATGAACTGTACATATATTACAAACGATACAAGGTCACTACAAGCCTTGCAAGCTAATGTGGATACATTCTTTTTAATCATAATGGGCATTCTGCTTTTCTGTGAGTATATACAAGACTTAGTGTAAATCATGATAGTTAATTTAAGATTATTTTTTGAATAGAAATCCAAAATAAGTTTATGTCTGCCAACTATCGTGGTCTTAAAGTGCCGTTAGTATTTCTGACGAAGAAATTGTCTAATTAGCGCCCCTTTAGGTATTCTATATAGGTCGGGATCATTAGCTGTGGTCACCAAAGGGCCATTGTCTGTAGTAGAATTCAGAGTTGATATTCTCACTGGACTGCAGTCAGCCAAGGCTAATGCCTATCATGCATATACATGTATAATGTTGGTGGACAGGCCACCAGTTTAGGAGTACAGCTCTTTAACTATAATGATATGCTTTCTAATTTTTAATCGCACTACTCTTGCTCTTTTCCATCTACCGAAAGACAATATCTGGATATCGTGTTATTATGCGTGAACCCATAGCGTAACTAAAGAATGCACCCCTGATGTCCCCAAATGAAATGACAAACTCTATATATTATATACAAAGAAATAGTCGATAATGCCGCCCCCCCCCCCCCCCCCCCCCCCCCCCCCCCCCCTTCGTCCAACCTCAATTCTTCTTTTAAGTTTAGCTCAATGATAGGGTTCCGGTCTTAGCTTGACAAGGATCCTATTTCAAGAATCACTGAAAAGAGCTAGGCTCCATGACTTCGGTCCTAAAGTCATGAAAGTACGGCTAAAGGATGAAATGGCTCCCTACCGAACTGCTGTTCGGTATTCAACTCGAAATTGACTAAAAACGGCATAAAAATAAACAGAATTTTGACTAATATAATTATAATGGTTGGGGTCGCTAATAGTGAGCGGGTTAGTTATAATACCCTATGAAGTGATCGACTGACATGACACTGGCTGAAGTGCGAAAATATACCAAGAGAACTAAAAACGGAGGCGTGAAATGTGTTTTGAACGCTGTACATCCCCATCTTGGACTTTCAATGTGAGCACCCTGCGGGTATTTTAGTTGATATTTCTGATAAAAGAGGGTATTTATTTAATATCAAGAATTTCCCATTTTATTTGTACAGTTATGCAAGCAGGGTTTGCCTTCCTAGAAGCCGGTTCCGTTCGTAGCAAAAATACAATCAACATTCTTCTGAAGAATTTTCTGAATGTGTGTAAGTAATAAGTTTATAATTTTTACGACCGAGTGCACCAAATTGGCGTAAATTACTAGAGAGGTAAGCTAAGGCCAAACAAAGAAGAAGGTCTGTCTCAGAAACATTGTGCAAAAAAGCTAAGTGCTGTGCTTTTTTCTCTTTTTTTCTTTTTTTTTAGAAAATAGGCTATGAGGTATGCGATTTTTTTTTTTTTTTTGCTTATCCAAGCTTACGGAGAACTTTTTAAACTTTTTTTTTAAAACAAAAATTAAAAAAACAAACAGTTTTTTAGCCCCCAGCGCATAGACCTACGCGCCGTAGCTCATTTCACATACCAATGCGGGCGGGCTTCTGAGACAGACCTTCTTCTTTGTTTGGCCTAACTTGCTAGTACTTAAAGAATTATACGAATGACATGCAGAGTTCTTCTAAGCTACTGACTCAACAGTGTAAAAGATATCAAATAAAGGAATTAAGTGTTGTAAGGCATTATCTTTCTTCTTTACTGACAGGTAATGCCAACTCGTCAACTTTATTTTGTATCCTAATTTTGGCTCTGGCAACACTGGTTGTTTTATCAAATTAAAAATATGCGTTTTTACCCACATTTAGTACGCAAAAAAATCGTTTTGTCTGGGCACTCAGATTTTTTTTCTTGTTGGTTTTGAACGTTGGGCAACTATTTATGGATAAGTCAGTGTTGCCAGAAAGATGTACAGACTTGTCAACTATTTGTTACAACTAATTAATTATTGTGAAAAACAAAAACAAAAAAATCAAAGTCAATACCATACTGTAGTTCATAGAAATTGACATAAACGGCCGAGTGCACCAAGTCACTTCAGTCACTGAAGTCATTAAGTCACTGAAGTCATTCAAATCCTTTTTTGAAGAAAAAAAATAGAAAAAAAAATAGAGACAAAAAAGGGAACTACGAGAATCGAACCCGTGATTTACATTTGAGATTTGACGCTAGAATTGTGATATTTTTTATTATTTAACCATTGATCCATTTATTCAAAACGAACGGATTTTGATAGTGAAATTGTTGCCATTTTATTCCATTTTGTATGTTACTCTCGCACAAAATGTGTTCATAATGTAATTATGGTCCTTATCTTTGAAAGAATGGTAATAAACTTTGAAATTTTCGAACACAAAAAATGGCGTCATATTCACATATTTCATTGCTCTACTGGACGTGGTGTGACGTGCCATAGACGTGTTGCATTATTCATGTTATTTAAATCAACGCTTGACGTAGCGACTGACGACACCGTTTTATAATTCTACGGAACACCATTCGTGTCAATATGATTGCTGTTTGATAGATGTACACACATTTGACGCATGCGACAATTCATTTTGTAAGGGGACGATGCTGATTAATGTGGATATTTACCTCGCTAGTTGCTATGCGGGTGTTACTCGCCAGTCATGCTCTAAGAATTACATCGTTAGTAAGTTACGCTACCGTTAGAGCATAACTACTAGGGAGGTAGTTTACCTCCCTATTAAGTTACGCTAGTTTGGTGCACTCGGCCGTATACGGTATGTCAAGTCTTTTAAATTAGAGAGGGAATTGTATACTTTTAGGTAGGAAACTGCGCATAATTATTACAGGAAGGTTATAAATATTACAGCTATCTTTCTCCGAAAAGGACCGTGTGATTTCCACAGGAGTCCATATCATCATCATTGTTATGACATAAACCGACAGGCATTACGATATTAAGCCTACATTGCTGCCGGAGTGTGTCAAAGATCGTTACTAGAAGTTTTATCAAAATTATTGTTGAAGGAAATTGAATACGTACCTGTATGGTCGCACTCCCCGGTATTAATTATACTCAACTTCCCTCAACAACAATTTTATGACCGGACGACATATTATGTTACACAAAATGTATATATATTTTGTTAATCTTCTCAATATCTCCTATGAAACTGTTGGTTTTTATCACGTTCATGGTATTGCAAAATAGTCGATGTCACTTCCATATCAAATTGCAATTCGTTTAACTTGGTTAAACCATGCATGGTGGTAGGTCAACAGTGGCGTAACTAGACTTTTTCATTTGGGGGGGCAAGAAGGGGCAATGACTTTAAATGGGGGGCTCCTAAGATTTTTTTGAGTAAAGAGATGCGCGCGTAGCGCGCGAAAATTTTCAACTTTACAGCTATATTTGGACGATTGAGCTACATTTTGGCTCTAAACAAGCTTGTACCAAAGAATATTTAATTTTGGGAAGACATTGCGCGCGTAGCGCGCGAAAACTTTTCATATGTGTACTTTTGACCATCATAATTCCATGATTCCTTTCGTCAAATGAACCGACAGTGCCAATCTCAACCGACACGATGTCATTATTGGGGGATTTGGTGTGTCACTTTGTTTGTAAATTTCATTTACAGCCGTACTTGATTTCCTTTGGGGGGGGGCAAGCGGGGGGCAAGGGTTCCAAGTGGGGGGGGCGTGATGTAATAATTTAGTGGTCCTATTAACAGGGTGTCGTATTAGACCTGCAAATTAAGCTATGGTGCTACAGTAAAGACAAACCGACATGTCGATAGTTTACAAACATGTTAAGGTTGTTCATATGGCTAATTTTTTTATTTGATATTTTAATAGAGCTTGCTGAGCTCCACAATAATCTGAAATTTGAGATAGATTGGAGGTACGGTTTTCTAGATATGACAATTTTATTGTCAAAAAACTATTTTTAAGTCATTTTGAATTATTTTGTTTTGTATTTTGTAAAAACACTTTTATAATTATGCTAAACCTCGAAGCGGAAAGTAGGCCTTCAATATTATCATACCCGCATATATTAACCATTGGGAACATTCTAGAACTATTTGGTGTATTATTTTTGTTTGTAAATTTAAATTTAATTTCCAATTAAATCTGTTTTATATATAATATATTTTGTTGCATGAACAAATAGGATTTAATAAAACAATGAAGTGCAACGCATGTAATTGTAAGAAATACATGTCAGATAGTGTTTGTTGAATCATTTCATAAACACTATTTTTTTTCATTTTCTCAATACTGACATCCTCAATATACGAGGGGGTATCAACAAGTTTTTGAAATCACCCAGAAGTGAAGGAGCTATATATCGATGAAATTTTGTCAGTGTAATCACTGGTGGTCCTTAATAAACATTATGGTGCAAAAATGGTCTCATAAGTATGTTTACTTTTTATACAGGTGGCGCTAGATGCCAAGGCCATGTAAATCAATGACGTCTTCCAACGGTGATGTGTACATGGTAAATGATTATGGTCCAATACCTGATTCTTGTGGGACGAGGCTTCCAGAATAATATTAGGCTCAGAATTTTTTTAATTTTTTTTTAATTTGTCACTCGTAGGTCTCAATTTATCTCTGTAAATGACAAAATTTCTAAGGCTCATACTCTTCTGGAAGGCGTTCCACAAGGATCAGTTTTTGGAGTATTATCGTTTACCATGTGCACAGCACCGTTGGGAGACGTCATTTTGCACCATAATGTTTAGGACCAGTGATTACACTTTACAAGTTTTCATCGATATAGCTCCTTCACTTCTGGGTGATTTAAAAAACTTTTTGATATCCCTCGTACATCAAATATTAACACACGGTGCTTAACCGTGAACATCAGCCGTATTAAGCACCATATTGCACTACATTTCGAAAGCTTATTTGTCTGTGCCATGTGCTATGAGAACAAGACTATAGTCATTTTGGAAACTTAAAGCGCCGCACCCAGAGCGCGCCGTGCATGCCTGTTCAGCGCAGTCAATACCCGCGCTCGAAAGTACCGCGAAGTCTGGATTCGTTTATCTTAAAGATTGCCGACACTTTACATGGAATAATAATTGTGGAATGTGATCAAATAATGATAATATGCATTAGAAAGAGAATAAAAAATGGATATTTGGTTTTGATTGCCGAACTCTTGTGTGACCCATCCTAAATCCATTGTCACATAAACAGTCAAGGTAAATGGCCAAATCTGGAAATGTACTTTGTCTGGAAATCGATTACCTGATATGGAAATCATTGCTTTGCACATGATGGTCTGATTCAAAAACTACAAACTTGATTATTACATAGATTTCAGCAATATTTTGTACTTTTTTAATTTTAAAAAGGAATTTGTACATTGCTACAAAATAATAAAATATCAAAAATAATTACCCGACGACCATTTATCCACATTAATTAATTAATCAATTAATTCCATAAATTTTAAAATGCCCCGATCAATAATTAAACGCCACTGTGATTATTTAGAACATTATCTTTTAAACACGATTTACCGAGAATGGGTTTGTCCTTTCTTATAATAACGTGTCCCTGGGCAGAAAACTGCTAATTTCGTGAACTATTTAGTTTCGCAAATATTGCTAGCGCTTAAAATCGCAAAAAAAACAATTACCTTAAAGATTGGCATTATTTTTATAATGATATGTTTGTATGGTTTCGAATCGCAAAAATTAAGCATCCACAAAATTGAAGCATTTTGGTAATTTACAAAAATAACTACCTGCAAAATTACTTTATCACTGCATTTCAAGATTTGGAAATATAACCCGATTTCCAGATCTGGACATTTGCCTGGACTGATAATAGTCCGGCAACTAACAAACAAAATGTCCATTTTTTTTTTCTAATTTATGAACGATGGTACGTGTCCATATTCAAGTGCAACCTATATAACAAATGACAACATAATACAGTCATCAAAAAAAGTAACTACCCAGGTAATAAATGGGCTTCTAACTCTACAAATATATATCCTACCTAAAAATATTAAATTAAAAGTTGTTGGGAAATTTATCTTCTTTAATATGAGATATAGCGTGCTACACACAGAAAACACTATGTAAAAAAAGTACACAAATTATGTTAAAAAAACATAATCTGTGTAAAAATAGAACTACATAATACTATGTAAACAGTTGTGTTAAGCTTTTGCATAGGAATTTACACAAGCTTGGGTATATATTACATGTTTTATGTAAACTCTTACATAATAATTATGGAGTTCTATATTTACATATTTTTTTACATAGTGTTTTCTGTGTGTAGGATCAGATGATTATTGAGGAAGTGACACTCCAAATGTAAGGTGAAGTCCGATTTAAATTTTCACATTTTTATTTTCTACACGCGGACCCATCCACGGGTACCTTATCGATTACCAGTAATGCAATTGGGGGATGCATGCGCAGGTTGGACAGTCGACCGTATTGTTCCGATGGATCAATACGCCACACACACGCTACCTGTCATACTCTGCCCCGTGTTAAAATGTAAAATGTGAAAATGAAATTGTGAGTTTACCTTACATTTTAGATTGTCATTTCTTCAATATTCAACCGACACTAGCGTGCAATATCTCATATTTAAGAAGATAAATTTCTCAACAACTTTATGATTTAATATCTTTAGGTAGGATATATATTTTTAGAGTTAAAAGTCCATTTATTACCTGTATAGTTACTTTTTGTTATGACTGTATTGTGCAATGCCTTGTTAGGTGAAACTTAAGTACGGTAGCCTATACCATTTATTTGAATGCGCCGATTCAATAGCCGGAAAGAGTTATCACTACTAAACTGCTCACAAAAAGTATCGAAACACTTAGAAATGATCCAATATATAACGGCTCAAAAGGGTATGCATTAATCAAAGCAAATATCCAAGTGCATAATTTTGTTCTGCGTATTTTGACACCTCGATCGATGAGATACGATGTTGCGGAGCGGAGTTATTGTAATTTCAATGGTCGTGGGTCCAGTTTCAAAAGTGACAATCGTCCTATACAAAGAGGTTTGCATTACTGTTTAGAATGATCAGATTCGTGTTTTTCAATAGGGATGAGTGTCACTTTTGAAACTGGACCCACGATCATTGAAATGACAATAACTCCGCTCCGCAACATCGTATCTCAACGACCGAGGTGTCGAAATACTCAGAACAAAATTATGCACTTGGATGTTTGCTTCGATTAATGCATACCCTTTCGAACCGTTATAATATTGGATCATTTCTAAGTGTTTCGATACTTTTTGTGAGCAGTTTACTTGATCTTGTCGTAACGAACTAATTAGCACTTATCAGTGGCCACTTCTCATTGACCCAACACGTTCCAGAATAGAAACCTAAACCTAGATCGAAAGTTCAAATTAACTTTCCAAATGAAAGTTTAATTAATAAGAGCTTTCGATCCACTATTACACTTGGACTACACTATCGGCCGAGTGGTATGAGTGCACCAATGACGGATAGCTGAAGAATAGCGCTACCTCGCTAGTAACTTAGGCGTAACCCAAAAATGTTAGAGCACCAAACCGGGGTAAGCTACTAGGCTAGTAACTTGCGAATAATTTACCCTAAATCTTACACCTGACCGGACTCTAGAGTAAGTTGAGGCATAACAGTTTATGCTATAACTAAATTATGATTTCTGATTTGCCCGATGGATAATTACATAGATATGATGATAAATGGGAGATTTCTATCCTGCAATTCATTATCAATTTATGCCTAATTTACTCAATGATACATTTTAGACCAATTTATTATAAAATATTTTAAATCTATCCACAATGATGCATACAAAATTGTAGAAATAATTTCAAACAATCAATCAACCAACCAATCAATCAAATTAATTAATTAATTAATTATTTATTTAACATGAAATCAAATAAATAAAAGAATCGGCCTACATAAATAAATAAATGAATAAACACATAATACATATGCCTATATATATAAACGAATGAATGAATAATTAAATGTTGTAAATAAATTAATAAATACTTTAAAAGTAAATAACAAAGATAAATAAAATAATAATAATACATGCACATGTAATGAATAAATTGATTAATAATAAATAAATACTAAAGTATGTCACCATCATGTTTTAAAAAATTGTAAAAAAATAAGGGAATCTCGGGAATCGAACCCGTGTTTTCCGTTTATAAAAGACAGGATCACAGTAGCACGCCACAGGGATTGGACGATACAAGTGGCATCATGTTATTATTAAACCATTGAACTATTCAATTACAAAAACCGTGTATGTGCCTCTCCAATAAAAAAATGTTTATAATGTAATGATGGTCCTTATTTTCATCAGTCTCTAAGACCAGTTCGATCGTGGCTCAAATTAACCGTGTTAACATTGGACCCAGGGAGTGACGTAGTTAAAGACATATTATGTGATTTTTCCAGGGGCGCTCTCTATTCATGATTTTTTTTAGAAAGTAGATTTTCTTGCAGATTTACATTTCTGATCATAAATCATTAAATGTATTCTTAATTACTTCAAAATCATGGTTTAAAGAGTGAAAATAAACTGTCAGGTATGCGCGACAACTTATTTTTCACTCTAAACTCAAACGTCCGAAAACGTGAGCTACGTTATTGTGAGCTACGTTATCAGGTATAGAAGTCTATCCTCATTTCTTCACCCTTAAAGAGAAAGAAAACAATAGGGTTAAGGGTAGTTCTTATGTTAGAGGTGTCGTTAAGGCGAAGAAAATTGACATTTATTAACCCTAACCAGTAAAGCTAGTTTTTTGTGCGTATCGGGGGGAGGGGGGAAAAAGTGCTATTTTTTGGACCCGAAAAATCACCCAGCACCCCCCGGGATTCGATCGCCGGACCATCCGCACCCAAATCTGTCCCCCTACCGACTGAGCTAACTCCCTAGGTCACATGCGGCCACAAACTCCGTGGCCACATATGCCCGCGGTAGGTGACGTCATCGCGGCAATGCAGCAGCACGTGCCTGGAGATAGTTTCTGGCAGTGAGATTTAGTGAGATTCAGTGCGGTTAGGGTTAAGGCGAAATTTTAAGCATGGGAGATTCGCACTAATCCACTATTAATATGTGATGCGATCTGTGAAAACCCGTCGGATTTCGCAAAATGTGAAATAAGGATTATGGGTAAAATTTAAAAAATAAAAAAAATAAAAAAATAAAACTTTTTAGAAAATTAATTTCTAATACTTTATATCATCCCCTTTTATGAAATTTCACCTTCAAAAACTTACTTCAGTCACTTTTCTAATTAGCCTTATAATGTTATTCTATTGAACTATGCATCTTTTATGGCCTGTTTTCATGATTTCTTGTTTTGTAGCTTTTTATGACATCACAACCATCATTCACTCATAACTTTTTTTGTAGTGATCGTAGAAAAATGATCAAAACAGTTCTGTAATCAGCACAGATTCAGCTTTCTTATGATATAAATATCTCCAATATGAAAAATCCCGACATGTGGCGGGTTTTCACAGATCGCATCACATATGTTTATTATCAATATTAACAATTTTTAATTTTTTGTGATTTTCATTTTGGATAACGTAGATAACTAATTATATGTGTTCTTCATATCTATAGTGGTAGGAGCGGTCGTATTTTGGGCTTGTGGATACGCTTTTGCATTCGGTGAACCTATGAGCAATGCATTTTTCGGCTACAGAAATTTCTTCTTTGAGAATTTCCAACCAAGTTGCTATGCATTGTGGTTTTGTCATTTCTTTTTTGCCGCAACCGCCGCTACAATCGTGTCTGGGGCCTTGGCAGAGAGGACGGAATTTATGGCTTACATGATATCTAGCTGTTTGATCATAGGTAAGCTCAGAAAATAGACTAATTAAAACCTAATTATCATTCATTCATGTTTTTTGCTTTCTTTCATACCGTTAAAACATTTCATTTCGCGACAAAATAAAATTTGTTTCGTTCAATTCGGTGGTATGACGGAGATTTTGCCAAAAGTCTAAAGTAGACGCAAAACCACTTGGGCCGAATGTGTGTCCAGCCAGCACAACATTGTGCATTATGTTATATAAATAATTATCGAGCCCAAATATCGTAGTTTCATAGAACAAAACATATCATACTTATCATAAAACAAATGCAAAATGCCATCTCTCAACATGCCAACTATTCACTGTTGTTCTCATCCTGTCAAAGCCAGATTTTGGACAACAGAAACGGAAGATTACCCTCAAAATAAATAAATGTATTTGTGTGCGTTTTTCCATATTGTATCATGGTTATATATAACAGGCTTAAGAGAACGATTTAAATATTGAAAATTGAAAACAATGGATGATATCTTAATATATTACGGTATCATCATGTATAAATAAGATTGTAAGCTTTTTAACTCCTGTAGGCTTGCAAATAGTATCAACTCAAATTGTGTTGCTATGCCTTTTTAATCATGTTAAGGGATAGTCAACCCTTTTATGATGACATTTATCAAGCGCTGTAACTTTTGAACTGATAAAAGTATACATTTTTGTAAATGACATGAGTCAGAGAATCCATTTTTGATATCAAATTTCATTAAAAATACTGCATTCCCACATATGACTATCATTCGGCGGAATTGCACCCAATCGACAAGTTCGGGGCAATTTTTTCAAGGGATTTTACTTAATTTCCATCCATTTCAATTTCAAGACGTCAGTCGGGAAATATCGGAAGTAAATTGATATAAAAATTAGCAACTTTCCGCTGTACGCGCGCATAATGTCCATGAATATTATTTAAGAGTTCCGTTTAAACCAATCATGTAAATAGTTGGGGAAGTGGTGGTTCATATAATCTAAAATCTTCGAGGGGGCACCCCTTATCCTACAGAGATTGACAGATAGACATGGCATGAGCAGTGGCGTGTCCAAAGGAGGGGCCCGCACCCCGCACTATCTTTCGGGGGCACTTAAAGGGGCATTAAGAGATGGGAGTGCGCCCTCAATTTTCCTAGAAATTAGGTTTTTGCACCAAAGTATTACTTAGGCATATACTAACTACCATCTGAAACCGTTTATCTTCATTCACAGTATATCATGTAATATTTCATAATTTAGTGGTAATTTTCAAAAATCGAGGTCTTGTATCTGTCGTTTTTCTTTCATTATCTTTTTTCTGGCAAACCCATCTACAAAATGCTTCTTCTCCAACAGATAACATGCTACAATCACTACCAGACTTGGGTAGTAGGATCCCCTACCTGACCCTCATATAATGCCTCACGGTTTGAGGTCAAAGGTCACACAGGAGTCACTAGGGGTCAAAACATGATTTCCAATTCAAACGCCCTTGCAACTTAGTGAAATGACGTAGGATCGTCAGAATCGGTTAAGATATTCATTGTACCTTATGACTTTCGATAAAACAAGAACAAAAGTTAATCGTGACCTGAGGTCAAAGGTCAGGAAGGGGTCACTATGGATCATTGAACTATACAGGGATAAATGTAAATATACTCCGATTTCAATCGGATTTGTTGCATCTTATGTCTCTCAATAAGGCAAGAAAGAAAGTCAGCTATGACCTTGGAGGTCAAAGGTCAAAAAGGGGTCACTAGATGAAGACCTGCATGGAAGATAGGTGTGTCTGGAGAGCCATCGTTAGTGAGTGAGTGAGTGAGTGAGGGGTTTCTATACTACGAATGTTCACAGGTTCATAGTGTCTGCTTATTGCAGAGCCACGAGCCCAGTGCTAGGATAGCCTCTACATTATATTATTGCTAGTCGTAAAAGTCGTATAGAGTGGGGAACCTTTAGCTGTTGTCAAGGTCTGGTTACATACGTACTTTCATTTATATTTCTGATAATAATAATCGAACTCGTTACTGTCTCTTTGCTGGTGGATAAAGTCGTGTTATGATTTTATTATTTATTAGGGCGCTTTCGATTTGAACGACGGACGAATCTTGGACGGTTGAATGACACTTTGAGTCATGTGCGCATGCGTCAATGTTGTCATCCGTTGGTCCTCTAAATGCTACAACGCGTAGAGGGACTAACAACCGTCGTGGTGACGCCGACGGCAACGTTTTGTGTTTTACCGTCGTAAAAGCGTCCGTCTTGCAAATCGAAAGCAGGTCCCAGAAATTGGACGACCGACGGATTGCTAAGTCGACGCATGCGCACATGACACGAGGTGTCATCTTACCGTCGTAGAAGCGTCCGTCGTCCAAATCGAAAGCTCCCTATTGTCGGTAGAACGTCACTAAATAGCCCGCGCTCAAGCCGAGTAAGCAAATTTAAGTAGTTGTTGATTATCCGTGGTCTGTATTCGCAATCTCAAACAGATTTTAAGAATAATTTATCATTACTTCCGAACACTATTAATATTATTAATATTATTGTCAAGAATGACGTAGGTCAAGCGTGTTTTCAGTTTGATATGGTAGCGTAACTTTAAGCTTATTGCCTGCACCAGGTTCAAGTTGGTCAACTTATAGGTATTTATTTTTCTTCCCGGTTGTTATATATGTTATCAGATCAATTACAAATCATGCAAAGGGAAGAAAATGGTGGAGTTATCTGCCTAAAAACACACACAACATTTTTCTTAATTTCTTGGCCTTAAAACTTAAATCCATCCAAAATTATGATAATGGAAATTAAAAACTATATCGAATAGATAGTTTACCTACATCATTGGTGAGTGGTTGAGTTAGTTCATATAATAAACGATGACAAAATACGTGGATTTGATGATTTTCACAGCCTATTTAACAGTGGTCACGCTTAAAATTGTGGACGAGTGCAAATCGCGTGTATGACAATTTAAAGCCACTGCGTAACCTGCTGGCTGACTGTGCCAGCATCCGTGATGGATTGGATCATATTATTATTATTATCATCAATCTATGTGATTGCAATAGAGAACGGATTTTTTTTTCTTTCTCATTTATAGTTTTTTATTATCATTTCTCTCGCTAAAAGATCACATACATCATAAAAACAATTCAAATATACATGTGGTGGTACAAATTATATTTACCAAGGGGTACATTCACATGAACAAATATTATTTAGATTGAACGTATTTTGTATATAAACAGGTAAGTGTATACAGAGACAGTGTATTGTTCCTCGTTCTTATAAACATACATGCAATAACTATGACAATATAATTATCTTATTTCTCAAAAAGAGAACGGATATTTAATAAACTGTGTAATACAATTATTTTTTTACTAGGATTTGTGTACCCCTTTGTGGCCCATTGGCAGTGGACACAGCGGGGGTGGCTGTACGTTGGACTTGCACCAGGTATACGTTTTAAGGTATACACGCATTTGATTGGTATTTTATAGGTTTGGTTGCGTATCTGTAGTCCTCCTCGAAGGGCCACTTTATAAAGAAACAGCCTATCCAGGGAGATTACTTAGTTTGAATATAGAAATACTGATTCGGCCATCCTACCTGGGCGGTTCTCGGGTTGATAGCGGTTCTCGGAATTGGAGCAGTTCCTGGGTTCAGATAGGGTAGTCCTTCTATAATATATGTTGCTTTTAGAGGGTACTAAACAGTTTCTCAAAATCGGTTCCGAGGAAGCGTCAATGGGTATGCCGTACATGAGGATTTCCAGAGGGGGTCTGTCCCCCTACACCCCTGTGAAATTACTTATTAACACATAATTTACATAATGCCTGATAATAAAAGCATAGATCGCTATTGAAATCTTGATATAAGTCAAGTTTTTACCATACGACCCCCCCCCCCCCCCCCCCCCCCCCCCCCCCCCCCCCAGCTTATGGTGATAATTATTAAGGGACATTTTGGTGATTCTCTAGGATTTTGCAGGATGTGGGGCTGTGCATATAGTCGGAGGAACAGCATCGTTAGTCGGAGCCAAAATTGTTGGACCACGCCTTGGACGGTTTGTTGAAAAAGGAGAGGCACGCCCGATAGAGGGACACACACTTCCGGTATGTAATTTTCGGTGAATTGGGTGAGGTAGGCCTGTACGATTTTGGCTGATATGTTGATCGGTTGCTGGAATATTTGGCTGATTGATGGTCTTGCTAATATCCTTATTCTTATTCCAATGTTTATCCAAACACTGCCTATAATACAGGGTAAGTCAAAATAGTCAGGTCCCGATTTTAACGATTTTTTAAACCAGTTAATATGCAAAACTTTTAAGATATATTTATTAATATGCACAGTAAGAACACGTTGAAATTAAATTTTATTTTATTTTGAATATGTAAATCAATGGCGTGTTGGTATTCATAAAGCCTACAATAGAAAATGAGGTATATTTGGAACACTTTGAATTTCGCGCTTTTTCGTTAATATGTTGTAATTATGGACTGGAATAAGGTATCGTCTTGGAAATTTCACCAAGTATAAAGAAGTATTTCTATTCCCATAAACAATGAAGAAATTGCTGGATTTTTAAAAAAAAGTTTTTTCTAATTTTCTAAAAAGTAGACCTGAATATTTTGACTCGCCCTGTATTACCGTAGAAATGGATTTTCACCGTTTAACGCCTTTATTCATGCGCGGGGAATCATATAAATCTGACATGATGATATTAACCAATTTCAAATTTTCGATCAAAGATCTGCAACCATGAATATTGATAATATTGATAATAAAAAAAATAGCAGGCTATCTGCCATCATCCCTAAAAAAGAAACAGCCAGGCTTTTATTAAAGTGATTCCATTAATGTTCATAAGTTGACTCTCTGTGTGGTTGATTCTGTCGCAGCAAGTTGCCTTGGGAGGCTTCATCCTCTTCTTTGGATTCTTCGCCTTCAACGCCGTTGCGCATCTATCCATTTCCAAACCGGGTGATGGCGATATTGTAGCGAGAACCGCGTTAAACACGTTGCTGTCAGGCAGTATGGGCGCTATTGTAGCCATGACTATACGAAGAAAATTCTATCGAAAGAAGCACTGGAGTTTAGTGGTTGCCATCAACGGTGGATTGACAGGCATGGTAAGTGTTCATAGTTTGGATGCGGAGAATCAAAGTGTTCGTGTTTGTGTGTAAATGATTGATTTCATTTTAAGAGGCTACTACATTGTAACAAAATTCATTACCTGAATCCTGATAGTGATACGCTAGCTTCACCCGACTTCCGTTTTCTAAATATCGCTCACCGCGGTCTGTACGGTTACACACAGGTGTTATAACCCTAACTCCCACGGCCTTGCATTGACGATGGAATTCAATAGCGTATCCATGGGCGTAGTCAGGATGCTTGTTACCCGGGGGGGCACAAAATTGAAGTTGGGTGGCCGACTAATGGGCCCTTCACATGTATCCGTGTGAGCTGGCCTAGCCGTCTTATAGAAAAACAACAGAGTCCAACACGGTGAACAATCAGCAAAAAATGTCAACGGCCGCATAGATTTTTCTTTTGTCACCGGGTTCATACCGCTCTATACCGGGTCCTCATCGGCCTGGAACCGGGCTCATGCCACCCCCTTACCAGGTCCTCACCAGCCGGAACCCGGCCGAACCGCCTTGATAACGTCATCAAACCGCCCTTTGTAAGCTGAGTGCTCAAGCTCGCCGCTTCACTCACATTCCGGAAATCTCTGTATTACACACATGTATCCGTGTGAGCTGGCCGGCCCCTTACCGTTTCCGATCCGTTGAACACGTTGCCGGGGACATTGCCGGCCATCCGCGCCCGGCAGGAATTTTGAGCATGTTCAAAACTCCTGCCGGGTGAGTAAAAGCGACGGCGAACGGTGAGAACCCGGTTTGAGGACGGTAAAAAGACGGCGGATCCGTTTCGCGCTCGTTCGCAGGGCGGTGGTGGTAGGCGGCCACCTTACCGTCTAATAGAAAAAAAACAGAGTCCAAACAATCAGTAAACAAAATTCAACGGGCGCATTGATTTTTGTTGGTGGTCACCGGGTCCATACCGTTATATACCGGGTCTATGCGGGGTATTCACCGGCCTGGTACCGGGCTCACCGTCCTCATACGTTGCTAGATTACCGTTCTAACCGGGTGCATAACACCTCCTCACTGGGTCCTCGGTCAATATCGCTCTACACCGGGTCTGTACCGGGTTCTCACCGGCCTGGTACTGGGCTTACCGGCCTCATACAGGTCTAGCTTACCGTTCTCACCGTGTCCTCACCATGTGCATACTACCTCCATACCTGGGTACCAGCCGAAACGTCTTGATTACATCATCAAACCGCCCTTTTTAAGCTTAGCGCTCAAGCTCGCCGCTTCATTTGCATTCCGGAATTCGTACGACCAACATATATAATACAACATTCCTGCTGTGAGTCCGTTCCATGAACGGTTACCAGGCTGCATGCGGCCGTTTGCAGCCCGTCGTTACAAATTGAACCATTAGTCGGTGAAAAGATTCATCAGGTTTGTTGAATTTTATTGAAGTAAACAATATGCTTGACAAAACCAATATAATACTCACATACCGTATTAATATTTCATCCTCATACAACATCATACATCATACATCTTGATGTTCTGCTAAGCGGACTCCGAAAAGACGAGAAGTCTCACCAACATACGTCAGCTTGCAGTTTTTGCATGGAATTTCGTAAATACAGTTGCTGGTTTTGAGAGTGTCCCTCTTGTCCTTAGGGTGCACTAGAAGGCGTCTCAGAGTGTTGTGAGGCTTCATAGCAGTGTTGATGTTATACTTTTTGTAAATCCTCTGGATTCTTTCTGTGATGCCTTGTACATATAGGACAACCACCATGCCTATCGTTTTGACTCCCTCGAGCCGAGACTAAGAAGGCAGACACCAAAAAATACACGAGATCTGAGAGAAAGGCATCAGAGCAGGAACAGACAAAATCAGCTATTTCGGACCATGTAGCTAGGGCAAATCATGTAATAGACTGGAATGAGGCCACCATATTAGGTCGAGAACACAACAGGAGATCCAGAGAGGTACGCGAGGCGATGGAAATCAGAAAGAGAGGGGACAGAACACTCAACAGAGAGGAGGGACTTTTTTGCTCAGTCACGTCCACTTCTAAAAGTAAAACCAACTGGCAACTCTGAAGATGATGTTTCTTCGCGCCAAAGTGGATCATTGCCATTCTGATGAAATCCTCCGATGTATGAGGATGAAATATTAATATGTGAGTATTATATTGGTTTTGTCAAGCATATTGTTTACTTCAATGAACCATTAGTAATACTCAAGTCAACATAAAAGGCAAAAAAGTGTCCTTTTCAATCAATTACCTTACCCCAGTAGCGTAGCCAGACGGGGGCAAGGGGGGGGGGGGGGGGGGGGGGGGGCAGAGTGCCCCCCCCCCCCCCTGAAAAATAATTTCACCGGGAAATCGGGAACTAAGCGAAAAATCGGGAAGGCAAAGGAAGGGAAAGAAAGGGAGAAGAGGAAAGGAAAGGGAAAAAAGGGAAGGAAAGGGAAAAGGGAAAGGGAAAGGAAAGGGAAAAGGGAAAGCAAACGGACAGAAAGGAGAAAGGAAGACATGCAAATTAGTTGAAAATTGCGGTTTTTCACGCCGGTATGGGGACGCAACGCCTCAAACCCCTCTAACCCCTCTAACATTTCTGATACTTTCATAAAAAGTTCACTAAGATAACCTGGTGAGATGTTATTAAAATGAAGGCATGGTTCAACTTCATTTGCTTAACTCTATCATCAACATTTAAAAAACCCAATCTGTCAAGTTCAGCCTGGCCAACATGTGTTCTTGAGTCAAAACCAAGAACAAATCTAACAACCTTATTTTGAGTGACCTGAAGTCTATTTTGGAGTTTTTTAGAAAGACCGGAAAACCAAGATGAACAAGAATAGTCAAAATAGCACTGAATCAAGGCTGTGACTAAGGTTTTACGAGTTATTTGATCAAGAAAATGAGCTTGTCTGTATAAAAACCTAAGTCTGGCACCAGCTTTTTTAATAACATTATTAGCAACAATCTCGCCTGAAAGGCAATTATCCAATGTGATCCCTAAATACTTGACAGATTGGGTAGATTTGATAGGTTCATTATTGCACATAACATTAAAATCATTGTGTTTCTTTAAATTCCTTTTTGAGCCAAAAAGAATGGCCTCGGTCTTACCCGAGTGAAGAGACAACTTGTTGTCGATGAGCCACTTTTGACATGACTCTAACTCCTTGCTAAGCTTAGCAGCAATTACATCAGGATCTTTTCCATCAACAAGCAATGCACTATCGTCTGCATAAAGTTCGAGCTTACAGTCCACACTGATAGGCATGTCGTTGATGTAGCAAAGAAAATAAAAGCGGCCCCAATACACTGCCCTGAGGCACGCCGCAAGTAATTGACATAGGATTTGAGCTAGTTTTATTAACACAGACAACCTGTCGTCTATCACTTAGGTAGGACCTGAACCAATCTATTGACTATTGACTATTGACCCATAACACGAAGTTTGTTGCACAAGATATCATGATTGACCGTGTCAAACGCTTTTTGTAGATCTAATAACACCATACCCGTATAATTTCCCTCAGAAACCTGTGTACGCACGTGATCGGTGAGGTGAATGAGACACGTATCGGTAGAGTAAGTCCCTCTAAAACCAGATTGGTGAGAGTAGAGAAGTTGATGATCGGTTAAATATTGGTTAAGTTGGATGTACACAGATTTCTCAAGAATTTTTGAAACCACATTGAGTATGCTGATGGGCCTATAATTACCAACAGTTGATCTACTACCTTTTTTAAAAAGTGGGCTGACACGGGCACATTTCAAGTCATCAGGAACTGAATTAGTGTTGATAGATAAATTAATAATAAAAGTAATAGGGTCTTTCAGGACAAAAGCACCATCCCTAAGAAATTTGGCAGGAATGTTGTCCAAGCCAGTACTTTTATTGGGATGTAATTTACACAACTCAGAATAAATAAAATCCATTGTAACAGGAGAGAGCTTAAAAATACCTTCTGTGATACAATCAATCAATGAAATTGTACATGAAATCATACAATGGCTTTCAGGCTTTATGACAGTAACTCATAACTTAAGATCCTACTAAAGAATTGTATTTATCGAAATATGACTTTTGAGGATTTAAAAGAAAATGCTTATTTAATAGTAAAGGAACGAAAAAACCGAGACTCAGTAATTTTGAATGAAAAATAGCTCAAAATACAGCTTAAAAAATGTGTTTTAGCGGACTAAATTCAACAAAATTCCCATCAGCAGCCCAGACCAGTTCAATCAATCGAGCAAATGACCAAATGACCAGATACCCCGATATGGCTCTTATGCCCACTTAGAATTGACCTAGACTAAATATTGAAAATATCACTTGAAAGTAATTTTGATTAATCAATTACACCCAACATGCACAGAGTTTGAAGGGTAAAATAGTTACACAATCTGTCGTTTAGTTATGGGGACATTAGTTGAATTGTTAACATAGATAATGCCGTTAAACCAACCGCACTATTTCCCTTTTAGAATCTTTTTTGGTTCTAAAAGGAACCCAATGAAATTTCTATAGGGTTCCTTTTAGAACCAAAAAAGGTTCTAAAAGGGTTCTTTAGCCAAGAAAATGGTTCCTCAAGCTTCAAGAACCTTTTGGGAAAAAAATTATGGAGAACCCTCAATGGTTCTTGGTAAAACGGTAAAAAATGTTTTTAGCCAAGAAGAAATGATTTTTAACAGTTGAAAAGGATTAAATTTGTTTACATTTCTCTTGAATTTGCATATTACATAAAAACAAAAAAGTAAATATACCTTTAGGTCTTATTTAAAATTTGAAAGTTCTTCAAAGAACCATTCTAAGGTTCTTTTTAGAACCTTTTAGGCCAAAAGGTGCTCCCCGCGGGACAAAAAAAGGTTCTTAAACGAACCATTTTTTCTAAGAGTGTAGTGACTTGTCCCACTTGTTTTTCCCGCGAGAATTGCTTTCATTCTCGGTCCCAGGAAGCTCAGGTGATAACAGTGGATCGTAGACATGATTTAGAGAATAAAAACCCTCGTCGCGGTTGATGATTTTGGCCCCCCTGCCTGCGTATCCAAATGGATTCTCTTATCCGTCGCTTATGTTTGTCGTAGAGAAACAAGCAATATTTTCTTGCGTACTGAAAAGCCCAACTAAGAGCTAGTAGTGTTTTGTCATTGTGACGTCAAACGCGACTATACATTTTTTGCCAAAATCGAACAAAATCCATGTTATGTCATTATCCCAATGAAATCGGTGAGATGCAGGATGACACTGTTACCATGACAAACATTAGACTCGGCCAATTGTGGTGTACTAATTGCCCTGTAAAACCAATTTGTCCGTTTTTCATTTCTTTCACTCACATCCGAATCACAGGTCGCAAATGGAGCAGGATCGAATGTGGTTGATCCTTGGGGTGGCGCACTTACGGGTGCCGTAGCGGGCGTCGTCTACATTTCCTTAAGTGCTCTCATTGTAAAATGTAAAATAGACGACCCTTTACATGCCAGCGCAGGTAAGGCTTATATTTGGTGCAACTTTGAATCTATTTTTACAAAGTTGTCTGTAATTTCTTTCAGAAACATCACATTATAAATTAATTTTAGATTCCTACGAAAGTTATTATTATTATGGTATGACTGTCCAAGTTAAAGCACAAGTGAATAGCAACAGTATTTATAGCTTAACCCTAACCCTACTACGTATCACAGAAACAACACGGCCAGCACCACTTGGCTTGCGCGCGCACAAGTTTTATCTCATGTAGCACTAAAAAACGGGTATATATGGTCTCCGAATTTCTAGCCTGTGAAGCCTTACCCCCAGTGGTTGTATATCTCGCCTGTCACGAGTCCGACCCGGGTTCAATTCCCGGGGCCGGTGGACATAATTGTTCCCATTTTTTATTTAACCCCTCCCCCTGTTCTTCGTTCCATCCCCACTGCCACGTTCTAGGGTTAGGTTAATACGACACAACACAGTGCATTTCTATAACCCTAACCCTACTACGTATCACAGAAACAACACGGCCAGCACCACTTTGCTTGCGCGCGCACAAGTTCTATCTCCATGTAGCACTAAAATACGGGTATATATAGCACTAAAATGCGGGTATATATGGTCTCCGATTTTTTAGCCTGTGAAGCCCTCCCCCCCCCCCCCCCCTCCCCCCCCCCCCCCCCCCCCCCCCGTGGCTGAGTGGTTGTATATCTCGCTGTCACGCGGCCGACCCGGGTTCAACTCGCCTGTCACGCGGCCGACCCGGGTTCAATTTCCGGCGGACATAATTTTTCCAATTTTTTATTTAACCCCCTCCCCCTGTTCTTCGTTCCATCCCCTCTGCCACGTTCTAGGGTTAGGGTTAATACATTTAACTTGTCCGGTATAAATCATTCTGAGACAACCTGAAGAAGACAATGATGACAGTTATTACAATATTATTGTATGATCATCACATTTATTACACAGTTCATCTCGGTGGTGGCTTATGGGGAATTTTATCAGTTCCTTTCCTGGATGCGAGCCTGGATGCGAGAGATAATCACATCCCGGGTATTTTCTATAGCACACGATCAACATTAGGTCAAGCATTTCAGGTAAGTTTTAATTTTAAAAAATGTTCAGTCTTAATGATAGGAAAACAAGTTCCGTGACCAGTGAGGTATAGGGAAACACCTCTCCTCTCCGTGCACCCCCATCCTAATGTGCTATTTATGACCCGTTTGAAAATGTCTTGTTGTTTAACTTTACACTGGAAATCACTGGCCACGCTTGTCAATGCTTAGATTCAAATCACTGGTGTTGAAAGCTCCGCATTAGGCCACTCTTATTCAGCAGTCACAAAACGGTGTTACTCCGACTATACTCTAGACTATAGACAACTTTTCTGACACTGACTTTTGGGACACCCTGTATACATTGTCCATACTTTTGGGACAACCTGCCTGTACAATTATTGTCCATATTTTTGGGTCACCCTGTACATTTTCCATTCTTTTGGAACACCCTGTAAAACAGCACCTTATGTCAAAATGGACTTTAAGAATTATAATTTAATTGGAGAGCAAACTCAACCAACAAAAACAAGAACTGGAAAAGCAATTGAAAATAAAAACAATTGAAAAAGAATTGAATTAAGAATTGAATTCCCGAAACAAACAATCCCCAATAATAAAGAATATAATGTTAGCTCCATTATGCAGATGTGCGCATGATCAATTTCATTCCTTGCAAGGTATCTGGTGGTCCTCTAACTCTCTGGCCTTTGCGGGTTCATAATGGTGCACGCCGCCAATCACTACAAATCGGAGGTTTTGTTAGACCCCAGTGTAAGTCTAATTTTAACGTCTTGAAGAAGGTACAAAGTGCTGTAAATGTACCTAAATGTTTATAATTTGGCATTTGGAGAGTGTTAACCTCCATATTAGGCCCAACATCTCTACGTGTAGTTTTTTCTTGCCTGGTATTATTTTACATGATTTCTATTCACCTTTCGCCAATAAAATTATTTGGCGGTGTGGGACCACAGACTGTTGATAGCTATGGACAGTACTGTCCAATTTTCTGTTGACTTTCGCCGATGACAAATGTGAAACTCATGTATTCGAAAGTGGAAAGTATAAATAGTGAATATTATAAATGCTGGTTTAATTATACATGTTATAAGGCTTAGCTGTTATAACATCTAGTGTATAGCCTAACTGACCATCATGCAATGCGACCTGTGTGTGTATAGCTACAGGCCATGTTGAATAACGCAAAAGCGGACATGTCTTATTTCAAACATGTAAAACTGTACATTTCAACAAGAAGCTCTATGCGGACTGACAAAGGGCGCGATCCAACTATGCCTGTTTAGTACCAGAACATAGACTCGGTGTTTGATCCAAGCCTAATAGGAACGCGAAATAAGTGGTTTCGATACTACATTCAGAATGTAGCAGCAAGAACCGCCTCAATGAGGTAGCATAGTCTCGATACTACGATGTGGTACCACATTGCTTTTATGAGAACGCGTTTACAACACGCGTCGCAAGTGGACTCGGACCCATATACACCGGGAAATGCTGTGCTGTTTGGTCACGATCTTTCGAACTCTGTATCAATTGCACCGCTGTAAGCAGGTTCGCCAATTTGGAACTGACTAAACTATAGGTATCTCATTCTGTATTCTAAATGAATAGCCTATTGATGACCAGAACAATCACCCAATTTGATGTAAAGGCACCTAATTGGAAGCCTCAAACATCACAGACGTCTCCTCCTTCTCCGGGGCACATCACTCATGCAATGTAATAGATATTAAAGCAACAATGACTTCCATTGCTCTCCGTTTAGCCGTATTGAATCCTCACAGTTAGTTACATACTTCTTTCCATCATAAGATTTTCGCATGGAATATTTTCGGAGCTTTGGTGATATTCTTATGGACGGGTGTTATCGTCGGTTCTCTATTTTTGGCGCTCAAACGATGTGGGAAACTGCGTGTATCGCCAGATGTAGAAGAAAAAGGTGAGTGTTATATAGCAACAGATTTATCAGCATGTCAAGAGAAGGAATGGGTTCAGAGGCTAATACCGGAACACTTTATCTGGTGAAGCGCACCGACATTTGAATTGGCATAGACTACTTTTACGCATGTACATCATTGTACGAGGGTTATTCAATAAGTTCTACCTCCTCCCTCATAACATCGCTAATATTAATGTCAACCTCATGACATTTGTCATGATTATAGCTCCGAATCATAGCTACAAATGTGTAGTAAATGATAATTGATATCTGTTTTACTTTTGTTATGACGCGGTCAAAGCCAGAGAGAGATTTTGGACAACGGACACAGAAAATTACCTTACAATAGAAAAGCACTTCGGCGATATTTTGCTGTTTTTCATCCGTTTCCGTCACATTAAATCGAGGTTTGGTTCTCACTGCATGTCCGGAAAAGTACAACCAGTACTCAGATCAATTAACATTGGATTTGTAGCTGAGGTTCCAAGCTACAATCAATATAATAATAAAGTTATGAGGTAGGAGGTAGAACTTATTGAATGACCCTCGTATTTATAACATGTTTAACAAATAAAGCTGTACTGTTGTCGATAGCTGAATTCTCGATAGTGGGAATATTGCCATTCTACTGTAATATTGGTAAGAAATAGCCTACCCTGGACATTATGATGGACTTCATGATGACCAGTTTATTCACAATGACATACGATATTAGCACTTTCCACCCGGCACTTATCTACGGAAATTATTGAATTTCATCACCATATTTGGAAACACCATGAAAAACGCATTAAAATAAGTACAAATACCGTATATGCCTAGTATTGGTTCAGTAATTCTTGAAATAAGACTTTGAAACTAGAGACATAATTCTGACAAATCTGTTTTGTATAATGGTAAAACAGTAATAGCCGCGTGGAAAGGGTTAATATTAGGGACGCACCATTAGACTTAAGGGCGGGGGGGGGGGGGTCAGGAAGTTCCCTGTGGAAATAGGAAAAAACCCTTAACCTGTGGAAATGTAACAAAGAAATTTGAAAACACTGCCTACTCTGAAGCCCCATTTGGGCACTCGTATAAATACTGTAGACACACTACCCCTTTTTCATATTTTGCTGACACCCACCAATGACCCCATATATGTTTAAGTTTCCCAATGATTATCACCCAAAGACCGCCCCCCCCCCCCCCCCCCCCCCGAAAACTTTTTTTTAAACAACAAATAGACTATTGCCATTAGTTGTGTGCCTATTAGTGCCAGAATGAATGTTGTAAGCAGCACTACAGGACCTTGGGCGTCAATCATTGGGGGGTGGGGTGGGGGTGGAGGATGGGGGAGGTGGACACCGTGGATTGCAACCTTCCTGGACCTGCACATGGACATGGGCTAACTTGTCTAGCTACTTAGCATGATTTGTATTTGTAAATGTCCGATAGCTAGTGGATCTGTGTATCAGTTTGTTCCAGGATTTACATCAAATTCAATATTTTCACTACTGTATTTATACTTATTGGAAATGAGAGTCAAATTGTTCTGGCCCTTCAATCAACACCAGCATCTGCCATATATCACCCTCTAGGTGCTGAGTTGCGTCATGAATTAAAAATCTTAACAGATAGAAATCCACTTGTGAATGAAATCAATTTCACTTTCCGCAATTGGGGTATTGAACTAAAAAAATTAAAAAATACCTGCCCAAATGTAAAACAAACCTTTCCAAAAAAGCCTGAGGAAAAAAAAACCCTCACCTGTGCCTAAAAAAACACCACATAAAAACTTGCCTAACCCATACTTCATGACCCTCCCCCAACCCTGAAGTATAAGGGTGCGTCCCTTATTCTGAACGCCTCGCCTGTGAAATTATGTCGGATACAGACGCGCAAGTTTATAATAACGTTGATATTATATTTGTATAGCTTATGTCACGCCTGTCACGAAGTTCAAAGAGTTTGGTCAATATCCCGATTTCTTTATCAAAACAAGATGAACCTATGAGTTCTTTTTAGTCACCAAGGACAAATCGTTAATTTTCAAACTAAATACAATATAACCTAATTCGCGTTTTACTTGAGGAATTAGCGGGATGTTTGTATTTTTTCATGTTTGGGATATTTTCGGCTCCTAATCAAAGGCACGCAACTATCGAATGACCTGATTGTTTTTGGAAACTTGGGTTTCATTTTATATACTTATTGCATGCTGTATAGGACTCGATTTAGCCAAACATGGTGAAGCTGCATACCCGTTATCTGCGTATGGACATGGCTGGGAAGATGAACAGGACGAGGACGACGACGAAGATGATGAGGAAGAGAGCACTGACAACGGAGTATTTGGAGATGGTCACGCGATGGTCGAAATTGGCGACCGTCAAGGTATAAAATACATGTATACATAATAAAGTATACATAAACACATATAAAACGAGATTATCGATATAAGACGGATATAATGGTGCTCAATACCATGTTGAGTAATGAGTAGAGCTTTATACCAAATAAAAACATTTGTATGTTTGCCTGACGATCGCGTAAGCGAGAAACCCAAGGTAGCGAACTACATCATAAAAAGTGTTTTTACATAAACACACACATACACCAATACCGGCAAGAGCTACATATTGGGGGTACGCCCACAATACAAACAAAATATAATTAAAGGTCATTACAAACAAGCTCGTTGACAATAATCTTATGGATAACATGGGGTGTACACAGATTGACCTCAAATGACCCCTACATGACCTTTGACCCCTTTCTGTCAACACTTTAAACTATTTATTGCTGTTTTGGGAATAACGCAATATGAGGCAATCTGAGGATCAATCAATGGTGGTCAATCTGAGGATATCTACAATGGCGGTCTGTGGACAGGTAATAAATAGTGGGGGAAATGTATGACTTTGCACGGTGAATTGTGAAGATGTCTTAAGGATCACATATTAGAATTAAGTTTCTGGCTCCTTCAATACTGTGTGATTTCGAAAACTTGTTGATACCCCCTCGTATACTACTATAAACATTCTTACTGCAATGTTTATTTATCACAATGCCAACATTTTCTAACAAAATCGTACCGTTTTATAATCCTTTTTTTCTTCATTTTAAACAGGTGATGCGGGTGTTTATGTCGGGGGTGAAGATAATGATGACAACAAGACAGAAACTAAGGCCGACATAGTCAGCTAGACATCTTTAGTTGGGATTTTTTTCTTCAATTGCCAATAGTGTGTATATTTACTTGCTACGTTCACTGTGTTGCCTGTGATATGTCTATCTTTCTAATAACTACGAGGGTCATTCAATAAGTTCTACCTCCTACCTCATAACTTTGCTATTATACAAGCCAGTCGTATGAAATATTCCACAATTGTAGCTTTGAATCTCAGCTACACGATCATAGTAGATTGGTCTGAATACTTATTGTACTTTTCTGGATATGCAGTAAAAACCATACTTCCATTTAGTGCGACGGAAACGGGTAAATGTCTCCTAAGTGCTATTCATTTGGCAAATTCTAAGAGACAAAATGTACCTATCGGTCAATTACAACCCGTTTTAAGTTACAAATATCTCTTGCACAGACTTTGAACAATACAAGTGACTGATTTTTTAGCGGAAAATGCCCTCTAATAAGCCAGAACCAGACCCGGACAGCCATCAATTTTAACCCTACCCTAGAGAACCGCTGCAAAAGTCATTTGCTTTTCATAGTAACTAAGAGATCTTCATTATACAGGACTAAATGGATATATTTCAAGTCTCTCGAAGACATATTTTTCTATCACTGACTTCCTGATTAACTATTCTAAATGTTGCATATAAGGAAAACTGATAAAGTTACTATCATGTTAAGATTTAACATTCGAGGCATCACTGTGGCTTGACTTGTAATAACGAACATTTGACTGAATATCAGTATTCCAGTATGCTAAAGGCGTAGCAATACATTCGAATTGATATTATACTATTTGCCAGCTAAAAAGGTTAATATTGCCTACAATCTGATATATACATGATAGTATAGCATTATATTCAGAAATCATCCACTGTTATCTATTTTCAGTATTTAATTCGGGCGGTTATACCTAATCATACAATACGGAGAGAAAACGAAAAAACATGTATTTATCTTTGGGGTAATTTTCCGTGTCCGTTGTCCAAAATCTCTCTCTGGCTTTGATTGCATCAGGACGAAAGTAATATAGGTATCAATTAGCATTTACTATAAAATGTGTAGCTATGATTCAGCGATACAATCATGACAAATGTCATGAGGCTGACATTCATATTAGCGATTTTATGAGTGAGGAGGTAGAACTTATTGAATGACCCTCGTACATTTGTAGCAATCAGTTGTTTCAGTGTTAATAATCACTTATGGATTTAAGGAGGTTTCAATCTGAATATGCCAACATCACCATCTTTTGTGCTCATTAGATCTCTGTCAAAAAAGCATCTTGCTATAATTGTTGTTGTCAATGTTTTACATTTCATTGAAATAACTTGCAATGGTGTTTTGAGCAATAGTGTGTAACACAATATGAACATAATATAACGAATATCCGACATGAAATTATATTGGCGATTGAAAACAAACTTTTGAGGAGTGTATTATATTGACGTATGAATATAGAGACTTTCTCTGTGAGGAGAGCCACTTAACTAACAAAATGAACAAAGATGTAACACTAACGAATATGACAATACGGGGGCACTTTGAGAAACAATATTAATATAATGCAAGTAAAGTATGTACAGGGTGTCCCTGCAACTTAGTTGGACATAGCTCTAGTTTGCCATTTACGCCACGGATTTTAATCATGTTTATAGATTCTAGAAACCTTAGGATCTCTACATTTAGGTGGTGAAATGATATATAATTAAGATTGGTTAATCTGTGTTCAAATTATGCGCAAGTAACGGGAGATATTTCGAAAACCTGTTTAGGGCTCATGCCCTTTCTCTCAACCGATATAACCGCGGGATAGCGCGATCATAGCACGATCCTTTTTTTCTATTGTTAAAAGGATCGCAAAAGGATCAGTGATTAACACCCCGCTGAGCTGCCTCTCTACTTATCTCGCGTTAACAATAGAACTATTGTAGTACTGTCGACGGCTCAATTAGTGAACCAGACAGAGGAAAGCGCGAGGAAGGATCGGGTCGTTTTCTTTAAGAAATACCAAAGCTGACCAATGATTAATATCTCCCGATCCCGCAGTGATGTAAAGAGCGATACATTTGCCAGATTGTACACTTGTCGGGTTTCTAGTACACTTGCCAGGTTTTATTTGATTAATGTTCATTTCGGTATGCATCCCATCCTAGTAAAATAATAAATACTTTCAAATCCCAGAATAATACTTCCACCAAACACGATGGTAAATATATTACGCCCCCTCAGTCACGGTTGTTTGATTTTTTGTGTGTGATTAATGTGCACTTTCATTTTCCTGCATCTCCAGCTAAAACGTTTAATTAGGATGTTGTTGATTTTGTATGTATTAGCCTATGACTATGTGCACTTTCATTTTCCTGCATCTCCAGCTATAATCGGATTTATAATTGAACGAACACTTTGAAGCAGCGTATTGCGTACATTGCGTGAGGCGCGCATAGCCGTAAGCGTGATAATTTCGGGCGCGATCATCTTTGTGCTGCGTGCGTGTTGTTCGTTCAATTATTAATTTGATTATAGGACATTAAATTAAGATGTTGTTGATTTTGAAATAAATTGTATTTTTACATAAAACCGTCAGTGTTGAAATTAAATAATTTAGTATAAGATCTTTTAGGTTAGGAGTTACTATCCCTAATGGTGTGGGTCAAAAGGTATTATGTGGGTTTTTTGGCACACGGGACTGGCAATTTCGGGCGGGATTCGATTACCCGGGACTCCCTCCCAACCATAGCCTCCCCAATATCAATCACCTATAGTCGCCGTTTGGCACTTTTTAAAACTACCAATACAAATGTCGTTCACATTGAATTCGCAAGGAAATACACTGTTTTCCCTACCGGACTAGGCCTAGGCTAAATAGCATAACACGTGCTCAGAGTTGCTTTTTTATAAGATTTCACATGTATAGCTATGTATAAGATCAACATCATTAACCGGTCAAACCGCAATCAATTTAACGCTACAAATATCGTTTGCATTGAATACACTTGTAAGGAAATACACTGTTTTCCCTGCTGGACTAGGCCTAACTAGGCTAAATAGCATAACAGTACACGTACTCAGAGGTTTTTTTTGTTGATAAGATATCCCATTTATAGCTATGTATAAGATCAACATCATTAACAGGTCAAACGGCAATCAATTTAATGCTACAAATATCGTTTGCATTGAATACACTTGTGAGGAAATACACTGTTTTCCCTGCTGGACTAGGCCTAACTAGGCTAAATAGCATAACAGTACACGTACCCAGAGTTGCTTTTTTTTTGATAAGATATCCCATTTATAGCTATGTATAAGATCAACATCATTAACCGGTCAAACGGCAATCAATGTAATGCTACAAATGTTGTTCACATTGAATTCGCAAGGAAATACACTGTTTTCCCTGCCGGACTAGGCCTAAAGGCTAAATAGCATAACACGTGCCCAGAGTTGTTGTTTATTGATAAGATATCACATTTATAGCTACGTATAAGATCAACATCATTAACCGGTCAAACCGCAATCAATTTAATGATACAAATGTCGTTAACATTGCATTCGCAAGGAAACCTACACTGTTTTCCCAATTGGCTGTGTATACACCCAAACAGCTATTGCTTGTTTTGGGGAATTTGCCGCATTGTGTGTGTGTTTAGAATAGCCTAGACTTATCTGTACTAACGCCATATCTGAATTAGGCAGTTTCTTGTACTTTTTCTACAGTAAAATGTGCTAAATGTTCTAAACTGCACTTACGTACAATAAGTGGTTAGAAGAGCCACAATAAATTATAAAATTTCTTTAAATCGGGATGTATCACCATGGTAACCAGAAAGTCTATATGGCAGGCATATGGGCGATAGTAAATCCCGATGTTCATAAATTGACTGATTAACATACGGTATGCACACTAAAATAAATCTCCTATACTTACAGTGTAACATGGCCCCTGATAAAATGTAATTTTTCTCGCATATAAAGCGACCGGTTGCATTTCCGAAGAAGATCATAGTCTTACATGTATTATAGCATTCCTGCAAACAACAAAAAAGTATTGACAATACCAAAATGTTTGAAATAATGGGCCACAAAGATGCATGTTTGTAGAACACTAACATATCATACAAAAAGAAGTGTTTTTTCACCCCATACACCAAGGTTTTCAAGCGCATAACCATATTTACAAAAATTGGTACCACAAAATGTCACACACAGTCATCTTTCATGAACAAACCTACACTATGTCCCTCTGGTCTTCAGTTTTAGTGACAATGAATCAGATTCATATGAGCATACATCAATCGTGGCGTCAAAAGTCTCGTTCCAGCAACTCCCGCAGAAGACAATGAAATTTGCTGTGTTCAGTAGATAGCAATCTGAATTAAATGAGATGTAGATTGCGGTCTACAGTAGATCACAACTATTGACTATCTCAATTCATGAAGATTGCTGTCTAAAGTAGATAGCAACAACAATACAATTATTACATGAAATGCGTAATTTACTGTGTACAGCAGACTGCAACTGTATCAATCAATCAATCAATCAATCAATTTATCAATCAAAACTCCTTTCTCCCTGGCTACTCGGACAAGAGACATGCTTGCTGAGAACCTGGCTCCATCAAAGAAGTAAACTTGTATATATATATATAAGTCAGGGGTTCTCGCCAGGATATCCTGGGTGGAAATGGTGTATGGCGCAGTTTAGGCAGCTATGCGTGTTACACTCCAATACCAGTAGAAAGCGACATACAGTACAACATTAGCCTGCCAAATTCTTGCAGAGAACCTGTGGTTTGTTTGGGGCATTAAGATTGTACAGCAACAATTCGTGTGACAGATCACACCAGGGATCACAGGGAACTGCAACTTGATTTTGATCCATATTCTCATGTAAAGTTGTCGAAGTTTAACCTGAGTGACAAAGTGCATTATCGGATTGACACAAGATTTAAAATAAGCAAGGTATACGGTATAAGATACAAAAATACAACTTCATCAAAGCATTGCGGACACCAGATGCTAGTTGTTGCGCTGTATATTCCGAGAGGCAATGTGCAGACGACGACGAGAAAACCAAGGCGGCAAAGGTGATAGGGGCTTGATGTATCGAGAACGGAAAGTATTTTCATGATTTCCTCTCAACAGAGCCACCCTTTTTGTAGTATGGTTATTGATGCTTATCTGGTTTTCAACTTGATCATAGTCAGGATGTATGGTGTCTGGTTTAGATGACCGTTGCTCAACAGCAGTATCATCGGAGCATGATGGATCTGATGCAGCCACTAATCTTACATTGCCACCAACAGATGTAGATGGAGCAGCTTCATTATGGATGTAATCTCCGCTAGCAGATGGAGCATCATCCGGGATACGACCATCATGTGTAGTGTGAGGAACTGGTTGTTGAACGGTATTCCCTTCACCACAAAGTCGATATGTAACTGCAGGCATCGGCTGTCCAACTACGGATGTAGATGGCCCTACGCGTCTCCAGCGTCTAAGACGACGACGCAGATGTACCAGAAATAATACCCCAAACAATCCTACCAGAAAGATGGGTATCACACTGTAGGTAGCAATCAATGAGAAATTGAAGTATGGATAGTATGCTGACGGAACGATACATAAAGGCACATCGTCATTCAAAGGAGGTGTCAGCCTGTTCCACAAGGCATTTTCAAGCGCTCCTGGAATAGTTGATGCCAAAAGTGTCATTACAATAGCAAAGAGTTTTTTCTTAAAAGTATGGCTCTTCATATAGTGGGAATAGTTAATCGAAACTAAACGATAGTGATCCCAGCTGAGGAGTACCACGAAATAGACACCAGCCGTTACTAGTGTGTAACTCAGCCACACTATCAAATGACAAGTCGGTTTCCCAAGAGGCCAAAACCCGGATTTCACTATCGCTAAAATTTCAATTGGAGCAACCGTCACTGCAAGAAATAAATCTCTCAGAGAAAGAGCAAATATTACAAGATCATTGGGCTGCAATCGCATACTGGGATCCAAGATAAAAGCGGCTACCGTTGCCCCGTTTCCGATGGTTGCTAATGTGACTATGCAACAGCAAACTGTAAAGTGGCCGACGGGGTGGCCGACATTTACAGTTGAAGAAATTATCATGCAGCCGTTGATACATCAACGTTATCACTGGTATTCACCGACATATCAACAAAATATAAAGCCACACAAGCTTACGGCCAGCCACTCCACTGCTAACTGCTAGATTGACCAAATAATTATAAAACGGCTGCACTCACTCAAAACTTGTTATCATCCTCAATTAAGAGATACGTTTCAGTCACTGCTGAAGGCAATTCATATTTATTATACTGCGTGACATCTTCTACTTATTCAAATCAGAAGTCACTGCTCAGTGTCATTTGTAATTTAATATTACCCGAGACTATTTTAGTCTCAGATATTACTATGATAGAAAACACGACGCAGCAGTTTTGAATAGCTTTATAGATGGTGACTTTCAGGAAGTCATCATACAAATAATGAATGTTTATGAGTGCAATGGTATGAATATTTTCATGAGGTGAAAGATGAAATGTTCCATTCAACGAAGCGAAGCTGAGTTGAATGGAACATTTCATCTTTCACCAAATGAAAATATTCATACCATTGCTCGAATGAAACATTCATTATTTGTTTTATATAACAGTTAACACATTCGGTAGGTTATTTGTCAAAAAAACGGAAGCTGACAGGCCTACGCTACTGACTGAGTAGGCCTAAGCTTATTTTGATTTAAAATTGATCATTTTAATTAGACCTAGCCCTCGTCTGGAAGCTTGCGTTCTCACTTACAATATTTGTCTGATGTACAGCATTAACATTAGTCCCATCAATACAAGAAGGCAATTATAATCCAAGATATGCAGGCAGCAGAACAAAACATAGGGCCTAGGCCTCCCAGCGGCTACGCTACGGCACTTTCACCGGAAGATTGGTTGTTGGGAGACGTTGCGCTACACACAGGCTGGCCATAAAAACAAACGCATCGTTATCGTGGCGCGGTTCAATATTAGCGCATGTACTGTACTGTAACATTGACTGTTGCCTGCTGAAAAACACGAGGCGTGCAATAGTACAAAACGAATGGAACCAAATTGCACGGCAAATGGAACCAAATTGCACGATTAATGACGTATGATGTAAAATCAATGAAATGGGACAAATATTTCATGTCATGTGAGATACAATCCACCAATCAAATGACAAGGAAATTTCCAACTGTTTTATAAATTGCATTATTAACCATGATAACCGTTATTTCTCCAGGTGGTGTCGCGATAAATAGTTTTCGCCACCATACAGGGTGAGTCAAAATAGTCAGGTCCCGTTTTCAAAAAATCAAGAAAAATACTTGGTAAAAAATTGGTAATTGTTTTCATTGTTTATGAGAGTAGACATACCTCTTAATACCTGATGATGTTTTCACGACAATATCATATTCCACGCCAGATTTACAACATATTTACGAAAAGACGCGTAATCCAAAGTGTTCCAAGTTTGGTGGGGGATGTTAATATTACTGTAATATTAGTTATTCATACAACACAACACACTGTATAACTGTTGCAATTTATACCAAAATATCATGGTTTTTTTGTTGAATCTCTGATAAATTAAACAATATTGCATGCAAAGTATTTAAATATATTATAATATAACTCAGTATTGCACAAATATATTCATAAAAATGGACTATGCACTTTGCCTGGTAAGTTGCCAAAGCACAAACTGTTTAAAGATATAAGATCTGTTTTCACTCAGACTTCTCTCATATCAGTTCGATTAAAATAACAAGTTTCAAAATACTTTGGTCAACATTTTGTACAAACTCAATAATGTTTGTTATAGGCTATCTATAATTGCACGAAAACATAACCGGAAAGACAATAGAATCTCTTTTCCTATTGTAATTGCTGTGAATACCAACACGCCTTTGATTGATTTATTCAAAACGCGCGCGTTAAACGTTAACATCCATAGGGATCCCTTAGATAAGTTGGAACAGATTTTATTTCACAGAATTTAGAAAAATTATCATATCTCCCGTTTCGAATAACCAATTTGAATGAAATAAAATTTAGGTTATAGCTAGTAATGCCACCTTGCTAGGCAAGTCATTAAATATATTCATTTTTGAATTTTAACTGGTTTAAAAAATCGGTAAAATCGGGACCGGACTATTTTGACTCACCCTGTATAACCATCGTACTTCCATGATATAACCTATAATTACAATCAGGGAAAGTCGTACTTCCATGATTTTACAATGAAACTGAAAATAATAGAAACGAGAATATATGGGGGAAACAATGGAATAGCACAGGAACTATTTTCTATTGTACCCATCTGCGTGGCTATATCCTGATTTGTTATAAGGCCAAATAAAGTAAAAGTAGTTTCTTGTTGGAAAATGTTTAAATTATTACTACAACTGGGAGACTTCAGCATATTGCCCTTTCAATCTGAGACGATTATGACTAGTTAACTAGTTATAATCGTCTCAGCTTTCAATTATATAAAGCAATTGGAATCATTATTTAATTATTTTAATTAAATCAATATAATCGAATTCAATTTGAATGTAGCTATGTTTGATCACCAATCTGTTTGCCTAAATTCAGGGCCAGGTGGGGGCACTGACATTGGAAAGGGGTATAAGTACGTGCCGTCCTGAAGACCTTCTTTTTCACCCTCTCCTGCTCGTTCTTATGACCCCCTCTTCTTTGAGCCTGCATCGGCTCTTAAGACCCCCATTAAATTGAAAATTCAAATATCGTATAATTTGCATTCCAAAGCCCCACTTTTGGGGGGAAATTGCATTCTAAAACCCCAATTTCTTTGAAAAATTGGCGTTCTTAATTTGTTTAAATTGTAAAAAGTCAGTTCTTTTCTCAAGAAGTATGGTATTTTGAGAAAAGTAGTTCTTAAGACCCTGCTTTTCGTCACTAATCCGCTCCGAAGCCCCAATTATTGAGACCCAAAAATAAGTTAAGTGAAACCCCCGGGATTCAGGGTTGGTCAAAAAGGTATCTAACAGAATTGTGTACCAGGTATAACTAAAACAAAAACAAAAAGACAGTTATGCTTTAGCAACAGAAACGCCTTCGTTTATTTCTCAACCATTAATACTAATAGCTTTATACAGCCAAGATAATAACACAACTTAAGCATGACCTTCAATAAGCATGAAAACATAATGTACATTTTTTAATTCTTCCATTTTCAATGTGTATTTTGTGCATACTTGTAATTGTAATATTATGGCAGTTAAGACGGTTTTGGCTGCGATGACAATTATAAATCATACCATGAATATATATATACACCCAAGTTACCCAACCAAATATGTTAGTTCCCCCTACCATATACTAGAAAATTTCCAAAAAAAATTAATGTATTTAAATAATTTTTAGCTAGAAAGATGCACCCAATTGTTAGGCACATTTTGATACCAAATTTGTTGGCCTTGAGACAATGTAACGATAAGAAATTGTGCCATTTAAAAAAAATTAATACAGAAAGAGGTGGCACTAAATCTCACTGGCTATGGCTGGTTTTGTCCATAAATTAACAGACATTTTCTTGGTGGATTTCCATGCACTGACACAGTCCGCTAGCATGTCACGCAAATGGTCGCTATTTTCTTTTTCACCCAGCTCGAATGACCTCGCTCGGCCAACGGACGTTTTTGCAAGGATGAAAATGAGAAGAGATTAAAGGTAGATGTTCCGATTTTAAACTTGAAGTTTACTATTCTACATGAAAGGTCATCCTTAAAAAAATCGTATTCCAAAGTTTGAGTTGCATAACTCTAATGGTTCTTATTTTAGACGCAAAAGATGCCGTGAAATGTACCCATTGTGTTGTACACAAACGTTATTGGTGGTTACCACCTTTCGCGGTAATTCGACGTTATTTCATCGATTTCTCCGTAATTATACCGATTTAGGCCGTCAAATTTCAGTATGATGATGAGAAAAATACGAGCTTTCATATGATATGAAAATCTCCGTATGTTTGAAATAATTCTGTGTTACGAAAATGTGATCGGGTCATCTAACTTTAAATTTGCTATTTTTGTGTCATTTCAGGTAAAATCTCCACTATAAATTCCTTTATATGATTGGCAAGGCTTCAATCTTAATTAATACAGGTGATTTGATCCTTTATAATGATGTGTAGGACCTAAAATACTAAAAACAGTATCGCAATTTTTCTGCAATATTTACATTAAAAATTGTCTCCATAAATTTGACATATTCTCGTTAAAAATTGTCTCCATAAATTTGACATATTCTCGTTAAAAATGGTCACAACCCTCCTGAATATTTCGCAGCAAATAAAATGTAGTCTTCGTCTCCGTAAAATGTCAACATTCGGAAAGCTTATTGCTTCAAACAGTAAAGACCAGCAAAATAAGATGAACATATGATTTTAGTTTGGCAAATTCTGTCATTCTCTGTATAGAAATTTGCGTTACCGATCGATGAACCTATTGTCCCGTCAAGATAGAGTAAACCAGCCGTGCGTGTAGTGTCGCGGGAAACACATGTATTTCAAATGGATATCCCTAACATATGCTATATCTAAACAGAGAGCATGTGAAACCACAGCCAAATCTCGATCTTTCCACTGTATATTTCATTTGGATATTAAAGCAGATATTCATTCTCAACCCTTCTAATCTTTTACTATATGAAAGATCAATGCTTCAAATTGAAGTCTGTGTTAGCAAATTGATATTCGAATGCTTCAAACAGTCACGACCAGGGTTTTTAATCGCATATCACATAATTATGATCATTTTACCTCGTTTTAAATCAAGAATTACATCAATTTATACAGTCATACAGGTTGGTCTCCTACTATTTCTTCAATTGAATTTGGGAGACATATTTGCATTCGCCCATGTGCCATTTTATGCTCACGTTGAAAATATTACCCAAGGTGTATTATTATACAATGAGAGGGGGGAGTGTGGGGGAGCGATATTTTATGTTCCTCACAAACAATACTTGTTACTAATTCGGGCCTCATGTTTGTTTTGCCATGGAGAGATGATGGCATCAGAACGCAATGAGCTTTCACAGATTGTGACAGGCGTGATGTCAAGTGCGTCATTGAAGCGAGCTATATCTGTATACAATTTCATTTTATATATCTGTATATTCATTTATACTTTCACTTGCGATCTGTCAATTATTTGTCAAAAATATACTATTTATACTACGTAGAACAAGTAATAGTTGTTCCATACGAATGGAACATTTTAATTTTATGCGAGCCAACATGATACATGGCTATAGACTGCACTCTGTCATTAAAATTTGTACTTGTACGCTCAAGGTTATAATTTTAGCTCTAGGGACACTTTGTTTACAGTGGAAATATTGGCCATGTTCATTTGTACACGATCCATGTACCAGTGTTGTTGTCAAACAGACACTGCTTTGAATACCCTACCAAAAATGAACAATCCTCATACAATTTATACCAGATGAATCCAATGGTAGGGTAATTCTAATCTTAGCCAGATAAACCACCAGACAAGGCATACAAGGGGCAGGAGCTGATGACAGATATGTCTGGACATACAGAGACAGCTAGTGTTAACATTATGACAACTACACTTGCTTACAGTTGTATATAAGCCTAGCTATAACAAGCTAAAAGTGACATCTCTGAATGTATAAACAAAGTGTGCAAAGGAGAAATTGTTGGGCACACTGATGAAATGGTTTTACAACAAGTTTTGCTACCATTATCAAACTGAACTCAAGTTAAATCACTTATTTATCGAGCAATAATATAATTGTTTTCGCATTTTAATTGTTTAGAAAATACACAGTTAAATAAATCAAGAGTTAAATGATAGATAAATAAATAAAAAGAAAACTATAAACGCATGTGTAGCCTTTATAATTTATAAAAATTGACATAACAATGATGTTGCATTAATCCACCATCAAGTTTAAAAATAGAAAATAAAAGGATAACAAGGCACATACGGGAATCGAACCCGTGATTGCCGAATGCCAACGACATGGCCAACGTATGCACGCCACAGAGATCGACGAGTATAACTGTGATAATTTTATTTTTTAACCATCCTCATTTATTTATAACGAACATATTTTTATTGTGCCATTTTTGCTAAATGTGTGTGGTTCTCTCGCACAAAATGTGTTTGTAATGTGATTATACTCCTTATTTTTGAAAGAACGGTAAAAACGTTGACATTTTCGAACACAAACAATGGCGTCATTTATACGGTCCACAATCATTGCTCGACTGAACCATGCCCGGGGGGAGGTTATTTTCGCCAAAATCCACGAGGGACGATCGCCTATAGCTCTGCGTGCACTCTTTTTCCTGGTTAATGGACCGCAAACTCCTAAAGAAATCAAGTGGGGGCAGTATTTTTTTTCAGGATGATCGCGTCCCCAGTGACTTCATCAAGCTGTCTATGTTGGTTGATAAATGCATTTAATACCCGAGGATCGAGGTTATCTCTGTTTTTATTTATAGTTTCAATTTGATCTAATATTTAACCAATAAATATCGAAAAAAAAGTAACAAAATCGGATGTAATTTGGGGAGATATACCTTTTCATAAATGAGGTAATTTTACGGATAAAATACTACATTTTCTTGATATTTTGAGCTCAAAATCATTTTATGCCCAAGAATGCCCAAAAAAGTTATTGATGGAATCGCCAGTTTCGATGTTGCTCTACAATAAAATAGTAACACTGGATGGGGCAAACACGGGGAAAATAGTGTAATTTGATCGACATTTCATGTCTCTCTGACGGAGAACTTTATGATTTCACAATTTAGTCCTTCAAATTCTATAGAGAGTTGCATAGGCTTTGTATGTTAAAGATCAAATTCAATCTCAAATCATAACAGCCCGACGTGTGTTTCAATCATTAAATGTCTTTTCTTTCATTTCTTTTGGTTAATAATTAAGAAATATAACAAATTATCATGAAAGTTGACAAAATATTATCAAGGTGAAGTTATTTAGACCCGTATTTAGCACGGCCTGTATACACGGCCTGTATAACAGTCACACCAGGGAGGTGTTAATAGAAAGGAGAGTGCACGAAGAGGCAATCTATTGTCCGCATGTGCGTTATGCCCATTAGTTATCAATTCCGGGATTAGCATTAAGTTAATCCGTTAGGTGATGATCGATTGCCGAGACTCGAACCAAAAGGACATTTTACCGACCCCAAGACATTGCTTCAGCGACACCTACATCAAAACCTAGTGCCACACACATTTATGTTATCCACAGACAGAAGTACTTCCGGTACTTTTTTCCGAAATTGTCAGACATTTTTTACATTTGGGCCAACTTGGGCCTTAACAAAAATACATGCAATAGATGCGGAAAATAGTCTACTTTAATTTGCTTTATGTTATAATGTCCGCACTTATCCGCGTAAAAATATGATAACAGTATGAAAAATAAGTGTTTTATACTTATAAATTGTGGGGAATTGCCGAAAATGTCGTAACTTTGGCTATAATCGTCCAATTTTGATCGCGTTTATGCTGTCATAACTCGTAAAAATTGCGAAATTTATTTACTGGCCGTAATTACGTCACGAAGAAATGTTCTCGAAAAGGTTTCTCCGCTAAAGGTCACAACCGGTCGTTTTTAAGGCAGGTCCCTAGAACAATCAAGTAGAGTTATGCGCGGTCGACTGTGACAGAAACTCGTAACGCAGGCTTCTAATGAATAGGATGCTTCGAGTGGTAGGGCCTTTCATGGTCACTGACTGGTACAAAGGCGTAATCGGATAAGTGGCACTTGAGAGGGTAATCGAATTGGATTTAAAATGTCGTGCACACTCCTTTCTATTTAACACCTCCCTGGTCACACACTAGTTGATTTTCGCGTCTCAAGTTAGTATCGATTTAGGTCGTACGCTAGTAGAGGATCAAAGAAGACTACCACTTGATTTTGTTCCATAATCTCTTGTAAAATAGTCGAAGTTTTACCTGAGTGACAAAGTGCATAACCGGATTAACACAAGATTTAAAATAAGCAAGGTATATAAGATACAAAAATACAACTTCATCAAAGCATTGCGGACACAATTTGCTTGTTGTTGCGCTGTATATTCCGAGAGGCAACGTGCAGACGACGAGAGAGAAAACCAAGGCGGCAAAGGTGATAGCGGGTTTGATGTATCGAGAACGGAAAGTATTTTCACGATTTCCTCTCAACGGAGCCACCCTATTTGTAGTATGGTTATTGATGCTTATCTGGTTTTCAACTTGATCATAGTCAGGATGTATGGTATCTGGTTTTGATGACCGTTGCTCAACAGCAGTATCATCGGAGCATGCTGGATCTGATGCAGCTACTAATCTGACATTGCCACCAAGAAGTGTAGATGGAGCAGCTTCATTATGGATATAATCTCCGCCAGCAGATGGAGCATCATCCGGGATATGACCATCAGGTGTAGTGTGAGGAACTGGTTGTTGAACGTCATTCTCTTCACCAGAATGTCCAGATGTAACTGCAGGCTTCGGCTGTGCGATATATCCAACTACAGATGCAGATGGCCCTACGCGTCTCCAGCGTCTAAGACGACGACGTAGATGTATCAGAAATAATACCCCAAACAATCCTACAAGAAAGATGGGTATCACACAGTAGGTAGCAATCAATGTGAAATTGAAATATGGATAGTATGCAGACGGAACGATACATAAGAGCACTTCGTTATTCAAAGGAGGTGGTAGCGTGTTCCACAAGGCATTTTCAAGAGATCCTGGAATAGTTGATACCAAAAGTGTCATTACAATAGCAAATAGTTGTTTCTTAAAAGTATGGCTCTTCATATAATGGGAATAGTTGATCGAAACTAAACGATAGCGATCCCAGCTGAGGAGTACCACGAAATAGACACCAGCCGTTACTAGTGTGTAACTCAGCCACACTATCAAATGACAGGTTGGTTTCCCAAAAGGCCAAAACCCAGATTTTACTATCGCTAAAATTTCAACTGGAGCAACCGTCACTGCAAGAAATAAATCTGTCAACGAAAGAGCAAATATTATCAGATCATTTGGCTGCAATCGCATACTGGGATCCAAAATAAAAGCGGCTACCGTTGCCCCGTTTCCGATGGTTGCTAATGTGACTATGCAACAGCAAACTATAAGGTGGCCGACGGGGTGGCCGACATTTACAGTTGAAGAAATTATCATTGCCGCCGTTGATACATCAACGTTATCACTGGTATTCACCGACATGTCGACACAATATAAGCCACACAAGCTTAAGGCCAGCCACTGCTAATAACTGCTAGATTGACACAAAATTATAAAACGGCTGCACTCACTCAAAACTTGCTATCAATAGTATCATCCTCAATTAAGAGTTACATGTTTCAGTCACTGCTGAAGGCAATTCATATATTAATACTGCGTGACATCTTCTACTTATTTAAATCACAAGTCACTGCTCAGTGTCATTTGTAACTGAAGATATTACTCGAGACTATTTTAGTCTCAGATATTACTATATGATAGAAAACACGACGCAGCGGATTTTAATAGCGCGATAGATGGTGACTTTCAGGAAGTCATATTGCATTATTAACCATGATATAACCGTTATTTCTCCAGGTGGTGTCGCGATAAAAGTTTTCGCCACCATATAACCATCGTACTTCCATGATATAACCTATAATTACAATCATGGAAAGTCGCACTTCCATGATTTTACAATGAAATTGTAAAATAAATAAAAAATATATATATGGAAAAAAACAATGGAATAGCACAGGAACTATTTTTATTGTACCCATCTGCGTGGCTATAATTATCCTGATTTGTTATAAGGCCAAATAAAGTAAAAGAAGTTTCTTGTTGGAAAATGTTTAAATTATTACTACAACTGGGAGACTTCAGCATATTGCCCTTTCAATTATATAAAGCAATTGGAATTATGATTTAATTATTTAAATTAATCTAACTTCATTTTATTAAATTAAATCAATATTAGCTATGTTTGTTCACCAATCTGTTCGCCTATATTCATGGCCGGGAGGAGGGGTGGGGGCACTGACTCTGGAAAGGGGTATACAATAGGTATGTGCCGTCCTGAATACCTCCTTTTTCACCCTCTTCTGCTCGCTCTTAATATGACCGCCCTCCTCTTTGAGCCTGCATCAGCTTTTAAGACCCCAATTTAATTGCAAATTGAAATATCGTAAACATTTGCATACCAATTTTTGGGAAAATAAAAAACAATAATACGTAATATGGTTCAAACCTCATGATTTTATTAAAATTCCGCTATTTCGGCCATAGGTCTTAATCAAGGTAGAAATAAGCGGTGTGACTTGGCTAAGCTAAATAAACAGAAGAATGCGGGTGCAATTTTGGGCGAGAACGCGTGATCATCGTTGTCTGATGATCGCACAAGCGTGAAACTCGGAGTAGCAACTACCGTTCCAAATGGTTTAAAGGTATATTATGTGATCTTTTCCAGGGGACGCCCTCAATCCTCGAAAAAAATTGGAAGCAGATTTTATTGCAGATTTACATTTCTGATCATAAATCATGAATATATTCCAAGTTACAGAGCGATACGATTCATAATTACCTCAAAATCATGATTTTAGAGTGAATTTAGAGTCAAATTTGAAAAATGGATTGTCCCAGTACCGGGACAATCTATTTTTTCAACCTCTTAAAACCATGATTTTGAAGTTATTAGGAATCGTATCGATCTGTAACTTAGAAGATATTTATGATTTATGATCAAAAATGTAAATCTGCAAGAAAATCTGCTTTCATAGTAAAAATCAATGATAGAGGGCGCTACTTGGAAAATATCACATAATATGATCACTTATATTTCGCTCTGCATCGCATTGAGCACTATGTAAGAATATTGCTTCTTTACCAGTATTTATTATAACATATTATATATGGAAAAGGCAGGCAGTAAGTTATAACATCGTTGTTACTGTCAGTGTCATGTCATGGTGGTGGCAATCATAATCTACCAATGGCAACGTGGTTCATAAAGAGTAAATAATTATGTGACATTTGACCTTGCCGGCCATTTTGTTGATTTTGACCCCAAAATGAGATTTCTAAATTTCGGCATAACCGAACAATTATTTGAATTCTAATCAATACAAAACTTTCCTCCGAAGTTTTAGCTTAACCAGTTACAGATAAAAGAAACATATAAATTAAGCAAATTAACTAAAAATTACCATGATTACCCTTTTGCTTATTTTTCCAAAACGAGATACTTTTTCAAAAAAAAAGTGCTCAATCAGAATGATCGGCCAAATATAATGTACACCTTATTTGAAATCAATGTACTTTTATCTTTTAAAAAGTATAGGTAAAATCATGTTTTTTTATGTTTTTTCACTAATTTTCATGTATTTCCTATACATATTGATATTTTTGTCTAATTTTTAAGTGTTCATATTGCCAGACCTTTACTCCATATATATTAAAATTATGAGACTTGTGCTATACGACTAATTTAAACTATGGCCTAATCACTTGACTTGTCTTTTCGGGATGTTTAGGGTCTGTTGCACTGTAGTGATTCGGCAATTTCCCGATTCGAAAACATTTCACAAGTTTCCAGATTTGGAAATTTGCGTTGACTGAATACGAAATGCAGTTGCAGATGGTCTATCGTGTCTATCATATTAATAGTGTTTAGAGTTACAACAGACATCAATCAACTGTGAGTTCAAAACGCGAATAATAACATTTCTTCAATTGAATTTGGGAGACATTATTTGCATTCGCTCATGTGCCTTTTTTATGCCCACGTTAAAAATATTACTAAATGTGTATTATTATATTTTATGTTTCTCACACACAATACTTGTTAAATTAGGGCCTCATGTTTGTTTTGCCGAGAGATGATGGCCCTCAGAACGCAATGAGCTTTCCACAGATTCCCGCACACATTGTGACAGGCGTGATGTAAAGTGCGTCATTGAAGCGAGCTATTATCTGTATACAAGTTTACTTTCATTCGCGGCACACTTGCCGTCTGTCAATTATTTGTCAAAAATATACTATTTATACTACAGTAGAACAATTCATAGTTGTTCCATGAGTGCTCGTATGATCTATATATACATGTATATATATATATACCTGTCAGTCATCTCTTTAGTGTACCACCCCCAAGAGGTAACAGTATATTCAATATAAACAGTAGTGTAACCTTTTGGCCAGTAGATACCACTTTTACTACATAGGGGAATATGGGGCAATTGGTCCGTGGGGCAAGTGGTCCGAAATGAAGGATTTTGTAATTGTATGGGCATACTGCTTTCTTTTGAACAGTACAACTTTTGTTGAAACTTGACATATATCCTTACCTTCTACATCCAAAACATTTGGAACTTTAGGATATTTACACATGTGATATTCTCAAGATCTTTGAAGCCACCTCCTTGAGTGACTGATTGAAAATTCACAGATAGTATGGGCGATATATGAAGATGGGTTTAGATAATGTTTATTGTACTTTATATGATTGACAGATATGCTACAGTAAATATATACATGCAGTACAGTCGTCTTAAGATGCTAGGTGCATATTACATTTGATGGGTGCTACATTGTAGTGTGCTTAGGGACTTTCCGAAATATGATTAAAACCATAGGTTGTGGTTGAAATGACCGTAATTTGGCGCATATTGCTAACATGGGACATTGGTAGTTTGGATTTGCGATCAATATTATCATTTAAAGAATGCTTCAACTTAAATCATTATCACGGGTATTCATTTGGTAGAGTTATTAGTTTATGAATTTGCAAATAACAAAGTACACCATTTCTTATTTTATCTAAAGACACTCGTCTACTTGTAGGACCCGAAAGCCGTAATATTTGCGAATTCAAAGATACTCGCTGGCTGCAGAAATCTGTGTAATGGCTAAAAACAAAAATGCAGTTTTTCCTTTTTTTCTGAAATGTATTGGAGTTATTGATTAATATGACATATGGTGGTATGTTTTAAAACATTTTGGCGTAAAATTTATAACGTCACAGGCGTGTTTAAATAATGTTTCATCTCGACAAAGTGCGAAGTAATTTGTTGGGGCAAGTGGTCCGAAGGGGTATGGGGCAACTGGTCCGCCTGCAAAAACTTAATCAAAATTGTAAAATTCATTTTGAAAATTAGTTGTTAGTTTCAATAAAACATGACTCGGTATTGAAATGTGAATAGATTATGAAATAATTCACATTCTTTCTAGATCTTGGGCATTTTGGGTCTAATACCACTATTTCTGCTATTGAAGGATTACAATATGATATGAAATTGCTTTAGAATGGTTTAAAACCTCGGTATTATGAATTACATCTTTATTATATTTTGAATGGTGTCTGTAAAGGTATTTGCAATGACGAAATATCATGATTTATTTATTTTATCCACTGCTTTTTGTGTATATTAACCGTTGGATCATCATTGTCATATTGACTAACTTCCCCTGTAACATGAAAAGCTGGCTAAATATCAAGATAGTTCATTATAAGTACTAAATGATGATTATATGAAGTAAATAAAATCATTAAAGAAAGGGGTATATATAGACAAATGTATGGGGCATCTGAATATCACAACCATGTAACCACTTAACTAGGTTCATACCGTTTTATCTAATAAATGTGCAGTCGAAAATTTCGCTTGCTTTGCACACCATTAGTATACTGCTATTTACACGTTAATCACGAAAACTGTATAAAACATGGGTTTCATGAGACATGTATCCTTTTTACATATTAAATAACATGGACATGTGTTTGTAAAGAAAATACTGCCTAGTTTCCGTGTTGTCATTCACTGATTTCTGTGTATTCTAACCAGTGGTGGAACTTCAGATTTTTTTCAACTAGCCAATCGGGCAGGTAACTCACAGAATTTACCTGCCCGACAAAAATTCCACCAGCCCAAGGTTTTTTTCATAATATTTTGCAGCAAACAAGACTACTTTTAACACTCACACAAAGCCTATATTGGTCGCCGCGTAGCGTAAGGATCCACTCATGGCTTTTGTTTGGGCAGACCTATCAACCGAGACCCGGACCGATACCGAGTTGGGAGTAACACCTGTTTACGTAGTAACGCGTCATACTCATCCGTACAGTTCATCCCACACCATAAAAGAAACACTGGCAATCATCAATGATTTTGTATTTTGTATATCTTTTTCCCTAGACAATATTTAAAGAAATCCGTTTTGCATTTTATTCTTCTAAACATACCTCATCGAATAAAATATACTTGAAACACCATTTTGGTTCACCTTTAATCAAACGAGTGTTGCTGCCATCTGTTGCCTGCGTACGTTTAGTTCTTACATGTTCACTAGCTGTCAGCAGCAGCGTTGATGGCGGAGCTCATTTTTGATTTTGATGCTTGGGAAGGAGCCAAACTATCATCAATATTCTATCTAGACTTAGAATTATATGAATGAATTTGTATAGGTCAATCTAGAATTAACGAAGTCTCTGCCTTTTTCGAGACAAGAGTGACATAACGGATTTGCTTTCATCGGCGGAGTTGCATTAGACAGGCAGAGAGAGTAAGTAACATTTAATACTGTATGTTTGCTAAAGTTGTGTTTTGGTGTGGGTTTTTTTTTAGTTTTTGGCGCTTACGTATTTGGTGCTTAAGTGCATGTTATATTATCGATTGAATATTGACAGGAAAAGGATAGGCGACGAACAAGCAACTCTGTTCTTTCGGTTGATGAATTTTCAAAAAATTTCGACATTTTCAAAATAAGAGGGGGCGTAATATACTTACCATCGTGTTTGGTGGAAGTATTATTCTGGGATTTGAAAGTATTTATTATTTTACTGGGATGGGATGCTTATCGAAATGAACATTAATCAACAAAGAAATAAAAATAAAAAAATCAAATTTGTTGTTTGTTTGTAGTTGTATACATTTGAAAACAAAATGGGGTCGGTCGGGGCCTTTAGAACAGAGTTTCTTTTCATCTCCTGAGAATAACTTAGGCCCGCTTGTCAGATTTAGGGCCGCTCCGATGATTTTTTTTTTCCCCCAGATATTTTCTGATTTTTTTTTCTGATTTTTTTGTTTGTGTGTTAAGTGTTAATAACATATATGTGCGACTCTTTGTGTGATTTCAACTTCTTGTTGGCTGAACTTTGAGCTTCCGCTGGTATAAGAAGATAAAAAATAAAAATAAAATACTCCCGCCCGCCCCTCCTCTCTGAGAGCTGTGGAGGACAACATTACTTTTTTGGGGCCTTATCTCCTTTTAACTCAATAAGTCATAAATAGCACGGATTTTCATTTTAACCTGAGATCTCTGGATAAATTATGCAAGTATAACACTTGATGATCAGATTACTTCATAAATGTCATAAATTCGCACGACACCGTGGTAAAATAATTGTAAATACCCTGATAGTAGGAGCCCCAGACCTCAAAAATCGGCTTGGAAATGATTTGATCCCTGACCTCGGAACACACTCCTGTAATTACGGTTTTTAGATAGGTACAACCCTTGGGAACAATGATTAAGTGTCCTGCCAAAATTTTGCTCTTGCGAACTCTAGTTATACCAAGAACAAAATGGCCCCCTCTTTCAGTATAAATTTGAATCTGTGATTTTTTTTTTTTAAACAGTAAATATACAATGCATCCTATTTCTAGTTTAAGAATGGTTTCATTAAAAAAAATCAGTATGAAAGTGAAGCCATTATTACTCACTACAATTGTTTGTCAAATTCCATAATCTGAAGGTCAAGGATCACCTGTAGCACTACTCTAAATGAGCACATTTATTGCATGATTTTCGATTTACAGTGTCTGAAACAGTAAATACACATTTTTTCAGAAGTAATAGACTTGTGGTATATTGAAAATAATCCTATGCCATTATCGTGGTCAAAGAATCACCAGATAATTCATGAATCTGAAGGGGTTAAAACTCGCATCGTTTATAGATCATTCAGACGTAGTACAAGAATCTATTGATTATTTAGTTATCTCCCAAACTTGAGCAAAATGTATGCGTTGTTACATGTGATCAGGCAATTTATGAAATTGTTCTTGGTCTTCAGAAGAAGCTACAAGAGAAGTACCGAAATGTCATTCTCAGACTTGGAGGTTTTCATATTGCTATGAATTTTCCCGGTGCAATTTGATATTTGTTTAAGAACTCTGCCCTGGAAGACCTCCTTGTATGCGCAAATGTATGTTTGGCTGGCACATCAAACAAGATTAAGTCACGAAAGGATTAATACGTCATGCTCAGAGCCCACTCTCTCATAGAGTCTGCAATGTTTTCTTTGCAATGGGATGCTTCTGAAGAATGACTCGTCAAGGAACGAGATGCTCCTGACTCTTTATCATTATTGGCAGGGCAAATCAGTGTGCTGCGAGAGGCAAGTGGCGATTCAGAGAAGGCAAACACTGCAGTACTTGAAACAGACAAATCCCTGGATGAGGTAGAGAAGCTGATTGCAGACTTCAAAGAAGAGAATGCAAATCACCAACAAGTCAAGTTGATGTACCGCAGTTAGTAGGAGCCCCAGACCTCCAAATTCGGCTTTAAAATGAGTTGACCCATGACCTCAGAACATACTCCTAGAATTCATCAGGGATAGATATGACGTTCATCAGCATGATATAAATATGAAAAAGACAGCGAAGAGGAGAATCGATGACAAATACAAGAGCTTATGAAATCCACGGCTGAGCAGATAGACTTACTGCAGTGGAAAGACTGTGTGGCGATTTTTCATTTCAATATTTTTTTTTTTTTTTCTCTTTTTATTTTTTTCATCTGCTATGACAAATCAAATATACAATAAATATATGATTACACATCAATTAAAATACACAATGTATGTGGATAACTGTTAGAGTAGCATCAATAAGAACTCTATATATTGCATGAATATGGTTATTATGCATAAATACAGAATGACGTACTAAAACATACAATAAATTACAAAATATAATATAATTCAATTATACAAAAAGCATGTGGAAAACGTCCCATTTTTTTAGGTAGAGAGTATTCTTAAGAGATTTTTTCCACATGTGTTTTTCAGTGTTATGGTACTTAATGATATCATGTTGGATATTTTGAAATGACGGTTTTGAACCATTGCACCTATTTCTGTATACAGCAAATTTCGCAATCAACAAGATGTTATTGAGACCAGTATGTTTCCTTATGGGGAATTTGCCAAAGAGAATGTCATTATCGCACAGCGAAACCTTAATTTTACATTTGCATAGTATCCATTCCTCGAGTTTTCTCCAGATGGTATTAGTAATAGGGCACATACAGAATATATGATAAATTGTTTCCTGGACCTGATAGCAAAAAGAACACCGATCTTCGCTGGAAACCTTTATCATCTTAAGGAAGTAGTTTGTGCTCAGGATACGCTGGGTTATTCGAAACTGAAACCATCTTAGCTTGATATCCCCAGTACATTCAAATGGCGCGCTGCAGATAGTTTTCCATTTGTTATCGTCAATGTACTGAAGTTGTTGCGACCATTTTAGCTTGGCTTTATTTTTGAAATTGGGTAACAGAATTTTGTAGATACGCCTACAGCCCTTTTTGTCTTTCAATAGAATATCAATGTTTATAGGAATAAATGGTTTTGCAACCGGCTTAGCATTAGTAAACAATGACACTTTTCTAAAACTCTCAGTAATAGTACGTATTAGCCCATGGTACTCAAGAAAGTTAGTTCTAAGATTAACATATTTTCTCCTGAGTGCTTCCAAAGAGTAAAATCCTCCCTCTGGGTCCATGAGATCATTAATATAGAGAATGCCATTTTGAACCCATTTCAATAAATATAATCTTCCTATGTAACGGTGTACTATATGGAAAAAGCAACATGAAACATTGCCTAACAATTTTGGTATCATACTAAGAGGTTATCGTCAGGTCCAGCTACTCTCCTTTCCTCTGACATTCTGAGTATTTGTTAAGTCTTCCAAATATGTCATGTTGACTAGGAGGCAGATACTCTAATAGAGAAAGTGCTCATACAGGATTTAAAAATCTCATGAACAGCTGTCGAAAGCGGTTCTTTTATTAAAGCAGGCATGATGCTTGATAGCAGGGATCGACTTTAGTGATTCTTTTTTTAAATAAGAGCGAAAGAATATGATCTTTGAACATGTGCTTCGTTGGTTTGTCATATTTGTTTGGTCTTTTTTTGAAAAAGTGTTCATTACCGTACAGCTTCTTTTTGACCGACACTGTATAACAGATTGGCGGCTTGACTTTGAAATGTGATTTTCAATATTACATGTCAACAAGGATCCCTGTCCGTACAGTTTTTGAACAGTTTTTTAATACGACGTTGAGAGTTAAAATCAAAACCAAATAATGTATGATATGCTATTAAATATTCGAATGCTTATTGACTCTGTTGGTACGTATGGCCGACGGAACAGTGGATTCGTACAGACTTTCACAAGCGGATTCACAGCAGAGTAGAGCCGCAATATATGAAGAGCTGTTTTGCAAAGGGGCCTACATCCACTTCTGCCTTATTACTCATTTTGCATTATTGAATGGATGGCTATTCATTGTGTGGAATTTGGCTTGTATTGGCTGATGCCTCAATTGGCGTGCACGGATGCACTAATCCAAGTCATGGAAATAGTAATGAACACAGCCATACAATAATTTGATTAATTCCATGGACCTGTCAAAATAAATTCACTAATGCAATATGAGTAACGTGTCGGGGTGGTCTGGTGGCCCTTTTGCAACAAAGCTCTTCATAAAGGGTTCAACAAAAGAAAGTATACCACTTTGTTTATGTCATTTTGAATAACATTCAATTTTGTTTGGACCAAACAGGCTAGATAGGCATTCAGATGAATCTTTTAGGCATAAATTGATACTAAATTTGGCCCCTAACAACAAGATAAACCATGATTAGCACCATTTAAAGAAAATTAGTCACTTTTCAAAAGTCACATTTTCAATACACATACGCGGGAAGAAAAAAACACATGTTACCTGTTCATAATCAAACAGCCCGCTCGCTCAGGCATAACCCAACGCAGTTGCACTGTGTGATCAATATCCATTTCATTCCCGGCCATTAAAGTGCCACGCACAGCATTTACTCGCGGCTTGCGTGCGTTGAAGAAAAAAAAATGAAAAAAAAAGAAGAAAAAAAAAGAAAAAAAAAGTGCTCATACATACAACAAAGAACTGTGATAGTCAACTGAGGATGCCTTTAAGCTACATTCTTCGTAGTGTCCATGAAAATGCTATGGAAACGAGCTGCAAAAGAGAATTCACAACTACCAGACCTCGTTAAGCACGGGAGTAAAGAATTATGTTGTTTAGTTATAGCAAGGCATTAGCAAACCAATGACGAAAGCATCCATAACCCCCCCCCCCCCCCCCCCCCATAACCAGATATAGAGTCGGTAAAACACAAAATCAAATGCAAATGCCCGAAGGGCTAATGTCTCAGAGGGTTCATGTGTGCAAAAGATAATGCAAAATCTTCTATTTCATGCTGTAGGGCAGATCTAAAGGAGTGTCATGGATAATTCCTGTAGTTATAATACACTAGCGGGCATCCGCGCTTCGCGCGGAACCCGCTAGAAGATAACGGGGAGGTTAGTAAACAAAGCGTAAGAAAATTTGGTACAATATCAAGAACATGTCCTTTACATAATCCAGACGGGCCCTCAATGATCTGAATATCGCAGGTGCATTTGATAATCCAGGTATATGTGATGTGCCTTAATCCAGGTAGGCCTATTATACCCTTTGTGTTTTTAATATCAAGATACCCAGGTACCTCAGGATGTAGGGGATGTGCCCCCCCCCCCCCCCCCCCCCCCCCCCCTGAGAAGTAGATTTTTTTTTTCAATTTCCAAACTCATTTGGTGCGATCTGGTGTATACTTTTGACGAATATTGTATTGAAAAGCCATCACTTCATTTTCAATAAGGGGGGGGGGGGGTCTGAGGGGGTCTGTGCCCTCCTCAGAGGTAGAAATGTTTTCAATTTTCAAACTCATTTGGTGTGATCTGGTTTATACTTTTGACCAATATTGTATTGAAAAGCCATCACTTCATTTTCAATAAGAGGAATTTTAGTGAGGATGTGCCCCCTCAGAAGTTTAATTTTTTTTAAATTTTCTAATTCATTTGGTGCGAGCTGGTGTATACTTTTGACCAATATTGTATTGAAAAGCCATCACTTCATTTTCAATAAATATTTTGTTTTTTATCAATGCACGAAAGAAGTTGAGCATTTTTTTATACTGATATATTCTTGATTTTATAGATGATTTAAATGTTCCAAAAGGGGGGAGTCTTGGGGGGATGTGCCCCCCTCTGAAGTAGATTTTCAAACTCATTTGGTGCGATTTGGTGTGTACTTTTGACCAATATTGTATTGAAAAGCCATCACTTCATTTTCAATA